>CM029603.1:49597795-50299810 GCA_017311375.1 Mytilus coruscus | reverse complement strand
TCCCTGTAACTGTATCGTATGCCCTTAATAATAAATGAAATTTTAGTGTCCGTTTAATTACATGGAAGTACAGTCTTTTACTTTTACAACCCTTGTTAACATCCATATTGAATTACGAAATATAAATGAATATGTCAGGATACTAAATTACTTGGTATAATTTTAAAATTCATAAAAAAAATCTGCAAACTATATTTAATTTTTTTCAAAAAATCTTGTAAACTGTTACATGTATATCCAATTTTAGGCCATCAAAAGGGAAGCACAAGACCACATTAAAAAAATAACGTACCAGAAAAAGAAACTACTGACCAGGTAAGACAGCACTTGTATTTCTTATCCGTTAATATTTGAAACAAAATAGCCCTTTGCTTTTTATTTCATATAAAAATAAGAAGATGTGGTATGATTGCCAATGAGACAATTTGAAATCTCCACCAGAGAACAAACGACATAGAAGTTAACAACTACAGGTCACAATAAGTGCTTTAACAATGAGCAAAACACATGCCGCTTATATAATCAGCTATATAAGGCCCCGTAATGACAAATTAAAACAATTTAAACAAGCGAGGAAACTAACGCGGTGCGTTGCTTTTGCGCCAACTGGCATTTCATTTGCGCCAAAAAAAAAATTTGATTTGCGCAACAAAACAAATTTCATTTGCGCCAAAATAAAACATTTCATTTGCGCCAATAATACAGGTAAAAAGTAAAAGATAATAATTTTAAAAATTCATTTTTTTGTATTGCATAATAAATCATTCATCAGAAATTAGTCATCATAACCATAATTAAAGCATTATACACTGATACGTTCTTAAAAAGAGTGTTAAAACATAGAACTTCTGTTATAAATAAACGTGATCATAAAACCTAAAAGAAAGCACTATACACTAGAGTACATTTGTAAAACCAAAAGTTTGTTCTGACACAAGACTTGTAAGCAACGGTCTGGATGTACTCATGTTATTTGATAACCTAGATGTGTGGTCATAAAAATACAGACTTACTTCCTCAAATTTCAAATGAAAAGGACAAAAGCTATTATAGGCACATAAGGCCTTCAAAAATGAAGAAAACCCATTAAGTATCCTCGGCTATAATCGTCCCCGACCTGAAAAATATGAAACAATTCAACTGAAAGACTAACAGCCTATTTGTCTCTCAGAATTAAAACCTCAGAAATGTGAACACTATGTAATTTTAAACTTAAGTGACTCTCAGTTTTATATTAGAAAAGAGTATGTACTCACTTAGTTACCCAGGGGGAATACTAAAGATAAATCTTATTCACGATATAGCAATGAAAATTTAAACTTTTCCATTATATGATACCTGTGACATGACGCAAATGATGTTTTTTTCGGCGCATATGATATATAACCTTGTGACACAAAAGGAAGATTGGATTTTGTAAAAATTGGCGCAAATGCAATGCGCCCAATTAACGGCATGATTTAAATGAAAAACAAGACTTAGTATGATATACAGTAGCAAACAACGTGTATAATACGTAGAATAAATATGTATAAACAAATTAAAAAAAAAAACACAATACGATATAGCAATGAATACTTAATCTTTACCATTATATGTACCTGTGATATGACGCAAATGTAATTTTTATTGTTTGACGCAAATGATATATGACCTTGTGGAGCAAATGGTAGATTGGATTTTGTAAAAATTGGCGCAAATGCAATGCGCCCAACTTACGGCCTCGTTTGTGTACAAAACCATGAATGAAAAACAAGTATGATATACAGTAACAAAAAAGTTCAAAACACCAATACAAAATTAAGAAATTTTACTTAAAACTTGCACCACTCTTTATAAAGACATTATTGTACAAAAATGTATTTGGCAAATGTACGTTTTTTTTCATACAATGAACTTTAAATTATGCGAATTTTAATTATTTATGTGATTAAGTCATAAACGCTGGAGTTTGATAAACAAAATTAAATAATAAAAACTATTGTGTAGGATGATGAAGAAAGAATTGTCACTATTACTGAAGAAAATGTGGTTAGTGAAAGTCCAAGTGATGCATCTGAAAAGACGAGTATAAAATTATGTACTTAAAGAATAAGTCAAGTAGTAAACAAAAGTATTTCTGTACGTTTTGGGTAGAGATTGCATTTGAAGAGGGCAATCGAATACTGACTTTTTGTTTACAAAGATTTAGTTAGCATATATAAGCTATCATCAACATAACAATAACTTAACACCAACACCTGACTCATCCAACAACCGAGACAACATGTGATCTACAAAACAAACACAGCTTGAATCCTTCTATTCGTTTCACTTGAAAATACCGATATGTTCAGTAAGAATTGCAGCATTTATACAAAACTTTTAATTCATTTGTGTTGTTTTGAATAAATATACAGTATTTGTTGGTCTATCACAAAGGAACATACATTTCATGGACAAAATCCTCTATACCCTTTGTCGGCAGTTAGAACACTACTTGTTGTCTTTATCTTCCAAATATAGTAACAAAGTGATATTTCGTGCAGTTTCAATTTCATATCATGTCACTATTTATTGGAATTTTGGACTCGTTTATGGACGGAAAATATCTTTTATTTTTGTGTTAACATTTTCAACTACTTTATTGTAGCCATATTTAGCACAAGTATAAAACATTATTATATTAATGTCAGAACAATATCATCTTTTTTGTATTCGGCACGAAACTGTTGAAGAGGTCAGTGAAATAACCCCTTCCCTAGTTTCTAAGCCTTATACAAAACGTTGATATATTTATAACATTGATCTAATATTGTATAAACCAAAGTATAGTGTCAAAATTATTCATGCTACTATTTCTGTTAATAGTATTTTATACTACATATTATTGTAGAACGCTTTGGACGACAGCTTAAAGAAAATAGATGTACTACACAAAGAAAACACATCAATGAAGCAAAAATATGCAGAACTTAAAAAAAAGTTGACCACCCAAAATTTTAAATGTGAAGCTGATAATCTTAAAGTAGAAGTCAGTGATCTGAAGTTAAATTTAATATTAAGTTGAAAATTTTGAACATACAGATTAACGAAGAATTATCAGCATAGAACATTATTTTCGAAGAAAGGATAATCAATAATAAAAAAAAAGTATTAACAAAATTTGCGAACTACTAGTCTTATAGCTAAACAAAACTCCCACCAGTATGACAGTTCTAGGAACCAATCCTAATTGAGATATGATCACTAAACAATTGCTGATAAACCTTTCTTTTAACCCTGGAGTTTCTATAGGTACATTTTGTAGGCAATCCAGTGTCAAATAAGTCATGTTTTTCATCTATATGCAGCTGCCTGATTATCAACCAGAGAATATAGTTTCCATTGCATGCATTGAACTCAATTTGCAATAATAATAAAAAAAAAGGTTTAATTAAGCGTGCCCAAATAATGAGACACAATTTAACTTCAATGATGTTTCTCTGAAAATGCAGTATTTTCTTTTCTCGTAAGACTTGAGTAAACAAATATGTACTATTTAAGTTATCTTTTGTAGAAGAAATTAGGTAATATCTTCAAAGAAAACAAAGAATTAAAAGAAGACATAAAAAAAACCGGAAGTTGGCATCCGTGACAGGTATGAATTACATGTACTCTAAGTGACATTATATTTCCTTAATTATGACAAAAGAAGATTTGGTGTATATATCAAGTAGACAGTAACCTAAATACACAAACAACAAAAGCAATTAGAGGTCAGCCGTTTTAAACAGAATTTAAACGCAAAAACTAAAACAAACAAAATAAGTCAATGCTTCAAGCTATCAAAAACAAAAACAAAACACAATGGTTAACAACACCATAATTTTTATGTCAATTGTCACAATCTTAAAACACTTTATGTTCGGTATCAATTTGGCAATGGTTTATATCATACTATCTCTGAGAAAATTATATGTTCAATATGTCTATGGTTTATCTCATACTATCCCTGAGAAAATTATATGTTCAATATGTCTGTGGTTTAAGCTATGCTATCTCTTAGAAAATTAAATGTTCAATATGTCTATGGTTTATATCATGCTATCTCTTAGAAAATTTGATGTTCAATATGTCTGTGGTTGAAGCTATGCTATCTCTTAGAAAATTTTATGTTCAATATGTCTATGGTTTAAGTCATACTATCTCTGAGAAAATTTTATGTTCAATATGTCAGTGGTTTAAGTCATACTATCTCTGAGAAAATTTCTAAGAATTTTCTTCTGTTGCAATTTTAAACTGGAAACCTGTACTATAAATAATTTTCTTTGCAGATTTTTGTGCCAGTAATATCTTTGTAGATCTTAATCCATCCCCAAGAAAAAAACTCTGTACAGAAAATAAAACAGACAAACATGATGGGACAAGGAAAGGTCAAATTAATGAGGTATATTTGAAGTTTTTGTGTTGAGCCAACTCTGTCTTACAAAATGTATAAACGAATACCTATAGTGGATATCAATTTAAATAATCAGCACCTACTCTCATATTTTCTAAAAAATTAAATGCATATATCGCAACGTTTATTTCTGTTTTAATAATATGTTAACATGCTAATATACTCTTTGATGTTTAAAGATTACAATGTATTACTTCTTGTTTATTTAATTACATATTTGGTTGATAAATATCAATACTGTCAATAGACCGTCTTGATTTTTTTTATATCCTCACGCTAACTGTACAGAATATTGGCTACCCTTCAGTACTCCTTAAGACTTTTACTTATGATTAATACGTTTTATGTTATGAAAAATACTTGGTTCATATTTTTTTATGGACATTTTGGTTTTTTTTTATGAACGAAAATAAAACAAGTATACCTTATACATAGAAGTCAGTTGGCAATTAACTTTGTTAATTTTATGTTGTCTTATTAGGAAAACACAGAGTACAAGAACGGAGAAAAGGTTTTATGCTTTTGGAAGCAGGACCAGAAGTGGTATGAAGCTGATATTGTAGAAAAAAGAAGTAAAGGTGGGTTTTGTCTTGAATACAATCAACTTTTAGCTCTAGACAACAAACAATTCATCATCAATAGTATCAATTTACCTTTAATCGATATTTTAACTTAAAAGATATTGAGAAATTAGAATACAAACGGTATTAGTTTAAGGCTGAAATTTATATAAACACAGTTTATACATGCATAGTCGTTAAAGTCCAATATCGTAGATAATAGAAATGAAATCCTTCTCTGAATTTTCTTTGATTCAGTAACGATATTCAATCAAATAAAAGAATCTAAATAATTTATTATTCTAATGTATATTTCTTATTTACAGGATAATTTGTTAAATTTGTACTTGATAGTGTAGAGAGAGTTCTCAAGCAAAAGAACATTAAGAAGAAGAAGACTGGGAAAAGATGATACCTACAACAACTTTTGCTGTCAAAACTATATTTAATGTTAATAAAAAAAAATGCGTATATATGTGTAAACTTTTGTTATATGTTTGTATTCCCCTGTTCCGAAAGGAGGAGTACATTGATTAAATTTAACCGTGTTTCTGTCCGCTTTGGTTTCATTTATTTCAGGAACTTCTCTCAATTAATTAAAAAATGTGGTATCAAGCCTCATATCAACATTTTATACACTGTCATGCATCTAAAAAAATCAACGCTCATCAACTTTTCCTACTACTTGTTAATCCTTACACATAATGGTTCTGTAAGAAATGTTTGTTGCATTTTTCTCAGAAATTTCACATCAAGGTTCTCCGAAATTTGTAATGGTGTTTTATGTGAGCATTATATACTGTATTTTGACATCCATCACTCATCAACTTCCTGATTACCCAATACTTAAAGCTGCTGTTTGATTATTGAGCAGTACCTCAAACTTCAACTGGTTAAGTCTTCAATATTCTTTTGTGTGCACCATTCTTATATAATGAATGCAGAAAAGCGTAATTAACTCAATTTCATTATCTCTCGTTAATCTGGTAGTAGTCCTGTTTTTTCGGATGGAAAAGGTTGTCAAGAGTATCGGTACTTTCAAGGTAGAAAACTTTTTAAAAAGGTATCGATACTCTCAAGGTTGAAAACTGTTTAAAAGAGTATCGATACTCTCAAGGTAAAAAAAAATGTTTTCAAGAGTATCGATACTCCAATGGAAGAAAACTGTTAAAAAGAGTATCGATACTCTCAGGGTAAAAAAAAACTGTTTAAGAGAGTATCGATACTCTCAAGGTAAAAAACTGCTTAAAAGAGTATCGATACTCCCATGGAAGAAAACTGTTTAAAAGAGTATCGATACTCTCGAGGTGGATAAATGTTAAAAGAGTATCGGTACTCTCAGGGTAGAAAACTGTTTAAGAATGTATCGGTATTTTCAAGTTAGAAAACCATTTAAAAGAGTATTAATACTCTCAAGGTAGAAACCTGTTTAAAAGCGTATCGATGCTCTCAAGTTAGAAAACAGTTTTAAAGAGTACCGATACTCTGGCAGACGAAAATTTTCTCGAAATTATTCAAAGTCCATAGGTTGAAGAAATGCTTTTTTACTAGAGTATTCTAACATTTGAGGTAGGAAAGGCTTATTTGAGTATCGATACTCTAAAACAAATGTTACCAAAAATATTAATCTTCTTGAGGAGGAAGAGCTATAACTAGAGTGGCGATACTCTGTGGTATTATAGTTGTAAAGTATAGTACTAGACAGTACTCTGGAAGTCAGGACACAGAGGAACCGCATACGACAAAGAGTGTCAATACTCTTTAGATAAGACAGTTATAAAATATTTACAGAGGAAGTAAACGTATTAAATAAAGAGGAGGAAATCTGTTTTATATAAATTGAAGTAACCGTATTTGAGTATCACAACTCTCTTACATATACAATGAAAAGAACCTGATGATTTTTATAGAATTAATGATTATTTTTGTATTTAATGTCCCTGTTGTACAAATCAATGTACATATTCTTTATGTAAAAAGCTAATATACAGTGTTTCGGCACTCATTGAGTGCAAAATATCAAAACTGGGCCAAAATGGGAATAATTTATTTTCCCTTTTTTATTTTTAACATGTTATTGTTAAATGTTGTCTTTACATGATAACAATAACTTTAAATATAAAATAAATGGAGAATGTATCCATGGGACACAGATGATGCCCCCATTTGCATATAGCATTATAAAGGGACATAACTCAAGAACAGTAAAAGTGACGCCACCTTAAATTCAAACTTGATCCGTGTTTTATGGTAATAAGCATTGTGTATAAGTTTCATAACATTTGGTTAAGGCCAACTTAAGTTAAAGAATGTAAACCGATTTCGGGACAGACGGACAAAGGTAAAACTTAATGCCCCCTCCACTGCAGCTGGGAAAAAAAAAAAGAAATTGTAAAGGGTTATGAGGAACCCTGTGTCAGACCTCAATTGTTGCTGTTGGTGTAAAAGTACAATGTTGACTGTAAAACATGTGTACATTTATCAGTAAAAACAGAATTTTTTACAAATCTAAAAAATTGAGAATGGAAAAGGGAATGTGTCAAAGAGACTACAACCCGACCAAAGCAGAAAACAGCCGAAGGCCACCATTGGTCTTAACACAGCGAGAAAATCCCGCACCCGGAGGCGGGTTTCAGCTGGCCCCTAAACAAAAATGTGTACTAGTTCAGTGAAAATGGATGTCACACTAAACTCCAAAACATATAAATGAACTAAAATTTTAAAAAAATACAAGATTAACAATTAAAGGCCAGAGGCTCCTGACTTGGGACAGGCGCAAAAATGCGGCGGGTTAAACATGTTTTGTGAGATCTTAATCCTCCCCTTATACCTCTAGCCAATGTAGAATAATCAAATACACAGCAATACGCACAGTAAAACTCAGTTTAAAAGAAGTCTGAGTCCGATGTCAGAATAGGTAACAAAAGAAACTAAGCAAAATGACAATGATACATAAATTAACAAAGGACTACTAGCAGTTACTGACATGCCAGCTCCAGACCTCAATTAAACTAATAGAAAGATTATGTCTTCATCATATGAAAATCAAGCACAATCCCTCCTGTTAGGTGTTAAGTATCATACCATCATAAAATATATGAGAAGAACATAACCCGTAGCATGCCAACAGCTGGTTTTCATTCAGTTAATAATTCCTTTAAACATTTGAGATTTTAAAATATAGTAAAGACGACTATAATAGACAGACACTTAAACAGTTTATTAGAGCAATGTAGTAACAAAAAAACCAGTATGACCTCTATATTACACTTAATTTTAAAAATCTATGGGAGATAACTCTCCCTCCAAAATAAGTTACCTGTACCACAGAATTAAACTTGCCTTAACAAGTATTGACCCTGACTTACCTGCTGTATAATTCAATCAATGTACCCAGTATGTGTTTTTATAGAAAATTTTACAAGTAACTGCTGGTAATTCTTTAAAAAGAACTACATCTCTTTGTGTATTCAGTACTATGTTTTTCACATAACCATGATAACATTATCATTTTAACATGTTTAAACAGAACACACCCCACACTCAAATATTGGAACTCCTTTAAAAGCATTTTTGCTTTTTTATACATAGCATCAAAATTGTATCATAAATATTCAAAATGTAGGATCTAAGCAGAAGAAATATGCTATTGTAATTGGAATGATCTGCGGTTAAATTATCTGTTATGCAGTGAAACTGTGGCCTATCTTCAGAAGGATCTTATAAGACAGGGACACATGTTCATGATGATAAACATACACTTATTGCTAAATACCCCGGTACTTACAGTCAATAGAATAACATTTGGCGGTTTCATTGGATAATCAGGAGGCAGTATTATTCTTCCATGATATAATCCTCCATCAAAATCAGAGTTTTCTGTTCCTCTGATAGTAAAATGCCATTCAAATAAATTATCCTGTAAACAAGTAAATCATTGTACATTAAGACAGATTGTCATCATCATTATATTGTGTTATTATACTCTTGATTATTCTGTCTTAAGGATGTTCGCTACTCTTGTTTTGACTTTTTGTCAGATATTCGGAATCCTCTAATTCTATCCATGAGTACAAATTTTGCCCACTAATCCCTACTTTTCTTCTCAAAAATTCAATACATCTAGTTTAAAATGTCATTTTTGAAAATCATTGTTATCGTTTCATAGTTTTTGAAAGAAAAAGGTGCCAATGTTAAATGCATGAAAAATCTAGAGAGAATCATTTCCTGCCAAATTTTTAATTGTTCAAATCTCAAAAACAAAGGACACGGGTCTTTCATTTTTTGTTATTTATATACTTTTAATTTATAACAGTCTTTCAAAAAGCTTGTTATTTTGAAACAGAGGAGCAAAGATCCTTAATCCATGTACATATAATGTTCAGATTTGTTTTTACTATATTTATTGAGTACTGAAGTCAGCATAGCTAAAATTTTGACTGAAATTATTTTAAATTGTACATTATCCATTTTAGTGTGGAATTCATAAATCAACCTTGTTTGTTTATTGAATAATAATGATTTTCAAGGGGAAGAGAGCAGACTGTTGATTAAATTCATAACAAAATACCCTAAAAAAATTCAGTTAACGTTATAAATAAATTAATTACTTAAGTATTAATCGATTTCTGATACCTCTAAAGGTTGTGTGAAATATAGTTTTGTTGGCTCACGTAACTCCTGTGCTTCTTTCATCAGCCTCTTCACAACTATAAACATAAAGTGAGTACAAAAACACAAATGCATAGACATTATAGATGTATGCGTTTTGAGACCACCCGAATTCAGCATATTCAGGTAACCAGATACACAAAAGTCATGGAAGTATTCACATAATAATCAAATTTCAATATTATTACTCTTTCAAACCATGCAATTGCTTGTCTCAAAGCATTAAATGTTTAAAAAAATACTCACTGTATATGCACTTTTAAATTAAATTTTGAATTTATAATTTTGGTCATGAATATTAAAATGTTTCTTAAAAATAGTTAAGTTTTGGGGAGAAAATGTGCTGAAGTTCTGTAGTGTAAAAATACACATGATCATAATTTGATAATGCTAATATTAGATTACAATTACTTAATCATATAATCAAAGTAAGAAAATGTAAAACGACAGGAACTATAGTCTTTTCACATTTTACAATCAATTCTAGTGTTTTATTGTGATTATCATGATAATCAAAATATTCAAATTACTTTCAATATGCTTTATCATACTTATTATCAAAACCTCAGACATGTCAGACACAATGTGTACAAGAACAGAAAACATACAATTTTTATTTTATAAATCAGAGCCATAAAAAAATTTATCTCCCAGTCCCACTGACATTTTAAATGAAATTATATTTTTTTCATTAATTAAAGAAGTGCAGTCGAAAACTTTACAGGCATGCTAAAGAAGAAGGATCAAACTATTTCCTGCAAGTTTTTATCTGATTACATCTTACAGGAGCATACTATTTCTTGCAAATTAGTATTTTTGATTGCAGAAAAATATGATGGCTTGAATAAGCATGAAAATATTCACAAAATCTACCAAAGTGACGATATTTTTTTCAGCAACCAAAGAGGAATTCCGAGTTACCATGAAATTTCCAACTCTAGGAACGATGCGAATCAGATGTTGATACTGAACATAATTCTGAAGACCTGTTTGAGTAGGGACAAAAACCTCTGATCATGCTGATTCCAACAAAAAATTATGTAAAACAGAAATTAGCAAGTTTCATCAACAACATACTTATTACGTTTAGCGGAAGTTTTTTTTTTACTTTATTCATATGAGGCAGACTTCATACAGGTGCTTTTCATGAAGAATGAAAAGGAACTTATTATCCACTTCATTTGAACTTTGGTTGATAGTTGTCTCATTGGCAATCATACCTCATCTCCTTATTTTTATATTACATAATCATTAAAGGTCACATTCCTTTATATAGAATGTCCTCACACATAATAACTAAGGAACTGATGACTATTTCGAAGGCATCTGTCCAATTGAACATGAAATAAAGGATACCACACAAACAGTAAGATCTGCTTAATATTCTAAGTTTCATCTAGAAATTTACAGTGAGGGTTCGCTGAGAACTTTCGTTTACAACAAAAGAAATTATTATAATTTGTACTACCATTTAAACAGCACATGCAAGTAATGTATATCAATCCCAGTTAATACAATATTCCAGGGCTTGTGATTCTTATTATAAATTTCTTTGAGAAAGAGTTGCTCCCTACATAGAAGCTATTAATGCAAGGGTGTAATGTCATCTTTACGTGTAATATACGAGTGTCTTCGTGATTTTGTTGATCATTATGATATCACCCGAGTTTTTTGTGAGGTTTGTGTTGCTCAGTCTTTAGTTTTCTGTTGTGTTTTGATAGTTTCTCTTTTTTTTTGCCATGGCATTGTCAGTTTATTTTCGACTTACGGGTTTGAATATCCCTTTGGAATCTTTTGACTCTCATTTATGCACAATCTGCAACACAAACAACCACAGATATGTTTCATTATCCTAGTTTATGACATCACCAAATGCTGACTAGTGTTTTGTAAACTAGTGTTGGTCTCCTTTCTTTTAGTCATGATGGTGTTTGTCTTTGACCAGCTATTTTTCTATTGTTCCTTTGTTATTTTTTCTCTTTGTTTGCAGAACACCCTTAACACACCACATTTTGCTTTGTCATTTAAAATACATTAGCTTAAGGATCCAACCATTGATAGTATTATATGCTATTCCTCCACACTTAAATTTTCTCTTCTCAAAATCCTCCCATAGCATTAGGCATTAGAACTGACGATCACAATTGCCTCAGGTAAAATAAAACATATGCAAAGTCATTGTGCAAGTTGGAAAATAAAATTGACAATCATAATTTCTGAAAGATTTTTTTCAAACAATAAAATTAAGGTTATCTACCGTGAAGGTGATACAATGATTTGTTTCAAATTATGATGTAAAGCTGTACTGTATACTTCTTCACAATGTTATTAAAGTTCATAGGTATCATCAATCAAGATTTACTTCTTTTTCATTTCATTTGGCTTTGGAAGTGTATGGCAAATTAATAATATAAATCAAAATTATGAAAATATATTTATTTTTCCCTCAAATAACATAAACATTTTAACATTAGATGTTAACATTGTTATTTTGTTTTGAATATGTTATAAAAATCAGTAATCTAATCAATATGATGTTCAATTTCTATTCCATTTGTTACATACATGAATCAATAATTTAAATCTTCTTATCATATCCATCTTATTCTATTGCTATAAACTTTACTGGCCTATTCCCGTGCAGATTTCAAATAAGTTATAAAATTGATATAGGAATAGAACATTTATTAAATATACTTTCTAATTTCTATAGAAAGAAGGCACCTACGAAAATAATATTCTTTTTTCAAAAGAATATCTGTACGAAACTTACAGTTACATGATTACTTTTGTTGAAATTATGATTCATTTATAAAAACTAGAGATATAAATGTTCAATATCATGTTATTCCTATCACCAGACACAACTCATTGTTGAATCTGGAGTAGAAGTTGTGATTTTGAACATTTATCATAATATTCCTACAGTAAAGATGTTGAAGAGTACATTTTCAATTATTATGGAGAATAAATAAAACATTTATAAAGTTATTGTACTAAGTTTAGTTAATAAATTATCAATTAAAAATTATTTGCACTGAAAAAGTAAATAAAGTATTTTTAAAATACCGAACTGACAACCTAAATGATGTATATGTACGAGACTGCCTACAAGTTTTGATGACCCCACCCCAAAAAAAATTAACTTATTCAAGGATTTGTGCTTTTACATATAGTTACTTCAAAATTAAGGTATTAATTCTTAGAAAATAAAAAAAAAACATTTACCCAATTTGAATATATCGCTTTTATCTACAATTATAATAATACCATGTAGTTTATAGATATATCTATAATTGAGAGTAAGGAAAATAAATATTAGAAATAAAGAAAAAATAAATATTAACAATACAGTTCTTATTCAAATTTACTGTCAGAATAGGATTCTTTTCTATTCATAATGGATATAGACATTTTTTTATATTTGCAGTAAATTGCTTCATTTGTAATGACAAAAGCTACTGCAGAAAAAAAAACGAAATTTTAGTTTCAATTAAATTTCACTCCAAAATTTCTAATTAGGAAGTGTACACAATTAGTTTCTATAGGCTCTTTGTACATGAAAGTGTAATATTATGAGAAGCTACTGTCAATGAAAGGTAAAGTAATTATATGAATCATCTACCTACAAGTAGTTCCATGTATTTGAAAATGGAATAATTTTTAGTGATAAATGGATATTCTCCTCACCTTCTCTGTAGGAATATAACATATGTAAGGTTTTGGTAAACATGAAATTAAGTCTTTGAATGAAAAGTATAATTTTAAAATTTCAGTAAATAGAATCATAACAAAAGTAAAGACAAATCTATACTACAGATTCAAAATTCTTTAGCATGCTGATTGTATAAACTCTGTAATAATGGATCTCAATCAGCATTTGCACATATATATATAATAATTTTGTATTTATCAACTAAAATTTCAATACAATTTTAAATATAAAAAATAAATTAAGATTGTCTTAAATCTCTACGCTAAATGTCTGCATCTGAAAGAATTTCGACAATATTGTGTGGAACCATATATTAAATTGTTTGGAAAATAAGAAATGCGTCATCTTTATATAATTCACACATACATGCTTGTAATAAAAAGAAAATAAATATTATAACAAACCCATGACTATGTCAGAAATTAAATCTGCTAAAACAAAAATAATTTAATAACAATACAAAACATAAACCCCAAAATATTAAATAACTTCTATTATAAATAATTTTCATCCCACATATTTTCGATATAAAAAGCTTGTATAAAATAAACTATATTTTTTTCCAAATTCCATTTTAAATGGAATAAATGGGTATTTCTTCTTAACTTAAAATATTTCGTAAATATATCTGCCAATTAAATGGTTCCCCATTGATATTTAATACATAAAAGATTGCATTCACACATTTTAACATATTTTATAAACATCAACACAATCAACAATATAACAAGACAAATATGAACATCAACACTTGATAATATAAATATGTATCACTTTTTATGATCCTGAGTCAAATCCTTAGTCAATTTATCAACAACAGCAAATGATAATATTGATAGGAATGTTTTAAAGCATAATTATGTCATCAATTTTCAGTATTTAACTGAATAACATGGTAAGTTATTACAATAAAGTCAAATCTGTATAATTTGTCAATCCATGAGCATATGTCACTCATAACAATAAAACCTTATAATGTCTTGCTTACAGACAATAAGGAGTTTTGATTCTTTAATAAAGTGAAAGAGTATAATTCATATAATACTCTAACTTTATTTTCTACCTTTGGAATGTTATAATATCATAGTCATTTTATGTTGGAAATATATTGCTTAGTTTCTTCATTGTCAATATACAGCAGCATTGACCTATTTCAATACTTTGCATCCAATTTCCTTTTTTAGTGGTGTATCATAGTATATTTCTCATGGGACCTTTCCCTAAAACATCTTACAATATTGCACGATCAAGTGGTTTAACAAGAAATAACAGCTGTAATTCATCATATATATTAGATTTTTGGTAGAAAGAGCTTTTATCTTTAAAATCTTAGATTTTTTTTTAAATAAGGAGGAAAATAAAATACTTTTATTCTAAAATTATTTGTTAACTATAAAACATTTACCCTTTTCAAATTTCTTGAAAACAATTTTTCATATTTATTTTTATATTACATGTATAACCCTTATATTTTTTCATATGAACAGTGTGTTTCAGGACTGATATTTCATTAAAATCACCCTAAATCCATATTGAATAATTTGAGGCACTGTAAAATTCACTGACATTTTCAGTACAAATTAAAGATAATGCTGATTAATCATGTATGTTTGAAGTTTTGACATAAATTGCACAAATTCTAACTAATTTTGCATCCATGTATTGAACACTTTTATTGGTAAAACTGACCATCAAAAGAAACACAAAACAGTTTTAATTTCCTCTTTTCTTTTAATTTATAAATTTCAAAATGTTAGTTGCAAACATACAACAATCAATAGCAAATGCAAAAAATGGCTATGAAAAAAAAATGATGTGTTATATCTGAGAGGCATCTTTGATCCAGACTTAATAATTCCTTTTTAATCTTAAAAACTTAACTAGTTTTAAAAGAAAATTACATCAAACTTTTGCATTTTCTAAAATTTGAGTATAATCTTAATTGATAACCAATCATAAAACCATGTTCATCTTTATTCATATATCGGAACAGTGCATTTCCTGAAATTTTAATAATAAAACAATTATTTCCTTGATGGTCAGTGCATGATATGAAGTTTTGATGTATTGAAAAGAAATATTTTCTTTTTAGAAATTATTCTACAGTAAATGTTCATTTTTCCATACATGTAAATAACAAATTTAATTTATTAATATCATATAAAGTTCTATAAAGTTCTACATATTTTCATGTCCATGTAAGTCTTTCCTTTTCTTTGTTGATTCTTCTTCTATATTTGGTACTATGAGGACAACTACAAAAGATTTGTGAAAATTCAAAGATGAGCAACAAATAGAAAATTAGCTGACAAAAAAAACCCAATAATAACTCAACTTATAAAAAATAACAATAATCATAGAAGGTTGCCTTATGATGTAGCAGACTAGCATAAATTGTACCATGTGTAAACCAATTTTCTTGCAAGCGATTCCTGTTAGGTTAGATATTTAAAACATCTGGTTTTATACAAAATTGATTAAATGGAAATCAGGTAAATCTACAATAAAGTATAATTAATCTTAGTCACTTAGCAATTTTTCATATACTGTTGATAGAATTAGCTCAATTGACAAGTTGCAGAAAATCAGTTGGCATAAGACTAATGCAAAATACATATAAAAAAACAAGCACAATTCTCAATCAACATTTCTCCTCTACACTTTCACGATAATATTCATATACATTCAGATGATACTGAACCAATATCAAACAGTAAAGTTGTGTGTCACTCTCAGAGACTTAAGAATATTAGAGTCCATAGAATGAACCTTTTTAGCTATTTCTTTTATTCAACTTTGCTTTTTTGCATACTTTCACAATTCTTTCAGCTTACAAATCATAGTTTTACCAACAATTCAAAAAACTTAAATGCATGTACTTACATTTGGGAAAATTGGTTCGTCTGAAACTAGGTTTGGCCTAGGAATGTTAAACTGAAAGACAAGAAAGAAAATCATTATTTAACTTTCTTCACTTTACATACTAGAACTTATACAAATTACTTAACAGGTTGTCAGGTAGTGAATGCTCTTATGTTGTACAAAGGTGAAGCATAAAAAGTCATCACTATCCAACATCTCCACATGGTCTAGTTAACAAGGAAGTGAATTTCTTTGATGTCAAACAGATGACTTATTTCAGAAAGTTGTGCAATTTTGATATAAAAAATTCAAAATATATTTCAAACTTCACCCAAACCTTAAATTCTCTATTTTCCTTACTATAAAGGGCCGTCAATCTAGAAATAAAACATGCCAAATTTCATTTAGATCTGTGTTTTAATGCAATTTCTTGGATTGTGTGTACTAGTATAGATCTAATTATTTCGTTAAAGCATACAAAAATGACTGAACTACAGCTCAAATTTGTTTATTTTTGCATTTTGGAACTCAACTTAAAACAACCAGACTAAATATTTGTCAAATTCTAACTTTACCTTTAATTAGTGCTTTCTAGCATTACTTAAAGATGTCAAATGATTTTGTCCAATTATATTATTGCACAACTCTAGAACCACAAATCTGAATGTGTCAAATTCAAATAAGACCTGTGTTAATTGTTCTTAATACAGTTACATATAATTTTAGAAACATACCCAAGATGTTGAAAGAAAATCTCATGTTTTCTCTTTTCTGTACAGTTAAGGAGTGTTAGAAAATAAGAAGATTTAAAAGGCCAATAAAAATAATAAACATAATGAGACAGACAATATCTTGGCTGTTAGACAAAAAGAGATGAAACAGAAAATATTAACCAAAAATCACCATAAAATACTGACATTGGAGCAAATGAACACATAAAAATTGATGCTCTGAAGAAAGATGGCAGGTCCTGCTTCATTTATGGCACCATCTAACTTACAACAACTTGATTATAGAGCTCAAATAGAATAATAAAACTTACTTCTGGTTCATGAGTGAGTGCATCATTGAACCAATCTGCATCCATACCTGCAATATACATTACATAAAATAAGAATTGATTTTATGAAAATTAAAGTAGGCAATCTTGAAAAGAGAAACTACCATTTAGTTGTGTAAGTTTCTTAATCAGTTCTGTTACTTCAAACACAATTCCCATGTTTCCTAATTAGAGTTTTTATGTTTAATAAAATTAAAATTTTCAATATACATAAAACTAAATTATTCATATAACTTAGCCATGACTGGATATATAAATAAAATATTTTCCCACATTTTATCGTAAATTATCTGTAGTCATTTTGAAAAATTCTTTTGAGCATTACATGTCCATGTAGCATACACATACAGTTATTATATTCCTATACCTGTATAGTAAAAATCATTTTGCAAAATAAAATACCTATATAGTGACAATCCCAGTGGTGGTTTCAAGTTGGGCGTTGAAGGCATATCTTTTGAAAAAAATCAATTCCTTTTTTGGCATAAACTTGTCAAAATTTTTCACCCTATTTTTACTATGACACACAATTATACCCCTTTCCTGCTTACTGATCTTACCTGCCATATCTAAACTAACATTATCATCATCATCATCATTTGTATATTGTTCTAATTCTTCATTATCATAGGGATATGATATAGGGAACTCGAATAATCTATCTTCAGATAGTTCTTCATCTTCCCATTGACTAGATGCAGAGAATGGTGTAAATGCTTTGGTATAATGAGGTAAATACATTGTTGAGGGCATACCAAACACAGGTATTCCATCACTGAAATTAAACAAACATAGCAAATTATAATAAAAATAATCTTAATTCAGACAGGAAGTAAACATACGGAAGAAAAATAATCCCAAAAGCATCTTCTTTTGAGGGATTCATGCTGTTCAAATGTCTTTGTAATGTTTTGTTGAGTGTCTATGACTTTGTCTTTGTTTTTCCCTGATGTTGTCTGTTTTCTCCAACTAATGATTTTTATTGTCCCTTTGGTATCTTCATCCTTTTTTCAATGAGTAAATCGAACTGATCCTGGAGAAAAGTTTTCAAAACTGAATACATCAGCAACATATCTTTTCAACAGTTAACATGTATTTTATGCTGAGATGGACAGAAATCAGGTCTAGATAATAAAGATTATTTTCCCATTACAATCATCTTTTTTCTTATTCAGTTACTACATTTTACCTCGCCTGAGATGCCTCTTCCTTTCCTTTAGAACCGCGTCTGAGAGCCAGAATCAGACATGTAGCGGCCGCTAGACCAGCAGCGGCAGCAAGGATTGGTACCCCAATTTCAAGGACTTCTTTTTCTCTAGTATCTACAGGCTCAGCTGCATACTGACAATAATCTCCAGCATAGCCTTCTCCGCATCTAAAAATAATAAAATTCACATAAAAGTAATCTGACAATGATAATTTGAGCATCATACACACCATTTATGGAGGACACCCATCTTTAAAATGTTGCTTATTTTATATAAAGTTGGTAAGAACTTACTTTTTGTTGCAAACATTCAAAATCATTTTCATAGAAATACAATAAAGCTTTAAACATTTTCTTTTTATTTCAAAATTCTATCTTCAATTGTGCCAGAATTATCTAGCATTGTTGAAACTGTTCCTGTTTTTTTTTCTGAAATGTTTTTAATGTTTTTCAACAGTTTTTCTAGATGAAATGGGGAGGGTTAAAAATCCATTAAAAAAACTAGTTAAACACCACCACATGAAGCATTTTAAGCAAATTACCAAAATGAAAATCAGACCAATCTTCATCATGATAATGATTCACAAGTACTTACACACATTTTGGCTCATTATTTTCATCAACTTCACAGGGTTGACCATTTCTACATGTATCACTGGCTCTGAATATGGCACACCCATCTGTTGTACTGTTTATTCCAAGTGGAACTATAATCAAATAGTAACATAATTAGCATACAGAATCAATTCATTGTAGTTATTTAAGAGGGAGGGTAAGAGGGATGTCAAGAGTTCCTCAAACATTAACGCTGAATCTGGAATTCCCAAAAAATAAAGCATTCTTTCCCGGATCCAAAAAACTTAATCTTTAATTCCCAAGTCCTGATAAGTGTAAATCCCAAATTTCTGCAAAATAAAGGCCCAATACCAACATCCCAAAAAGGTACTTCTGCTGCTCCTTCAAGTACCTTTTAAGGGAGGACTTATCATTAACAGCATCTGAAATATACAATTCAACAAAAAATATTCTTGATATTGTTAATATTTACTGAGGAACAGACCCAATCCTTTAAACATAATATTACCATGGGTGGGTAAAAATGAGGTCAAGGCCATATGATGTATGCCAGAAATATATATACACTTGTACACTACACAACCAACCCACATACCAAATTTTGTTGACATATCATGCATAGTTATAGACCTGACATCTTAACCTGACCACTAGATCTCACTGACCAAACTGGGGTCAATGTCAGGTGAAAAAGTCTCATCATTATCAACCTCCATAAAAATCTTGCTCACCTAACACAAAGCAGGTACAAGATATTTAGGTATATGTAAATTGCTGATATCACCAATAAAGTTATATTCTATTACTCTTGCTCTGACACCATTGTTCATATTCAGCTGAGACAATAATAATTTACAGAATGTTATGTTTTCTCACCTTTGACCTGAGTTCCATCTGGTTTCTGAATGAAAATATATGGTGAATCCTGTAAGATTGGGACAGAAGTGTTATCAACCACTAATGGTCTATTTTGTAAAACAACAGAACTCATTGCTCCAGCTATCAGCTGTTCATCTTGGGGTTTAACTGGGGAATTCAAGGTCACATTAAAGTTCACTGTTGTTTTATTTGTTGTTGGATCAAATCTGTGAAAAATATGGGAAAACAAAATTGTCAAACAAAATATCTATATAATATAATAATATCAAAATATAATTTAATAAAACATTGAAAATATATCATGTATATGCCTAAAATTGTTCTGACAAACAAAACCACAAAATTGGATACTTTAAAATATATAAATTCCAAAAGTACTTTGTGTTAATGTAATTCAAGGCTTATACATAAAGAAATCTAAATATGGTGAAAGAAAATATAGGTCAATATAGGGCAAAAGGAACAATTTATTTCCATTTATGAAATAAAAAAAAAAACCAAACAAACATCTTTTTACTTTGGTCTTTATGAATAGTTGTCTGATTGGAAATCAAACCATATCTCCTTATTTTGAATGCAAAAAGATCCTTTTTGTGGCATAAACTGAAGAACTAGCATGTTGAGTAAGAACTTCAGCAAAAAAAATACCAAATTTTCCTGTATAAATATTTTCCTAGCTTACAAACATGTTTAAACCTGCCACATCTTTATGTGCCTGTCCCAAGTCAGAAGACTGTAATTCAGTGGTTGTCGTTGTTTCAAGACCGTCATAATTGTTTTTTGTTTTTTGTATTGTATTAACAAGGTTGTTAATTTTCTTGTTTAAATTGTTTCAAATGTGTTTCTGTAACACAGGAATATTCAATGATCATAATTGCATGTTATAAGATAAGGTGCTAATACATCTCAAATGCAGCTATACTTTAATCAACATCATTTTAATTCTGGTGGATAGTTGTCTCATTGGCAATCACACCACATCTCCTTATTTTTATACAGTATATCTTTAATACTTAGAGAACTTTTCCCTGGGAATGCTTTGAAATTTATGATAAAGGAGAAGTAATAATTTGTCAGAAGAGTATATGCATAGTAAAACATTGTGTAATTTCCTTTCTTTATTGAAGAATGATAAATAAGTATACAATGGTAAAATGAAAACAACTTACATGATAGCTTCAGGTGGTATATCCACTGAACTAAAGTCTAACCCGTTACATTTCCAAATATTTTGTCAACTGAAATAGAAACAGATCAATTAAAATATGAAATGTAAGATATCTATGGATATAAAAGAAGATGTACACGAAACAAATAAGCTTTGGTGCAGTTTTTACTTCTCCTCTTTGGACCTTTAGAACTGTATTATAATTCTATACTTCATCTAAATCAAGATATGTCTTTTCACTACAATTGATTGATTGGTCTTTAACGCCACTTTTAGCACTATTGTGCTATTTTGTTTGAAGTAAGTTTTTATAAGTGGAGGAAGCTGGAGGCTGTAGAGAACCACCAACTTTCAGTAGGAAAACTAACAATCCTAGTCAAGTAAGATTGGGCACGAAACCACCTGCCACGTGCCAGATTCAAACTCACAACCTCAGTGTTGACAGGCTAGTGATACAGTACTTTGACTTCTTAGACAACTCAGTCACCAAGGACCCTTTTTGACTACAAAATACACCTCTTGGATACATTTAATTTTCATCCTGGTACAACATTTGCCCTATCACAACTAAGGAAAATGGACCTCACTTGGACTATTCTTTCACTATCCAGAGTTAAGTTTCACCTCAATAATTCAAAATTTAATATACTGTGGATCCATCTACTTTCATTGGTGCCAACTTTTTATGGCTTTGGAAAAAATTGGATTTTGGTGATACAGATCTTTGTGGTTTTGACAAATTCTGACGGTTTGTTCTTTGTTCGACACTTGTTGTTTTATTGAAATTTACTGTTATAAAATATTGGAAATCATTTTAAATTAATAAATGTATCTCTCCTATTCATAGCTCTGCTTCAGTGTTCTGGTTTTGTCTAACTTTTAGTCCTGTTTGGTTTCATCAGCTCTTCAACGTTAGTATAAGGTTTTAGATTTCAACTATTTCGGCCTCTATCATCACTGAAGAGACATTGATTGTTGAAATGCGCATCTGGCGCAATAAATTTGGTACCATTAATGTTATTAATTTTGTGGTTCTTAAATAACTTGTTTAACCAACTTTTATTTTTGATTTATCGAACTAAGACCTCAAAGCATGACCATCAACAAACAATATGATCAATCATTCTGAATATGTTGCCCTTTATTTTGAATAATATATTCATTGTGATCATTTCAAAAAAATATTCATACATTGACAAGAAATACTTACAGATTCAGAAATACTCTTATTATCAGATCCGGAAAATTTACCATCAAGAGAAACTTCTAACTCCACATCTTTATCTAAAGGCTTTGGTTCTGTAAAATATGTCAATTTATGTAACCTGATGTTTAACATTTCTTATGCAATTTTTGTATTACAGCAAGATACTCAAATTCAAAATTGGAAGATACTATAATGTAAAGCCAATGTCATTTGTTAACTTTAAAAAACGTTAAACACCTGGGCTCTTGGTCATTAAACTATATTCAATACTCTTAAGAACAAAACTTGTGCTAAAAAACACCAAATCCAACATTTTGATTGGTTGAATACGAATCTGAGTACAATAATCATACTCCAAATTTTATGACCAAAAGGCCAGAACTGAAAAGATGCATCAGATAAAATGATTTTTTTTTTTATTCACCAGATTACTTTTCCATAGACATTTACTGCTGTTTTAAAAAATTCAAACTAAAAAAATGAAAATGAATGACTTCTCTATCCCCAAGCTACTACCCCTGCCAAAAAATAAAAACAGAATATAATAGAAAATTAGAAATTTTTTCAAGCATTCAATTAGGTTAAAATGAGATATAAGGTTGTTGTGTAATGGTTTCCAATCATAGAAAAACTTTCCTTTATTGTTATTCATATCAGACAAAACGGTTTAATTTCAGGCCACTTCAAGTTTAATCATACCTGGTGCACATTCACCATTCTCATTGGTCAAGAAGCCTTTTGAACACAAACATTGGTGTTTTCCTTTTTCATTCTTACAGTTGTGTATACCACAAATACCTTTGTCTTTCTTACACTCATTAACATCTGTTATAAAACAATAATAAATACATAGCAGTTGTCTTCTGTTACACTTTAGTGTTTTTTTTTTTCATTTAGGGTACATGGTATTACTGACAGATCTCTGATACTCTCATAAAACATTTTTTAAAATTTTGTACAATTTAAACATGTTAAAGGTAGATATAAGCTGCATCGGACAGAAACCGACCTTATGCAAGTGGGCGTATACATGTACATGTATAAGACTTTGGTTGATTTTGGAACATTCAAATACGAAATAAAAGATGAACTTTGGTCTGTTTTGTAGGGTTCTTATATCAACTCAATCATCAAACAGTTACAGACTTTGCATAGAGATTTTTTGAACCTGAAATAGGTTAACAGATGTATTGATATTCATTCACATAAGGTTGATTTCTATCCGACGCAGCTCATATATTGCATAGACCTTTGTCTTTTGTTTAAGATAATATGTTGACCTCTAGGTGTCATTTGATTATGTGTAGCTTTGGATTGCTGTCTAATAATCCAAATATTTTAAACATAGATACTATAATCAATTATTTGTGTGTGAGTCCACACATTTTAAAACTGCTATGAATGAGATTTTTGTACAAAGTAAGACTTTAAGATGAATATGTTTTTTTTTGTGCTTCCTTTCATTTCTCCTTTTTTCTGTTTTCAATGTGTATGTGTATGTGCAAAGCCATTATCGAAAGACATAAACAATCTAGTTGACCATTTGAAATGATAACTAATATATAAGTAGATTATTAGTTAATAGTTATTACTATTTAATATAGGGGCCTCTGTGGTCAAGTGGTTTAAGCAGTTAACTACTGTATCACTAGCCTGTCAACACTGAGTTTGTGAGTTCCAATCCCGCACGTGGCAGGTTCACTTGACTCCAATCTAAATTGACTAGAATTGTCAGTTTTCCTACCAAAGGTCTGTGGTTCTCTCTGGGCACTTCAGCTTCCTCCACCAATAAAAACTGACTGGCACGAAATAGCACAATAGTGCTGACAGTGGCGTTAAACACAAATCAATCAATCAATCATTATTATTATTTAATAAAAATTATTATTGATATTTTCCTATAAGAATTTTGTGTGTGCACGTGGCTTTTTCATCAACTATCTATTGAATAAAACAATTTAAAATGTTATGCTTACCATAACATTTAGTATTGTTGATTCCTCCTTTTTTGTATCCTTGCCCACAAACTTTGCATTTGTATGGGTATTTATTTGCCCTGTGGTTAGCAGGACTCAAATCTTCACAAGTTGTCCCTCGCGACTCACAAGGTGCCCCTTCACATCCGTTAAAGTCAAGGCCACAATGTGTACCTGTAATTAAGTTTATATTTAAGTAATGCATGACAAAATTAAAAACAAAGTTAAATTTATTTCTTTTACTTCAAATATCTTAAAGATTAAATCAATTTACTAATGATGAAAGTCTTATCAGTATACCCCTTTTTCCCCAAATATTATTAGAAACAACACAAGAAATTCTGTTGCTTTATATTATCAGGTAACATTTTATAACAATACTAAATAAATAATTTAAGATTCTTTTCGTTCCAATGGTTTAAAATAATAACATAAATGAGACCCATTACCTGTCCAGCCTTCTTCACAGGTACACTTGACCTTCGGAAGTAGCTGTTAGGATTCTGGTCATACAAAAGTTTGTCAAAGTCACATGTCCCATGGTTGTTACAGTCACATATATTAATCACAATACCTAATGTCTGGCTAATACCTCCTAATGTATCCTCTCCAACAAACCTACAATCAAAGAAGTAAAATAAAAGGTTAAGGCAAGACAATAATAACTCATGTCACAAGACGACAACGGATATGTTCAAATTGTTGAAACCACTATTCCCGTCTTCTTTTCCTCGAATGTGACATCACCGCATTAGAATTATAACCAAATTTGTACTTACATGTGCAACATGACGGGGGGCCACATGTGGAGCAGAATCTGCTTACCCTTCTGGAGCACCTGAGGTCATCCCTGGTTTTAGTGGAGTTCCAGCCTCTCAGTCTTTGGTTTTCTGTGTTGTGCTTTGTAAACTGTTCTTTGTCTTTTCATGGTTTTTCATTTTTGTCATGGCGTTGTCAGTTTGTCTTCAACTTATGAGTTTGAATATATCTTTGGTATCTCCTGCCTCTCTTTCACATATAGAATACACTATATTCAAACTTAAGTTTATTTTATAACAGCATAGCAAGAGACTGATAAAAATGCACATCCAATTAAGTAAAAATTTGTTAAATCAAGGGCAGTAGCACAATTAGGTAAAGATTTTAACTGAAGTTTCATCTTTTATAAAAGAAAGAATTGATTACAGGGGAAGTGCAAATAATCACTAGTTAAAATACAACAGGAGAATTGTTATTTGTGATATTTACAGATAAAGACAATGCAGTCAAACATGCTAGAAAGGTCACCTGAATGTCTTGTCAATTAAGGAAAATCTTGTCTTGTCACCTCTTAATGTCCCACTGTATTAATACCTATGCATTTTGACCTACATGTATGGATCTCTTATAAGATCAGTTTTCTCTGGTTCCGATAGTAACCTTTATATAAAGGCAGCACTGTAGTTTAAAATAGAAAGGCTACAGTAGATAAATAAATTGACGTACCTGAGAATTGCCGGATCAAAATCAGTTGGAGTCCATGTGACTGTGACAGAGGTGTTAGTTTCTTCTGAACATGTTGCATTAAGTGGTAGCTGGCAGTTGATGGACATCCCTGGTATAGGTTTTTGTATTTCAAATGTTATCTGGTCATTTATTGTTACATTTACAACTTGTGTACCTTCAGGAGGTGGAACATAATTATCTGTAATGAAATTAAAATTACAATGTAATATGGAAGAAAATAATGTATTGAAAAATAGGAGGGAAGTTAAATATTGATCAGACAACATAAAGATGTATGGAAAAGGAGAAGGAAAGTTTAATATTGATCAGACAAAATCAATTAAAATTTGTTCTGGCATGCGGATAGATCTGAACATGCTATTATATAGAGAAAATTTCATATATGCAAATAAATTAGAAGTAAACATGTTAATTTTCATCCTAGGAAAGAACTGAAATTTGGTTTTTAAGTACTTCTTAAAATATGACATTTAGTTATGACTTTTACTGCAAATTGCCTGTGATACCGATTAAAAATGGCTGAAAACCTTTACAATTGAAATTGACTGATTTAGTCTGTAAAAGATAAGAAAGGTTTTAAATAAGAAAACTATTAAGTGCTTTTCACTCATTTCCACAGTAGCTTTCTATAAAAAAAAGGTTAAATAATTCTTAATCTTAACAAAGACGTACGCTTTCAAATATGAAACAACAAATAGTGAAAAATGCACTTTTTATTTAAATTATCATATTGATAAAACTATGAACCAACATTTTCTTGTCAATTTTATTTCTGTTACCTAAATAATGAATCAATATTCATTCTATTTAGGTTTACTTCTGCTTGCCTACCTTTTATTTTATCTTTATTCTTTACATTTTCATATTCTTGTTTTGTGTTAGCTCCCACAATAGTTCCTAGCACAATAGTGTCATATTGACATAACTTATTGTCTCCACAAGTGTCATTAATTTGTGCAATGGTTGCATCGGAAATATCCTCTTGGAAAATTGGAATATAATTATCCTGAGTATAATTTTCATTTGAATATCCATTGTTATACCAGAATCTTGATGTTTCTGGAGTTACAGCCCCTGCAAAAGAAAAAAAGTTTAACACCATATGACAAAGCAAATGTTGTGGAGGGTTGGTACATGTTGTAACTTTAAAATAAAAAAATATAAGTAGATGGTCAAAAGTATACAACCACCAAGTTTAACAAAGTAAAACCACATAAACTAAAAAAGAAATGGAGCGGTTTCAAGCAACAACTTATTCCCTTGAATTGCCTGTTACTTATTATCTTATACACTCAATATTTTGCCTTTTCATTGTTATTTCCTATTTTCCTGAAACAAGAAATCACTAAAATATATTGCATTATTTATACTACAATAAGATGGGACAGTACATGCAGCTTGTTAACTGAACACCACCATTTTCAGGAACACCTCAAGGCATCGTCCAGCGTTTAACAGGCAATGTCTAAAGGTAAAGTTTGATGCATGAGCGGTGATGCCTCAATGCATCATTTCCCAGGAAACACTTAAATGAAAATCTCAACCATAGCAATTCACGCTTACACCAAAGATCAAGGTGACCTAATTTTACAGTGCACCTTTTTGGTAAATTCATTAATGTTCACAATGAAATTGTAAATCAAATCTTTTGATTTTACTTTTGGGCATTACATGAAATAGATGAATTAAACATTTCTTAGCCAGTATCGCTTTGTCTGATCTCAGAGAAATGTAGGTCACCATGGTCAATATGACAAACAAAGATGAAGCATCAATTACCCTGTTTTAAAAATTAACCAAGCTGGTACTCACATTGTGACAGAACCAGGTATAAACTAGGGTCTGATTGGTTGGTTGGTAATGTTCCAGATGGTGTTTGAATATCATCGGTTTGGTTGTTGTTAGCAGTTCCTAATAAACCAGTCACTCCATCCAACATATGTGGTTCTGAGCATAGGGTCATCTGTATAGTTTTGTCAGCATGACAAAATTCTGCTGCAAAACCTGAAAATATAACTCTTATGTTTTAAAAATAAAACTATACTTGCATACTTCAATAAAACAAATATTTTGTATTTGGGTATTGTATTTTAAAATTTCAGTTGAACAACTTATAGCAATCCTTTTAGCATAAGAAGATATCAAATTAATAGTCAGGTAATAATCAAATTTAAAACAAAAATCAATACTAAATATTCAAGATTAACTTGACATACCAGACATTTTAAAATAGGTGAAATATAGTTTACTTGTATTACTATCTCTCTAACCCATAAGGATTTTTTTACTTGTTGAGGAAAAATATTATTCCTGCTTTTCCATAGATAAACCACCAAGATTATTTGACCAATTATAAAAATGTGATTATTGTTTTAGCAATCTGTGTAACTAAAATTATAATCTGGTGACAGGAACCAGAGGATTTAAGGATGAGGGTCTTAATCTTAATTTATTTTGCTCATTATATCTTTTTTATATTTTAGCACCCCATTATTCTCTATTTATTTTTTTTTGCCTAATTTTTCTATATTCTTTATTTTTTTGCCCTTTAATTTGCACTTTTGCCCATTATTCTCTATTCTGTAAACCCCATCCAGACCCTCATGAAAGACCGACATACATAAAGACACCACATTACAGTATATACTTACAATATCAGTTACAACATTTATGTAAAGATTTACTGACCTGAATTATATGTGACTACATAACATTCCCCATCCTGTCTGACTGCTCCACCATTGAAGTCGTATACTGTTCCCTGTGATAACTGGTTTGTTATCCTTGTACCATCAACTATTATTTCTATACCTGTTCATGATGGAAAAATAAAGATGATGCACTGATTTCTATTTCACATGTTGTTATCTAATTAGCATTGGAATACAAACTGTTATTTTAACATGGGCTTGTTCGAGGGGGCATATTTGTCTGATGAGGTACATGAAGTTGGCTACACATCTACAGTTTAACACTATTTACCTTCCATTGCAGTTAATCATATTTTTTACTCTAAAATATCGATTATATGTCAATCATACAAAATTTGAAATAAGGCCATAATAAAATAGCAGTTATTAGTTATTATGTTAAAAGCAATCTGATGTCTTCAAAGTAATTCCATGGATATCTTAGTTTCTCAAACTGTATTTTTGCTTAAATTGGTCTGGCCCAAAGAAATGTACCTCATCATAAATTTTAATCCTGCATTTTATTTCAAATAGTAACAAGAATGTGTCCATAGTACACGGATGCCCCACTCGCACTATCATTTTCTATGTTCAGTGGACCGTGAAATTGTGATAAAAACTCTAATTTGGCATTAAATTAGAAAGATCATACCATAGGGAACATGTGTACGAAGTTTCAAGTTGATTGGACTTCAGCTTCATCAAAACTACCTTGACCAAAAACTTTAACTTAACGGACGGACGGACGGACGAACGGATGCAAAGACCAAAAACATAATGCCCTCTACTTTCGTAGGTGGGGCATAAAAATTAAACAGGAGACATTTTAAATTTGAAATAAGATTTTTTTAGTATGATTCCAGTTGAAGATATATACACATCACAAAAGTCTATAATTATGGAAGATAAGATGTCATAATATTTTTAGAACTTTAAACAAAACTAGAGCTGTTGAAATAAAAATGAATTGAAGCATATAACTCTTAAATGTATTAAAATATTACCTGTCCTCTTTTCATTAAATATAATTGTTATATTAGATGATCCAGCCTCATGTATAGCAAAAGCTGTGTAAACTGTTGTGTTTGTGTTCTGTTCTGTGGGAGCTCCGTTAAGCCAGGGATGTTCCAGTCTACCTTGAACCTGGATGCCGGTTGGACTATAAGCCAGTACAAACTCTCCCTTGTTACTGAATGTGTAGTCTAAGCCATCAAATGTTGTAATATGTGGAGTTCCATATACATGAGCTGTTACAAAAAAATGCAATTTATAACGACAACATCAAAACATAAATTTATTCTGCTCCATCATAAAAGAACATATAATATTTGTGATTTTATTTTTATTTAAACACTTTACACATATCAACCTATTTTCTTGCAAGAGGTTAGTTCTATTCTCATTTTAGATACAGCTCTTTTAAAAATGTCAGATGTTGAGACCAAAACTGCTAAGGTAAATCTATGGTTAAGTCACCAGAAGCAAGATATGTCAGCTGAGCAATGTTCATTTGAAAACCTATCAAATGTTTAAATAATGCTTTTCAAAAAGTCAATTGTATATACCAGTTACAAGAAAAATATGTTAACAGAAGAATGAGTTATGGTGTAATTTCAACATTGCCTTGTATAATAAGTTTATTTCACAAACAAAATTTTGAATATCATTATTCCCTATAAATACAGGAATTCAAAGCAATATTTGCAGACATAGAAAAGCAAGAACTTTGTCTTGTACAATTTTAAAAACTTATCTAAGTTAAAGGACCATAATTCTATCAAAATTAGATTGATTGATTGTTGTTTACTGTCCAGTGGCAAATATATAAAAACTAGTCAAAACTAGAACAACATGTAAACTTACATATTACTCTCCCCTTTTGCACGGGCTTATTAAAAGTAAGACCTTAGTCTAAAAAAAACCACTAAAGAAAACTATAAAACATAACTTTCCAGAATGAGTTACAACTATTCTTCCAGACTATACACAATCATAGGGAACATAAATATAAGAAACTTACCACAGGTAAGGGAAGTGTAGTTTACACATGTCGGAGAAGGCCTATATTGATAGTAACAGTCACAACTTTTATCTAGTTGACAACATGCTGTTTCTGCATCAAGGTCATTCGTTTGATGTTCTGTGGGAGAAAGTCGTGGGTGATAGCGATAAACTTTGCTAGTTCCTCTAAGTCCAGTTAATAATGCTCCAGTTGATACTTTATCATAGCAACACAGCTGAAATAAAAGATAGTCTGTTTAATACCAGGTCTCTCGGTCATAACACTTTACTCAGTACTCGGAGTACAAAATTTGTGCTCGAAACACCAAATCCAGTATTTTGATTTATAGCTGAATTCTAAGTCTGAGTACGCTTATTGTACTCAAGAGTTCAATGAACCCAAGGCCAGGACAATTAACGCCTCAAGTGATTTATTTTACAGTAAACACAAGGTGATTCCTTTCAAAATCAAAATTGGTCATGAATTTTTCCGAGTAAATGTGGGTGATTTACCAGTGTTCTCAACACAAATTTCATTACTTGAATTTTGAAATACCATCTTGTTAATAGAAATTATAGCATCACATCCATAACACATTCTATAGTAAAATCATTTCAGATATTAACAGGTTCAAATAGTATAGCATTACCTTAGTTACCATGATGCTAAAAGGTCCTACGGAGAACACTGGATTTTCTCATTGACCAATTTTAAGTTCTTTTTTATGAATAAATAATGATGGTAAAAATGACATTATTGAACAATGTACTGTTACTGTGACATAATAACATAAGCATGGTGACATCAGAAATGTATAGGAAAATGCACAAATTGGAAAGTTGTCTATTTAAAAATTCCAGATTGATTTTTAACTGATTTATATAAAAATAAGGAGATGTGTTATGATTGCCAATGAGACAACTATCCACCAAAGTTCAAATGAAGTGGATGTAAGCAATAATAAGCAACCATACTACCTTCAACAATGAGAAAAACCCATACCAACTAGTCGGCTATAAAAGGCCCAGACATGAAAAATGTGAAACAATTTGATTAAGAAAACTAACAGCCTAATTTATACCAAAACAATTTATGAAAAACAAATATGACAGACATAAACCAACGACAACCACTGAGCTAAAGGCAACTGACTTAGAACAGACTCAAAAAGAATGTGGAGGGGTTAAACATGTTTACCTTGTTTGTATTGTATGTACAAATAAATTTTTCCTAAAAAATGATGTTTTATTTGGAGATTGAGTAGTCTCTTCTCATTTTACATCGAAATTTTATTTTTAATATCAAAATTGTAGTAGATATTGAGGATTTGCAGATATATATTCTTGACTTTAGACACGGTATAACTGTAGTCTCATACAAAATATAAAACTTTAGTCTTACCACACCATATCCTTGTGGTGTAGGTGAAATCAGTTCTGCACAAGATGTTGTTGTATCCATACGTAATCTTTTATCAAGAAGTGCCTGTGTATATGTACATGGACAGGATGGGTTGGGAGAAATGATATCTTTGGCTTGCTGCTTCTTCCATTTTCTACAAGTAGCTGCATAATTACGAGGTGGGTTTTTTTCATCGAACAAAGGAAAAATCCAAATTCCTTTTTCACCTGAATAAATGAAACAGAACAGTTACAAATTATGATACCACATAAATAATAATTTATTGGTATTTTACTGAAAAATTGCATACATGAAGTATAGTTGTTACTTGATGTTAAGCAAACAACCTACAATCAATGTTGTTTCTAAATGGTCATATTATTTTGTTAAAATCATATATTTGGTTTTTATTTTCTTGGAGCACTGTGTAACTTTTTTCATAAGGAGCCAACAAATTTACCTACTTTTTTCATAAGGAGCCAACAAATTTACCTACTTTTTCATAAGGAGCCAACAAACTTACCTCCTTTTTTCATAAGGAGCCAACAAACTTACCTACTTTTTTGATAAGGAGCCAACAAACTTACCTGTATTTCCAGGTAGATCAAATACATTTCCAGCATCAGGAGTTCCAGATAACGGGTGTTGAATGCTGACATTTGGGGCTTTCAAACCAATGAATGGGTTCCTTGCACCATCATATGGCAGGGATGTTCCATTGTAATTGTAGATTACATAGGTTTTATCACCATCAGTAAAAATAATTGCTTGAAATGTTGTATTCTGCAGTGGAAAATAAATAACATCTGAAATATATTCTTAAAACAATAAAGGGCATTAGGAATAGTTGGTTAATGCCAGATTTAGCATATAAATTATAATTATATATATACAGTATGTTGACAAGAGAAACTTGCAGACAAGTGTATAATGAAAATGATTCTGGACACTGTGTGTCAAAGTAATAAACATGATAAAGGAGTGGACAGGGGGATCCCTGATTCCCACTTCCCCTGTTCCCTCTCCCTTCTCCCTAATTTCCTACTTCCTTACTTATTTTCTGAACGTCTGGACAATTGATTTTGTCCAGCATATCCCTATTTTCCCGGATTCATAATTTATTTTCATCTGTAAGTACTGTAGATATCCATGATTTTTTTTTTTTCGCTGCTTTTCATGTTTGCAGCGCAAATTAATTAAAATGAATAACACATTTGTTTCATGCATTTTGTGTTGCAGAATGTTCACTTTCATCCTGTCTAGTGCAAAATTAATCATTTTCAGATTTGGATTACCTGACTTTGGTATACCGGTATTGTTAACAGTACTGGTATAAAATTTTATTCCAGTATTGTCTTTCAGTATTGTATCAGTATTGTTGGTTTTTTAGATTTTGTAAATGTATATATAATCATGGAAGTATTAAATTAAGATACAAGATGTCATGACTTTTCTGCATATGCTAGCTAGAAATAAATAAACAAAAAATGTGACTAGTTTCTTCTAAAAAATTGTAAAAACATTCATAATGTTATATTTTCAAAAAAGTTGTGTTACATGAGCATGATGAGTGAAAAGAAATGCACCAATCACTTTGATGTATTATAATCATCATGATAAATTAAAAACTACTTTGTATTCTTCCTGGAAAAAGTACGTCATTAAACAAGCTCATTATCAAATACAAATCTCTTTGATCTTTTATTTTGATAATTAAATATCAACGAAAAGTTAAAAATGAGAATCACATGTATATAAAAGAAATATAGATTCCACCACTGCAACAAGTGTGTTACGATATTTCTCCACTCAAGACAGTTAAATTTTCCTATTTAAAGCGCGAGGCTTGCCAAGCTTTTTAAATAATCAAATAGTCGTCCCCTAAAACTTTGAGATATTGGTTTTTTTTTCATAAAAATCTGACAAGATTGTGAAGAATGTAAACATGACAGAGCTGGTTGTTATACGTACATATAAGCAACGTAAATCAGTGGCGGATTTACCGGGGTGGCACAGGGGCACGTGCCCCCAGTCCAGGTCACCAAATCTGTTTATCTAGAGCGGAAATTAATCACAGCTTTATTTGACTTCTCAAACTGGCCGTAAATTAACCCCAACTTCAACATGCATGATTTATGACAACTTATCGGTGGGTGTGTAAATATTGACACCTGTGTGTCATTAAAATGCTAATGTATTTTATAAGTCCTACTTTATAATGTTATCTGGGACTAATATCTATCTTACTTTATATAATAGCCCAAGCATTCAGTAATATAGGTATATTTTTCTTGTTTCAATTACCATGTACATGTTTGAGGCTATGAATGGGTCACCATTTATAAGGATATGAATGGGGTTTACAGATATAAGAATAATGGGCAAAAAAGTTAGACTAGGAGCGGGACCAAAACATACTGATAACAGAATAGAGAGGTAATGAAATATAAAGAAAATATTGATTGATTGTTGGTTGTTTAACGTCCAGCGACAAATTTTTCATGCATGTTTAGGACGAATATAATAGAGATCAATTGGCAGAAGAATAAAGAACCCCCTCCCCACCCACGCTCGCATATACATCTCTAAAAAAATATTTAATTTTGGTTTTATGCATGGTGCCCCCAAAGACATCGAGGTTCTGGATCCGCCCCTGTAAATAAATGCAAGGTGTATCAAAATCTGAAAAATTTGTTGTATATCACTGAGGGGGGTAGGAGTGGTCCTGATCCCGAAATCCCGGGCTTAAAAACATGGAATCCCGAGGTCCCGAATTTAAAAAAAATAAAATCCCGACATCCCGAAATTCGAAAAAAGAATTCCCAGATCCCGAAAGGATCAATCCCGAAATCCCGAGCTTAAAAACACCCGATCCCGGAGTCCCGATAAAGGTCCTACCCACCCCCCCACCCCACATCACTGTCTTTTTAGATGACAAAGAGCACGGTATGAATGGGGAACGAAACAACCGTTTTATGAGTGATATTAAACTAGTGGGCAGACACGCTCAGAGCAGACACGTTGTCTCTAAAAAATATTTTATGTCCAAGAAAAGAGCCTGTGCAGGAATATTACCGCAATACTTATATATTAGACGGCCCACGTGAGTACACAAATCTGTCTGACCTCCCAGGCTCTCAAAGATGGAACTCTGATCAACTCTCTTCGTCTGCATGCAGGTGTTTGTTGCACATTATCATTAAGGTTAAATGGATTACTACAAAATGTCTTGACGTTTATCAGTAGGTAAATATTAGAAAACACATCACATATGCATCATGAATATCATTCGTAAATCGAATTCAAATAATGATTAGGAGATGACCATTTGGTTTTTTTAAAAAGGGGGAGGGTAGGAGAATTTTGGAAATGAATATGCTGGCCAGATCTTCCCTAAACTCAAGATGAAAAAGAACATTCTACCTATAATAAAATGCCTGAGATAATTGGGTGCAACATTGAAAATAAATAAGCCTGCCTAGCAACAAGTAAAAATGAAAATTCCATCCGCAAACAAGATCAAAATAGCAATCCCCTTATTTCCTTACTTATCATTTGAGTCTCAGTCAGCATATTGAGTAATTGCGTAAGATGTAAATTAATAAAAGCAATAAAGAGACAATGCCAAAACTAAGAGGTAAAATCTATAACTCCATATGGTGTCAACATAATTGTTTCTTCATTAGGAGAGGAAGATTAAACATGTTAAATAGTTAAGATCCAAGACATCATCCTAAAAAACTTGAGGTTGATGATGATTTGCTGTTAATGCTCAGTGTCAAATTTAATGCTATATGTTGAATCAAGTTCAAGATTATATTCCTTGCAAGTTTATGCTGGCAGGTTATTCCAGATTTTTTTTTCTAAAAGGGTGGTTATAAGGGATCCATTGTGAAAAGGGGTTTCAGTGAAAATATAGCAATTTTTCAAACCCCGAGAACACCCTGTGGCTCTGCTGATGTTATTCAGTGAAGTGGTGTACCAATTAGTATGGACTGAAAAATAAGTGATGTTTATATGTAGGAGGGTTAGCATCAATTGTAATACCTGGTTTCAATTCATTCATTACCAGCAAATTGCATTACTAAGCCAGGTCAATAACTGTCAATTGTTAATTATGGTGATCATGTGATTTTAAGGGTATCCCCAAAATGTTCAGTTTTATATGGAAATATATATTTAAAAAATTATACATGGGAGTTTATTATATTTTATTCAATATTACCTCAATCCCATCATTTTCTTCAGCTGGAAAAGGCGCAACAACATTCCAGGAAACCTCCACTGCCCATGTTGGTTTAAATGTTGGATCTAAGAAAGGTCTCCATTTAACAGTCAAATTTGTAGTTGGTTGTAGATTGTTGTAAACTGTGTAATATACTGATGTATCTGTTAAGTTTGTAGTGTCCAAATCAGTCCAGTATGGTTCCAACATAATTGTGTCTGCCATTTCTATAGAGGTAGAGTTCTGTGGAGTGTAGCCAACTGTGTTGTTACCTAGCGTCACTAACCCATTGGTACTGACCTATTTCCATAAAATTTAAACAGTTTATTGGAAAGTCATTTACAAAGAATGTTTAGAGAAAAGAAGATGAAAAAGTCCATACCAATTGCATGGATTAAAGAAAGACCATTAAAACAAATATGTTTGATTAAAATAATAAAAATCAGAACAAAGACTGTAGATCGATGGTTACATAAACACTAAATAATATTTAGAATAACATTGACTTTAATAGAAATATATATTTTTTTAAATGTTCTGCTTACACTTTTGGGTTGGGTCTACTAAGACCATCTAAGTGTACATATGAGGCTGTCTAAACCATGTTTGCACATATTAACCCTACTCCCAAAAGACCAAGATTTGTTCCAAAAAATGTATTATTTCCACAGAAAGAAATCTTTTTGCTTTGTGGCATCTATTTGACTATGAGTATGTACAATCTATACAGACATTGTATACTAAGACATTTATATAACTCCTAGATGCATTAACTAGAACTTGCAATGATTGTCATATTACAAGTGAAAGGTTTCATTCACTGTTCAGCAAATTATTTTCATCTGTGTTTGTACAAAGTCAGGAAAATAACAGTCAATCAATTCCTAATTTTTCCAGGAATAATTTTTTCAAGATATTTTCCCTGAAATTTGCATTTACCTCTGGACATTAATTAATTTTGTTTGGAAGTTTAGTAAAAATTGAAGTAGTTATTTGAAGACCAAACATACTGAAAAATTCTGATTTAAAAATATTTAATCTGTTATAAAACATAAAAAAGTTCTTACTTTATTGTTCAATATATTTTTTTTTTTGTAATTTAAAAAGTTTACTTCATTTCGATAATTTCGATCCTTACTAAAATAAAACCTCATATCAAACACAAATAGACCTATCCTCAAATAATACCTACATGAATGCACTGATACTGATCATCAAATCCAGGAACTGCACCTTCTATATCAACAGAATCTGATACAATGTCATCACCACTAGCCACTGCAACCGAAAATATTATTGCTGACCCTAACGGTTCATCGGTGCTTGATACTGTAGTGCCAGTAGTTTGAGACACGGTTGTACCTTCTGTGCTGGTTACTTGCGAGGTTGTAGTTGTGACTGTGCCTGTTGTTGTATCGACTGTAGTGCCAGTAGTCTGTGAGACAGTTGTACCTTGGGTGCTTGAAACTGTAGTGCCAGTAGTCTTAGACATGGTTGTACCTTCAGTGCTTGTCACTGGCGAGATGGTAGTTGCGATTGTGCCTGTCGTTGTCTCAGCTGTAGTTCCAGTAGTCTGTGAGACAGATGTACCTTCGGTGCTTGATACTGTAGTGCCAGAAGTTTGAGACACGGTTGTACCTTCGGTGCTTGTAACTGGCGAGGTCGTAGTTTCAATTGTGCCTGTTGTTGTCTCAGCTGTAGTGCCAGTAGTTTGAGGAACAGTTGTACCTTCGGTGCTTGACACTGTTGTGCCAGTAGTCTGAGAGACGGTTGTACCTTCGGTGCTTGATACTGTAGTGCCAGAAGTCTGAGACACGGTTGTACCTTCAGTGCTTGTCACTGGCGAGATGGTAGTTGCGATTGTGCCTGTCGTTGTCTCAGCTGTAGTTCCAGTAGTCTGTGAGACAGATGTACCTTCGGTGCTTGATACTGTACTGCCAGAAGTTTGAGACACGGTTGTACCTTCGGTGCTTGCTACTGTAGTGCCAGAAGTCTGAGACACGGTTGTACCTTCTGTGCTTGTCACTGGCGAGATGGTAGTTGCGATTGTGCCTGTTGTTGTCTCAGCTGTAGTGCCAGTAGTTTGAGGAACAGTTGTACCTTCGGTGCTTGACACTGTTGTGCCAGTAGTCTGAGAGACGGTTGTACCTTCGGTGCTTGATACTGTAGTGCCAGAAGTCTGAGACACGGTTGTACCTTCAGTGCTTGTCACTGGCGAGATGGTAGGTTGCGATTGTGCCTGTTGTTGTCTCAGCTGTAGTGCCAGTAATTTGAGGAACAGTTGTTCCTTCGGTGCTTGACACTGTTGTGCCAGTAGTCTGAGAGACGGTTGTACCTTCGGTGCTTGATACTGTAGTGCCAGAAGTCTGAGACACGGTTGTACCTTCAGTGCTTGTCACTGGCGAGATGGTAGTTGCGATTGTGCCTGTTGTTGTCTCAGCTGTAGTGCCAGTAGTTTGAGGAACAGTTGTACCTTCGGTGCTTGATACTGTAGTGCCAGAAGTCTGAGACAAGGTTGTACCTTCGGTGCTTGATACTGTAGTGCCAGAAGTCTGAGACAAGGTTGTACCTTCAGTGCTTGTCACTGGCGAGATGGTAGTTCTGATTGTGCCTGTCGTTGTCTCAGCTGTAGTTCCAGTAGTCTGTGAGACAGTGGTACCTTCGGTGCTTGATACTGTAGTGCCAGAAGTTTGAGACACGGTTGTACCTTCGGTGCTTGTAACTGGCGAGGTCGTAGTTTCAATTGTGCCTGTTGTTGTCTCAGCTGTAGTGCCAGTAGTTTGAGGAACAGTTGTACCTTCGGTGCTTGACACTGTTGTGCCAGTAGTCTGAGAGACGGTTGTACCTTCGGTGCTTGATACTGTAGTGCCAGAAGTCTGAGACACGGTTGTACCTTCAGTGCTTGTCACTGGCGAGATGGTAGTTGCGATTGTGCCTGTCGTTGTCTCAGCTGTAGTTCCAGTAGTCTGTGAGACAGTGGTACCTTCGGTGCTTGATACTGTAGTGCCAGAAGTTTGAGACACGGTTGTACCTTCGGTGCTTGTAACTGGCGAGGTCGTAGTTTCAATTGTGCCTGTTGTTGTCTCAGCTGTAGTGCCAGTAGTTTGAGGAACAGTTGTACCTTCGGTGCTTGACACTGTTGTGCCAGTAGTCTGAGAGACGGTTGTACCTTCGGTGCTTGATACTGTAGTGCCAGAAGTCTGAGACACGGTTGTACCTTCAGTGCTTGTCACTGGCGAGATGGTAGTTGCGATTGTGCCTGTCGTTGTCTCAGCTGTAGTTCCAGTAGTCTGTGAGACAGTGGTACCTTCGGTGCTTGATACTGTAGTGCCAGAAGTTTGAGACACGGTTGTACCTTCGGTGCTTGTAACTGGCGAGGTCGTAGTTTCAATTGTGCCTGTTGTTGTCTCAGCTGTAGTGCCAGTAGTTTGAGGAACAGTTGTACCTTCGGTGCTTGACACTGTTGTGCCAGTAGTCTGAGAGACGGTTGTACCTTCGGTGCTTGATACTGTAGTGCCAGAAGTCTGAGACACGGTTGTACCTTCAGTGCTTGTCACTGGCGAGATGGTAGTTGCGATTGTGCCTGTCGTTGTCTCAGCTGTAGTTCCAGTAGTCTGTGAGACAGTGGTACCTTCGGTGCTTGATACTGTAGTGCCAGAAGTTTGAGACACGGTTGTACCTTCGGTGCTTGTAACTGGCGAGGTCGTAGTTTCAATTGTGCCTGTTGTTGTCTCAGCTGTAGTGCCAGTAGTTTGAGGAACAGTTGTACCTTCGGTGCTTGACACTGTTGTGCCAGTAGTCTGAGAGACGGTTGTACCTTCGGTGCTTGATACTGTAGTGCCAGAAGTCTGAGACACGGTTGTACCTTCAGTGCTTGTCACTGGCGAGATGGTAGTTGCGATTGTGCCTGTCGTTGTCTCAGCTGTAGTTCCAGTAGTCTGTGAGACAGTGGTACCTTCGGTGCTTGATACTGTAGTGCCAGAAGTTTGAGACACGGTTGTACCTTCGGTGCTTGTAACTGGCGAGGTCGTAGTTTCAATTGTGCCTGTTGTTGTCTCAGCTGTAGTGCCAGTAGTTTGAGGAACAGTTGTACCTTCGGTGCTTGACACTGTTGTGCCAGTAGTCTGAGAGACGGTTGTACCTTCGGTGCTTGATACTGTAGTGCCAGAAGTCTGAGACACGGTTGTACCTTCAGTGCTTGTCACTGGCGAGATGGTAGTTGCGATTGTGCCTGTCGTTGTCTCAGCTGTAGTTCCAGTAGTCTGTGAGACAGTGGTACCTTCGGTGCTTGATACTGTAGTGCCAGAAGTTTGAGACACGGTTGTACCTTCGGTGCTTGTAACTGGCGAGGTCGTAGTTTCAATTGTGCCTGTTGTTGTCTCAGCTGTAGTGCCAGTAGTTTGAGGAACAGTTGTACCTTCGGTGCTTGACACTGTTGTGCCAGTAGTCTGAGAGACGGTTGTACCTTCGGTGCTTGATACTGTAGTGCCAGAAGTCTGAGACACGGTTGTACCTTCAGTGCTTGTCACTGGCGAGATGGTAGTTGCGATTGTGCCTGTCGTTGTCTCAGCTGTAGTTCCAGTAGTCTGTGAGACAGTGGTACCTTCGGTGCTTGATACTGTAGTGCCAGAAGTTTGAGACACGGTTGTACCTTCGGTGCTTGTAACTGGCGAGGTCGTAGTTTCAATTGTGCCTGTTGTTGTCTCAGCTGTAGTGCCAGTAGTTTGAGGAACAGTTGTACCTTCGGTGCTTGACACTGTTGTGCCAGTAGTCTGAGAGACGGTTGTACCTTCGGTGCTTGATACTGTAGTGCCAGAAGTCTGAGACACGGTTGTACCTTCAGTGCTTGTCACTGGCGAGATGGTAGTTGCGATTGTGCCTGTCGTTGTCTCAGCTGTAGTTCCAGTAGTCTGTGAGACAGTGGTACCTTCGGTGCTTGATACTGTAGTGCCAGAAGTTTGAGACACGGTTGTACCTTCGGTGCTTGTAACTGGCGAGGTCGTAGTTTCAATTGTGCCTGTTGTTGTCTCAGCTGTAGTGCCAGTAGTTTGAGGAACAGTTGTACCTTCGGTGCTTGACACTGTTGTGCCAGTAGTCTGAGAGACGGTTGTACCTTCGGTGCTTGATACTGTAGTGCCAGAAGTCTGAGACACGGTTGTACCTTCAGTGCTTGTCACTGGCGAGATGGTAGTTGCGATTGTGCCTGTCGTTGTCTCAGCTGTAGTTCCAGTAGTCTGTGAGACAGTGGTACCTTCGGTGCTTGATACTGTAGTGCCAGAAGTTTGAGACACGGTTGTACCTTCGGTGCTTGTAACTGGCGAGGTCGTAGTTTCAATTGTGCCTGTTGTTGTCTCAGCTGTAGTGCCAGTAGTTTGAGGAACAGTTGTACCTTCGGTGCTTGACACTGTTGTGCCAGTAGTCTGAGAGACGGTTGTACCTTCGGTGCTTGATACTGTAGTGCCAGAAGTCTGAGACACGGTTGTACCTTCAGTGCTTGTCACTGGCGAGATGGTAGTTGCGATTGTGCCTGTCGTTGTCTCAGCTGTAGTTCCAGTAGTCTGTGAGACAGTGGTACCTTCGGTGCTTGATACTGTAGTGCCAGAAGTTTGAGACACGGTTGTACCTTCGGTGCTTGTAACTGGCGAGGTCGTAGTTTCAATTGTGCCTGTTGTTGTCTCAGCTGTAGTGCCAGTAGTTTGAGGAACAGTTGTACCTTCGGTGCTTGACACTGTTGTGCCAGTAGTCTGAGAGACGGTTGTACCTTCGGTGCTTGATACTGTAGTGCCAGAAGTCTGAGACACGGTTGTACCTTCAGTGCTTGTCACTGGCGAGATGGTAGTTGCGATTGTGCCTGTCGTTGTCTCAGCTGTAGTTCCAGTAGTCTGTGAGACAGTGGTACCTTCGGTGCTTGATACTGTAGTGCCAGAAGTTTGAGACACGGTTGTACCTTCGGTGCTTGTAACTGGCGAGGTCGTAGTTTCAATTGTGCCTGTTGTTGTCTCAGCTGTAGTGCCAGTAGTTTGAGGAACAGTTGTACCTTCGGTGCTTGACACTGTTGTGCCAGTAGTCTGAGAGACGGTTGTACCTTCGGTGCTTGATACTGTAGTGCCAGAAGTCTGAGACACGGTTGTACCTTCAGTGCTTGTCACTGGCGAGATGGTAGTTGCGATTGTGCCTGTCGTTGTCTCAGCTGTAGTTCCAGTAGTCTGTGAGACAGTGGTACCTTCGGTGCTTGATACTGTAGTGCCAGAAGTTTGAGACACGGTTGTACCTTCGGTGCTTGTAACTGGCGAGGTCGTAGTTTCAATTGTGCCTGTTGTTGTCTCAGCTGTAGTGCCAGTAGTTTGAGGAACAGTTGTACCTTCGGTGCTTGACACTGTTGTGCCAGTAGTCTGAGAGACGGTTGTACCTTCGGTGCTTGATACTGTAGTGCCAGAAGTCTGAGACACGGTTGTACCTTCAGTGCTTGTCACTGGCGAGATGGTAGTTGCGATTGTGCCTGTCGTTGTCTCAGCTGTAGTTCCAGTAGTCTGTGAGACAGTGGTACCTTCGGTGCTTGATACTGTAGTGCCAGAAGTTTGAGACACGGTTGTACCTTCGGTGCTTGTAACTGGCGAGGTCGTAGTTTCAATTGTGCCTGTTGTTGTCTCAGCTGTAGTGCCAGTAGTTTGAGGAACAGTTGTACCTTCGGTGCTTGACACTGTTGTGCCAGTAGTCTGAGAGACGGTTGTACCTTCGGTGCTTGATACTGTAGTGCCAGAAGTCTGAGACACGGTTGTACCTTCAGTGCTTGTCACTGGCGAGATGGTAGTTGCGATTGTGCCTGTCGTTGTCTCAGCTGTAGTTCCAGTAGTCTGTGAGACAGTGGTACCTTCGGTGCTTGATACTGTAGTGCCAGAAGTTTGAGACACGGTTGTACCTTCGGTGCTTGTAACTGGCGAGGTCGTAGTTTCAATTGTGCCTGTTGTTGTCTCAGCTGTAGTGCCAGTAGTTTGAGGAACAGTTGTACCTTCGGTGCTTGACACTGTTGTGCCAGTAGTCTGAGAGACGGTTGTACCTTCGGTGCTTGATACTGTAGTGCCAGAAGTCTGAGACACGGTTGTACCTTCAGTGCTTGTCACTGGCGAGATGGTAGTTGCGATTGTGCCTGTCGTTGTCTCAGCTGTAGTTCCAGTAGTCTGTGAGACAGTGGTACCTTCGGTGCTTGATACTGTAGTGCCAGAAGTTTGAGACACGGTTGTACCTTCGGTGCTTGTAACTGGCGAGGTCGTAGTTTCAATTGTGCCTGTTGTTGTCTCAGCTGTAGTGCCAGTAGTTTGAGGAACAGTTGTACCTTCGGTGCTTGACACTGTTGTGCCAGTAGTCTGAGAGACGGTTGTACCTTCGGTGCTTGATACTGTAGTGCCAGAAGTCTGAGACACGGTTGTACCTTCAGTGCTTGTCACTGGCGAGATGGTAGTTGCGATTGTGCCTGTCGTTGTCTCAGCTGTAGTTCCAGTAGTCTGTGAGACAGTGGTACCTTCGGTGCTTGATACTGTAGTGCCAGAAGTTTGAGACACGGTTGTACCTTCGGTGCTTGTAACTGGCGAGGTCGTAGTTTCAATTGTGCCTGTTGTTGTCTCAGCTGTAGTGCCAGTAGTTTGAGGAACAGTTGTACCTTCGGTGCTTGACACTGTTGTGCCAGTAGTCTGAGAGACGGTTGTACCTTCGGTGCTTGATACTGTAGTGCCAGAAGTCTGAGACACGGTTGTACCTTCAGTGCTTGTCACTGGCGAGATGGTAGTTGCGATTGTGCCTGTCGTTGTCTCAGCTGTAGTTCCAGTAGTCTGTGAGACAGTGGTACCTTCGGTGCTTGATACTGTAGTGCCAGAAGTTTGAGACACGGTTGTACCTTCGGTGCTTGTAACTGGCGAGGTCGTAGTTTCAATTGTGCCTGTTGTTGTCTCAGCTGTAGTGCCAGTAGTTTGAGGAACAGTTGTACCTTCGGTGCTTGACACTGTTGTGCCAGTAGTCTGAGAGACGGTTGTACCTTCGGTGCTTGATACTGTAGTGCCAGAAGTCTGAGACACGGTTGTACCTTCAGTGCTTGTCACTGGCGAGATGGTAGTTGCGATTGTGCCTGTCGTTGTCTCAGCTGTAGTTCCAGTAGTCTGTGAGACAGTGGTACCTTCGGTGCTTGATACTGTAGTGCCAGAAGTTTGAGACACGGTTGTACCTTCGGTGCTTGTAACTGGCGAGGTCGTAGTTTCAATTGTGCCTGTTGTTGTCTCAGCTGTAGTGCCAGTAGTTTGAGGAACAGTTGTACCTTCGGTGCTTGACACTGTTGTGCCAGTAGTCTGAGAGACGGTTGTACCTTCGGTGCTTGATACTGTAGTGCCAGAAGTCTGAGACACGGTTGTACCTTCAGTGCTTGTCACTGGCGAGATGGTAGTTGCGATTGTGCCTGTCGTTGTCTCAGCTGTAGTTCCAGTAGTCTGTGAGACAGTGGTACCTTCGGTGCTTGATACTGTAGTGCCAGAAGTTTGAGACACGGTTGTACCTTCGGTGCTTGTAACTGGCGAGGTCGTAGTTTCAATTGTGCCTGTTGTTGTCTCAGCTGTAGTGCCAGTAGTTTGAGGAACAGTTGTACCTTCGGTGCTTGACACTGTTGTGCCAGTAGTCTGAGAGACGGTTGTACCTTCGGTGCTTGATACTGTAGTGCCAGAAGTCTGAGACACGGTTGTACCTTCAGTGCTTGTCACTGGCGAGATGGTAGTTGCGATTGTGCCTGTCGTTGTCTCAGCTGTAGTTCCAGTAGTCTGTGAGACAGTGGTACCTTCGGTGCTTGATACTGTAGTGCCAGAAGTTTGAGACACGGTTGTACCTTCGGTGCTTGTAACTGGCGAGGTCGTAGTTTCAATTGTGCCTGTTGTTGTCTCAGCTGTAGTGCCAGTAGTTTGAGGAACAGTTGTACCTTCGGTGCTTGACACTGTTGTGCCAGTAGTCTGAGAGACGGTTGTACCTTCGGTGCTTGATACTGTAGTGCCAGAAGTCTGAGACACGGTTGTACCTTCAGTGCTTGTCACTGGCGAGATGGTAGTTGCGATTGTGCCTGTCGTTGTCTCAGCTGTAGTTCCAGTAGTCTGTGAGACAGTGGTACCTTCGGTGCTTGATACTGTAGTGCCAGAAGTTTGAGACACGGTTGTACCTTCGGTGCTTGTAACTGGCGAGGTCGTAGTTTCAATTGTGCCTGTTGTTGTCTCAGCTGTAGTGCCAGTAGTTTGAGGAACAGTTGTACCTTCGGTGCTTGACACTGTTGTGCCAGTAGTCTGAGAGACGGTTGTACCTTCGGTGCTTGATACTGTAGTGCCAGAAGTCTGAGACACGGTTGTACCTTCAGTGCTTGTCACTGGCGAGATGGTAGTTGCGATTGTGCCTGTCGTTGTCTCAGCTGTAGTTCCAGTAGTCTGTGAGACAGTGGTACCTTCGGTGCTTGATACTGTAGTGCCAGAAGTTTGAGACACGGTTGTACCTTCGGTGCTTGTAACTGGCGAGGTCGTAGTTTCAATTGTGCCTGTTGTTGTCTCAGCTGTAGTGCCAGTAGTTTGAGGAACAGTTGTACCTTCGGTGCTTGACACTGTTGTGCCAGTAGTCTGAGAGACGGTTGTACCTTCGGTGCTTGATACTGTAGTGCCAGAAGTCTGAGACACGGTTGTACCTTCAGTGCTTGTCACTGGCGAGATGGTAGTTGCGATTGTGCCTGTCGTTGTCTCAGCTGTAGTTCCAGTAGTCTGTGAGACAGTGGTACCTTCGGTGCTTGATACTGTAGTGCCAGAAGTTTGAGACACGGTTGTACCTTCGGTGCTTGTAACTGGCGAGGTCGTAGTTTCAATTGTGCCTGTTGTTGTCTCAGCTGTAGTGCCAGTAGTTTGAGGAACAGTTGTACCTTCGGTGCTTGACACTGTTGTGCCAGTAGTCTGAGAGACGGTTGTACCTTCGGTGCTTGATACTGTAGTGCCAGAAGTCTGAGACACGGTTGTACCTTCAGTGCTTGTCACTGGCGAGATGGTAGTTGCGATTGTGCCTGTCGTTGTCTCAGCTGTAGTTCCAGTAGTCTGTGAGACAGTGGTACCTTCGGTGCTTGATACTGTAGTGCCAGAAGTTTGAGACACGGTTGTACCTTCGGTGCTTGTAACTGGCGAGGTCGTAGTTTCAATTGTGCCTGTTGTTGTCTCAGCTGTAGTGCCAGTAGTTTGAGGAACAGTTGTACCTTCGGTGCTTGACACTGTTGTGCCAGTAGTCTGAGAGACGGTTGTACCTTCGGTGCTTGATACTGTAGTGCCAGAAGTCTGAGACACGGTTGTACCTTCAGTGCTTGTCACTGGCGAGATGGTAGTTGCGATTGTGCCTGTCGTTGTCTCAGCTGTAGTTCCAGTAGTCTGTGAGACAGTGGTACCTTCGGTGCTTGATACTGTAGTGCCAGAAGTTTGAGACACGGTTGTACCTTCGGTGCTTGTAACTGGCGAGGTCGTAGTTTCAATTGTGCCTGTTGTTGTCTCAGCTGTAGTGCCAGTAGTTTGAGGAACAGTTGTACCTTCGGTGCTTGACACTGTTGTGCCAGTAGTCTGAGAGACGGTTGTACCTTCGGTGCTTGATACTGTAGTGCCAGAAGTCTGAGACACGGTTGTACCTTCAGTGCTTGTCACTGGCGAGATGGTAGTTGCGATTGTGCCTGTCGTTGTCTCAGCTGTAGTTCCAGTAGTCTGTGAGACAGTGGTACCTTCGGTGCTTGATACTGTAGTGCCAGAAGTTTGAGACACGGTTGTACCTTCGGTGCTTGTAACTGGCGAGGTCGTAGTTTCAATTGTGCCTGTTGTTGTCTCAGCTGTAGTGCCAGTAGTTTGAGGAACAGTTGTACCTTCGGTGCTTGACACTGTTGTGCCAGTAGTCTGAGAGACGGTTGTACCTTCGGTGCTTGATACTGTAGTGCCAGAAGTCTGAGACACGGTTGTACCTTCAGTGCTTGTCACTGGCGAGATGGTAGTTGCGATTGTGCCTGTCGTTGTCTCAGCTGTAGTTCCAGTAGTCTGTGAGACAGTGGTACCTTCGGTGCTTGATACTGTAGTGCCAGAAGTTTGAGACACGGTTGTACCTTCGGTGCTTGTAACTGGCGAGGTCGTAGTTTCAATTGTGCCTGTTGTTGTCTCAGCTGTAGTGCCAGTAGTTTGAGGAACAGTTGTACCTTCGGTGCTTGACACTGTTGTGCCAGTAGTCTGAGAGACGGTTGTACCTTCGGTGCTTGATACTGTAGTGCCAGAAGTCTGAGACACGGTTGTACCTTCAGTGCTTGTCACTGGCGAGATGGTAGTTGCGATTGTGCCTGTCGTTGTCTCAGCTGTAGTTCCAGTAGTCTGTGAGACAGTGGTACCTTCGGTGCTTGATACTGTAGTGCCAGAAGTTTGAGACACGGTTGTACCTTCGGTGCTTGTAACTGGCGAGGTCGTAGTTTCAATTGTGCCTGTTGTTGTCTCAGCTGTAGTGCCAGTAGTTTGAGGAACAGTTGTACCTTCGGTGCTTGACACTGTTGTGCCAGTAGTCTGAGAGACGGTTGTACCTTCGGTGCTTGATACTGTAGTGCCAGAAGTCTGAGACACGGTTGTACCTTCAGTGCTTGTCACTGGCGAGATGGTAGTTGCGATTGTGCCTGTCGTTGTCTCAGCTGTAGTTCCAGTAGTCTGTGAGACAGTGGTACCTTCGGTGCTTGATACTGTAGTGCCAGAAGTTTGAGACACGGTTGTACCTTCGGTGCTTGTAACTGGCGAGGTCGTAGTTTCAATTGTGCCTGTTGTTGTCTCAGCTGTAGTGCCAGTAGTTTGAGGAACAGTTGTACCTTCGGTGCTTGACACTGTTGTGCCAGTAGTCTGAGAGACGGTTGTACCTTCGGTGCTTGATACTGTAGTGCCAGAAGTCTGAGACACGGTTGTACCTTCAGTGCTTGTCACTGGCGAGATGGTAGTTGCGATTGTGCCTGTCGTTGTCTCAGCTGTAGTTCCAGTAGTCTGTGAGACAGTGGTACCTTCGGTGCTTGATACTGTAGTGCCAGAAGTTTGAGACACGGTTGTACCTTCGGTGCTTGTAACTGGCGAGGTCGTAGTTTCAATTGTGCCTGTTGTTGTCTCAGCTGTAGTGCCAGTAGTTTGAGGAACAGTTGTACCTTCGGTGCTTGACACTGTTGTGCCAGTAGTCTGAGAGACGGTTGTACCTTCGGTGCTTGATACTGTAGTGCCAGAAGTCTGAGACACGGTTGTACCTTCAGTGCTTGTCACTGGCGAGATGGTAGTTGCGATTGTGCCTGTCGTTGTCTCAGCTGTAGTTCCAGTAGTCTGTGAGACAGTGGTACCTTCGGTGCTTGATACTGTAGTGCCAGAAGTTTGAGACACGGTTGTACCTTCGGTGCTTGTAACTGGCGAGGTCGTAGTTTCAATTGTGCCTGTTGTTGTCTCAGCTGTAGTGCCAGTAGTTTGAGGAACAGTTGTACCTTCGGTGCTTGACACTGTTGTGCCAGTAGTCTGAGAGACGGTTGTACCTTCGGTGCTTGATACTGTAGTGCCAGAAGTCTGAGACACGGTTGTACCTTCAGTGCTTGTCACTGGCGAGATGGTAGTTGCGATTGTGCCTGTCGTTGTCTCAGCTGTAGTTCCAGTAGTCTGTGAGACAGTGGTACCTTCGGTGCTTGATACTGTAGTGCCAGAAGTTTGAGACACGGTTGTACCTTCGGTGCTTGTAACTGGCGAGGTCGTAGTTTCAATTGTGCCTGTTGTTGTCTCAGCTGTAGTGCCAGTAGTTTGAGGAACAGTTGTACCTTCGGTGCTTGACACTGTTGTGCCAGTAGTCTGAGAGACGGTTGTACCTTCGGTGCTTGATACTGTAGTGCCAGAAGTCTGAGACACGGTTGTACCTTCAGTGCTTGTCACTGGCGAGATGGTAGTTGCGATTGTGCCTGTCGTTGTCTCAGCTGTAGTTCCAGTAGTCTGTGAGACAGTGGTACCTTCGGTGCTTGATACTGTAGTGCCAGAAGTTTGAGACACGGTTGTACCTTCGGTGCTTGTAACTGGCGAGGTCGTAGTTTCAATTGTGCCTGTTGTTGTCTCAGCTGTAGTGCCAGTAGTTTGAGGAACAGTTGTACCTTCGGTGCTTGACACTGTTGTGCCAGTAGTCTGAGAGACGGTTGTACCTTCGGTGCTTGATACTGTAGTGCCAGAAGTCTGAGACACGGTTGTACCTTCAGTGCTTGTCACTGGCGAGATGGTAGTTGCGATTGTGCCTGTCGTTGTCTCAGCTGTAGTTCCAGTAGTCTGTGAGACAGTGGTACCTTCGGTGCTTGATACTGTAGTGCCAGAAGTTTGAGACACGGTTGTACCTTCGGTGCTTGTAACTGGCGAGGTCGTAGTTTCAATTGTGCCTGTTGTTGTCTCAGCTGTAGTGCCAGTAGTTTGAGGAACAGTTGTACCTTCGGTGCTTGACACTGTTGTGCCAGTAGTCTGAGAGACGGTTGTACCTTCGGTGCTTGATACTGTAGTGCCAGAAGTCTGAGACACGGTTGTACCTTCAGTGCTTGTCACTGGCGAGATGGTAGTTGCGATTGTGCCTGTCGTTGTCTCAGCTGTAGTTCCAGTAGTCTGTGAGACAGTGGTACCTTCGGTGCTTGATACTGTAGTGCCAGAAGTTTGAGACACGGTTGTACCTTCGGTGCTTGTAACTGGCGAGGTCGTAGTTTCAATTGTGCCTGTTGTTGTCTCAGCTGTAGTGCCAGTAGTTTGAGGAACAGTTGTACCTTCGGTGCTTGACACTGTTGTGCCAGTAGTCTGAGAGACGGTTGTACCTTCGGTGCTTGATACTGTAGTGCCAGAAGTCTGAGACACGGTTGTACCTTCAGTGCTTGTCACTGGCGAGATGGTAGTTGCGATTGTGCCTGTCGTTGTCTCAGCTGTAGTTCCAGTAGTCTGTGAGACAGTGGTACCTTCGGTGCTTGATACTGTAGTGCCAGAAGTTTGAGACACGGTTGTACCTTCGGTGCTTGTAACTGGCGAGGTCGTAGTTTCAATTGTGCCTGTTGTTGTCTCAGCTGTAGTGCCAGTAGTTTGAGGAACAGTTGTACCTTCGGTGCTTGACACTGTTGTGCCAGTAGTCTGAGAGACGGTTGTACCTTCGGTGCTTGATACTGTAGTGCCAGAAGTCTGAGACACGGTTGTACCTTCAGTGCTTGTCACTGGCGAGATGGTAGTTGCGATTGTGCCTGTCGTTGTCTCAGCTGTAGTTCCAGTAGTCTGTGAGACAGTGGTACCTTCGGTGCTTGATACTGTAGTGCCAGAAGTTTGAGACACGGTTGTACCTTCGGTGCTTGTAACTGGCGAGGTCGTAGTTTCAATTGTGCCTGTTGTTGTCTCAGCTGTAGTGCCAGTAGTTTGAGGAACAGTTGTACCTTCGGTGCTTGACACTGTTGTGCCAGTAGTCTGAGAGACGGTTGTACCTTCGGTGCTTGATACTGTAGTGCCAGAAGTCTGAGACACGGTTGTACCTTCAGTGCTTGTCACTGGCGAGATGGTAGTTGCGATTGTGCCTGTCGTTGTCTCAGCTGTAGTTCCAGTAGTCTGTGAGACAGTGGTACCTTCGGTGCTTGATACTGTAGTGCCAGAAGTTTGAGACACGGTTGTACCTTCGGTGCTTGTAACTGGCGAGGTCGTAGTTTCAATTGTGCCTGTTGTTGTCTCAGCTGTAGTGCCAGTAGTTTGAGGAACAGTTGTACCTTCGGTGCTTGACACTGTTGTGCCAGTAGTCTGAGAGACGGTTGTACCTTCGGTGCTTGATACTGTAGTGCCAGAAGTCTGAGACACGGTTGTACCTTCAGTGCTTGTCACTGGCGAGATGGTAGTTGCGATTGTGCCTGTCGTTGTCTCAGCTGTAGTTCCAGTAGTCTGTGAGACAGTGGTACCTTCGGTGCTTGATACTGTAGTGCCAGAAGTTTGAGACACGGTTGTACCTTCGGTGCTTGTAACTGGCGAGGTCGTAGTTTCAATTGTGCCTGTTGTTGTCTCAGCTGTAGTGCCAGTAGTTTGAGGAACAGTTGTACCTTCGGTGCTTGACACTGTTGTGCCAGTAGTCTGAGAGACGGTTGTACCTTCGGTGCTTGATACTGTAGTGCCAGAAGTCTGAGACACCTTCGGTTGTACCTTCAGTGCTTGTCACTGGCGAGATGGTAGTTGCGATTGTGCCTGTCGTTGTCTCAGCTGTAGTTCCAGTAGTCTGTGAGACAGTGGTACCTTCGGTGCTTGATACTGTAGTGCCAGTAGTCTGAGAGACGGTTGTACCTTCGGTGCTTGATACTGTAGTGCCAGAAGTCTGAGACACGGTTGTACCTTCAGTGCTTGTCACTGGCGAGATGGTAGTTGCGATTGTGCCTGTCGTTGTCTCAGCTGTAGTTCCAGTAGTCTGTGAGACAGTGGTACCTTCGGTGCTTGATACTGTAGTGCCAGAAGTTTGAGACACGGTTGTACCTTCGGTGCTTGTAACTGGCGAGGTCGTAGTTTCAATTGTGCCTGTTGTTGTCTCAGCTGTAGTGCCAGTAGTTTGAGGAACAGTTGTACCTTCGGTGCTTGACACTGTTGTGCCAGTAGTCTGAGAGACGGTTGTACCTTCGGTGCTTGATACTGTAGTGCCAGAAGTCTGAGACACGGTTGTACCTTCAGTGCTTGTCACTGGCGAGATGGTAGTTGCGATTGTGCCTGTCGTTGTCTCAGCTGTAGTTCCAGTAGTCTGTGAGACAGTGGTACCTTCGGTGCTTGATACTGTAGTGCCAGAAGTTTGAGACACGGTTGTACCTTCGGTGCTTGTAACTGGCGAGGTCGTAGTTTCAATTGTGCCTGTTGTTGTCTCAGCTGTAGTGCCAGTAGTTTGAGGAACAGTTGTACCTTCGGTGCTTGACACTGTTGTGCCAGTAGTCTGAGAGACGGTTGTACCTTCGGTGCTTGATACTGTAGTGCCAGAAGTCTGAGACACGGTTGTACCTTCAGTGCTTGTCACTGGCGAGATGGTAGTTGCGATTGTGCCTGTCGTTGTCTCAGCTGTAGTTCCAGTAGTCTGTGAGACAGTGGTACCTTCGGTGCTTGATACTGTAGTGCCAGAAGTTTGAGACACGGTTGTACCTTCGGTGCTTGTAACTGGCGAGGTCGTAGTTTCAATTGTGCCTGTTGTTGTCTCAGCTGTAGTGCCAGTAGTTTGAGGAACAGTTGTACCTTCGGTGCTTGACACTGTTGTGCCAGTAGTCTGAGAGACGGTTGTACCTTCGGTGCTTGATACTGTAGTGCCAGAAGTCTGAGACACGGTTGTACCTTCAGTGCTTGTCACTGGCGAGATGGTAGTTGCGATTGTGCCTGTCGTTGTCTCAGCTGTAGTTCCAGTAGTCTGTGAGACAGTGGTACCTTCGGTGCTTGATACTGTAGTGCCAGAAGTTTGAGACACGGTTGTACCTTCGGTGCTTGTAACTGGCGAGGTCGTAGTTTCAATTGTGCCTGTTGTTGTCTCAGCTGTAGTGCCAGTAGTTTGAGGAACAGTTGTACCTTCGGTGCTTGACACTGTTGTGCCAGTAGTCTGAGAGACGGTTGTACCTTCGGTGCTTGATACTGTAGTGCCAGAAGTCTGAGACACGGTTGTACCTTCAGTGCTTGTCACTGGCGAGATGGTAGTTGCGATTGTGCCTGTCGTTGTCTCAGCTGTAGTTCCAGTAGTCTGTGAGACAGTGGTACCTTCGGTGCTTGATACTGTAGTGCCAGAAGTTTGAGACACGGTTGTACCTTCGGTGCTTGTAACTGGCGAGGTCGTAGTTTCAATTGTGCCTGTTGTTGTCTCAGCTGTAGTGCCAGTAGTTTGAGGAACAGTTGTACCTTCGGTGCTTGACACTGTTGTGCCAGTAGTCTGAGAGACGGTTGTACCTTCGGTGCTTGATACTGTAGTGCCAGAAGTCTGAGACACGGTTGTACCTTCAGTGCTTGTCACTGGCGAGATGGTAGTTGCGATTGTGCCTGTCGTTGTCTCAGCTGTAGTTCCAGTAGTCTGTGAGACAGTGGTACCTTCGGTGCTTGATACTGTAGTGCCAGAAGTTTGAGACACGGTTGTACCTTCGGTGCTTGTAACTGGCGAGGTCGTAGTTTCAATTGTGCCTGTTGTTGTCTCAGCTGTAGTGCCAGTAGTTTGAGGAACAGTTGTACCTTCGGTGCTTGACACTGTTGTGCCAGTAGTCTGAGAGACGGTTGTACCTTCGGTGCTTGATACTGTAGTGCCAGAAGTCTGAGACACGGTTGTACCTTCAGTGCTTGTCACTGGCGAGATGGTAGTTGCGATTGTGCCTGTCGTTGTCTCAGCTGTAGTTCCAGTAGTCTGTGAGACAGTGGTACCTTCGGTGCTTGATACTGTAGTGCCAGAAGTTTGAGACACGGTTGTACCTTCGGTGCTTGTAACTGGCGAGGTCGTAGTTTCAATTGTGCCTGTTGTTGTCTCAGCTGTAGTGCCAGTAGTTTGAGGAACAGTTGTACCTTCGGTGCTTGACACTGTTGTGCCAGTAGTCTGAGAGACGGTTGTACCTTCGGTGCTTGATACTGTAGTGCCAGAAGTCTGAGACACGGTTGTACCTTCAGTGCTTGTCACTGGCGAGATGGTAGTTGCGATTGTGCCTGTCGTTGTCTCAGCTGTAGTTCCAGTAGTCTGTGAGACAGTGGTACCTTCGGTGCTTGATACTGTAGTGCCAGTAGTTTGAGACACGGTTGTACCTTCGGTGCTTGTAACTGGCGAGGTCGTAGTTTCAATTGTGCCTGTTGTTGTCTCAGCTGTAGTGCCAGTAGTTTGAGGAACAGTTGTACCTTCGGTGCTTGACACTGTTGTGCCAGTAGTCTGAGAGACGGTTGTACCTTCGGTGCTTGATACTGTAGTGCCAGAAGTCTGAGACACGGTTGTACCTTCAGTGCTTGTCACTGGCGAGATGGTAGTTGCGATTGTGCCTGTCGTTGTCTCAGCTGTAGTTCCAGTAGTCTGTGAGACAGTGGTACCTTCGGTGCTTGATACTGTAGTGCCAGAAGTTTGAGACACGGTTGTACCTTCGGTGCTTGTAACTGGCGAGGTCGTAGTTTCAATTGTGCCTGTTGTTGTCTCAGCTGTAGTGCCAGTAGTTTGAGGAACAGTTGTACCTTCGGTGCTTGACACTGTTGTGCCAGTAGTCTGAGAGACGGTTGTACCTTCGGTGCTTGATACTGTAGTGCCAGAAGTCTGAGACACGGTTGTACCTTCAGTGCTTGTCACTGGCGAGATGGTAGTTGCGATTGTGCCTGTCGTTGTCTCAGCTGTAGTTCCAGTAGTCTGTGAGACAGTGGTACCTTCGGTGCTTGATACTGTAGTGCCAGAAGTTTGAGACACGGTTGTACCTTCGGTGCTTGTAACTGGCGAGGTCGTAGTTTCAATTGTGCCTGTTGTTGTCTCAGCTGTAGTGCCAGTAGTTTGAGGAACAGTTGTACCTTCGGTGCTTGACACTGTTGTGCCAGTAGTCTGAGAGACGGTTGTACCTTCGGTGCTTGATACTGTAGTGCCAGAAGTCTGAGACACGGTTGTACCTTCAGTGCTTGTCACTGGCGAGATGGTAGTTGCGATTGTGCCTGTCGTTGTCTCAGCTGTAGTTCCAGTAGTCTGTGAGACAGTGGTACCTTCGGTGCTTGATACTGTAGTGCCAGAAGTTTGAGACACGGTTGTACCTTCGGTGCTTGTAACTGGCGAGGTCGTAGTTTCAATTGTGCCTGTTGTTGTCTCAGCTGTAGTGCCAGTAGTTTGAGGAACAGTTGTACCTTCGGTGCTTGACACTGTTGTGCCAGTAGTCTGAGAGACGGTTGTACCTTCGGTGCTTGATACTGTAGTGCCAGAAGTCTGAGACACGGTTGTACCTTCAGTGCTTGTCACTGGCGAGATGGTAGTTGCGATTGTGCCTGTCGTTGTCTCAGCTGTAGTTCCAGTAGTCTGTGAGACAGTGGTACCTTCGGTGCTTGATACTGTAGTGCCAGAAGTTTGAGACACGGTTGTACCTTCGGTGCTTGTAACTGGCGAGGTCGTAGTTTCAATTGTGCCTGTTGTTGTCTCAGCTGTAGTGCCAGTAGTTTGAGGAACAGTTGTACCTTCGGTGCTTGACACTGTTGTGCCAGTAGTCTGAGAGACGGTTGTACCTTCGGTGCTTGATACTGTAGTGCCAGAAGTCTGAGACACGGTTGTACCTTCAGTGCTTGTCACTGGCGAGATGGTAGTTGCGATTGTGCCTGTCGTTGTCTCAGCTGTAGTTCCAGTAGTCTGTGAGACAGTGGTACCTTCGGTGCTTGATACTGTAGTGCCAGAAGTTTGAGACACGGTTGTACCTTCGGTGCTTGTAACTGGCGAGGTCGTAGTTTCAATTGTGCCTGTTGTTGTCTCAGCTGTAGTGCCAGTAGTTTGAGGAACAGTTGTACCTTCGGTGCTTGACACTGTTGTGCCAGTAGTCTGAGAGACGGTTGTACCTTCGGTGCTTGATACTGTAGTGCCAGAAGTCTGAGACACGGTTGTACCTTCAGTGCTTGTCACTGGCGAGATGGTAGTTGCGATTGTGCCTGTCGTTGTCTCAGCTGTAGTTCCAGTAGTCTGTGAGACAGTGGTACCTTCGGTGCTTGATACTGTAGTGCCAGAAGTTTGAGACACGGTTGTACCTTCGGTGCTTGTAACTGGCGAGGTCGTAGTTTCAATTGTGCCTGTTGTTGTCTCAGCTGTAGTGCCAGTAGTTTGAGGAACAGTTGTACCTTCGGTGCTTGACACTGTTGTGCCAGTAGTCTGAGAGACGGTTGTACCTTCGGTGCTTGATACTGTAGTGCCAGAAGTCTGAGACACGGTTGTACCTTCAGTGCTTGTCACTGGCGAGATGGTAGTTGCGATTGTGCCTGTCGTTGTCTCAGCTGTAGTTCCAGTAGTCTGTGAGACAGTGGTACCTTCGGTGCTTGATACTGTAGTGCCAGAAGTTTGAGACACGGTTGTACCTTCGGTGCTTGTAACTGGCGAGGTCGTAGTTTCAATTGTGCCTGTTGTTGTCTCAGCTGTAGTGCCAGTAGTTTGAGGAACAGTTGTACCTTCGGTGCTTGACACTGTTGTGCCAGTAGTCTGAGAGACGGTTGTACCTTCGGTGCTTGATACTGTAGTGCCAGAAGTCTGAGACACGGTTGTACCTTCAGTGCTTGTCACTGGCGAGATGGTAGTTGCGATTGTGCCTGTCGTTGTCTCAGCTGTAGTTCCAGTAGTCTGTGAGACAGTGGTACCTTCGGTGCTTGATACTGTAGTGCCAGAAGTTTGAGACACGGTTGTACCTTCGGTGCTTGTAACTGGCGAGGTCGTAGTTTCAATTGTGCCTGTTGTTGTCTCAGCTGTAGTGCCAGTAGTTTGAGGAACAGTTGTACCTTCGGTGCTTGACACTGTTGTGCCAGTAGTCTGAGAGACGGTTGTACCTTCGGTGCTTGATACTGTAGTGCCAGAAGTCTGAGACACGGTTGTACCTTCAGTGCTTGTCACTGGCGAGATGGTAGTTGCGATTGTGCCTGTCGTTGTCTCAGCTGTAGTTCCAGTAGTCTGTGAGACAGTGGTACCTTCGGTGCTTGATACTGTAGTGCCAGAAGTTTGAGACACGGTTGTACCTTCGGTGCTTGTAACTGGCGAGGTCGTAGTTTCAATTGTGCCTGTTGTTGTCTCAGCTGTAGTGCCAGTAGTTTGAGGAACAGTTGTACCTTCGGTGCTTGACACTGTTGTGCCAGTAGTCTGAGAGACGGTTGTACCTTCGGTGCTTGATACTGTAGTGCCAGAAGTCTGAGACACGGTTGTACCTTCAGTGCTTGTCACTGGCGAGATGGTAGTTGCGATTGTGCCTGTCGTTGTCTCAGCTGTAGTTCCAGTAGTCTGTGAGACAGTGGTACCTTCGGTGCTTGATACTGTAGTGCCAGAAGTTTGAGACACGGTTGTACCTTCGGTGCTTGTAACTGGCGAGGTCGTAGTTTCAATTGTGCCTGTTGTTGTCTCAGCTGTAGTGCCAGTAGTTTGAGGAACAGTTGTACCTTCGGTGCTTGACACTGTTGTGCCAGTAGTCTGAGAGACGGTTGTACCTTCGGTGCTTGATACTGTAGTGCCAGAAGTCTGAGACACGGTTGTACCTTCAGTGCTTGTCACTGGCGAGATGGTAGTTGCGATTGTGCCTGTCGTTGTCTCAGCTGTAGTTCCAGTAGTCTGTGAGACAGTGGTACCTTCGGTGCTTGATACTGTAGTGCCAGAAGTTTGAGACACGGTTGTACCTTCGGTGCTTGTAACTGGCGAGGTCGTAGTTTCAATTGTGCCTGTTGTTGTCTCAGCTGTAGTGCCAGTAGTTTGAGGAACAGTTGTACCTTCGGTGCTTGACACTGTTGTGCCAGTAGTCTGAGAGACGGTTGTACCTTCGGTGCTTGATACTGTAGTGCCAGAAGTCTGAGACACGGTTGTACCTTCAGTGCTTGTCACTGGCGAGATGGTAGTTGCGATTGTGCCTGTCGTTGTCTCAGCTGTAGTTCCAGTAGTCTGTGAGACAGTGGTACCTTCGGTGCTTGATACTGTAGTGCCAGAAGTTTGAGACACGGTTGTACCTTCGGTGCTTGTAACTGGCGAGGTCGTAGTTTCAATTGTGCCTGTTGTTGTCTCAGCTGTAGTGCCAGTAGTTTGAGGAACAGTTGTACCTTCGGTGCTTGACACTGTTGTGCCAGTAGTCTGAGAGACGGTTGTACCTTCGGTGCTTGATACTGTAGTGCCAGAAGTCTGAGACACGGTTGTACCTTCAGTGCTTGTCACTGGCGAGATGGTAGTTGCGATTGTGCCTGTCGTTGTCTCAGCTGTAGTTCCAGTAGTCTGTGAGACAGTGGTACCTTCGGTGCTTGATACTGTAGTGCCAGAAGTTTGAGACACGGTTGTACCTTCGGTGCTTGTAACTGGCGAGGTCGTAGTTTCAATTGTGCCTGTTGTTGTCTCAGCTGTAGTGCCAGTAGTTTGAGGAACAGTTGTACCTTCGGTGCTTGACACTGTTGTGCCAGTAGTCTGAGAGACGGTTGTACCTTCGGTGCTTGATACTGTAGTGCCAGAAGTCTGAGACACGGTTGTACCTTCAGTGCTTGTCACTGGCGAGATGGTAGTTGCGATTGTGCCTGTCGTTGTCTCAGCTGTAGTTCCAGTAGTCTGTGAGACAGTGGTACCTTCGGTGCTTGATACTGTAGTGCCAGAAGTTTGAGACACGGTTGTACCTTCGGTGCTTGTAACTGGCGAGGTCGTAGTTTCAATTGTGCCTGTTGTTGTCTCAGCTGTAGTGCCAGTAGTTTGAGGAACAGTTGTACCTTCGGTGCTTGACACTGTTGTGCCAGTAGTCTGAGAGACGGTTGTACCTTCGGTGCTTGATACTGTAGTGCCAGAAGTCTGAGACACGGTTGTACCTTCAGTGCTTGTCACTGGCGAGATGGTAGTTGCGATTGTGCCTGTCGTTGTCTCAGCTGTAGTTCCAGTAGTCTGTGAGACAGTGGTACCTTCGGTGCTTGATACTGTAGTGCCAGAAGTTTGAGACACGGTTGTACCTTCGGTGCTTGTAACTGGCGAGGTCGTAGTTTCAATTGTGCCTGTTGTTGTCTCAGCTGTAGTGCCAGTAGTTTGAGGAACAGTTGTACCTTCGGTGCTTGACACTGTTGTGCCAGTAGTCTGAGAGACGGTTGTACCTTCGGTGCTTGATACTGTAGTGCCAGAAGTCTGAGACACGGTTGTACCTTCAGTGCTTGTCACTGGCGAGATGGTAGTTGCGATTGTGCCTGTCGTTGTCTCAGCTGTAGTTCCAGTAGTCTGTGAGACAGTGGTACCTTCGGTGCTTGATACTGTAGTGCCAGAAGTTTGAGACACGGTTGTACCTTCGGTGCTTGTAACTGGCGAGGTCGTAGTTTCAATTGTGCCTGTTGTTGTCTCAGCTGTAGTGCCAGTAGTTTGAGGAACAGTTGTACCTTCGGTGCTTGACACTGTTGTGCCAGTAGTCTGAGAGACGGTTGTACCTTCGGTGCTTGATACTGTAGTGCCAGAAGTCTGAGACACGGTTGTACCTTCAGTGCTTGTCACTGGCGAGATGGTAGTTGCGATTGTGCCTGTCGTTGTCTCAGCTGTAGTTCCAGTAGTCTGTGAGACAGTGGTACCTTCGGTGCTTGATACTGTAGTGCCAGAAGTTTGAGACACGGTTGTACCTTCGGTGCTTGTAACTGGCGAGGTCGTAGTTTCAATTGTGCCTGTTGTTGTCTCAGCTGTAGTGCCAGTAGTTTGAGGAACAGTTGTACCTTCGGTGCTTGACACTGTTGTGCCAGTAGTCTGAGAGACGGTTGTACCTTCGGTGCTTGATACTGTAGTGCCAGAAGTCTGAGACACGGTTGTACCTTCAGTGCTTGTCACTGGCGAGATGGTAGTTGCGATTGTGCCTGTCGTTGTCTCAGCTGTAGTTCCAGTAGTCTGTGAGACAGTGGTACCTTCGGTGCTTGATACTGTAGTGCCAGAAGTTTGAGACACGGTTGTACCTTCGGTGCTTGTAACTGGCGAGGTCGTAGTTTCAATTGTGCCTGTTGTTGTCTCAGCTGTAGTGCCAGTAGTTTGAGGAACAGTTGTACCTTCGGTGCTTGACACTGTTGTGCCAGTAGTCTGAGAGACGGTTGTACCTTCGGTGCTTGATACTGTAGTGCCAGAAGTCTGAGACACGGTTGTACCTTCAGTGCTTGTCACTGGCGAGATGGTAGTTGCGATTGTGCCTGTCGTTGTCTCAGCTGTAGTTCCAGTAGTCTGTGAGACAGTGGTACCTTCGGTGCTTGATACTGTAGTGCCAGAAGTTTGAGACACGGTTGTACCTTCGGTGCTTGTAACTGGCGAGGTCGTAGTTTCAATTGTGCCTGTTGTTGTCTCAGCTGTAGTGCCAGTAGTTTGAGGAACAGTTGTACCTTCGGTGCTTGACACTGTTGTGCCAGTAGTCTGAGAGACGACCTTCGGTGCTTGATTGTACCTTGAGACACGGTTGTACCTTCAGTGCTTGTCACTGGCGAGATGGTAGTTGCTTGTGCCTGTCGTTGTCTCAGCTGTAGTTCCAGTGTCTGTGAGACAGTGGTACCTTCGGTGCTTGATACTGTAGTGCCAGAAGTTTGAGACACGGTTGTACCTTCGGTGCTTGTAACTGGCGAGGTCGTAGTTTCAATTGTGCCTGTTGTTGTCTCAGCTGTAGTGCCAGTAGTTTGAGGAACAGTTGTACCTTCGGTGCTTGACACTGTTGTGCCAGTAGTCTGAGAGACGGTTGTACCTTCGGTGCTTGATACTGTAGTTGTACCAGACTGGCGAGTCTGAGATTGTGCCTGTCGGTTGTACCTTCAGTGCTTGTCACTGTGCCAGATTTGAGTAGTTGTAACTGATTGTGTGCCTGTCGTTGTCTCAGCTGTAGTGCCAGTAGTCTGTGAGACAGTTGGTACCTTCGGTGCTTGATACTGTAGTGCCAGAAGTCTGAGACACGGTTGTACCTTCAGTGCTTGTCACTGGCGAGATGGTAGTTGCGATTGTGCCTGTCGTTGTCTCAGCTGTAGTTCCAGTAGTCTGTGAGACAGTGGTACCTTCGGTGCTTGATACTGTAGTGCCAGAAGTTTGAGACACGGTTGTACCTTCGGTGCTTGTAACTGGCGAGGTCGTAGTTTCAATTGTGCCTGTTGTTGTCTCAGCTGTAGTGCCAGTAGTTTGAGGAACAGTTGTACCTTCGGTGCTTGACACTGTTGTGCCAGTAGTCTGAGAGACGGTTGTACCTTCGGTGCTTGATACTGTAGTGCCAGAAGTCTGAGACACGGTTGTACCTTCAGTGCTTGTCACTGGCGAGATGGTAGTTGCGATTGTGCCTGTCGTTGTCTCAGCTGTAGTTCCAGTAGTCTGTGAGACAGTGGTACCTTCGGTGCTTGATACTGTAGTGCCAGAAGTTTGAGACACGGTTGTACCTTCGGTGCTTGTAACTGGCGAGGTCGTAGTTTCAATTGTGCCTGTTGTTGTCTCAGCTGTAGTGCCAGTAGTTTGAGGAACAGTTGTACCTTCGGTGCTTGACACTGTTGTGCCAGTAGTCTGAGAGACGGTTGTACCTTCGGTGCTTGATACTGTAGTGCCAGAAGTCTGAGACACGGTTGTACCTTCAGTGCTTGTCACTGGCGAGATGGTAGTTGCGATTGTGCCTGTCGTTGTCTCAGCTGTAGTTCCAGTAGTCTGTGAGACAGTGGTACCTTCGGTGCTTGATACTGTAGTGCCAGTAGTTTGAGACACGGTTGTACCTTCGGTGCTTGTAACTGGCGTGCCAGAAGTCTGAGACACGGTTGTACCTTCAGTGCTTGTCACTGGCGAGATGGTAGTTGCGATTGTGCCTGTCGTTGTCTCAGCTGTAGTTCCAGTAGTCTGTGAGACAGTGGTACCTTCGGTGCTTGATACTGTAGTGCCAGAAGTTTGAGACACGGTTGTACCTTCGGTGCTTGTAACTGGCGAGGTCGTAGTTTCAATTGTGCCTGTTGTTGTCTCAGTACCTTCAGCTGTAGTGCCAGTAGTTTCAATTGTTGTAGTGCCAGTAGTTTGAGGAACAGTTGTACCTTCGGTGCTTGACACTGTTGTGCCAGTAGTCTGAGAGACGGTTGTACCTTCGGTGCTTGATACTGTAGTGCCAGAAGTCTGAGACACGGTTGTACCTTCAGTGCTTGTCACTGGCGAGATGGTAGTTGCGATTGTGCCTGTCGTTGTCTCAGCTGTAGTTCCAGTAGTCTGTGAGACAGTGGTACCTTCGGTGCTTGATACTGTAGTGCCAGAAGTTTGAGACACGGTTGTACCTTCGGTGCTTGTAACTGGCGAGGTCGTAGTTTCAATTGTGCCTGTTGTTGTCTCAGCTGTAGTGCCAGTAGTTTGAGGAACAGTTGTACCTTCGGTGCTTGACACTGTTGTGCCAGTAGTCTGAGAGACGGTTGTACCTTCGGTGCTTGATACTGTAGTGCCAGAAGTCTGAGACACGGTTGTACCTTCAGTGCTTGTCACTGGCGAGATGGTAGTTGCGATTGTGCCTGTCGTTGTCTCAGCTGTAGTTCCAGTAGTCTGTGAGACAGTGGTACCTTCGGTGCTTGATACTGTAGTGCCAGAAGTTTGAGACACGGTTGTACCTTCGGTGCTTGTAACTGGCGAGGTCGTAGTTTCAATTGTGCCTGTTGTTGTCTCAGCTGTAGTGCCAGTAGTTTGAGGAACAGTTGTACCTTCGGTGCTTGACACTGTTGTGCCAGTAGTCTGAGAGACGGTTGTACCTTCGGTGCTTGATACTGTAGTGCCAGAAGTCTGAGACACGGTTGTACCTTCAGTGCTTGTCACTGGCGAGATGGTAGTTGCGATTGTGCCTGTCGTTGTCTCAGCTGTAGTTCCAGTAGTCTGTGAGACAGTGGTACCTTCGGTGCTTGATACTGTAGTGCCAGAAGTTTGAGACACGGTTGTACCTTCGGTGCTTGTAACTGGCGAGGTCGTAGTTTCAATTGTGCCTGTTGTTGTCTCAGCTGTAGTGCCAGTAGTTTGAGGAACAGTTGTACCTTCGGTGCTTGACACTGTTGTGCCAGTAGTCTGAGAGACGGTTGTACCTTCGGTGCTTGATACTGTAGTGCCAGAAGTCTGAGACACGGTTGTACCTTCAGTGCTTGTCACTGGCGAGATGGTAGTTGCGATTGTGCCTGTCGTTGTCTCAGCTGTAGTTCCAGTAGTCTGTGAGACAGTGGTACCTTCGGTGCTTGATACTGTAGTGCCAGAAGTTTGAGACACGGTTGTACCTTCGGTGCTTGTAACTGGCGAGGTCGTAGTTTCAATTGTGCCTGTTGTTGTCTCAGCTGTAGTGCCAGTAGTTTGAGGAACAGTTGTACCTTCGGTGCTTGACACTGTTGTGCCAGTAGTCTGAGAGACGGTTGTACCTTCGGTGCTTGATACTGTAGTGCCAGAAGTCTGAGACACGGTTGTACCTTCAGTGCTTGTCACTGGCGAGATGGTAGTTGCGATTGTGCCTGTCGTTGTCTCAGCTGTAGTTCCAGTAGTCTGTGAGACAGTGGTACCTTCGGTGCTTGATACTGTAGTGCCAGAAGTTTGAGACACGGTTGTACCTTCGGTGCTTGTAACTGGCGAGGTCGTAGTTTCAATTGTGCCTGTTGTTGTCTCAGCTGTAGTGCCAGTAGTTTGAGGAACAGTTGTACCTTCGGTGCTTGACACTGTTGTGCCAGTAGTCTGAGAGACGGTTGTACCTTCGGTGCTTGATACTGTAGTGCCAGAAGTCTGAGACACGGTTGTACCTTCAGTGCTTGTCACTGGCGAGATGGTAGTTGCGATTGTGCCTGTCGTTGTCTCAGCTGTAGTTCCAGTAGTCTGTGAGACAGTGGTACCTTCGGTGCTTGATACTGTAGTGCCAGAAGTTTGAGACACGGTTGTACCTTCGGTGCTTGTAACTGGCGAGGTCGTAGTTTCAATTGTGCCTGTTGTTGTCTCAGCTGTAGTGCCAGTAGTTTGAGGAACAGTTGTACCTTCGGTGCTTGACACTGTTGTGCCAGTAGTCTGAGAGACGGTTGTACCTTCGGTGCTTGTAACTGGCGAGGTCGTAGTTTCAATTGTGCCTGTTGTTGTCTCAGCTGTAGTGCCAGTAGTTTGAGGAACAGTTGTACCTTCGGTGCTTGACACTGTTGTGCCAGTAGTCTGAGAGACGGTTGTACCTTCGGTGCTTGATACTGTAGTGCCAGAAGTCTGAGACACGGTTGTACCTTCAGTGCTTGTCACTGGCGAGATGGTAGTTGCGATTGTGCCTGTCGTTGTCTCAGCTGTAGTTCCAGTAGTCCTGGTCGGTGCTTGATACTGTAGTGCCAGCACGGTTGTACCTTCGGTGCTTGTAACTGGCGAGGTCGTAGTTTCAATTGTGCCTGTTGTTGTCTCAGACAGTGTTTGTACCTTCGGTGCTTGATACTGTAGTGTCTGAGAGACGGTTGTACCTTCGGTGCTTGATACTGTAGTTCTGAGACACGGTTGTACCTTCAGTGCTTGTCACTGGCGAGATCGTAGTTTCAATTGTGCCTGTCGTTGTCTCAGCTGTAGTTCCAGTAGTCTGTGAGACAGTTGTACCTTCGGTGCTTGATACTGTAGTGCCAGAAGTCTGAGACACGGTTGTACCTTCGGTGCTTGTAACTGGCGAGGTCGTAGTTTCAATTGTGCCTGTTGTTGTCTCAGCTGTAGTGCCAGTAGTTTGAGGAACAGTTGTACCTTCGGTGCTTGACACTGTTGTGCCAGTAGTCTGAGAGACGGTTGTACCTTCGGTGCTTGATACTGTAGTGCCAGAAGTCTGAGACACGGTTGTACCTTCAGTGCTTGTCACTGGCGAGATGGTAGTTGCGATTGTGCCTGTCGTTGTCTCAGCTGTAGTTCCAGTAGTCTGTGAGACAGTGGTACCTTCGGTGCTTGATACTGTAGTGCCAGAAGTTTGAGACACGGTTGTACCTTCGGTGCTTGTAACTGGCGAGGTCGTAGTTTCAATTGTGCCTGTTGTTGTCTCAGCTGTAGTGCCAGTAGTTTGAGGAACAGTTGTACCTTCGGTGCTTGACACTGTTGTGCCAGTAGTCTGAGAGACGGTTGTACCTTCGGTGCTTGATACTGTAGTGCCAGAAGTCTGAGACACGGTTGTACCTTCAGTGCTTGTCACTGGCGAGATGGTAGTTGCGATTGTGCCTGTCGTTGTCTCAGCTGTAGTTCCAGTAGTCTGTGAGACAGTGGTACCTTCGGTGCTTGATACTGTAGTGCCAGAAGTTTGAGACACGGTTGTACCTTCGGTGCTTGTAACTGGCGAGGTCGTAGTTTCAATTGTGCCTGTTGTTGTCTCAGCTGTAGTGCCAGTAGTTTGAGGAACAGTTGTACCTTCGGTGCTTGACACTGTTGTGCCAGTAGTCTGAGAGACGGTTGTACCTTCGGTGCTTGATACTGTAGTGCCAGAAGTCTGAGACACGGTTGTACCTTCAGTGCTTGTCACTGGCGAGATGGTAGTTGCGATTGTGCCTGTCGTTGTCTCAGCTGTAGTTCCAGTAGTCTGTGAGACAGTGGTACCTTCGGTGCTTGATACTGTAGTGCCAGAAGTTTGAGACACGGTTGTACCTTCGGTGCTTGTAACTGGCGAGGTCGTAGTTTCAATTGTGCCTGTTGTTGTCTCAGCTGTAGTGCCAGTAGTTTGAGGAACAGTTGTACCTTCGGTGCTTGACACTGTTGTGCCAGTAGTCTGAGAGACGGTTGTACCTTCGGTGCTTGATACTGTAGTGCCAGAAGTCTGAGACACGGTTGTACCTTCAGTGCTTGTCACTGGCGAGATGGTAGTTGCGATTGTGCCTGTCGTTGTCTCAGCTGTAGTTCCAGTAGTCTGTGAGACAGTGGTACCTTCGGTGCTTGATACTGTAGTGCCAGAAGTTTGAGACACGGTTGTACCTTCGGTGCTTGTAACTGGCGAGGTCGTAGTTTCAATTGTGCCTGTTGTTGTCTCAGCTGTAGTGCCAGTAGTTTGAGGAACAGTTGTACCTTCGGTGCTTGACACTGTTGTGCCAGTAGTCTGAGAGACGGTTGTACCTTCGGTGCTTGATACTGTAGTGCCAGAAGTCTGAGACACGGTTGTACCTTCAGTGCTTGTCACTGGCGAGATGGTAGTTGCGATTGTGCCTGTCGTTGTCTCAGCTGTAGTTCCAGTAGTCTGTGAGACAGTGGTACCTTCGGTGCTTGATACTGTAGTGCCAGAAGTTTGAGACACGGTTGTACCTTCGGTGCTTGTAACTGGCGAGGTCGTAGTTTCAATTGTGCCTGTTGTTGTCTCAGCTGTAGTGCCAGTAGTTTGAGGAACAGTTGTACCTTCGGTGCTTGACACTGTTGTGCCAGTAGTCTGAGAGACGGTTGTACCTTCGGTGCTTGATACTGTAGTGCCAGAAGTCTGAGACACGGTTGTACCTTCAGTGCTTGTCACTGGCGAGATGGTAGTTGCGATTGTGCCTGTCGTTGTCTCAGCTGTAGTTCCAGTAGTCTGTGAGACAGTGGTACCTTCGGTGCTTGATACTGTAGTGCCAGAAGTTTGAGACACGGTTGTACCTTCGGTGCTTGTAACTGGCGAGGTCGTAGTTTCAATTGTGCCTGTTGTTGTCTCAGCTGTAGTGCCAGTAGTTTGAGGAACAGTTGTACCTTCGGTGCTTGACACTGTTGTGCCAGTAGTCTGAGAGACGGTTGTACCTTCGGTGCTTGATACTGTAGTGCCAGAAGTCTGAGACACGGTTGTACCTTCAGTGCTTGTCACTGGCGAGATGGTAGTTGCGATTGTGCCTGTCGTTGTCTCAGCTGTAGTTCCAGTAGTCTGTGAGACAGTGGTACCTTCGGTGCTTGATACTGTAGTGCCAGAAGTTTGAGACACGGTTGTACCTTCGGTGCTTGTAACTGGCGAGGTCGTAGTTTCAATTGTGCCTGTTGTTGTCTCAGCTGTAGTGCCAGTAGTTTGAGGAACAGTTGTACCTTCGGTGCTTGACACTGTTGTGCCAGTAGTCTGAGAGACGGTTGTACCTTCGGTGCTTGATACTGTAGTGCCAGAAGTCTGAGACACGGTTGTACCTTCAGTGCTTGTCACTGGCGAGATGGTAGTTGCGATTGTGCCTGTCGTTGTCTCAGCTGTAGTTCCAGTAGTCTGTGAGACAGTGGTACCTTCGGTGCTTGATACTGTAGTGCCAGAAGTTTGAGACACGGTTGTACCTTCGGTGCTTGTAACTGGCGAGGTCGTAGTTTCAATTGTGCCTGTTGTTGTCTCAGCTGTAGTGCCAGTAGTTTGAGGAACAGTTGTACCTTCGGTGCTTGACACTGTTGTGCCAGTAGTCTGAGAGACGGTTGTACCTTCGGTGCTTGATACTGTAGTGCCAGAAGTCTGAGACACGGTTGTACCTTCAGTGCTTGTCACTGGCGAGATGGTAGTTGCGATTGTGCCTGTCGTTGTCTCAGCTGTAGTTCCAGTAGTCTGTGAGACAGTGGTACCTTCGGTGCTTGATACTGTAGTGCCAGAAGTTTGAGACACGGTTGTACCTTCGGTGCTTGTAACTGGCGAGGTCGTAGTTTCAATTGTGCCTGTTGTTGTCTCAGCTGTAGTGCCAGTAGTTTGAGGAACAGTTGTACCTTCGGTGCTTGACACTGTTGTGCCAGTAGTCTGAGAGACGGTTGTACCTTCGGTGCTTGATACTGTAGTGCCAGAAGTCTGAGACACGGTTGTACCTTCAGTGCTTGTCACTGGCGAGATGGTAGTTGCGATTGTGCCTGTCGTTGTCTCAGCTGTAGTTCCAGTAGTCTGTGAGACAGTGGTACCTTCGGTGCTTGATACTGTAGTGCCAGAAGTTTGAGACACGGTTGTACCTTCGGTGCTTGTAACTGGCGAGGTCGTAGTTTCAATTGTGCCTGTTGTTGTCTCAGCTGTAGTGCCAGTAGTTTGAGGAACAGTTGTACCTTCGGTGCTTGACACTGTTGTGCCAGTAGTCTGAGAGACGGTTGTACCTTCGGTGCTTGATACTGTAGTGCCAGAAGTCTGAGACACGGTTGTACCTTCAGTGCTTGTCACTGGCGAGATGGTAGTTGCGATTGTGCCTGTCGTTGTCTCAGCTGTAGTTCCAGTAGTCTGTGAGACAGTGGTACCTTCGGTGCTTGATACTGTAGTGCCAGAAGTTTGAGACACGGTTGTACCTTCGGTGCTTGTAACTGGCGAGGTCGTAGTTTCAATTGTGCCTGTTGTTGTCTCAGCTGTAGTGCCAGTAGTTTGAGGAACAGTTGTACCTTCGGTGCTTGACACTGTTGTGCCAGTAGTCTGAGAGACGGTTGTACCTTCGGTGCTTGATACTGTAGTGCCAGAAGTCTGAGACACGGTTGTACCTTCAGTGCTTGTCACTGGCGAGATGGTAGTTGCGATTGTGCCTGTCGTTGTCTCAGCTGTAGTTCCAGTAGTCTGTGAGACAGTGGTACCTTCGGTGCTTGATACTGTAGTGCCAGAAGTTTGAGACACGGTTGTACCTTCGGTGCTTGTAACTGGCGAGGTCGTAGTTTCAATTGTGCCTGTTGTTGTCTCAGCTGTAGTGCCAGTAGTTTGAGGAACAGTTGTACCTTCGGTGCTTGACACTGTTGTGCCAGTAGTCTGAGAGACGGTTGTACCTTCGGTGCTTGATACTGTAGTGCCAGAAGTCTGAGACACGGTTGTACCTTCAGTGCTTGTCACTGGCGAGATGGTAGTTGCGATTGTGCCTGTCGTTGTCTCAGCTGTAGTTCCAGTAGTCTGTGAGACAGTGGTACCTTCGGTGCTTGATACTGTAGTGCCAGAAGTTTGAGACACGGTTGTACCTTCGGTGCTTGTAACTGGCGAGGTCGTAGTTTCAATTGTGCCTGTTGTTGTCTCAGCTGTAGTGCCAGTAGTTTGAGGAACAGTTGTACCTTCGGTGCTTGACACTGTTGTGCCAGTAGTCTGAGAGACGGTTGTACCTTCGGTGCTTGATACTGTAGTGCCAGAAGTCTGAGACACGGTTGTACCTTCAGTGCTTGTCACTGGCGAGATGGTAGTTGCGATTGTGCCTGTCGTTGTCTCAGCTGTAGTTCCAGTAGTCTGTGAGACAGTGGTACCTTCGGTGCTTGATACTGTAGTGCCAGAAGTTTGAGACACGGTTGTACCTTCGGTGCTTGTAACTGGCGAGGTCGTAGTTTCAATTGTGCCTGTTGTTGTCTCAGCTGTAGTGCCAGTAGTTTGAGGAACAGTTGTACCTTCGGTGCTTGACACTGTTGTGCCAGTAGTCTGAGAGACGGTTGTACCTTCGGTGCTTGATACTGTAGTGCCAGAAGTCTGAGACACGGTTGTACCTTCAGTGCTTGTCACTGGCGAGATGGTAGTTGCGATTGTGCCTGTCGTTGTCTCAGCTGTAGTTCCAGTAGTCTGTGAGACAGTGGTACCTTCGGTGCTTGATACTGTAGTGCCAGAAGTTTGAGACACGGTTGTACCTTCGGTGCTTGTAACTGGCGAGGTCGTAGTTTCAATTGTGCCTGTTGTTGTCTCAGCTGTAGTGCCAGTAGTTTGAGGAACAGTTGTACCTTCGGTGCTTGACACTGTTGTGCCAGTAGTCTGAGAGACGGTTGTACCTTCGGTGCTTGATACTGTAGTGCCAGAAGTCTGAGACACGGTTGTACCTTCAGTGCTTGTCACTGGCGAGATGGTAGTTGCGATTGTGCCTGTCGTTGTCTCAGCTGTAGTTCCAGTAGTCTGTGAGACAGTGGTACCTTCGGTGCTTGATACTGTAGTGCCAGAAGTTTGAGACACGGTTGTACCTTCGGTGCTTGTAACTGGCGAGGTCGTAGTTTCAATTGTGCCTGTTGTTGTCTCAGCTGTAGTGCCAGTAGTTTGAGGAACAGTTGTACCTTCGGTGCTTGACACTGTTGTGCCAGTAGTCTGAGAGACGGTTGTACCTTCGGTGCTTGATACTGTAGTGCCAGAAGTCTGAGACACGGTTGTACCTTCAGTGCTTGTCACTGGCGAGATGGTAGTTGCGATTGTGCCTGTCGTTGTCTCAGCTGTAGTTCCAGTAGTCTGTGAGACAGTGGTACCTTCGGTGCTTGATACTGTAGTGCCAGAAGTTTGAGACACGGTTGTACCTTCGGTGCTTGTAACTGGCGAGGTCGTAGTTTCAATTGTGCCTGTTGTTGTCTCAGCTGTAGTGCCAGTAGTTTGAGGAACAGTTGTACCTTCGGTGCTTGACACTGTTGTGCCAGTAGTCTGAGAGACGGTTGTACCTTCGGTGCTTGATACTGTAGTGCCAGAAGTCTGAGACACGGTTGTACCTTCAGTGCTTGTCACTGGCGAGATGGTAGTTGCGATTGTGCCTGTCGTTGTCTCAGCTGTAGTTCCAGTAGTCTGTGAGACAGTGGTACCTTCGGTGCTTGATACTGTAGTGCCAGAAGTTTGAGACACGGTTGTACCTTCGGTGCTTGTAACTGGCGAGGTCGTAGTTTCAATTGTGCCTGTTGTTGTCTCAGCTGTAGTGCCAGTAGTTTGAGGAACAGTTGTACCTTCGGTGCTTGACACTGTTGTGCCAGTAGTCTGAGAGACGGTTGTACCTTCGGTGCTTGATACTGTAGTGCCAGAAGTCTGAGACACGGTTGTACCTTCAGTGCTTGTCACTGGCGAGATGGTAGTTGCGATTGTGCCTGTCGTTGTCTCAGCTGTAGTTCCAGTAGTCTGTGAGACAGTGGTACCTTCGGTGCTTGATACTGTAGTGCCAGAAGTTTGAGACACGGTTGTACCTTCGGTGCTTGTAACTGGCGAGGTCGTAGTTTCAATTGTGCCTGTTGTTGTCTCAGCTGTAGTGCCAGTAGTTTGAGGAACAGTTGTACCTTCGGTGCTTGACACTGTTGTGCCAGTAGTCTGAGAGACGGTTGTACCTTCGGTGCTTGATACTGTAGTGCCAGAAGTCTGAGACACGGTTGTACCTTCAGTGCTTGTCACTGGCGAGATGGTAGTTGCGATTGTGCCTGTCGTTGTCTCAGCTGTAGTTCCAGTAGTCTGTGAGACAGTGGTACCTTCGGTGCTTGATACTGTAGTGCCAGAAGTTTGAGACACGGTTGTACCTTCGGTGCTTGTAACTGGCGAGGTCGTAGTTTCAATTGTGCCTGTTGTTGTCTCAGCTGTAGTGCCAGTAGTTTGAGGAACAGTTGTACCTTCGGTGCTTGACACTGTTGTGCCAGTAGTCTGAGAGACGGTTGTACCTTCGGTGCTTGATACTGTAGTGCCAGAAGTCTGAGACACGGTTGTACCTTCAGTGCTTGTCACTGGCGAGATGGTAGTTGCGATTGTGCCTGTCGTTGTCTCAGCTGTAGTTCCAGTAGTCTGTGAGACAGTGGTACCTTCGGTGCTTGATACTGTAGTGCCAGAAGTTTGAGACACGGTTGTACCTTCGGTGCTTGTAACTGGCGAGGTCGTAGTTTCAATTGTGCCTGTTGTTGTCTCAGCTGTAGTGCCAGTAGTTTGAGGAACAGTTGTACCTTCGGTGCTTGACACTGTTGTGCCAGTAGTCTGAGAGACGGTTGTACCTTCGGTGCTTGATACTGTAGTGCCAGAAGTCTGAGACACGGTTGTACCTTCAGTGCTTGTCACTGGCGAGATGGTAGTTGCGATTGTGCCTGTCGTTGTCTCAGCTGTAGTTCCAGTAGTCTGTGAGACAGTGGTACCTTCGGTGCTTGATACTGTAGTGCCAGAAGTTTGAGACACGGTTGTACCTTCGGTGCTTGTAACTGGCGAGGTCGTAGTTTCAATTGTGCCTGTTGTTGTCTCAGCTGTAGTGCCAGTAGTTTGAGGAACAGTTGTACCTTCGGTGCTTGACACTGTTGTGCCAGTAGTCTGAGAGACGGTTGTACCTTCGGTGCTTGATACTGTAGTGCCAGAAGTCTGAGACACGGTTGTACCTTCAGTGCTTGTCACTGGCGAGATGGTAGTTGCGATTGTGCCTGTCGTTGTCTCAGCTGTAGTTCCAGTAGTCTGTGAGACAGTGGTACCTTCGGTGCTTGATACTGTAGTGCCAGAAGTTTGAGACACGGTTGTACCTTCGGTGCTTGTAACTGGCGAGGTCGTAGTTTCAATTGTGCCTGTTGTTGTCTCAGCTGTAGTGCCAGTAGTTTGAGGAACAGTTGTACCTTCGGTGCTTGACACTGTTGTGCCAGTAGTCTGAGAGACGGTTGTACCTTCGGTGCTTGATACTGTAGTGCCAGAAGTCTGAGACACGGTTGTACCTTCAGTGCTTGTCACTGGCGAGATGGTAGTTGCGATTGTGCCTGTCGTTGTCTCAGCTGTAGTTCCAGTAGTCTGTGAGACAGTGGTACCTTCGGTGCTTGATACTGTAGTGCCAGAAGTTTGAGACACGGTTGTACCTTCGGTGCTTGTAACTGGCGAGGTCGTAGTTTCAATTGTGCCTGTTGTTGTCTCAGCTGTAGTGCCAGTAGTTTGAGGAACAGTTGTACCTTCGGTGCTTGACACTGTTGTGCCAGTAGTCTGAGAGACGGTTGTACCTTCGGTGCTTGATACTGTAGTGCCAGAAGTCTGAGACACGGTTGTACCTTCAGTGCTTGTCACTGGCGAGATGGTAGTTGCGATTGTGCCTGTCGTTGTCTCAGCTGTAGTTCCAGTAGTCTGTGAGACAGTGGTACCTTCGGTGCTTGATACTGTAGTGCCAGAAGTTTGAGACACGGTTGTACCTTCGGTGCTTGTAACTGGCGAGGTCGTAGTTTCAATTGTGCCTGTTGTTGTCTCAGCTGTAGTGCCAGTAGTTTGAGGAACAGTTGTACCTTCGGTGCTTGACACTGTTGTGCCAGTAGTCTGAGAGACGGTTGTACCTTCGGTGCTTGATACTGTAGTGCCAGAAGTCTGAGACACGGTTGTACCTTCAGTGCTTGTCACTGGCGAGATGGTAGTTGCGATTGTGCCTGTCGTTGTCTCAGCTGTAGTTCCAGTAGTCTGTGAGACAGTGGTACCTTCGGTGCTTGATACTGTAGTGCCAGAAGTTTGAGACACGGTTGTACCTTCGGTGCTTGTAACTGGCGAGGTCGTAGTTTCAATTGTGCCTGTTGTTGTCTCAGCTGTAGTGCCAGTAGTTTGAGGAACAGTTGTACCTTCGGTGCTTGACACTGTTGTGCCAGTAGTCTGAGAGACGGTTGTACCTTCGGTGCTTGATACTGTAGTGCCAGAAGTCTGAGACACGGTTGTACCTTCAGTGCTTGTCACTGGCGAGATGGTAGTTGCGATTGTGCCTGTCGTTGTCTCAGCTGTAGTTCCAGTAGTCTGTGAGACAGTGGTACCTTCGGTGCTTGATACTGTAGTGCCAGAAGTTTGAGACACGGTTGTACCTTCGGTGCTTGTAACTGGCGAGGTCGTAGTTTCAATTGTGCCTGTTGTTGTCTCAGCTGTAGTGCCAGTAGTTTGAGGAACAGTTGTACCTTCGGTGCTTGACACTGTTGTGCCAGTAGTCTGAGAGACGGTTGTACCTTCGGTGCTTGATACTGTAGTGCCAGAAGTCTGAGACACGGTTGTACCTTCAGTGCTTGTCACTGGCGAGATGGTAGTTGCGATTGTGCCTGTCGTTGTCTCAGCTGTAGTTCCAGTAGTCTGTGAGACAGTGGTACCTTCGGTGCTTGATACTGTAGTGCCAGAAGTTTGAGACACGGTTGTACCTTCGGTGCTTGTAACTGGCGAGGTCGTAGTTTCAATTGTGCCTGTTGTTGTCTCAGCTGTAGTGCCAGTAGTTTGAGGAACAGTTGTACCTTCGGTGCTTGACACTGTTGTGCCAGTAGTCTGAGAGACGGTTGTACCTTCGGTGCTTGATACTGTAGTGCCAGAAGTCTGAGACACGGTTGTACCTTCAGTGCTTGTCACTGGCGAGATGGTAGTTGCGATTGTGCCTGTCGTTGTCTCAGCTGTAGTTCCAGTAGTCTGTGAGACAGTGGTACCTTCGGTGCTTGATACTGTAGTGCCAGAAGTTTGAGACACGGTTGTACCTTCGGTGCTTGTAACTGGCGAGGTCGTAGTTTCAATTGTGCCTGTTGTTGTCTCAGCTGTAGTTCCAGTAGTCTGTGAGACAGTTGTAACTTCGGTGCTTGAAACTGTAGTCCAAGAAGTTTGAGACACGGTTTCACCTTCGTTGCTTGTCACTGGCGAGGTGGTAGTTGCGATTGTGCCTGCCGTTGTCTCAGGTGTAGGTCCAGTAGTCTGTGAGACAGTAGTACCTTCGGTGCTTGATACTGTAGTGTCAGAAGTTTGAGACACGGTTGTACCTTCGGTGCTTGTCACTGGCGAAGTGGTAGATGCGATTGTGCCTGTCGTTGTCTCAGCTGTAGTTCCAGTAGTCTGTGAGACAGTGGTACTTTCGGTGCTTGATACTGTAGTGCCAGAAGTTTGTGACACGGTTGTACCTGCGGTGCTGGTCACTGGCGGCGTGGTACTTGCGACTGAGCCTATAAAAAAGCAGATTTTTGTAAATTAAAACAAATATGTATTGATATTAGTGCGATAATGCATGCAAAATTATCGTAACTTATCTCATTTCATAACTAAAAGATTAACATGTGTTGAATGAGCATCAGTATCTACAAAGAAGTCTCACGGATGAGCGAGGTTAAGTTAAACTCCAGTTAAATTTGTAATATTTAGTTTTGAAAACCAGAACAAAATACGCAAAGGGTTTTTCTAGTGGATCTTTGATGAGTTTACACATTAATAGAAAAAATATAGTTTTGAGAAATATTTTTGATAGGTTTGAACTAACGCAACTTCATTGGCTTATCTAACGATTAATTGATAAAATGATTGCTTAATTGATTGATTGATAAGTTCATTCATTTTATTAAAGCAAATACGAAAAAATGAAATGATCTAAAGAAAAAAACGAAAATTCTATTGATTAAAAAGAATGAGCTGATCCTTCGGTGCTTGACACTGTTGTACCAGTTGTTTGAGAGACGGTTGTACCTTCTATGCTGGTCACTGGCGAGGTGGTAGTTGCGCTCGTGCCTGTCGTTGTCTCAGTTGTAGTACCAGTAATCTGAGAGACGGCTGTACTTTCTGTGCTGGTCACTGGCGAGGTGGTAGTTTCTACTGAACCTATAAAAAGCAGATTTATTCGTAAGTAAAAACGGACAATTTTTATATTATAAACTCATCATTGATACCATGATTAAACTTGTGAACGCTAGACGCACGTTTCGTTTTTAAAGGACTCATCAGTGACGCTCGAAGCAAAGAACTTAAAAAGGCCAATTAAATTATGAAGTTGAAGAGCATTAAGGACCAAATAAGTGCGATAATGCAGAAAACACTTAATTATACGACAGAGGATATATATAAGAATAATACCTTCACAGATCTTGGTCCTTGTAGACGTTCAACTTGAACTGCCAACTTATCTCATTTCATAACTTAAAGATGGAGTAGTTTTGAATGAGCATAAACGTCTACAAAGAAGTCTCACGGTTGGACAAGGTTGAGTTAAACTAGAGTTAAATTTTAAATAGGCGATTTTTACTTTTCAAAATCCATAACAAAATACACAAAATGATTTGTTGGACGGAACTTTGATGAGTTGACTGGTAAATATACTATACATGCATTTCAGGAGACGTTTACCCTTTCGACGCACCCAGACTCTCTTCGTTAGGAGTTCATGCCATTTCCTCATGTTTTTTTAAATTATGATTATGTATATCATGTGTACTAATAGATTACACGATGTAAACATCAGTTAACTACTGTTGCTTCTAAGTTATTACCGTACGAACAAGCTTCTAAGTTATAACCGTACGAACAACATGTGATTCTGGAATAACCTTCTTCAGGTACGATCGAGACCACAATTTTCCAAAGCCAAATTAGAAACCCCCACCCCCAAAAAAATAGAGAAAGTTGGAGAGTTTATATAGAGCAGGATTTGCTTACCCTTTCGGAGCACCTGACATAACCCTGGTTTTGGTAGGGTTCGTGTTGCTTAGTCTTAAGTTTTTTATCTTATGTTTTGTAAACTGTTGTATGTCTTTTGGTCTTTTTTGTTTTTTTTTGCCATAGCGTTTTCAGAATTTTCGAATTATCAGTTTTCATGTTCCAATGATATATTTTGCCTTTCTTGTACCTTCAGTGGTGGTCACTAGTAAGTTTGTTGCAGATGTGATAGTCGTCTCAGCTAAAATACTTGTAGTATGAGACACGGTTGTACCTGCGGTGCTGGTCATTGACGAGGTGGCAGTTGCATCTTTTCCTGTCGTTATTTCAGCTGTAGTGCCAGTAGTTTGAGAAACAGTTGTACCTCCGGTGCTTGACACTGTTGTGCCAGTAGTCTGAGAGACTGTTGTACCTTCGGTGCTTGATACTGTAGTGCCAGTAGTCACTGGCGAGGTGTCAGTTGCGATTGTGCCTGTCGTTGTCTCAGCTGTAGTTCCAGTCGTCTGTGAGACAGTTGTACCTTCGGTGCTAGATACTGTAGTGCCAGTAGTCTGAGACACGGTTGTACTTTCTGTGCTGGTCACTGGCGAAATGGTAGTTGCGATTGTGCCTGTTGTTGTCTCAGCTGTAGTTCCAGTAGTCTGTGAGACAGTTGTACCTTCGGTGCTTGATACTGTAGTGCCAGTAGTCTGAGACACGGTTGTACCTTCTGTGCTGGTTACTGGGGAGGTAGTAGTTGCGACTGTGCCTGTTGTTGTATCGACTGTAGTGCCAGTAGTCTGTGAGACAGTTGTACCTTCGGTACTTGAAACTGTAGTGCCAGAAGTTTGAGACACGGTTGTACCTTCGGTACTTGTTACTGGCGAGGTGGTAGTTACGATTGTGCCTGATGTTGTCTCAGCTGTAGTGCCAGTAGTTTTAGGAACAGTTGTACCTTCGGTGCTTGACACTGTTGTGCCAGTAGTCTCAGAGACGGTTGTACCTTCGGTGCTTGATACTGGAGTGCCAGTAGTCACTGGTGAGGTGTCAGTTGCGATTGTGCCTGTCGTTGTCTCAGCTGTAGTTCCAGTCGTCTGTGAGACAGTTTTACCTTCGGTGCTAGATACTGTAGTGCCAGTAGTCTGAGACACGGTTGTACCTTCTGTGCTTGTCAATGGGGAGGTGGTAGTTGCGACTTTGCCTGTTGTCTCAGCTGTAGTTCCAGTAGTTTGAGAAAAAGCCATACCTTCGGTGCTAGATACTGTAGTGCCTGTAGTCTGAGACACGATTGTACCTTCTGTGCTGGTCACTGGCGAGGTGGCAGTTGCGATTGTGCCTGTCGTTGTCTCAGCTGTAGTGCCAGTAGTCTGTGAGACAGTTGTACCTTCGGTGCTTGATACAGTAGTGCCAGTAGTCTGAGACACGGTTGTACCTTCTGTGCTTGTCAATGGGGAGGTGGTAGTTGCGACTTTGCCTGTTGTCTCAGCTGTAGTTCCAGTAGTTTGAGAAAAAGCAATACCTTCGGTGCTAGATACTGTAGTGCCTGTAGTCTGAGACACGATTGTACCTTCTGTGCTGGTCACTGGCGAGGTGGTAGTTGCGGTTGTGCCTGTTGTTGTCTGAGCTGTGGTGCCATTAGTTTGAGAAACAGTTGTATCTTCGGTGCTTGACACTGTTGTACCAGTAGTCTGAGAGATGGTTGTAACTTCGGTACTGGTCCTTGGCGAGGTTGTAGTTGCAACTGTCCCTGTTGTTGTCTCAGGTGTAGTGCCAGTAGTTTGAGAAACAGTTGTACCTCCGGTGCTTGACACTGTTGTGCCAGTAGTCTGAGAGACTGTTGTACCTTCGGTGCTTGATACTGTAGTGCCAGTAGTCACTGGCGAGGTGTCAGTTGCGATTGTGCCTGTCGTTGTCTCAGCTGTAGTTCCAGTCGTCTGTGAGACAGTTGTACCTTCGGTGCTAGATACTGTAGTGCCAGTAGTCTGAGACACGGTTGTACTTTCTGTGCTGGTCACTGGCGAGATGGTAGTTGCGATTGTGCCTGTTGTTGTCTCAGCTGTAGTTCCAGTAGTCTGTGAGACAGTTGTACCTTCGGTGCTTGATACTGTAGTGCCAGTAGTCTGAGACACGGTTGTACCTTCTGTGCTGGTTACTGGGGAGGTAGTAGTTGCGACTGTGCCTGTTGTTGTATCGACTGTAGTGCCAGTAGTCTGTGAGACAGTTGTACCTTCGGTACTTGAAACTGTAGTGCCAGAAGTTTGAGACACGGTTGTACCTTCGGTACTTGTTACTGGCGAGGTGTTAGTTACGATTGTGCCTGATGTTGTCTCAGCTGTAGTGCCAGTAGTTTTAGGAACAGTTGTACCTTCGGTGCTTGACACTGTTGTGCCAGTAGTCTGAGAGACGGTTGTACCTTCGGTGCTTGATACTGGAGTGCCAGTAGTCACTGGCGAGGTGTCAGTTGCGATTGTGCCTGTCGTTGTCTCAGCTGTAGTTCCAGTCGTCTGTGAGACAGTTTTACCTTCGGTGCTAGATACTGTAGTGCCAGTAGTCTGAGACACGGTTGTACCTTCTGTGCTGGTCACTGGCGAGGTGGCAGTTGCGATTGTGCCTGTCGTTGTCTCAGCTGTAGTGCCAGTAGTCTGTGAGACAGTTGTACCTTCGGTGCTTGATACAGTAGTGCCAGTATTCTGAGACACGGTTGTACCTTCTGTGCTTGTCAATGGGGAGGTGGTAGTTGCGACTTTGCCTGTTGTCTCAGCTGTAGTTCCAGTAGTTTGAGAAAAAGCCATACCTTCGGTGCTAGATACTGTAGTGCCTGTAGTCTGAGACACGGTTGTACCTTCGGTGCTGGTCCTGGTGAGGTTGTAGTTGCAACTGTCCCTGTTGTTGTCTCAGCTGTTGTGCCAGTAGTTTGAGAAACAGTTGTATCTTCGGTGCTTGACACTGTTGTTCCAGTAGTCTGAGAGACGGTTGTACCTTCGGTGCTGGTCACTGGCGAGGTGTTAGTTGCGATTGTGCCTGTTGATGGCTCAGGTGTAGTTCCAATAGTCTGTGAGACAGTCGCACCTTCAGTACTTGATAAAGTGGTGCCAGTAGTGTGAGACACGGTTGTACCTTCTGTACTAGTCACTGGCGAGGTGGTAATTGCAATTGTGCCTGTTGTTGTCTCATCTATAGTGCCAGTAGTTTGAGAAACAGTTGTACCTTCGGTGCTAGAAACTGTAGTGCCTGTAGTCTGAGACACGGTTGTACCTTCTGTGCTGGTCACTGGCGAGTTTGTAGTTGCGGCTGTGACTGTTGTCTGAGCTGTGATGCCAGTAGATTGAGAAACAGTTGTACCTTCGGTGCTTGACACTGTTTTTCCCATAGTCTGAGAGATTGTTGTACCTTCAGTGCTGGTCACTGGCGAGGTGGTTGTTGCGATTGTGCTTGTCGTTGTCTCAGTTGTAGTTCCAGTATTCTGTGAGACAGTTGTACCTTCGGTGCTAGATACTGTAGTGTCAGTAGTCTGAGACACTGTTGTACCTTCTGTGCTGGTCACTGGCGAGGTGGTAGTTTCGGCTGTCCCTGTTATTGTCTCAGCTGTAGTTCTAGTAGTTTGAGAAACAGTTGTACCTTCGGTGCTTGATACTGTAGTGCCAGTAGTCTGAGACACGGTTGTACCTTCTGTGCTGGTCACTGGGGAGGTAGTAGTTGCGACTGTGCCTGTTGTTGTATCGACTGTAGTGCCAGTAGTCTGTGAGACAGTTGTACCTTCGGTACTTGAAACTGTAGTGCCAGAAGTTTGAGACACGGTTGTACCTTCGGTACTTGTTACTGGCGAGGTGTTAGTTACGATTGTGCCTGATGTTGTCTCAGCTGTAGTGCCAGTAGTTTTAGGAACAGTTGTACCTTCGGTGCTTGACACTGTTGTGCCAGTAGTCTGAGAGACGGTTGTACCTTCGGTGCTTGATACTGGAGTGCCAGTAGTCACTGGCGAGGTGTCAGTTGCGATTGTGCCTGTCGTTGTCTCAGCTGTAGTTCCAATCGTCTGTGAGACAGTTTTACCTTCGGTGCTAGATACTGTAGTGCCAGTAGTCTGAGACTTGGTTGTACCTTCTGTGCTCGTCACTGGCGAGGTGGTTGTTGCGATTGTGCCTGTCGTTGTCTCAGCTGTAGTGCCAGTAGTCTGTGAGACAGTTGTACCTTCGGTGCTTGATACAGTAGTGCCAGTAGTCTGAGACACGGTTGTACCTTCTGTGCTTGTCAATGGGGAGGTGGTAGTTGCGACTTTGCCTGTTGTCTCAGCTGTAGTTCCAGTAGTTTGAGAAAAAGCCATACCTTCGGTGCTAGATACTGTAGTGCCAGTAGTCTGAGACACTGTTGTACCTTCTGTGCTGGTCACTGGCGAGGTGGTAGTTTCGGCTGTCCCTGTTATTGTCTCAGCTGTAGTTCTAGTAGTTTGAGAAACAGTTGTACTTTCGGTGCTTGACACTGTTTTACCAGTTGTCTGAGAGACAGTTGTACCTTCGGTGCTGGTCACTGGCGAGGTGGTAGTTGCGATTGTGCCTGTCGTTGTCTCAGTTGTAGTTCCAGTAGTCTGTGAGACAGTTGAATCTTCGGTACTTAATAAGGTGCCAATAGTCTGAAACACGGTTGTACCTTCTGTGCTGGTCACTGGCGAGGTGGTAGTTGCGGCTGTGCCTGTTGTTGTCTGAGCTGTGGTGCCAGTAGTCTGTGAGACAGTTGTTCCTTCGGTGCTAGATACTGTAGTGCCTGTAGTCTGAGACACGGTTGTATCTTCTGTGCTTGTCACTGGCGAGGTAGTAGTTGCAACTGTCCCTGTTGTTGTATCAGCTGTAGTGCCAGTAGTTTGAGAAACAGTTGTATCTTCGGTGCTTGACGCTGTTGTTCCAGTAGTCTGAGAGATAGTTGTACCTTCGGTGCTGGTCACTGCCGAGATGGTAGTTGCGATTGTGCCTGTCGTTGTCTCAGCTTTAGTGGCAGATGTTTGAGAAACAGTTGTACTTTCCGTGCTAGATACTGTAGTGCCAGTAGTCTGAGACACGGTTGTACCTTCTCTACTGGTACCTGGCGGGGAGGTAGTTGCTGCTGTGCCTGTTGTTGTCTGAGCTGTGGTGCCAGTAGTCTGTGAGACAGTTGTACCTTCGGTTCTAGATTCTAAAGTGCCTGTAGTCTGAGACACGGTTGTACCTTCTGTGCTGGTCACTGGCGAGGTAGTAGTTGCAACTGTCCCTGTTGTTGTCTCACCTGTAGTGCCAGTAGTTTGAGAAACAGTTGTATCTTCGGTGCTTGACACTGTTGTTCCAGTAGTCTGAGAGACGGTTGTACCTTCTGTGCTGGTCACTGGTGAATTTGTAGTTGCAACTGTCCCTGTTGTTGTCTCAGCTGTAGTGCCAGTAGTTTGATAAACAGTTGTACCTACGGTGTTTGACACTGTTGTTCCAGTAGTCTGAGAGACGGTTGTACCTTCGGTGCTGGTCACTTGCGAGGTGGTAGTTGCGATGGTGCCTGTTGTTATCTCATCTGTAGTGCCAGTAGTTTGAGAAACAGTTGTACCTTCGGTGCTAGAAACTGTAGTGCCTGTAGTCTGAGACACGGTTGTACCTTCTGTGCTGGTCACTGGCGAGGTGGTAGTTGCGGTTGTGCCTGTTGTTGTCTGAGCTGTGGTGCCATTAGTTTGAGAAACAGTTGTATCTTCGGTGCTTGACACTGTTGTTCCAGTAGTCTGAGAGATGGTTGTAACTTCGTTGCTGGTCCTTGGCGAGGTTGTAGTTGCAACTGTCCCTGTTGTTGTCTCAGCTGTAGTGCCAGTAGTTTGAGAAACAGTTGTATCTTCGATGCTTGACGCTGTTGTGCCAGTAGTCTGAGAGATGGTTGTACCTTCGATGCTGATAACTGGCGAGGTTGTAGTTGCAAGTCTCCCTGTTGTTGTCTCAGCTGTTGTGCCAGTAGTTTGTGAAACAGTTGTATCTTCGGTGCTTGACACTGTTGTTCCAGTAGTCTGAGAGACGGTAGTACCTTCGGTGCTAGTCACTGGCGAGGTGGTAGTTGCGATTGTGCCTGTTGATGTCTCAGCTGTAGTCCCAATAGTCTGTGAGACAGTTGCACCTTCGGTACTTGATAAAGTGGTGCCAGTAGTGTGAGACACTGTTGTACCTTCTGTGCTAGTTACTTGCGAGGTGGTAATTGCAATTGTGCCTGTTGTTGTCTCATCTGTTGTGCCAGTAGTTTGAGAAACAGTTGTACCTTCTGTACTAGAAACTGTAGTGCCTGTAGTCTGAGACACGGTTGTACCTTCTGTGCTGGTCACTGGCGAGTTTGTAATTGCAACTGTTCCTGTTGTTGTTTCAGCTGTAGTGCCAGTAGTTTGAGAAACAGTTGTATATTCGGTGCTTGACACTGTTGTTCCAGTAGTCTGAGAGACGGTTGTACCTTCTGTGCTGATCACTGGTGAGATTGTAGTTGCAAGTGTCCCTGTTGTTGTCTCAGCTGTAGTGCGAGTAGTTTGAGAAACAGTTGTACCTTCGGTGCTTGACACTGTTGTTCCAGTAGTCTGAGAGACGGTTGTACCTTCGGTGCTGGTCACTGGCGAGTTGGTAGTTGCTGTTGTGCCTGTTGTCTGAGCTGTGGTGCCAGTAGATTGAGAGAAAGCTGTACCTTCGGTGCTTGATAGAGCAGTGCCAGTAGTCTGAGAAACGATTGTACCTGTAGTGCTTGTCATAGGCAAGGTGGTAGTTGCGATTGTGCTTGTCGTTGTCTCAGCTGTAGTTCCAGTAGTCTGTAATACAGTTGTACTTTCGATGCTTGATACAGTAGTGCCAGTAGTCTGAGACACTGTTGTACCTTCTGTGCTGGTTATTGGCGAGGTGGAAGTTGCAACTGTGCCTGTTGTTGTCTCAGCTGTAGTGCCAGAAGTTTGAAAAACAGTTGTACCTTCGGTCCTTGACTCTGTTGTGCCAGTAGTCTGAGACACTGTTGTACCTTTGGTGCTGGTCACTGGCGAGGTGTTAGTTGCAATTGTGCCTGTCGTTGTCTCAGCTGTAGTTCCAGTAGTCTGTAATACAGTTGTACCTTCGGTGCTTGATACAGTAGTGCCAGTAGTCTGAGACACTGTTGTACCTTCTGTGCTGGTTATTGGCGAGGTGGAAGTTGCGACTGTGTCTGTCGTTGTCTCAGCTAAAGTAGCAGAAGTTTGAGAAACAATTGTACCTTCTGTGCTTGACATTGTAGTGCCAGTAGTCTGAGAAAAGGTTGTACCTTTGGTGCTGGTCACTAGCGAGGTGTTAGTTGCAATTGTGCCTGTCGTTGTCTTAGCTGTAGTTCCAGTAGTCTGTGAGACAGCTGTACCTTCGGTGCTTGATAGAGTGGTGCCAGTAGTCTGAGAGACGATTGTTCCTGTAGTGCTGGTCAATGGCAAGGTGGTAGTTGCGATTGTGCTTGTCGTTGTCTCAGCTGTAGTTCCAGTAGTCTTTAATACAGTTGTACCTTCGGTGCTTGATACAGTAGTGCCAGTAGTCTGAGACACTGTTGTACCTTCTGTGCTGGTTACTGGGGAGGTTGTTGTTGCGACTGTGCCTGTTGTTGTCTCAGCTGTAGTGCCAGAAGTTTGAGAAACAGTTGTACCTTCGGTTCTTGACTCTGTTGTGGCAGTAGTCTGAGACACTGTTGTACCTTTGGTTCTGGTCACTGGCGAGGTGGTAGTAGCGATTGTGCTGGTCGTTGTCTCAGCTGTAGTTCCAGTAGTCTGTAATACAGTTGTACTTTCGGTGCTTGATACAGTAGTGCCAGTAGTCTGAGACACTGTTGTACCTTCTGTGCTGGTTATTGGCGAGGTGGAAGTTGCGACTGTGCCTGTTGTTGTCTCAGCTGTAGTGCCAGAAGTTTGAGAAACAGTTGTACCTTCGGTGCTTGACACTGTTGTGCCAGGTGTCTGAGTGACGGTTGTACCTTCTGTGCTGGTTACCGGCGAAGTGGTTGTTGCGATTGTGCCTGTCGTTGTCTCAGCTGTAGTTCCAGTAGTCTGTGAGACAGTTGTACCTTCGGTACTTGATAAAGTGGTGCCAGTATTCTGCGAAGTGGTTGTACCTTCTTTGCTGGTCACTGGCGAGGTGGTAGTTGCAATGGTACTTGTCGTAGTCTCAGCTGTAGTTCCAGTAGTCTGTGAGACAGGTGTACCTTCGGTGCTTGATACAGTGGTGCCAGTAGTCTGAGAGACGGTTGTACCTGCGGTGCTGGTAACTGGCGAGGTGGTAGTTGCGACTGTGACTGTCGTTTTCTCAGCTGTAGTGTCAGTAGTCTGTGAAACTGTTATACTTTCGGCTGTTGAACGAGAAAGGTCCAATTTTGTATGTTTTTTTTTTTTATTTTTTATATAAACATATATGTGTATATATATATTCTTGTGTGGATACCAGATACACAGAATGATATTTATTTTGATGCCCCACCTAGGGCCATTATGTTTTTCGGTCTGTGCGTCTGTTCGTTCGTCCTTCCGTTCGTCCTTCCGTCTGTCCTGCTTCAGATTAAAGTTTTTTGTTAAAGTTTTTGAAGGTAGTTTTTGATGAGGTTGAAGTCCAATCAACTTGAAACTTAGTACACATGTTCCCTATGATATGATGTTTCTAATTTTAATGCTAAATTAGAGTTTTGACCCCGAATTTCACGATCCAATGAACATAGAAAATGATAGTGCGAGTGGGGCATCCGTGTACTATGGACACATTCTTGTTTGTGTATATCGTGAATGTGTATATAGAATGATATTGATTTTTGCGTGTATATTGTAGTTAAAATGTATTATATAAATAGATAAATAATTAAAGTAAAATCTTTTAAATGGCAGACAATTCATTTAATAATCGATGTCACTTCTCAAACTAAAAGTGTTGACTTTAGAAAAATATGTGAACAAAACTCATACCAGGCTTATAATTTAGTACGCAAGACGAGTGTTTCGGCTACATAAAACTCATAAATTTCGCCAGAATCAAAAGGTTAGAAAGCCAAGTTAATTACGAAGTTAAAATTAAAGAGCACTGAAAACCATAATTTCTAAAAAGAGTGTCCCAAAGCTGGCTGAGGCTATCATTATTTGCGATAGAATAACCTTTATGCTTTATTTTGGCTCATATTTTGGTCATCTTTGTACAGAAATATTTGTTTGCTTGATTTAAAATTGTGATGTAATAAGAAAACGGAGAGAAAAAAGAAAATGCAAAGATTTCATGTATCAAGTTTTTACATAAAAGAACAAGACCCTACCTGTTGTTGTACCGTCAACTGTACTTATCTTCGTTGAACCTATAAAACGCATGTTGTGTTTCTTAAAATAAACATCCTGTCGATACCTATATTTTAGCATTGCATTAGGTAATGAATTTCTCAGACTGTTTATGAAGTCTTCACACTAAATCTGTTGGATGTGTACTGATCGATATTTTAATCTTGGAAAAAATGATTTATCAGTTGTTATTTGCTTTGAACTAGCTTTCGGTAACTGCGAGAACTCTTAGATCGGTACTTTGCGTCTTTTGGGTTTTGTTTTTTTTTGTCTTTTTGTAAGGTGTGTTTGTGCTGCGTGCTGTGTCGATTTAATTATTCAAGCCCTTTCCAGCAGATTTTAACAGTGTTTTCTTATGTTATGCTATTGCATCACAGTGCCGTACTAATGAATTTGATTTTAACCGTACGCAATATGTGAATCATGCTATCGATGTGACATCATCATTTTGAACTACGATGGGTACGATGAACCCTTGTCTTATTATTGGTAATGGGGTTTACGAAACTTATTGCTTTAACGGGCTCAGATGCTTCCAGAATATATGGTCATTTAAGCAGACAGATTAGTATAAGCACTATTAAAGCACTATTTGCTTGTTTCTGAATCAGAAGTGTCACTATGTAAATGTATATTCTTTGTAATGTATTGTTTCATCGTAAAAATCATTTACACTAATTATGTTTTGATGCGTAAATATTACCCCGAACGAACAGTTTTTTTTTTCTCCATTGAAATCAGGGAAAGAACCCACGCAGTTTCCAAGTTAACAGCAGATGTACTAGTAAGAGTGTGAACCGTGAAGGCTCGTCTTATGATTTCATATCAAACATCTCTGTGCAAAAGATTTGCAATTTATTTTACAAAAATACCCTCACTTATGAAATGCTGGACGCTCTCTTTCTTTTGCAAAACATCTTTTAAAAATCTCCTCTGTTAAGCGCATTTCATTATATATGTGATAAGGTACAGTGAGGATTAACGAGAGATTTAATTCATCAATATTTGGACAATTTCGGGTTTGTGCAATATTGCTATTCTGTTATACCGAGAAATGTAAGTTCTCTAACATGTGCGAACATGTGTATTCAATGCAATTTATTTTTATGATCCTCAAAAATCGACACAATTTTTATATTATAAAGAAAGACCCTACCTGTTATTGTTCCGTCAGATGTTGTCGTTGAACCTATAAAAACAGGTTTGTGTGTTAGTTTAAACAAACATGAATCAGTATATAAGTGCGATTTCTAGAAAATACTTATACGGCAAATGATGTATAATAATCACACTTTCAAAGTTCTTGGTCTTTGTAGATGAATTTAGATTTAAACTGTTACACAGTCGCACGGAAAATAAATGTATTTCGTGCTTATATATGAAATACCAACTTGTTCTAAATGATCAGAGATTATTGAAATTCGGATTTTAAACTCACAGAAGAGAATAAACACATATATTGGATCAGGTTTTTTTTTCCCCAAAATGTTCAACGAATGAACTGTGAGAAGCAGTATATCATATGAACGTCTGCAGTGAATTCACACTACGGAGCGACATTAAATATAATATTAAGTTTAACTAGAGTTAAATTTGTAAAAGCCCGTTTGACAGTTTAAAAAATTCAAAAATTAAATTTGAAAAAGATTTGTTAGACGGCATTTATGTGGAGTTAGCAAAACATGAAAAGGTGTTAAAAGAAAAAAACTGGACTTCAAGAAATCATTTTGATAGATGTTTGCTATCGCACCATTAACGTCTTCTCTAACAGACTAACTAATAAAAACAAACATAAAAATTCATTAACTTAAACAGACCTCATACTCCCAAGACACGTACATATGGTTTGTTATTTGCTTTATATAAATTGTATTCCAGGAATAAAGAAAATTTGGTTTTATTTGCTATAGTGTAGTCGTACCATGCCCTTTCTATATTGTTTGAACATTACATCTGACTAAAAGTCAATACCGAAAGATAAAATGACATAGACAGAAAAACAAAATTCCAAAGGTAAAAAAGTATGATCTGATCTTTCAAGAAGTCCGAAGTTGTGAATGCTTATTATATTGTTAATACATACAAATTGCTGATGTTGATTCGGAAAACAGAGCCTCAAAAAATATTGATTAAAATTGATTGCCTGATCAAAGAACTTGGAACTCACAAAAAATCTGGACATCACTATTATACACTAACATTATTCACGGACGAGCAGATGTTTTAAAATCACAAATCCGTCCTTCACTCTTTTGTATTAACATCTAACATCCAAAAGTTTGGAAAGTCAGCATAACAGAAAAATAAACAGAAAGAATAGAAAATTGGAAGTTTAAAATACAAAAGCTATAAATAGACCATCCAAACCGTCTGAGGTCAATTATGCCTGAGGTAGATGTAACCATTTAAGCCTTAACTCACCGACATATATAGCTTAACAAACTGGAGATTCACTGACAAAATATTAGTATCTCGTTTTGAATCATTTCAATACCGAAGTAGTATCAGTGTATTGTACAGATAGTTCAACAGCAACGGTACCGTCCAAGTGATATAGGAAACACAGTATGCAATAATTATCGTGCACACAACACGTGCCTCTGGAATAACATTCATCATGTATTTTATTACATTCTGAAGCGTACAAAAAGTTTTAAAATGTCTGATGTTTAATTTTGACGGCGAAACAGGACATAAAATGTCATACTGGTATGTGTAAAAGACTAGACAAAGATTCACGGAATGTTTTATTGAACACATGAGAGTGTTGAACATACGAGAAATAGGTTTAACAACTCGCGAGAATTGGATATGGCTTGATATCGACTCTCGTAATTTTATTTTATATAATAACAATAAACTATTAAATTGAAATTGAATAACCCGAGTTGATATAAAGCGAAATCCAATTCTCACTTGGTTTGAAACCTATAATTACACAATGAACCCTTTCATTATCGAGCGATATTCAATTCTGTTATATCGAGAAATGTCAGCTTTCGCTCATGCATGCTCATATGTACATTCCATGCGATTTATTTTGATGCTATTAAAAAAACGACACAATGTTTACATAAAAAAAGACGTTACCTGTTGTTCCGTCAGCTATCGTCGTTGAACCTATAAAAATCAGTATTTTGTGTTAGTTTAAACAAGCTTGAATCCATATTCACGTGCGATTTTGTAGAAAATACTTATACAGCAAATGATGTACAAGAATAACCCTTCCACCGGGTTCCTGTCCGGAATCACATTTTGACCATTAGTCTCGGAAGAAACAATAATTATTTCTTGTTACTTTTTTAGCGGGTAATCGTAGCCAGTGCCTTCAAAGTTCTTTGTCTTTGTATTAGTTAAATTCAATCTTTCAACTGTTACTTATTTGCGTGAAAAATAAATCACATATCAATATCTTAAAGATAAACTTGATAAAAGATACGGAGAGCATTGAAATTCGGATTTCACAGGAGAGAAAACAGATATATATCGGATCATTTTATTTCAAAATGTTCATCGAAAATATTACGTTGGTACAAAATTTCACAAATTATATTAATTTATCAACTTACTAACAAGTTCAGTCTTTAGTTTTCGATGTTGTGTTTTGTGTACTGTTGTTTGTCTTTTCGTCGTTTTTCGTTTTTTGCGATGACATTGTCAGCTGTTTTCGACTTATGAGTTTGAACATCCCTTTGGTATCTTTCGCCTATCTCTGAATGGGTTGAGTGTGTATCATTGAGAAAACTAGACACATTTTATGGATAAGATATATTTTTTTATAATTATCTTTGTCATTATGAACACTTTCTTTCTTCTTGGAATTGTAATGTCTAGCACCATGAACTGTGAGATAAAGTATTTCATATAAACGTCTGCAAAGAAGTCTCCCTACGTATACGGAGCGACATTTAATTTTGTACATGCTCGTTTAAGAGTAAAAAACAAATAAAATTAAAACAATAAAATTTAAAAAAAAAAAAGATTCTAACGCCTTCTAACCGTTTGAAATAATGGGTACTTGTGAGTTAACACACCGTAACGTCTTATCTAACGGACAAAATAGTGCAATGTAAACATAAAAATCCATTAACTTAAACAGATCTCCTGCTCCTAAAAATACGTAAATATGGTTTGTTATTTGCTCTATTTAGATTACATTCTAGGAATAAAAGAAATTCAATTTTACTTGCCAGAGTGTGCTTATACCATACTACATGGCTTAACATTACATCTCACTTAAGTCAATACCAAAAGATAAAATAACATAGACAGAAAACTCAAAATTTAAAAAATAAAATGTATGATCTGACCTTTGAAGAAGCCCGAGGTTGTGAATGCTTATTACAATATTGATTTAAATGCAAAAACCATTATTTAGATTGCCTAACAAAAGAACTTGGAATTCAAAGCAAATCTGGACATCCCACTTCTACAATAACACCATTCACGAACGAGAAGACGTTTACAATTCTAAATCCGTCTATTTCCCGTTGGTATCCTTCGCCTCTCTTTCACGTCTTTGGTATCAATATCTAACATCAAAAAGTTTGGAAAGTCAAAAAAAAACAAAAGAAAAAGAAAAAGAAAAAGAAAAAAACATTGCAAAATTTAAAAATCAAAAGCTTTAAACAGAACTGCCAAACCAAGTAAAAAAGAAAAACAAACGAAACGGAAGTGAACATTGGAGAATTTGAAAGTCAAAAACTATAAATAGATGCTTGAGGTAGTTAGCACACCGACATAGTTTAACAAACTTGAGATTCACTGACAATATACTAGTTTTTCATTTTGAATTATCCAATACCGAAACAGTATCGTTTGAATGTATTGTACAAATAGTCCAACAGCAACGGTACCGACCCAGTGATATAGTTAACACAGCATACGATGATTTTTATGCACACAACACGTGCCTCTGGAATAACCTTTATCATGTATGCTTGAGACAAAAAGTTTAGAACTGCAAAAATATAAACCACTGGACAGCATCAAAATCAAAAGGGACTAATGAAAACAACCATTTCAAATCCACGTTGACTGAGGAGTTGACCTTTAACAGAATTACTGAACCAACAACAATATATAGTATTTGAATCATTGCAATACTCAAGTCAAAATATAAAATAGCGAAAAACTAAGACTGACAAATTTCAATCCTGTTTTGGCAACTTAACAAATATAAGTATCCATATTTATATATAATTTAGAATTAGTACGACATAGGTTGTACCTTTAATGCTGGAAGATGCGACGGTTGCAATAGTCGTTGTCTCAGCCGTAGTACCTTTTGTCTGAATGACAGTTGCACCTGTGGTGCTGGTCACTGGTAAAGTTGTGGCGGATGTGACAGTTGTTTTGTCAGCAGTAGTACCAGTTGAACCATCTGTGCTGGTCATTGGCGAGGTGGTTGTTGCAACTGTGCCTGTCCCAGCTGTAGTGCCAGTAGTTTGGGAAACAGTTGTACCGTCGGTGTTTGGCACTGTTGTGCTAGTTGTCTGATACATGGTTGGACCTTCTGTGCTGGTCACTGGCGAAGTGGTAGTGGTGATTATGCCAGTAGTTGTCTCAGCTGTAGTGCCAGTAGTATGTCTCTGTGAGACAGTTGTACCTTTGGTGCTTGATGCTATTGTGCCAGTAGTCTGAGACACGGTTGTACCTTCTGTGCTAGTTACTGGCGAGGTGGTAGTTGTGATTGTGCCAGTTTTTCTCTCAGCTGTAGTGCCAGTAGTATGTCTCTGTGAGACAGTTGTACCTTTGGTGCTTGATGCTATTGTGCCAGTAGTCTGAGACACGGTTGTACCTTCTGTGGTGGTCACTGGCGAGGAGGTAGTTGCGATTGTGCCAATCGTTATCTCAGCTGTAGTGCCAGTAGTCTGTGACACAGTTGTACTTTCGGTGCTGGTCACTGGCGAGATGGTAGTTGCGACTGTGCTTGTTGTTGTCTCAGCTGAAGTGCCAGTACTTTGAGAGACAGTTGTACCATCGGTGCTTGATAAGGTTGTGCCAATAGTTTCCGAGACGAATGTACCTTCGGTGCTGGTCACTGGCGAGGTGGTAGTTGCAACTGAGCCTGTTGTTGTCTCTGCTGTAGTGCCAGTAGTTTGAGAAACAGTTGTACCTTTGGTGCTTGACACTGTTGTGCCAGTAGTCTGAGAGACGATTGAACCTTCGGTGCTGGTCACTGGCGAGGTGGTAGTTGTGATTGTGCCTGTCGTTGTCTCAGCTGTTGTTCCAGTAGTTTGAGAACCAGTTAAACCTCCGGTGCTTGACACTGTTGTGCCAGTAGTCTGAGAAACGGTGGAACCTTCGGTGCTGGTCACTGGCGATGTGGTAATTGCGATTGCGCCAGTCGTTGTATCAGCTGTAGTGCCAGTAGTCTGTGAGACAGTTGTACCTTCGGTGCTTGATACGGTTGTGACAGTAGTCTGAGCGACGGTTGTACCTTCGGTGCTGGTCACTGGCGAGATGGTAGTTGCGACTGTGGCTGTCGTTGTCTCAGCTGTAGTGCCAGTAGTTTGAGAAACAGTTGTACCGTCGGTGCTTGACACTGTTGTGCCAGTAGTCTGAGACACGGTTGAACCTTCGGTGCTGGTCACTCGTGAGATGGAAGTTGCGATTGTGCCAGCCGTTGTCTCAGCTGTAGTGCCAGTAGTCTGTGAGACAGTTGTACCTTCGGTGCTTGATACTGTTGTGCCAGTAATCTTAGACACATTTGTAGCTTCGGTGCTGGTCACTGGCGAGGTTGTAGTTGCAACTGTGCCTGTTGTTGTCTGAGCTGTAGTGCCAGTAATTTGGGAAGCAGTTGTACCTTCGGTGCTTGACACTGTTGTGCCAGTAGTCTGAGAGACGGTTGTACCTTCGGTGCTGGTCTCTGGCAAGGTGATAGTTGGAACTGTACCAGTTGTTGTCTCAGCTGTAGTGCCTGTAGTTTGAGAAACAGTTGTACCTTCGGTGCTTGATTCTGTTGTGCCAGTAGTCTGAGAGATGGTTGAACCTTCGGTGCTGAACACTGGCGAGGTGGTAGTTGCGATTGTGCCAGTCGTTGTATCAGCTGTTGTTCTAGTAGTCTGTGAGACAGTTGTACCTTCAGTGCTAGACACTGTTTTGCCAGTAGTCTGAGACACGTTTGTACCTTCGGTGCTGGTCACTGGCGAGGTGGTAGTTGTGATTGTGCCTGTCGTTGTCTCAGCTGTTGTTCCAGTAGTTTGAGAATCAGTTAAACCTCCGGTGCTTGACACTGTTGTGCCAGTAGTCTGAGAAACGGTGGAACCTTCGGTGCTGGTCACTGGCGATGTGGTAATTGTGATAGTGCCTGTCGTCTCAGATATTGTTCCAGTAGTATGTGAGACAGTTGTACCTTCAGTGCTTGACCTTGTGCCAGTAGTTCGAGAGATGGTTAAACCTTCGGTGCTGAACACTGGCGAGGTGGTAGTTGCGATTGCGCCAGTCGTTGTATCAGCTGTAGTGCCAGAAGTCTGTGAGACAGTTGTACCTTCGGTGCTTGATACGGTTGTGCCAGTAGTCTGAGAGACAGTTGTACCTTCGGTGCTAGTCACTGGTGAGGTGGAAGTTGCGATTGTGCCAGCCGTTGTCTCAGCTGTAGTGCCAGTTGTCTCTGAGACATTTGTACCTTCGGTGCTTGATACTGTTGTGCCAGTAATCTTAGACACGGTTGTACCTTCGGTGCTGGTCAATGGCGAGGTGGTAGTTGGAACTGTACCTGTTGTTGTCTCAGCTGTAGTGCCTGTAGTTTGAGAAACAGTTGTACGTTCGGTGCTTGACTCTGTTGTGCCAGTAGTCTGAGAGACGGTTGAACCTTCGGTGCTGGTCACTGGCGAGATGGTAGTTGCAAATGTGCTAGTCGTTGTCTCAGCTGTTGTTCTAGTAGTTTTAGACACAGTTGTACCTTCTGTGCTTGACCCTGTTGTGCTAGTAGTCTGAGAGACAGATGTACCTTCGGTGCTGGTCATTGGCGAATTGGTAGCTGCGATTGTGCCAGTCGTTGTCTGAGCTGTAGTGCCAGTAGTCTGTGAGACAGTTGTACCTTCGGTGCTTGATACGGTTGTGCCAGTAGTCTGAGAGACAGTTGTACCTTCTGTGCTTGTCATTGGCGAATTGGTAGCTGCGATTGTGCCAGTCGTTGTCTCAGCTGTAGTGCCAGTAGTCTGTGAGACAGTTGTACCTTTGTTGCTTGATACGGTTGTGCCAGTAGTCTGAGAGACAGTTGTACCTTCTGTGCTTGCCATTGGCGAATTGGTAGCTGCGATTGTGCCAGTCGTTGTCTCAGCTGAAGTGCCAGTAGTCTGTGAGACAGTTGTACCTTCGGTGCTGGTCACTGGCGAGATGGTAGTTGCGACTGTGCCTGTTGTTGTCTCAGCTGTAGTGCCAGTAGTTTGAGAAACAGTTGTACCGTCGGTGCTTGACACTGTTGTGCCAGTAGTCTGAGAGACAGTTGTACCTACGGTGCTGGTCACTGGTGAGGTGGAAGTTGCGATTGTGCCAGCCGTTGTCTCAGCTGTAGTGCCAGTTGTCTCTGAGACATTTGTACCTTCGGTGCTTGATACTGTTGTGCCAGTAATCTTAGACACGGTTTTACCTTCGGTGCTGGTCATTGGCGAGGTGGTAGTTGCGTTGTGCCAGTTGTTGTCTCAGCTGTAGTGCCTGTAGTTTGAGAAACAGTTGTACGTTCGGTGCTTGACTCTGTTGTGCCAGTAGTCTGAGAGACGGTTGAACCTTCGGTGCTAGTCACTGGCGAGATGGTAGTTGCAAATGTGCCAGTCGTTGTCTCAGCTGTTGTTCTAGTAGTTTTAGACACAGTTGTACCATCGTTGCTTGACCCTGTTGTGCCAGTAGTCTGAGAGACAGATGTACCTTCTGTGATGGTCACCTGCGAGGTTGTAGTTGTGGTTCTGCCAGTCGTTGTCTCATCTGTAGTGTCAGTAGTTTGAGACACAGTTGTGCCGCCGGTGCTTGACACTGTTGTGCCAGTAGTTTGCAAGACGGTTGTACCGTCGGTGCTAGTAACCGGCGAAGTTGTTGTGTCTGTGACAGTTGTTGTCTCAGTTGTAGTGCCGGTAGTTTGAGAGACGGTTGTACCTTCTATGCTAGTCACTGATGAAGTGGTGGCGGCAGTGACAGTGGTTTTTTCAGCGGTACTGTCGTTAGTTTGAGAGACGGTTGTACCATCGGTGCTAGTCACTGGTGAAATGGTAGCGGCAGTGACAGTTGTTGTTTCAGCGGTAGTGCCGGTAGTTTGAGAGACGGTTGTACCGTCGGTGTTTGACACTGTTGTGCCAGTAGTTTGCGAAACGGTTGTACCTTCGGTGCTGGTCACTGCTGGGGTGATAGTTGCAACTGTACCTTTTGTTGTCTCAGCTGTAGTGCCAGTAGTTTGAGACACAGTTTTGTCGCCGGTGCTTGACACTGTTGTGCCAGTAGTTTGCAAGACGGTTGTACCTTCGGTTCTGGTCACTGGCGAGGTGGTAGTTGCGACTGTGCCAGTCGTTGTCTCAGCTGTAGTTCCAGTAGTCTGTGAAACAGTTGTAACTTCGGTGCTTGAAACTGTTGTCCCAGTAGTCTGAGACACGGTTGTACCTTCGGTGCTGGTCACTGGCGAGGTGGTAGTTGCTACTGTGCCTGTTGCTTCAGCTGAAGTGCCAGTACTTTCAGAAACAGTTGTACCTTCGGTGCTTGACACTGTTGTGCCAATAGTCTGAGAGAGGGTTGTACCCTCAGTGTTGGTCACTGGCGATGTGGTAGTTGCAACTGTGCCTGTTGTTGTCCTGGCTGTAGTGCCAGTAGATTGAGAAATAGTTGTACCTTTGGTGATTGACACTGTTGAGCCAGTAGTCTGAGTGACAGTTGTACCTTCGGTGCTTGTCACTGGTGAGGGGGTAGTTGCGATTGTGCCAGTCGTTGTCTCAGCTGTCATGCCAGTAGTCTGTGAGACAGTTGTACCTTCGGTGCTTGATACCGTTGTGCCAGTTGTTTTAGACAGGGTTGTACCTTCGGTGCTTGTCACTGGCGAAACGGTAGTTTCGACTGTGCCTGTTGTTGTCTCAGCTGTAGTGCCAGTAGTTTGAGACACAGTTGTACCGTCGGTGTTTGACACTTTTGTGCCAGTAGTTTGCGAAACGGTTGTACCTTCGTTGCTGGTCACTGCTGGGGTGGTAGTTGCGACTGTTGCAGTCGTTGTCTCAGTTGTAGTGCCAGTAGTCTGTGAGACAGTTGTACCTTCGGTGCTTGAAACTGTTGTGCCAGTAGTCTGAGAGACGGTTGTACCTTCGGCGCTGGTCACTGGCATAGTGGTAGTTGTGACTGTGCCTGTTGTTTCAGCTGAAGTGCCAGTACTTTGAGAAAATGTTGTACCTTCGGTGCTTGACTCTGTTGTGCCAATAGTCTGAGAGATGGTTGTACCCTCGGTGCTGGTCACTGGCGATGTGGTGGCGGCAGTGACAGTTGTTGTATCAGCGTTAGTGTCGGTAGTTTGAGAGACGGTTGTACCTTCAGTGCTAGTCACTGGTGAAGTGGTGGCGGCAGTGACAGTTATTGTTTCAGCGTTAGTGTCGGTAGTTTGAGAGACGGTTGTACCATCGGTGCTAGTCACTGGTGAAATGGTAGCGGCAGTGACAGTGGTTTTGTCAGCTGTACTGTCGGTAGTTTGAGAGACGGTTGTACCATCGGTGCTAGTCACTGGTGAAATGGTAGCGGCAGTGACAGTTGTTGTTTCAGCGGTAGTGCCGGTAGTTTGAGAGACAGTTGTACCTTCGGTGCTAGTTTCAGCTGTAGTGCCAGTAGATTGAGAAACAGTTGTACCATCGGTGCTTGACACTGTTGTGCCAGTAGTCTGAGAGACAGTTGTACCTTCGGTGCTTGTCACTGGCGAAATGGTAGTTTCGACTGTGCCTGTTGTTTTCTCAGCTGTAGTGCCAGTAGTTTGAGACACAGTTGTACCGTCGGTGTTTGACACTGTTGTGCCAGTAGTTTGCGAAACGGTTGTACCTTCGTTGCTGGTCACTGCTGGGGTGGTAGTTGCGACTGTGCCAGTCGTTGTCTCAGTTGTAGTGCCAGTAGTCTGTGAGACAGTTGTTCCTTCGGTGCTTGAAACTGTTGTGCCAGTAGTCTGAGAGACGGTTGTACCTTCGGCGCTGGTCACTGGCATGGTGGTAGTTGTGACTGTGCCTGTTGTTTCAGCTGAAGTGCCAGTACTTTGAGAAACTGTTGTACCTTCGGTGCTTGACTCTGTTGTGCCAATAGTCTGAGAGATGGTTGTACCCTCGGTGCTGGTCACTGGCGATGTGGTGGCGGCAGTGACAGTTGTTGTATCAGCGTTAGTGTCGGTAGTTTGAGAGACGGTTGTACCTTCAGTGCTAGTCACTGGTGAAGTGGTGGCGGCAGTGACAGTTATTGTTTCAGCGTTAGTGTCGGTAGTTTGAGAGACGGTTGTACCATCGGTGCTAGTCACTGGTGAAATGGTAGCGGCAGTGACAGTGGTTTTGTCAGCTGTACTGTCGGTAGTTTGAGAGACGGTTGTACCATCGGTGCTAGTCACTGGTGAAATGGTAGCGGCAGTGACAGTTGTTGTTTCAGCGGTAGTGCCGGTAGTTTGAGAGACAGTTGTACCTTCGGTCCTTGATACTGTAGTGCCAGAAGTCTGAGACACGGTTGTACCTTCAGTGATTGTCACTGGCGAGATGGTAGTTGCGATTGTGCCTGTCGTTGTCTCAGCTGTAGTTCCAGTAGTCTGTGAGACAGTGGTACCTTCGGTGCTTGATACTGAAGTGCCAGAAATTTGAGACACGGTTGTACCTTCGGTGCTTGTAACTGGCGAGGTCGTAGTTTCAATTGTGCCTGTTGTTGTCTCAGCTGTAGTGCCAGTAGTTTGAGGAACAGTTGTACCTTCGGTGCTTGACACTGTTGTGCCAGTAGTCTGAGAGACGGTTGTACCTTGGGTGCTTGATACTGTAGTGCCAGAAGTCTGAGACACGGTTGTACCTTCAGTGCTTGTCACTGGCGAGATGGTAGTTGCGATTGTGCCTGTCTTTGTCTCAGCTGTAGTTCCAGTAGTTTGAGGAACAGTTGAACCTTCGGTGCTTGACACTGTTGTGCCAGTAGTCAGAGAGACGGTTGTACCTTCGGTGCTTGATACTGTAGTGCCAGAAGTCTGAGACACGGTTGTACCTTCAGTGCTTGTCACTGGCGAGATGGTAGTTGCGATTGTGCCTGTCGTTGTCTCAGCTGTAGTTCCAGTAGTCTGTGAGACAGTGGTACCTTCGGTGCTTGATACTGTAGTGCCAGAAGTTTGAGACACGGTTGTACCTTCGGTGATTGTAACTGGCGAGGTCGTAGTTTCAATTGTGCCTGTTGTTGTCTCATCTGTAGTGCCAGTAGTTTGAGGAACAGTTGTACCTTCGGTGCTTGACACTGTTGTGCCAGTAGTCTGAGAGACGGTTGTACCTTCGGTGCTTGATACTGTAGTGCCAGAAGTCTGAGGCACGGTTGTACCTTCAGTGCTTGTCACTGGCGAGATGGTAGTTGCGATTGTGCCTGTCGTTGTCTCAGCTGTAGTTCCAGTAGTCTGTGAGACAGTGGTACTTTCGGTACTTGATACTGTAGTGCCAGAAGTTTGAGACACGGTTGTACCTTCGGTGCTTGTAACTGGCGAGGTCGTAGTTTCAGTTGTGGCTGTTGTTGTCTCAGCTGTAGTGCCAGTAGTTTGAGGAACAGTTGAACCTTCGGTGCTTGACACTGTTGTGCCAGTAGTCTGAGAGACGGTTGTACCTTCGGTGCTTGATACTGTAGTGCCAGAAGTCTGAGACACGGTTGTACCTTCAGTGCTTGTCACTGGCGAGATGGTAGTTGCGATTGTGCCTGTCGTTGTCTCAGCTGTAGTTCCAGTAGTCTGTGAGACAGTGGTACCTTCGGTGCTTGATACTGTAGTGCCAGAAGTTTGAGACACGGTTGTACCTTCGGTGATTGTAACTGGCGAGGTCGTAGTTTCAATTGTGCCTGTTGTTGTCTCATCTGTAGTGCCAGTAGTTTGAGGAACAGTTGTACCTTCAGTGCTTGACACTGTTGTGCCAGTAGTCTGAGAGACGGTTGTACCTTCGGTGCTTGATACTGTAGTGCCAGAAGTCTGAGACACGGTTGTACCTTCAGTGCTTGTCACTGGCGAGATGGTAGTTGCGATTGTGCCTGTCGTTGTCTCAGCTGTAGTTCCAGTAGTTTGAGGAACAGTTGTACCTTCGGTGCTTGACACTGTTGTGCCAGTAGTCTGAGAGACGGTTGTACCTTCGGTGCTTGATACTGTAGTGCCAGAAGTCTGAGACACGGTTGTACCTTCAGTGCTTGTCACTGGCGAGATGGTAGTTGCGATTGTGCCTGTCGTTGTCTCAGCTGTAGTTCCAGTAGTCTGTGAGACAGTGGTACCTTCGGTGCTTGATACTGTAGTGCCAGAAGTTTGAGACACGGTTTTACCTTCGGTGCTTGTAACTGGCGAGGTCGTAGTTTCAGTTGTGCCTGTTCTTGTCTCAGCTGTAGTGCCAGTAGTTCGAGGAACAGTTGTACCTTCGGTGCTTGACACTGTTGTGCCAGTAGTCTGAGAGACGGTTGTACCTTCGGTGCTTGATACTGTAGTGCTAGAAGTCTGAGACACGGTTGTACCTTCAGTGCTTGTCACTGGCGAGATGGTAGTTGCGATTGTGCCTGTCGTTGTCTCAGCTGTAGTTCCAGTAGTCTGTGAGACAGTGGTACCTTCGGTGCTTGATACTGTAGTGCCAGAAGTTTGAGACACGGTTGTACCTTCGGTGCTTGTAACTAGCGAGGTCGTAGTTTCAATTGTGCCTGTTGTTGTCTCAGCTGTAGTGCCAGTAGTTTGAGGAACAGTTGTACCTTCGGTGCTTGACACTGTTGTGCTAGTAGTCTGAGAGACGGTTGTACCTTCGGCGCTGGTCACTGGCATAGTGGTAGTTGTGACTGTGCCTGTTGTTTCAGCTGAAGTGCCAGTACTTTGAGAAACTGTTGTACCTTCAGTGCTTGTCACTGGCGAGATGGTAGTTGCGATTGTGCCTGTCGTTGTCTCAGCTGTAGTTCCAGTAGTTTGAGGAACAGTTGAACCTTCGGTGCTTGACACTGTTGTGCCAGTAGTCAGAGAGACGGTTGTACCTTCGGTGCTTGATACTGTAGTGCCAGAAGTCTGAGACACGGTTGTACCTTCAGTGCTTGTCACTGGCGAGATGGTAGTTGCGATTGTGCCTGTCGTTGTCTCAGCTGTAGTTCCAGTAGTCTGTGAGACAGTGGTACCTTCGGTGCTTGATACTGTAGTGCCAGAAGTTTGAGACACGGTTTTACCTTCGGTGCTTGTAACTGGCGAGGTCGTAGTTTCAGTTGTGCCTGTTCTTGTCTCAGCTGTAGTGCCAGTAGTTCGAGGAACAGTTGTACCTTCGGTGCTTGACACTGTTGTGCCAGTAGTCTGAGAGACGGTTGTACCTTCGGTGCTTGATACTGTAGTGCTAGAAGTCTGAGACACGGTTGTACCTTCAGTGCTTGTCACTGGCGAGATGGTAGTTGCGATTGTGCCTGTCGTTGTCTCAGCTGTAGTTCCAGTAGTCTGTGAGACAGTGGTACCTTCGGTGCTTGATACTGTAGTGCCAGAAGTTTGAGACACGGTTGTACCTTCGGTGCTTGTAACTAGCGAGGTCGTAGTTTCAATTGTGCCTGTTGTTGTCTCAGCTGTAGTGCCAGTAGTTTGAGGAACAGTTGTACCTTCGGTGCTTGACACTGTTGTGCTAGTAGTCTGAGAGACGGTTGTACCTTCGGCGCTGGTCACTGGCATAGTGGTAGTTGTGACTGTGCCTGTTGTTTCAGCTGAAGTGCCAGTACTTTGAGAAACTGTTGTACCTTCGGTGCTTGACTCTGTTGTGCCAATAGTCTGAGAGATGGTTGTACCCTCGGTGCTGGTCACTGGCGATGTGGTGGCGGCAGTGACAGTTGTTGTATCAGCGTTAGTGTCGGTAGTTTGAGAGACGGTTGTACCTTCAGTGCTAGTCACTGGTGAAGTTGTGGCGGCAGTGACAGTTATTGTTTCAGCGTTAGTGTCGGTAGTTTGAGAGACAGTTGTACCATCGGTGCTAGTCACTGGTGAAATGGTAGCGGCAGTGACAGTGGTTTTGTCAGCTGTACTGTCGGTAGTTTGAGAGACGGTTGTACCATCGGTGCTAGTCACTGGTGAAATGGTAGCGGCAGTGACAGTTGTTGTTTCAGCGGTAGTGCCGGTAGTTTGAGAGACAGTTGTACCTTCGGTGCTAGTTTCAGCTGTAGTGCCAGTAGATTGAGAAACAGTTGTACCATCGGTGCTTGACACTGTTGTGCCAGTAGTCTGAGAGACAGTTGTACCTTCGGTGCTTGTCACTGGCGAAATGGTAGTTTCTACTGTGCCTGTTGTTGTCTCAGCTGTAGTGCCAGTAGTTTGAGACACAGTTGTACCGTCGGTGTTTGACACTGTTGTGCCAGTAGTTTGCGAAACGGTTGTAGCTTCGTTTCTGGTCACTGCTGGGGTGGTAGTTGCGACTGTGCCACTCGTTGTCTCAGTTGTAGTGCCAGTAGTCTGTGAGACAGTTGTTCCTTCGGTGCTTGAAACTGTTGTGCCAGTAGTCTGAGAGACGGTTGTACCTTCGGCGCTGGTCACTGGCATGGTGGTAGTTGTGACTGTGCCTGTTGTTTCAGCTGAAGTGCCAGTACTTTGAGAAAATGTTGTACCTTCGGTGCTTGACTCTGTTGTGCCAATAGTCTGAGAGATGGTTGTACCCTCGGTGCTGGTCACTGGCGATGTGGTTGCGGCAGTGACAGTTGTTGTATCAGCGTTAGTGTCGGTAGTTTGAGAGACGGTTGTACCTTCAGTGCTAGTCACTGGTGAAGTGGTGGCGGCAGTGACAGTTATTGTTTCAGCGTTAGTGTTGGTAGTTTGAGAGACGGTTGTACCATCGGTGCTAGTCAATGGTGAAATGGTAGCGGCAGTGACAGTGGTTTTGTCAGCTGTACTGTCGGTAGTTTGAGAGACGGTTGTACCATCGGTGCTAGTCACTGGTGAAATGGTAGCGGCAGTGACAGTTGTTGTTTCAGCGGTAGTGCCGGTAGTTTGAGAGACAGTTGTACCTTCGGTCCTTGACACTGTTGTGCCAGTAGTCTGAGAGACAGTTGTACCTTCGGTGCTGGTCACTGGCGATGTGGTGGCGGCAGTGACAGTTGTTGTATCAGCGTTAGTGTCGGTAGTTTGAGAGACGGTTGTACCTTCAGTGCTAGTCACTGGTGAAGTGGTGGCGGCAGTGACAGTCTTTGTTACAGCGGTATTGCCGGTAGTTTGAGAGACGGTTGTACCATCGGTGCTAGTCACTGGTGAAATGGTAGCGGCAGTGACAGTGGTTTTTTCAGCTGTACTGTCGGTAGTTTGAGAGACGGTTGTACCATCGGTGCTAGTCACTGGTGAAATGGTAGCGGCAGTGACAGTTGTTGTTTCAGCGGTAGTGCCGGTAGTTTGAGAGACAGTTGTACCTTCGGTGCTAGTTTCAGCTGTAGTGCCAGTAGATTGAGAAACAGTTGTACCATCGGTGCTTGTCACTGGCGAAGTGGTAGTTATGATTGTGCCAGTCGTTGTCTCAGCTGTAGTGTCATTAGTGTGTGAGACAGTTGTACCTGCAGTGCTTGATACTATTAATATTGTGCCAGTAGTCTGAGACACAGTTGTATCTTCGGTGCTGGTCACAGGCGAGGTGGTAGTTGCGACTGTGCCTGTTGTTGTTTCAGCTGTAGTGTCAGTAGTTTGAGACACAGTTGTACCGCCAGTGCTTGACACTGTTGTGCCAGTATGCAAGACGGTTGTACCTTCGGTGGTGGTAACTGGCGGGGTGGTAGTTGCGACTGTGCCAGTCGTTGTCTCAGCTGTAGTGCCAGTAGTCTGAGAGACAGTTGTGCCTTCGATGCTTGTCACTGGCGAGGTGGTAGTTGCGACTGTGCCAGTAGTTGTCTCAGCTATAGTGCCAGTAGTCTGTGAGACAGTTGTGCCTTCAGTGCTTGATACTGTTGTGCTTGTTGCTGTCTCAGCTGTAGTGCCAGAGATCTGTGAGACAGTAGTACCTTCGGTGCTTGATACTGTTGTGCCTGTAGTCTGAGGCACGTTTGTACCTTCAGTGCTGGTCACTGGCGAGATGGTAGCTTCGACTGTGCCTGTTGTTGTCTCAGCTGTGCCAGTGCCAGTACCTTCGGTGCTTGATACTGTTGTGCCTGTAGTCTGAGAAACAGGTGTACCTTCGGTGCTTGACACTGTTGTTCTAGTAGTCTGAGAGACGGTTGAACCTTCGGTACTGGTCAATGGCGATGTAGTAGTTGCGATTGTGCCAGTCGTTGTCTCAGGTGTTGTTCCAGTACTCTGTGAGACAGTTGTACCTTCGGTGCTAGTCACTGGTGAAGTGGTGGCGGCAGTGACAGTTGTTGTTTCAGCGTTAGTGCCGGTAGTTTGAGAGACGATTGTACCTTCAGTGCTAGTCACTGGTGAAGTTGTGGCGGCAGTGACAGTCGTTGTTTCAGCGGAAGTGCCGGTAGTTTGAGAGACGGTTGTACCTTCGGTGCTTATCACTGGTGAAGTTATGTTGTCCTTGACAGTTGTTGTCACAGTTGTTGAGCCGGTTGTTTTAGAGATGGTTGTACCATCGGTGGTAGTCACTGGTGAAGTTTTGGCGACAGTGACAGGCGTTCTTTCATCGGTAATGCCAGTAGTGTGAGAGACCGTTGTACCTTCGGTGCTTGACACTATTGTGACGGCAGTGACAGTTGTTGTTTCAGCGGTAGTGCCGGTTGTTTGAGGGACGGTTGTTCTTTCGGTGCTAGTCACTGGTGAAGTGGTGGCGGCAGTGACAGTTGTTGTGTCAGCGGTAGTGACGGTAGTTTGAGAGACGGATGTACCTTCGGTGCTTGTCACTGGTGAAGTGGTGTTGTCCGTGACAGTTGTTGTCTCAGTTGTTGTGCCGGTTGTTTGTGAAACATTTGTACCATTGGTGGTAGTCACTGGTGAAGTTTTGGCGACAGTGACAGTCATTCTTTCATCGGTAGTGCCGGTAGTTTGAGAGACGGTTGTGCCTTCGGTGTTAGTCACTGGTGAAGTGGTGGCGGCAGTGACAGTTGTTGATTCAGCGGTAGTGTCGGGTGTCTGAGAGACGGTTGTACTTTCTGTATTTGTCACAGGCGAGGTTGTGGCAGCTGTGACAGATGTTGTGTCATCAGGAGTTTCGGTTGTCTTCGTAATATTTATGCTTTCGCTGCTAGTCACTGGTGAAGTTGTGGCGGCAGTGACAGTCGTTGTTTCAGAGATAGAGATGGTTGTCTCAGAGACAGTTGTGCCTTTGATGCTAGTCACTGGCGAAGTTGTTGCGACAGTGACAGTCGTTGTTTCAGCGGTAGTGTCGATAGTTTGAGAGACGGTTATACCTTTGCTGCTAGTCACTGGTGAAGTGGTGGCGGCAGTGACAGTTGTTGTTTCAGCGGTAGTGTCGGGTGTACCTTCGGTATTAGTCACAGACGAGGTTGTGGCAGCTGTGACAGATGTTGTGTCAGGGGTAGTTTCGGTTGTCTGCGGGATAGTTGTGCCCACGCTGCTAGTCGCCTGAGAGGTTGTGGCGGTAGTTGCTGATTTAGTGGTAGTGCCTGTCCACTCAGAGACAGTTGTATCTTTGTTGCTAGTTACTGGCGATGTTGTGGCGTCATTGACAGTTGTCGTTTCAGCTGGGGTGCCTGTATTATGAGAGACGGTTGTATCTTCGGTGACAGTAGTTGTCTCAGCTATATTTATAATTAAATGTGACATTGATGTAATGATCATTTCTGAATATTGATTACCACTACTGAAGCTGAATGTTTTAAGTTCAGAAAAGTATATGGAAAAAAGTCAAGCCGAGTGAAAGATACCTCTATGTTGAGGACTCCAGAGTCGCGCCTACATAAGACTTATCAGTGGTGTTCAGGCTTTTGGTAATGTAAATGTACTCATTGATCAGCCGTTATATTAAAATTTAAAAAAATCTCAAATTGTGTTTATGGTCAATATAACGTGTCTAAAAGAACATTTTTATTCTTCATATGTAATAAATATATAACTTGTTAAACAGTTTTGTTTACTTTAAGCATGTTAAGATATTATGAAATATGGATATACATGTAATTTGATACCAACAAAATGGTATTTTAATATTTTTTAACCTTCATTCATTGACATCATTCAAATGGGTTATTTTTAAATTCTTTGTAATCAAATGTACTCAGAATTACTTGCCAATGTAATTATTTATTTAATTATTTACTTTGTGAAATGGTGTAATCTTTGATTTAATTTAATCGTTCAATTGTAATGTTATCAATAACATTGAAAGTAATCAGACCCATCTCTGGTGGCGTTCGTATTAAAACTGTTTTTTTTTTCAAACATTATATGTACAAGTTGTTTTGACATGAGTCAATAGACGATACAATGCATATATTATTAATATAAGGGTATTGAAAATCAAGATTATTGCCGATTTTTTGAATTTCAAATCAAGTTTCCTCTGATTTTTGCATGAAGCTATTACCCTACGCAATTAAGTTTACATCAAATGTAACCTTCCGCAAAATTGAAATCATGCAATAAAGTTTAAATCATCATTTCGGAGTACAATCAGTACTGTAAATCCTTGTTGTATTTTTTTCAATTGGCTGCAGTTAAGTTGTTATATTCATTTCACGTGTTGCCTTCTCATTCATTCGTTTGATTAGGATACTCGACAAAACAATAATTATATTTTAATTAAAGGACTCAGACTCTAAAAGACATCAATTGCATGCTTCATTATTGTTTTAACTGGTTTTGAACAGTTAAATGCCCTCTGAAAATAAAGGTTTGCCTAAACAATGCACTGTCCAAAATTGAGTAGTTTTATAAGGAAGTATTTTTGGCTGTGTTCCTTGATAAAATTCCAGCCATAGTGCCTTTTATTGATCGTAAAATGACATCAAAAGGTGGCCAAAAACTGTCAAAGCAATATGGGTGGTTGAAATCCGATAACAAACATAAGCCAATGGACTTTACACTGTAAACGTGGACATTTTTTAGAGGGGATTATTTTAAATATTTGTGATGCGTAAAATGCCGAAAATATATCCACCGCGCGAATACCTTGTAAAAAACATCAATATTGAAATGAGGGACGAAATTATGGTTATTTAAGATTAGCTTTAGTTGCTTGTTCCTGAATCTGAATTGTCATTATCAAAATATATATTCTTAATGTATGTTGTATTCATTTCATCATATATACATATTTGTTTTCATTAATTATGTTTCGATGTTCAAGGTTTATCCCGCGCGAAAAGTGTATGCTTTGAAATCGTTGAAATAACATATTTCTTGCATGAAGATATATTACTCGTATCACACTGCACGGATTGTGATACGAAAAATGCATTAATTTGATTGGCTTATCCAGCATCATTAGACTATATTACGACATTTCCATTTGCTATTCGTTTGGTCATTGATGCCTTTAAAAGGTTAAGATGATGAATATTTCGTCCATGACAACGGACATATGTGAATTCTTTATTAACATACAAACCACTCACACTTTTCATCTGAAAATCTTCTTTTTCCTAACTTTTATTACATTCTGAAGCGTACACAAAGTTTTAAAATGTCTGATGTTTGATTTTGACGCAGGAACAGGACATATGACGTTATACTGGTATGCGCAAAAGACTAGCCAAAGATTTGCGGAATTTTTTATTGAACACATGAGAGTGTTGACCATACGAGGAATAGGTTTAAAAACCCATGAGAATTGAATATGGCTTGATATCAACTCTCGTAATTTAATTTGAATAGACTAATAATTTATTATTAAATTGAAATAGAATAACTCGGGTTGATATAAAGCGATATCCAATTCTCACTCACTTTGAAAACTATACTTATACAATGGACCCTTTCATTTTCGAAGCTTTCTAATATGTGCGTACATGCATGCTCATGTGTACATTCTTTGCGAATTATTTTGATGCAATTAAAAAATCGACACAAAAAAGACCTTACCTGTTGTTCCGTCAGCTATCGTCGTTGAACCTATAAAAATCAGTTTTTTGTGTTAGTTTAAACAAGCATGAATCCATATTTAAGTGTGAATTTGTAGAAAATACTTATACAGCAAAAAGTGTCTAAGAATAACCCTTCCATCGGGTTCTGTCCAGAATCACATTTTGACAATTAGTCTCGGAAGAAACAATAATCATTTCTTGTTACATTTTGCGGGTTATCGTAGCCAGTGCCTTCAAAGTTCTCTGCTTTGTATTATTATTTCAATTTAATCTTTCAACTGTTACACATTTGCATGAAAAATAAATTACATATCACTATCTTAAAGATAAACTTGATAAAAGATACGGAGAGCATTGCAATTCGGATTTTAAACTCACAAGAGAGCAAACAGACATATATATCGGATCAGGTTTTTGTTCAAATTGTTCACCGGAAATATTACGTTTGTAACATTTCACAAATTATATTAGTTTATCAACTTTCAACTAACAAGTTCAGTCTTTAGTTTTCTGTGTTGTGTTTTGTGTACTGTTGTTTGTCTTTTCGTCGTTTTTCGTGTTTTGCAATGGCATTGTCAGCTGTTTTCGACTTATGAGTTAGAAGATTCCTTTGGTATCTTTCGCCTCTCTCTGAATGGGTTGAGTGTGTATCATTGAGAAAACTAGACACATTTTATGGATAAGAGATATTTTTTTGATAATTATCTGTGTCATTATGAACACTTTCTTTCTTCTTGGAATTGAACTGTCTAGCACCATGAACTGTGAGATGCAGTATATCACATAAAGGTCTGCAATGAAGTCTCACTACGTATACGGAGCGACATTTAAATTTGTAAATGCCCGTTTTAGAGTAAAACATAAAATAAGATAAAAACAATAAAATTTGAAAAAAGATTTATAAGACGGGATTATTGCTGAGCTAGCAAAACATGGTGAGTGTCAAAGGAAAACCAAATGAACTCTTTTTGATAGATTTGTACTAACGACCCCTAACCAACCGTTTCAAATAAGGAGTACTTGTGAGTTAACACACCTTAACGTCTTAACTAACGGACAAAATAGTACAAGGTAAACAAAAAAATCCATTAACTTAAACAGATCTCGTGCTCCTAAAAATACGTAAATATGGTTTGTTATTTGCTTTATATAAATTACATTCTAGGAATAAAGGAAATGTAATTTTACTTGCCAGAGTGTGAATATACCATACCACTTTTTATATGGCTTAAACATATCATCTGACTAAAGTCAATACCAAAAGATGAAATAACATAGACAGAAAAACCAATCTTTGAAGTAGCCCGATGTAGCGAATGCTTATTACAATATTTATGTAAATGCAAAAACCATAATTTAGATTGCCTAACAAAGAACTTGGAATTCACAGCCAATTTGGACATCCCACTTCTACAATAACATCATTCACGAACGAGAAGATGTTTCAAATTACAAATCCGTCTTTCAAGCCTTTGGTCTTAATATCTAACATCCAAAATAGAAAAAGAAAAAGCAGGGAACATTGGAAAGTTTTAAAATCAAAAGCTTTAAACAGAACAACCAAACCAAACAAATAAGAAAAACAAACGAAAAGAAAGTGAAAATTGGAGAATTTAAATATCAAAAGTTGTAAATAGATGCCTGAGGTAGTTAGCACACCGACATAGTTTAACAAACATGAGATTCACTGACAATATACAAGTATCTCTCTTTGAATTATCCAAAACCAAAACAGTATCTTTTGAGTGAATTGTATAGATAGTCCAACAGCAACGGTACCGACCCAGTGATATAGTTAACACAGCATACGATGATTATTGTGCACACAACACGTGACTCTGGAATAACCTTCATCATGTACGCTTGAGACAAAAAGTTTAGAGCTGCAAAAAATATAAACCACAGGACAGCATCAAAATCAAAAGGGACTAATGAAAACAATTAAAATCAACGTTGACTGAGGGAGATGACCTTTGACATTTATTAGAATTACTCAACCAACGACAATATATAGTATTTGAGTCATTGCAATACTTAAGTCTAACATATAAAATAGCGAACAACTAAGCTTCACAATTTTCAATTCTGTTTTGGCAATTAAACAAATATAAGTATCCATATTTATCTATCATTTAGTATGACAGACGGTTGTACCTTTGGTGCTGGAAGATGCGACGGTTGCGATAGTCGTTGTCTCAGCCGTGGTACCGTTTGTCGGAATGACAGTTGTACCTGTGGTGCTGGTCACTGGTAAAGTTGTGGTGGATGTGACAGTTGTTTTGTCAGCAGTAGTACCAGTTGAACCTTCTGTGCTGGTCATTGGCGAGGTGGTAGTTGCAACTGTACCTGTTGTTGTCTCCTCAGCTGGCGTACTAGTAGTTTGAGAAACAGTTGTACCTTCGGTGCTGGTCACAGGGGAGGTGGTAGTTGCGATTGTGCCGGTGGTTGTCTCAGCTGTTGTTCCAGTAGTCTGTGAGACAGTTGTACCATCGGTGCTTGATACTGTTGTGCCAGTAGTCTGAGAGACAGTTGTACCTTCGGTGCTTGTCACTGGCGAGGTGGTAGTTGCGAGTGTGCCAGTCGTTGTCTCAGCTGTAGTGCCAGTAGTCTGTGAGACAGTTGTATCTTCGGTGCTTGATTCCGTTGTGTCAGCAGTCTGATACACGGTTGTACCTTCGGTGCTGGTCACTGGCGAGACGGTAGTTGCGACTGTGCCTGTGTTTGTCTCAGCTGAAGTGCCAGTAGTTTTAGAAACAGTTGTACCGTCGGTGCTTGATACTGTTGTGCCAGCAGTCTGAGATATGATTGTACCTTCGGTGCTGGTCACTGGCGATATGGTAGCTGCGATTGTGCTAGTCGTTGTCTGAGCTGTAGTACCAGTAGTCTGTGAGACAGTTGTACCTTTGGTGCTGGTTACTGCCGAGATGGTTGTTGCAACTGCGCCTGAAGTGCCAGTAGTTTTAGAAACAGTTGTACCTTCGGTGCTGGTCACAGGGAGGTGGTAGTTGCGATTGTGCCGGTGGTTGTCTCAGCTGTTGTTCCAGTAGTCTGTGAGACAGTTGTACCTTCGGTGCTTGATACTGTTGTGCCAGTAGTCTGAGAGACAGTTGTACCTTCGGTGCTTGTCACTGGCGAGGTGGTAGTTGCGAGTGTGCCAGTCGTTGTCTCAGCTGTAGTGCCAGTAGTCTGTGAGACAGTTGTATCTTCGGTGCTTGATTCCGTTGTGTCAGCAGTCTGAGACACGGTTGTACCTTCGGTGCTGGTCACTGGCGAGACGGTAGTTGCGACTGTGCCTGTGTTTGTCTCAGCTGAAGTGCCAGTAGTTTTAGAAACAGTTGTACCGTCGGTGCTTGATACTGTTGTGCCAGCAGTCTGAGATATGATTGTACCTTCGGTGCTGGTCACTGGCGATATGGTAGCTGCGATTGTGCTAGTCGTTGTCTGAGCTGTAGTACCAGTAGTCTGAGAGACAGTTGTACCTTCGGTGCTTGTCACTGGCGAGGTGGTAGTTGCGAGTGTGCCAGTCGTTGTCTCAGCTGTAGTGCCAGTAGTCTGTGAGACAGTTGTATCTTCGGTGCTTGATTCCGTTGTGTCAGCAGTCTGAGACACGGTTGTACCTTCGGTGCTGGTCACTGGCGAGGTGGTAGTTGCGAGTGTGCCAGTCGTTGTCTCAGCTGTAGTGCCAGTAGTCTGTGAGACAGTTGTATCTTCGGTGCTTGATTCCGTTGTGTCAGCAGTCTGATACACGGTTGTACCTTCGGTGCTGGTCACTGGCGAGACGGTAGTTGCGACTGTGCCTGTGTTTGTCTCAGCTGAAGTGCCAGTAGTTTTAGAAACAGTTGTACCGTCGGTGCTTGATACTGTTGTGCCAGCAGTCTGAGATATGATTGTACCTTCGGTGCTGGTCACTGGCGATATGGTAGCTGCGATTGTGCTAGTCGTTGTCTGAGCTGTAGTACCAGTAGTCTGTGAGACAGTTGTACCTTTGGTGCTGGTTACTGCCGAGATGGTTGTTGCAACTGCGCCTGAAGTGCCAGTAGTTTTAGAAACAGTTGTACCTTCGGTGCTGGTCACAGGGGAGGTGGTAGTTGCGATTGTGCCGGTGGTTGTCTCAGCTGTTGTTCCAGTAGTCTGTGAGACAGTTGTACCTTCGGTGCTTGATACTGTTGTGCCAGTAGTCTGAGAGACAGTTGTACCTTCGGTGCTTGTCACTGGCGAGGTGGTAGTTGCGAGTGTGCCAGTCGTTGTCTCAGCTGTAGTGCCAGTAGTCTGTGAGACAGTTGTATCTTCGGTGCTTGATTCCGTTGTGTCAGCAGTCTGAGACACGGTTGTACCTTCGGTGCTGGTCACTGGCGAGACGGTAGTTGCGACTGTGCCTGTGTTTGTCTCAGCTGAAGTGCCAGTAGTTTTAGAAACAGTTGTACCGTCGGTGCTTGATACTGTTGTGCCAGCAGTCTGAGATATGATTGTACCTTCGGTGCTGGTCACTGGCGATATGGTAGCTGCGATTGTGCTAGTCGTTGTCTGAGCTGTAGTACCAGTAGTCTGAGAGACAGTTGTACCTTCGGTGCTTGTCACTGGCGAGGTGGTAGTTGCGAGTGTGCCAGTCGTTGTCTCAGCTGTAGTGCCAGTAGTCTGTGAGACAGTTGTATCTTCGGTGCTTGATTCCGTTGTGTCAGCAGTCTGAGACACGGTTGTACCTTCGGTGCTGGTCACTGGCGAGACGGTAGTTGCGACTGTGCCTGTGTTTGTCTCAGCTGAAGTGCCAGTAGTTTTAGAAACAGTTGTACCGTCGGTGCTTGATACTGTTGTGCCAGTAGTCTGAGATATGATTGTACCTTCGGTGCTGGTCACTGGCGAGCTGGTAGCTGCGATTGTGCTAGTCGTTGTCTGAGCTGTAGTACCAGTAGTCTGTGAGACAGTTGTTCCTTTGGTGCTGGTCACTGGCGAGATGGTTGTTGCAACTGCGCCTGTTGTTGTCTCAGCTATAGTTTCAGTAGTCCGTGAGGCAGTTGTACCTTCGGTGCTTAATACTGTTGTGCCAGTAGTCTGAGAAACGGTTGTACCTGCTGTGCTGGTCACTGCTGAGGCAGTAGTTTCGACTATGCCTGTTCTTGTCTCAGCTGTAGTGTCAGTTGTTTGAGACACAGTTGTACCTTCGGTGCTTGACACTTTTGTACCAGTAGTTTGCGATACGGTTGAAGCTTCGGTGCTAGTCACTGGCGAAGTTGTTGTTGCAGTTGTCTCATCTGTTGTTCCAGTAGTTTGAGACACAGTTGTACCATCGGTGCTTGGTCCTATTGTGCTAGTCGTTTGAGAGACAGTTGTACCTTCGGTGCTGGGCACTGGCGAGGTGGTAGTTGCAACTGTGTCTGTTGTTGTCTTAGCTGTAGTGCCAGTAGATTGAGAAACAGTTGTACCTTCGGTGCTTGATACTGGTGAAGTGGTGGCGGCAGTGACAGTTGTTGTTTCACCGTTAGTGTCGGTAGTTTGAGAGACGGTTGTACCTTCAGTGCTAGTCACTGGTGAAGTTGTGGCGGCAGCGACAGTCGTTCTTACAGCGGTATTGCCGGTAGTTTGAGAGACGGTTGTACCATCGGTGCTAGTCACTGGCGAAGTTGTTGTGTCTGTGACAGTTGTTGTCTCAGTTGTAGTGCCGGTAGTTTGAGAGACGGTTGTACCTTCTGTGCTAGTCACTGATGAAGTGGTGGCGGCAGTGACAGTGGTTTTTTCAGCGGTAGTGTCGGTAGTTTGAGAGACGGTTGTACCATTGGTGCTAGTCACTGGTGAAATGGTGGCGACAGTGACAGTTGTTTTTTCAGCGGTAGTGCCGGTAGTTTGAGAGACGGTTGTACCTTCGGTCCTAGTTTCAGCTGCAGTGCCAGTATTGTGAGAAACAGTTGTACCTTCGGTGCTTGACACTGTTGTGCCAGTAGTCTGAGAGACAGTTGTACCTTCGGTGCTTGTCACTGGCGAAATGGTAGTTGCGATTGTGCCAGTCGTGGTCTCAGCTGTAGTGCCAGTAGTCTGTGAGACAGTTGTACCTTCAGTGCTTGATACTATTATGCCAGTAGTCTGAGACATGGTTGTACCTTCGGTGCTAGTCACCGGCGAGGTGGTAGTCGCGACTGTGCCTGTTGTTGTCTCATATGTAGTGCTAGTAGTTTGAGACACAGTTGTATCGCCGGTGCTTGACATTGTTGTGACACTAGTTTGCAAGACGGTTGTACCTTCGGTGCTGGTCACTGGCGAGGTGGTTGTTGCGACTGTGCCAGTCGTTGTCTCAGCTGCAGTGCCAGTAGTCAGTGAGACAGTTGTACCTTCGGTGCTTGAAACTGTTGTGCCAGCAGTCTGAGACACGGTTGTACCTTCGGTGCTGGACACTGGCGAGGTGGTAGTTATTGTGCCAGTCGTTGTCTCAGGTGGTGTTCCAGTAGTCTGTGAGACAGTTGTACCTTCGGTGCTAGTCACTGGTGAAGTGGTGGCGGCAGTGACAGTTGTTGTTTCAGCGTTAGTGTCGGTAGTTTGAGAGACGGTTGTACCTTCGGTGCTAGTTTCAGCTGTAGTGCTAGTAGATTGAGAAACAGTTGTACCTTCGGTGCTTGACACTGTTGTGCCAGTAGTCTGAGAGTCAGTTGTACCTTCGGTGTTTGTCACTGGCGATATGGTAGTTGCGATTGTGCCAGTCGTTGTCTCAGCTGTAGTGCCAGTAGTCTGTGAGACAGTTGTACCTTCGGTGCTTGATACTATTATGCCAGTAGTCTGAGACACGGTTGTACCTTCGGTGCTGGTCACCGGGAGGTGGTAGTTGCGACTGTGCCGGTGGTTGTCTCAGCTGTTGTTCCAGTAGTCTGTGAGACAGTTGTACCTTCAGTGCTTGATACTTTTGTGCCTGTAGTCTGAGACACGGTTGTACCTTCGGTGCTGGTCACTGGCGAGGTTGTCGTTGCAACTGTGCCTGTTGTTGTATCAGCTGTAGTTCCAGTAGTTTGAGAAACAGTTGTACCTTCGGTGCTTGACAATATTGTGCCAGTAGTCTGAGAGACGGTTGTAACTTCGGTGCTGGTCTCTGGCAAGGTGGTAGTTTCGATTGTGCCAGTCGATTTCTCAGCTGTAGTGCCAGTAGTCTGTGAGACAGATGTATCTTCAGTGCTTGATACTATTGTGCCAGTAGTCTGAGACACGGTTGTACCTTCGGTGCTGGTCACCGGCGAGGTGGTAGTTGCGACTGTGCCTGTTGTTTTCACATATGTAGTGCCAGTACTTTGAGAAACAGTTGTGCCATCGGTGCTTGATACTATTGTGCCAGTAGTCTGAGAGACAGTTGTACCTTCGGTGCTTGTCACTGGGGAGGTGGAAGTTGCGACTGTGCCAGTCGTTGTCTCAGCTATAGTGCTAGTAGTCTGAGAGAGAGTTGTACCTTCGGTGCTTGTCACTGGCGAGGTGGAAGTTACGACTGTGCCAGTCGTTGTCTCAGCTATAGTGCTAGTAGTCTGAGAGACATTTGTACCTTCGGTGCTTCTCACTGGCGAGGTGGAAGTTGCGACTGTGCCAGTCTTTGTCTCAGCTATAGTGCTAGTAGTCTGAGAGAGAGTTGTACCTTCGGTGCTTGTCACTGGCGAGGTGGAAGTTACGAATGTGCCAGTAGTTGTATCAGCTATAGTGCCAGTAGTCTGTGAGACAGTTGTACCTTCAGTGCTTGATACTTTTGTGCCAATAGTCTGAGACATGGTTGTACCTTCGGTGGTAGTCACTGGCGAAGTGGTAGTTGCGATTGTGCCAGTCGTTGTCTCGGCTGTAGTGCCAGTAGTCTGTGAGACAGTTGTACCTTCAGTGCTTGATACTATTGTGCTAGTAGTCTTATACACGGTTGTACCTTCGGTGGTAGTCACCGGCGAGGTGGTAGTGGCGACTGTGCCAGTTGTTGTCTCATATGTAGTGCCAGTAGTTTGAGACAAAGTTGTACCGCCGGTGCTTGACACTGTTGTGCCAGTAGTTTGCAAGACGGTTGTACCTTCGGTGCTGGTCTCTGGCAAGGTGGTAGTTTCGATTGTGCCAGTCGTTGTCTCAGCTGTAGTGCCAGTAGTCTGTGAGACAGTTGTACCTTCGGTGCTTGAAACTGTTGTGCCAGTAGTCTGAGACACGGTTGTACCTTCGGTGCCAGTCACCGGCGAGGTGGTAGTCGCGACTGTGCCTGTTGTTGTCTCATATGTAGTGCCAGTAGTTTGAGACACAGTTGTACCGCCGGTGCTTGACACTGTTGTGCCAGTAGTTGTCTCAGCTGTAGTGCTAGTGGTCTGAAAGACAGTTGTACCTTCGGTGCTTTTCACTGGCGAGGTGTTAGTTGCGACTGTGCCAGTAGTTGTCTCAGCTATAGTGCCAGTAGTCTGTGAGACAGTTGTACCATCGGTGCTAGTCACTGGTGAAATGGTGGCGGCAGTGACAGTTGTTGTTTCGGCGGTAGTGCCGGTAGTTTGAGAGACGGTTGTACCTTCGGTGCTAGTTTCAGCTGTAGTGCCAGTAGATTGAGAAACAGTTGTACCTTCGGTGCTTGACACTGTTGTGCCAGCAGTCCGAGAGACAGTTGTACCTTCGGTGCTTGTCACTGGCGAAGTGGTAGTTGCGACTGTGCCAGTCGTTGTCTCAGCTGTAGTGCCAGTAGCCTGTGAGACAGTTGTGCCTTCAGTGCTTGATACTATTGTGCCAGTAGTCTGAGACATGGTTGTACCTTCGGTGCTGGTCACCGGCGAGGTGGTAGTCGCGACTGTACCTGTTGTTGTCTCATATGTAGTGCCAGTAGTTTGAGACACAGTTGCACCGCCGGTGCTTGACACTGTTGTTCCAGTAGTTTTCAAGACGGTTGTACCTTCAGTGCTGGTCACTGGCGAGGTGGTAGTTGCGACTATGCCAGTCGTTGTCTCAGCTGCAGTGCCAGTAGTCTGTGAGACAGTTGTACCTTCGGTGCTTGAAAGTGTTGTGCCAGTAGTCTGAGACACGGTTGTACCTTCGGTGCTGGTCACTGGCGAGGTGGTAGTTGTGACTGTGCCTGTTGTTTCAGCTGAAGTGCCAGTACTTTGAGAAACAGTTGTACCTTCGGTGCTTGACACTGTTGTGCCAATAGTCTGAGAGATGGTTGTACCCTTGGTGCTGGTCACTGGCGATGTGGCAGTTGATATTGTGCCAGTCTTTGTCTCAGGTGTTGTTCCAGTAGTCTGTGCGACACTTGTACCTTCGGTGCTTGATACTTTTGTGCCAGTAGTCTGAGACACGGTTGTACCTTCGGTGCTGGTCACTGGCGAGGTTGTCGTTGCAACTGTGCCTGTTGTTGTATCATCTGTAGTGCCAGTATTGTGAGAAACAGTTGTACCTTCGGTGCTTGACAATGCTGTGCCAGTAGTCTGAGAGACGGTTGTACCTTCGGTGCTAGTCTCTGGCAAGGTGGTAGTTGCGATTGTGCCAGTCGTTGTCTCAGCTGTTGTGCCAGTAGTTTGAGACACAGTTGTACCTTCGGAGCTTGACAATGTTGTGCCAGTAGTCTGAGAGACAGTTGTACCTTCGGTGCTGGTCACATGCGAGGTGGTAGTTGTGATTGTGCCAGTCGTTGTCTCGGCTGTAGTGCCAGTAGTCTGTGGGACAGTTGTACCTTCGGTGCTTGATACTGTTGTGCCAGTATTCTGAGACAAGGTGGTACCTTCGGTGCTGGTCTCAGCTATAGTGCCAGTACTTTGAGAAACAGTTGTACCTTCGGTGCTTGACACTATTGTGCCAGTAGTTTTCGAGACGGTTGTATCTTCGGTGCTGGTCACTGGCAAGGTGGTAGTTGCAACTGTGCCTGTTGTTGTCTCAGCTGTTGTGCCAGTAGTCTGAGAAACGGTTGAACCTTCGGTGCTGGTCACTGGCGATGTTGTTGTGTCTGTGACTGTTGTTGTCTCAGTTGTAGTGCCGGTAGTTTGAGAGACGGTTGTACCATCTGTGCTAGTCACGGATGGAGTGGTGGCGGCAGTGACAGTGGTTTTTTCAGCGGTAGTGTCGGTAGTTTGAGAGACGGTTGTACCATCGGTGTTAGTCACTGGTGAAATGGTGCCGGCAGTGACAGTTGTTGTTTCAGCGGTAGTGGCGGTAGTTTGAGAGACGGTTGTATCTTCGGTGATAGTTTCAGCTGTAGTGCCAGTAGATTGAGAAACAGTTGTACCTTCGGTGCTTGACACTGTTGTGCCAGTAGTCTGAGAGACAGTTGTACCTTCGGTGTTTGTCACTGGCGAAGTGGTAGTTGCGATTGTGCCAGTCGTTGTCTCAGCTGTAGTGCCAGTAGTCTGTGAGACAGTTGTACCATCGGTGCTAGTCACTGGTAAAATGGTGGCGGCAGTGACAGTTGTTGTTTCAGCGGTAGTGCCGATTGTTTGAGAGACGGTTGTACCTTCGGTGCTAGTTTCAGCTGTAGTGCCAGTAGATTGAGAAACAGTTGTACCTTCGGTGCTTGACACTGTTGTGCCAGTAGTATGAGAGACAGTTGTACCTTCGGTGCTTGTCACTGGCGAAGTGGTAGTTGCGATTGTGCCAGTCGTTGTCTCAGCTGTAGTGCCAGTAGTCTGTGAGACAGTTGTGCCTTCAGTGCTTGATACTATTGTGCCAGTATTCTGAGACATGGTTGTACCTTCGGTGCTGGTCACCGGCGAGGTGGTAGTCGCGACTGTGCCTGTTGTTGTCTCATATGTAGTGCCAGTAGTTTGAGACACAGTTGTACCGCCGGTGCTTGACACTGTTGTGCCAGAAGTTTTCAAGACGGTTGTACCTTCAGTGCTGGTCACTGGCGAGGTGGTAGTTGCTACTATGCCAGTCGTTGTCTCAGCTGTAGTGCCAGTAGTCTGTGAGACAGTTGTACCTTCGGTGCTTGAAACTGTTGTGCCAGTAGTCTGAGACACGGTTGTACCTTCGGTGTTTGTCACTGGCGAAGTGGTAGTTGCGATTGTGCCAGTCGTTGTCTCAGCTGTAGTGCCAGTAGTCTGTGAGACAGTTGTACCTTCAGTGCTTGATACTTTTGTGCCAGTAGTCTGAGACACGGTTGTAAATTCGGTGCTGGTCACCGGCGAGGTGGTAGTCGCGACTGTGCCTGTTGTTGTCTCATATGTAGTTCCAGTAGTTTGAGACACAGTTGTACCGCCGGTGCTTGACACTGTTGCGCCAGTAGTTTGCAAGACGGTTGTACCTTCGGTGCTGGTCATTGGCGAGGTGGTAGTTGCGACTGTGCCAGTAGTTGTCTCAGCTGTAGTGCTAGTGGTCTGAAAGACAGTTGTACCTTCGGTGCTTTTCACTGGCGAGGTGTTAGTTGCGACTGTGCCAGTAGTTGTCTCAGCTATAGTGCCAGTAGTCTGTGAGACAGTTGTACCATCGGTGCTAGTCACTGGTGAAATGGTGGCGGCAGTGACAGTTGTTGTTTCGGCGGTAGTGCCGGTAGTTTGAGAGACGGTTGTACCTTCGGTGCTAGTTTCAGCTGTAGTGCCAGTAGATTGAGAAACAGTTGTACCTTCGGTGCTTGACACTGTTGTGCCAGCAGTCCGAGAGACAGTTGTACCTTCGGTGCTTGTCACTGGCGAAGTGGTAGTTGCGACTGTGCCAGTCGTTGTCTCAGCTGTAGTGCCAGTAGCCTGTGAGACAGTTGTGCCTTCAGTGCTTGATACTATTGTGCCAGTAGTCTGAGACATGGTTGTACCTTCGGTGCTGGTCACCGGCGAGGTGGTAGTCGCGACTGTACCTGTTGTTGTCTCATATGTAGTGCCAGTAGTTTGAGACACAGTTGCACCGCCGGTGCTTGACACTGTTGTTCCAGTAGTTTTCAAGACGGTTGTACCTTCAGTGCTGGTCACTGGCGAGGTGGTAGTTGCGACTATGCCAGTCGTTGTCTCAGCTGCAGTGCCAGTAGTCTGTGAGACAGTTGTACCTTCGGTGCTTGAAACTGTTGTGCCAGTAGTCTGAGACACGGTTGTACCTTCGGTGCTGGTCACTGGCGAGGTGGTAGTTGTGACTGTGCCTGTTGTTTCAGCTGAAGTGCCAGTACTTTGAGAAACAGTTGTACCTTCGGTGCTTGGCACTGTTGTGGCAATAGTCTGAGAGATGGTTGTACCCTTGGTGCTGGTCACTGGCGATGTGGCAGTTGATATTGTGCCAGTGTTTGTCTCAGGTGTTGTTCCACTAGTCTGTGCGACAGTTGTGCCTTCGGTGCTTGATACTTTTGTGCCAGTAGTCTGAGACACGGTTGTACCTTCGGTGCTGGTCACTGGCGACGTTGTCGTTGCAACTGTGCCTGTTGTTGTATCATCTGTAGTGCCAGTATTGTGAGAAAAGTTGTACCTTCGGTGCTTGACAATGCTGTGCCAGTAGTCTGAGAGACGGTTGTACCTTCGGTGCTAGTCTCTGGCAAGGTGGTAGTTGCGATTGTGCCAGTCGTTGTCTCAGCTGTTGTGCCAGTAGTTTGAGACACAGTTGTACCTTCGGAGCTTGACAATGTTGTGCCAGTAGTCTGAGAGACAGTTGTACTTTCGGTGCTGGTCACATGCGAGGTGGTAGTTGTGATTGTGCCAGTCGTTGTCTCGGCTGTAGTGCCAGTAGTCTGTGGGACAGTTGTACCTTCGGTGCTTGATACTGTTGTGCCAGTTTTCTGAGACAAGGTGGTACCTTCGGTGCTGGTCTCAGCTATAGTGCCAGTACTTTGAGAAACAGTTGTACCTTCGGTGCTTGACACTATTGTGCCAGTAGTTTTCGAGACGGTTGTATCTTCGGTGCTGGTCATTGGCAAGGTGGTAGTTGCAACTGTGCGTGTTGTTGTCTCAGCTGTTGTGCCAGTAGTCTGAGAAACGGTTGAACCTTCGGTGCTGGTCACTGGCGATGTTGTTGTGTCTGTGACTGTTGTTGTCTCAGTTGTAGTGCCGGTAGTTTGAGAGACGGTTGTACCATCTGTGCTAGTCACGGATGGAGTGGTGGCGGCAGTGACAGTGGTTTTTTCAGCGGTAGTGTCGGTAGTTTGAGAGACGGTTGTACCATCGGTGTTAGTCACTGGTGAAATGGTGGCGGCAGTGACAGTTGTTGTTTCAGCGGTAGTGGCGGTAGTTTGAGAGACGGTTGTATCTTCGGTGCTAGTTTCAGCTGTAGTGCCAGTAGATTGAGAAACAGTTGTACCTTCGGTGCTTGACACTGTTGTGCCAGTAGTCTGAGAGACAGTTGTACCTTCGGTGTTTGTCACTGGCGAAGTGGTAGTTGCGATTGTGCCAGTCGTTGTCTCAGCTGTAGTGCCAGTAGTCTGTGAGACAGTTGTACCTTCAGTGCTTGATACTATTGTGCCAGTAGTCTGAGACACGGTTGTACCTTCGGTGCTGGTCACCGGCGAGGTGGTAGTCGCGACTGTGCCTGTTGTTGTCTCATATGTAGTTCCAGTAGTTTGAGACACAGTTGTACCGCCGGTGCTTGACACTGTTGTGCCAGTAGTTTGCAAGACGGTTGTACCTTCGGTGCTGGTCATTGGCGAGGTGGTAGTTGCGACTGTGCCAGTCGTTGTCTCAGCTGTAGTGCTAGTAGTCTGAAAGACAGTTGTACCTTCGGTGCTTTTTACTGGCGAGGTGTTAGTTGCGACTGTGCCAGTAGTTGTCTCAGCTATAGTGCCAGTAGTCTGTGAGACAGTTGTACCATCGGTGCTAGTCACTGGTGATATGGTGGCGGCAGTGACAGTTATTGTTTCAACGGTAGTGCCGGTAGTTTGAGAGACGGTTGTACCTTCGGTGCTAGTTTCAGCTGTAGTGCCAGTAGATTGAGAAACAGTTGTACCTTCGGTGCTTGACACTGTTGTGCCAGTAGTCTGAGAGACAGTTGTACCTTCGGTGCTTGTCACTGGCGAAGTGGTAGTTGCGATTGTGCCAGTCGTTGTCTCAGCTGTAGTGCCAGTAGCCTGTGAGACAGTTGTGCCTTCAGTGCTTGATACTATTGTGCCAGTAGTCTGAGACACGGTTGTACCTTCGGTGCTGGTCACCGGCGAGGTGGTAGTCGCGACTGTGCCTGTTGTTGTCTCATATGTAGTTCCAGTAGTTTGAGACACAGTTGTACCGCCGGTGCTTGACACTGTTGCGCCAGTAGTTTGCAAGACGGTTGTACCTTCGCTGCTGGTCATTGGCGAGGTGGTAGTTGCGACTGTGCCAGTCGTTGTCTCAGCTGTAGTGCTAGTAGTCTGAGAGACAGTTGTACCTTCGGTGCTTTTCACTGGCGAGGTGTTAGTTGCGACTGTGCCAGTAGTTGTCTCAGCTATAGTGCCAGTAGTCTGTGAGACAGTTGTACCATCGGTGCTAGTCACTGGTGAAATGGTGGCGGCAGTGACAGTTGTTGTTTCGGCGGTAGTGCCGGTAGTTTGAGAGACGGTTGTACCTTCGGTGCTAGTTTCAGCTGTAGTGCCAGTAGATTGAGAAACAGTTGTACCTTCGGTGCTTGACACTGTTGTGCCAGCAGTCCGAGAGACAGTTGTACCTTCGGTGCTTGTCACTGGCGAAGTGGTAGTTGCGACTGTGCCAGTCGTTGTCTCAGCTGTAGTGCCAGTAGTCTGAGACATGGTTGTACCTTCGGTGCTGGTCACCGGCGAGGTGGTAGTCGCGACTGTACCTGTTGTTGTCTCATATGTAGTGCCAGTAGTTTGAGACACAGTTGCACCGCCGGTGCTTGACACTGTTGTTCCAGTAGTTTTCAAGACGGTTGTACCTTCAGTGCTGGTCACTGGCGAGGTGGTAGTTGCGACTATGCTAGTCGTTGTCTCAGCTGCAGTGCCAGTAGTCTGTGAGACAGTTGTACCTTCGGTGCTTGAAACTGTTGTGCCAGTAGTCTGAGACACGGTTGTACCTTCGGTGCTGGTCACTGGCGAGGTGGTAGTTGTGACTGTGCCTGTTGTTTCAGCTGAAGTGCCAGTACTTTGAGAAACAGTTGTACCTTCGGTGCTTGACTCTGTTGTGCCAATAGTCTGAGAGATGGTTGTACCCTTGAAGCTGGTCACTGGCGATGTGGCAGTTGATATTGTGCCAGTCTTTGTCTCAGGTGTTGTTCCAGTAGTCTGTGCGACAGTTGTACCTTCGGTGCTTGATACTTTTGTGCCAGTAGTCTGAGACACGGTTGTACCTTCGGTGCTGGTCACTGGCGAGGTTGTCGTTGCAACTGTGCCTGTTGTTGTATCATCTGTAGTGCCAGTATTGTGAGAAACAGTTGTACCTTCGGTGCTTGACAATGCTGTGCCAGTAGTCTGAGAGACGGTTGTTCCTTCGGTGCTAGTCTCTTGCAAGGTGGTAGTTGCGATTGTGCCAGTCGTTGTCTCAGCTGTTGTGCCAGTAGTTTGAGACACAGTTGTACCTTCGGAGCTTGACAATGTTGTGCCAGTAGTCTGAGAGACAGTTGTACCTTCGGTGCTGGTCACCTGCGAGGTGGTGGTTGTAATTGTGCCAGTCGTTGTCTCGGCTGTAGTGCCAGTAGTCTGTGGAACAGTTGTACCTTCGGTCCTTGATACTGTTGTGCCAGTAGTCTGAGACAAGGTGGTACCTTCGGTGCTGGTCTCAGCTATAGTGCCAGTACTTTGAGAAACAGTTGTACCTTCGGTGCTTGACACTATTGTGCCAGTAGTTTTCGAGACGGTTGTATCTTCGGTGCTGGTCATTGGCAAGGTGGTAGTTGCAACTGTGCCTGTTGTTGTCTCAGCTGTTGTGCCAGTAGTCTGAGAAACGGTTGAACCTTCGGTGCTGGTCACTGGCGATGTTGTTGTGTCTGTGACTGTTGTTGTCTCAGTTGTAGTGCCGGTAGTTTGAGAGACGGTTGTACCATCTGTGCTAGTCACTGATGGAGTGGTGGCGGCAGTGACAGTGGTTTTTTCAGCGGTAGTGTCGGTAGTTTGAGAGACGGTTGTACCATCGGTGTTAGTCACTGGTGAAATGGTGACGGCAGTGACAGTTGTTGTTTCAGCGGTAGTGCCGGTAGTTTGAGAGACGGTTGTATCTTCGGTGCTAGTTTCAGCTGTAGTGCCAGTAGATTGAGAAACAGTTGTACCTTCGGTGCTTGACACTGTTGTGCCAGTAGTCTGAGAGACAGTTGTACCTTCGGTGTTTGTCACTGGCGAAGTGGTAGTTCCGATTGTGCCAGTCGTTGTCTCAACAGTAGTCTGTGAGACAGTTGTACCTTCAGTGCTTGATACTATTGTGCCAGTAGTCTGAGACACGGTTGTACCTTCGGTGCTGGTCACCGGTGAGGTGGTTGTCGCGACTGTGCCTGTTGTTGTCTCATATGTAGTTCCAGTAGTTTGAGACACAGTTGTACCGCCGGTGCTTGACACTGTTGCGCCAGTAGTTTGCAAGACGGTTGTACCTTCGGTGCTGGTCATTGGCGAGGTGGTAGTTGCGACTGTGCCAGTCGTTGTCTCAGCTGTATTGCTAGTAGTCTGAGAGACAGTTGTACCTTCGGTGCTTTTCACTGGCGAGGTGTTAGTTGCGACTGTGCCAGTAGTTGTCTCACCTATAGTGCCAGTAGTCTGTGAGACAGTTGTACCATCGGTGCTAGTCACTGGTGAAATGGTGGCGGCAGTGACAGTTGTTGTTTCGGCGGTTGTGCCGGTAGTTTGAGAGACGGTTGTACCTTCGGTGCTAGTTTCAGCTATAGTGCCAGTAGATTGAGAAACAGTTGTACCTTCGGTGCTTGACACTGTTGTGCCAGCAGTCCGAGAGACAGTTGTACCTTCGGTGCTGGTCACTGGCGAAGTGGTAGTTGCGACTGTGCCAGTCGTTGTCTCAGCTGTAGTGCCAGTAGTCTGTGAGACAGTTGTACCTTCGGTGCTTGAAACTGTTGTGCCAGTAGTCTGAGACATGGTTGTACCTTCGGTGCTGGTCACTGGCGAGGTGGTAGTTGTGACTGTGCCTGTTGTTTCAGCTGAAGTGCCAGTACTTTGAGAAACAGTTGTACCTTCGGTGCTTGACACTGTTGTGCCAATAGTCTGAGAGATGGTTGTACCCTTGGTGCTGGTCACCGGCGATGTGGCAGTTGATATTGTGCCAGTCTTTGTCTCAGGTGTTGTTCCAGTAGTCTGTGCGACAGTTGTACCTTCGGTGCTTGATACTTTTGTGCCAGTAGTCTGAGACACGGTTGTACCTTCGGTGCTGGTCACTGGCGAGGTTGTCGTTGCAACTGTGCCTGTTGTTGTATCATCTGTAGTGCCAGTATTGTGAGAAACAGTTGTACCTTCGGTGCTTGACACTGTTGTGTCAGTAGTCTGAGAGACAGTTGTACCTTCGGTGCTTGTCACTGGCGAAGTGGTAGTTGCGATTGTGCCAGTCGTTGTCTCAGCTGTAGTGCCAGTAGTCTGTGAGACAGTTGTACCTTCAGTGCTTGATACTATTGTGCCAGTAGTCTGAGACACGGTTGTACCTTCGGTGCTGGTCACCGGCGAGGTGGTAGTCGCGACTAGTCCTGTTGTTGTCTCATATGTAGTGCCAGTAGTTTGAGACACAGTTGTACCGCCGGTGCTTGACACTGTTGTGCCAGTAGTTTGCAAGACGGTTGTACCTTCGGTGCTGGTCATTGGCGAGGTGGTAGTTGCGACTGTGCCAGTCGTTGTCTCAGCTGTAGTGCTAGTAGTCTGAGAGACAGTTGTACCTTCGGTGCTTTTCACTGGCGAGGTGTTAGTTGCGACTGTGCCAGTAGTTGTCTCAGCTATAGTGCCAGTAGTCTGTGAGACAGTTGTACCATCGGTGCTAGTCACTGGTGAAATGGTGGCGGCAGTGACAGTTGTTGTTTCAACGGTAGTGCCGGTAGTTTGAGAGACGGTTGTACCTTCGGTGCTAGTTTCAGCTGTAGTGCCAGTAGATTGAGAAACACTTGTACCTTCGGTGCTTGACACTGTTGTGGCAGTAGTCTGAGAGACAGTTGTACCTTCGGCGCTTGTCACTGGCGAATTGGTAGTTGCGATTGTGCCAGTCGTTGTCTCAGTTTTAGTGCCAGTAGCCTGTGAGACAGTTGTGCCTTCAGTGCTTGATATTATTGTGCCAGTAGTCTGAGACACGGTTGTACCTTCGGTGCTGGTCACCGGCGAGGTGGTAGTCGCGACTGTGCCTGTTGTTGTCTCATATGTAGTTCCAGTAGTTTGAGACACAGTTGTACCGCCGGTGCTTGACACTGTTGCGCCAGTAGTTTGCAAGACGGTTGTACCTTCGGTGCTGGTCATTGGCGAGGTGGTAGTTGCGACTGTGCCAGTCGTTGTCTCAGCTGTAGTGCTAGTAGTCTGAGAGACAGTTGTACCTTCGGTGCTTTTCACTGGCGAGGTGTTAGTTGCGACTGTGCCAGTAGTTGTCTCAGCTATAGTGCCAGTAGTCTGTGAGACAGTTGTACCATCGGTGCTAGTCACTGGTGAAATGGTGGCGGTAGTGACAGTTGTTGTTTCGGCGGTAGTGCCGGTAGTTTGAGAGACCGTTGTACCTTCGGTGCTAGTTTCAGCTGTAGTGCCAGTAGATTGAGAAACAGTTGTTCCTTCGGTGCTTGACACTGTTGTGCCAGCAGTCCGAGAGACAGTTGTACCTTCGGTGCTTGTCACTGGCGAAGTGGTAGTTGCGACTGTGCCAGTCGTTGTCTCAGCTGTAGTGCCAGTAGCCTGTGAGACAGTTGTGCCTTCAGTGCTTGATATTATTGTGCCAGTAGTCTGAGACACGGTTGTACCTTCGGTGCTGGTCACCGGCGAGGTGGTAGTCGCGACTGTGCCTGTTGTTGTCTCATATGTAGTTCCAGTAGTTTGAGACACAGTTGTACCGCCGGTGCTTGACACTGTTGTGCCAGTAGTTTTCAAGACGGTTGTACCTTCAGTGCTGGTCACTGGCGAGGTGGTAGTTGCGACTATGCCAGTCGTTGTCTCAGCTGCAGTGCCAGTAGTCTGTGAGACAGTTGTACCTTCGGTGCTTGAAACTGTTGTGCCAGAAGTCTGAGACACGGTTGTACCTTCGGTGCTGGTCACTGGCGAGGTGGTAGTTGTGACTGTGCCTGTTGTTTCAGCTGAAGTGCCAGTACTTTGAGAAACAGTTGTACCTTCGGTGCTTGACACTGTTGTGCCAATAGTCTGAGAGATGGTTGTACCCTTGGTGCTGGTCACTGGCGATGTGGTAGTTGATATTGTGCCAGTCGTTGTCTCAGGTGTTGTTCCAGTAGTCTGTGCGACAGTTGTACCTTCGGTGCTTGATACTTTTGTGCCAGTAGTCTGAGACACGGTTGTACCTTCGGTGCTGGTCACTGGCGAGGTTGTCGTTGCAACTGTGCCTGTTGTTGTATCATCTGTAGTGCCAGTATTGTGAGAAACAGTTGTACCTTCGGTGCTTGACAATGTTGTGCCAGTAGTCTGAGAGACGGTTGTACCTTCGGTGCTGGTCTCTGGCAAGGTGGTAGTTGCGATTGTGCCAGTCGTTGTCTCAGCTGTTGTGCCAGTAGTTTGAGACACAGTTGTACCTTCGGAGCTTGACAATGTTGTGCCAGTAGTCTGAGAGACAGTTGTACCTTCGGTGCTGGTCACCTGCGAGGTGGTAGTTGTGATTGTGCCAGTCGTTGTCTCGGCTGTAGTGCCAGTAGTCTGTGGGACAGTTGTACCTTCGGTGCTTGATACTGTTGTGCCAGTAGTCTGAGACAAGGTGGTACCTTCGGTGCTGGTCTCAGCTATAGTGCCAGTAGTTTGAGAAACAGTTGTACCTTCGGTGCTTGACACTATTGTGCCAGTAGTTTTCGAGACGGTTGTATCTTCGGTGCTGGTCACTGGCAAGGTGGTAGTTGCAACTGTGCCTGTTGTTGTCTCAGCTGTTGTGCCAGTAGTCTGAGAAACGGTTGAACCTTCGGTGCTGGTCACTGGCGATGTTGTTGTGTCTGTGACAGTTGTTGTCTCAGTTGTAGTCCCGGTAGTTTGAGAGACGGTTGTACCATCTGTGCTAGTCACTGATGGAGTGGTGGCAAGAGTGACAGTGGTTTTTCAGCGGTAGTGTCGGTAGTTTGAGAGACGGTTGTATAATCGGTGTTAGTCACTGGTGAAATGGTGGCGGCAGTGACAGTTGTTGTTTCAGCGGTAGTGCCGGTAGTTTGAGAGACGGTTGTATCTTCGGTGCTAGTTTCAGCTGTAGTGCCAGTAGATTGAGAAACAGTTGTACCTTCGGTGCTTGACACTGTTGTGCCAATAGTCTGAGAGATGGTTGTACCCTTGGTGCTGGTCACTGGCGATGTGTTAGTTGATATTGTGCCAGTCGTTGTCTCAGGTGTTGTTCCAGTAGTCTGTGCGACAGTTGTACCTTCGGTGCTTGATACTTTTGTGCCAGTAGTCTGAGAAACGGTTGTACCTTCGGTGCTGGTCACTGGCGAGGTTGTCGTTGCAACTGTGCCTGTTGTTGTATCATCTGTAGTGCCAGTATTGTGAGAAACAGTTGTACCTTCGGTGCTTGACAATGCTGTGCCAGTAGTCTGAGAGACGGTTGTACCTTCGGTGCTAGTCTCTGGCAAGGTGGTAGTTGCGATTGTGCCAGTCGTTGTCTCAGCTGTTGTGCCAGTAGTTTGAGACACAGTTGTACCTTCGGAGCTTGACAATGTTGTGCCAGTAGTCTGAGAGACAGTTGTACCTTCGGTGCTGGTCACCTGCGAGGTGGTAGTTGTGATTGTGCCAGTCGTTGTCTCAGGTGTTGTTCCAGTAGTCTGTGAGACAGTTGTACCTTCGGTGCTTGAAACTGTTGTGCCAGTAGTCTGAGACACGGTTGTACCTTCGGTGCTGGTCACTGGTGAGGTGGTAGTTGTGACTGTGCCTGTTGTTTCAGCTGAAGTGCCAGTACTTTGAGAAACAGTTGTACCTTCGGTACTTGACACTGTTGTGCCAATAGTCTGAGAGATGGTTGTACCCTCGGTGCTGGTCATTGGCGATGTGGTAGTTGTTGTTGTGCCAGTCGCTGTCTCAGGCGTTGTTCCAGTAGTCTTTGAGACAGTTGTACTATCGGTGCTAGTCACTTGTGAAGTGGTGGCGGCAGTGACAGTTGTTGTTTCAGCGTAAGTGTCGGTAGTTTGAGAGACGGTTGTACCTTCAGTACTAGTCACTGGTGAAGTTGTGGCGGCAGTGACAGTCGTTGTTTCAGCGGTATTGCCGGTAGTTTGAGAAACGGTTGTACCATCGGTGCTAGTCACTGGCGAAGTTGTTGTGTCTGTGACAGTGTTTGTCTCAGTTGTAGTGCCGGTAGTTTGAGAGACAATTGTACCTTCTGTGCTAGTCACTGATGAAATGGTGGCGGTAGTGACAGTTGTTGTTTCAGCGGTAGTGCCGGTAGTTTGAGAGACGGTTGTACCTTCGGTGCTAGTTTCAGTTGTAGTGCCAGTAGATTGAGAAACAGTTGTATCTTCGGTGTTTGACACTGTTATGCCAGTAGTCTGAGAGACAGTTGTACCTTCGGTGTTTGTCACTGGCGAAGTGGTAGTTGCGATTGTGCCAGTCGTTGTCTCAGCTGTAGTGCCAGTAGTCTGTGAGACAGTTTTACCTTCGGTGCTAGTCACTGTTGAGGTTGTGGCGGCCGTGACAGTAGTAATTTCAGCTGTAGTGCCGGTTGTGTGAGAGGCTGTTGTACCTTCTGGTGTCGTCTTTTGAGAGGGCGTTGTGTTATAAATATTAGTAGACATCTGAGCTGTAGTACGAAAATTAAAATTTTGTGTTCCTTTTTTTTTACAATTTTTAAGTTTTTCTGGTATATGGAGGTATATTTATGATTGTGTTTATATCATAGATACAGAGTAAATATAAATAATTAAATTTACGATCAATGAAATGTCAGTTCCGTTGTATCCATTGTCACTGCTCATACTTAAAGTGTTGAGTTTAGACAAATATATGGGACAAGACAGTCTTTATTCGTCAGTAACAATTGTTTAAAGTTTAGATATTGTTTTAAGGATGTTGTTAAGAACTCGGAAATATCTTTAATGTTGTTTGCGAATCATAATCAGCACTGGTCGTTTTATTACATTTTAAGGTTTTTGTTAAATATGTTAAACAATTTTTGTTGAATTCAAACGTTTGATCTAGTAAGTTGAAGGATTCGCTGGTTTTTTTCATATTGGTTAGTAAATTTTATTTCTTTTAAACAAATAATAATAAAAAGTTATGCAAAAGAAGTTTCTTTTTTTTTCAAATATATAATCGCATTCCTTCAGCCTTTCTTGTATTGAAAAACTCTTTTATCATTTTAACAACATTATCTTTTTTGAAAACAACTATTTTAGGTGGTTAAATACAAAACAAATAAAAACACACAAGTAATGAAACAAAACAAAAAACAACAAGAAACGAGAAAAAAACCTCCAGAATTCGATGCACATAGTTGAACATTAATTGTTTATTGAAATAATTGTCGCACAATTGGTAGATGTTACTTTTTGTGATGCAAAATGTAAACAAATGAATCTGATTTTCCATGAAAATATTAATCATTTTACTCAATATTTTTGGTTTGTTTTACAAAAATTGTTTGCATTATCTGTTTTGACTGGAGGTGATAGATGATACAATATACTATTAAAAAAGGGTATGGAACTTAATTATTAATGCATAGTTTTTTTGCAGTTTAAGTCAATGTTAATCTGATTTTTGCGTGCGAAACTAAACTTTAACATAAAATGCATCCTTGTGCAGTATTAGAATCATGCTTATCTTTTTTAATCCGAAAGACAGGCTGCTTGAAACTTCCAGGATATAAGATATTATAATGAACCATCTCATAGCAAAATGATTTACAAATAGTGTATATTTAAATGCTCTCACTTAAATAATGCTACCTATAGACAAAGCCATTACTTTTTTAAATCGCTTAAAACATCATATATACGCATTATAATGTATATGTTATACTCGACTAACAGTCCAACTTAATCTTACCCTAATGATGAAAACAAACGCGTTAAAAATGCTACTTCCTGATATAAGGAGGAGCTGAAAGATGGAAATTTCCAATGTATGATATCGTTTATAATTTTGCTTTTTTTTAAATTTAAGAATGCCATTCCACTTTTCATTGTTTTCTATCGCATGTTATAGCCAATTTGTTGTACGTTGCTCAGTTGTTTTCGCTAGAACGTTTTTATGGTGAATTTTCATGCAAATCTGCACTATATTCTTGCTGAAATTTCATTTTAATTGTCAAACCGACAGTAGGTTGAAAACTAGTATATGTCATGATTATTGTGTTTATTGTTGTAAGATATAAACCAGCGATATGATTAGATATAGGAAGATGTGGTGTGAGTGCCAATGAGACAACTCTCCATCCAAATAACAATTTATAAAAGTAAACCATTATAGGTCAATGTACGGCCTTCAAAACGGAGCCTTGGCTCACACCGAACAACAAGCTATAAAGAGCCCCAAAATTACTAGTGTAAAACCATTCAAACGGGAAAACCAACGGTCTAGTCTATATAAAAACGAGAAACGAGAAACACGTATAAATTACATAAACAAACGACAACTACTGTACATCAGATTCCTGACTTAGGACAGGTGCAAACATTTGCAGCGGGATTAAACGTTTTAATGGTACCAAACCTTCTCCCTTTTTCTGAAACAATAGTATAACATCACAACATAGAAAACCACACGATAAAATATCAATTGGAAGGCTTAACTCAATCAAAAAACGTAAATTAACAGAATATGAACGAATAAATTCGATCTGTGATACCTGAATGTAAATACATAGTTAATAAAATATTAGGGACAAACATTCAAGGCCAAAAAGCAAACAAACAAGTCCAAACAAAGCCATGGCAAGACACCACCGCGAAATATTTAACCCTAAGAAAATAATCACTTTTGAAAAAAAACGGTTTTCATAATATATACAGGTAAATGAAAAATAACTTAGAGCCATTTGATTATCATCCAATCGCTACAAAATGACAAGAATGTGATTTATAAATACCAACTGGGATTTTGTACATATGATTGTTCGGACTTACAAGAATGGTTTAGCACACACAATGTCTCGTTTGGTTTTAGGAAGGAAAGTACAAAGAAGTGCATGAAGACAAAACACGTGATCTCAAAGAATGCAAATTTGAAGTCAACCTAGATTATGACCTGATAATTTTCAGTTTCAGATCAAGTCTACACTAATTCTATTGATATTACCAATGAGTATAGATGATTACATAATGAATTTCTTTTACGAATTCATCTTCAGAGAAACATTGTGGTTGCTGGAATATTCTGGTCATTCCACATAATCATATCCGCTACCTTCAAAATATATGTGATACCCCTATCACATCCTCGTCCTTTTCGCTGCGATTAAATGATAATATAGATTATCGTTGGTTATCTCAACGAGATTGATTTTCTCGCTTGAGCCGGCACGGCGAAAGTGAGAAAAGCAATCGAGTTGAGATGACCAATGATAATCTGTTTATCGCTATTTTACCTATGACGACGTTGTTAATTTCATTGACAACGGCACGTGCTCCCTTGGTTTCTAGCGATAATTTTTCATATCACTCTACTGTGCTTAAAAATTAAAATTAAAAATAAAGGAAATTATCAGTCAGTAAGATCAAAGGAAAATTTCGTAAAATAGCGATAAATATAGTTATTATAATTATCCAGGTAACTAGAATTTATTTATAACTTACAGGTTTTTTTCTTCACAATAATCATGCAATTTACAAATATTCGACCAAAACTGACCGTCTGCTTGACGATTAGAATGACTTGTCAGCAAGAATTTCGTACAGATTTGTACAATACTACACTCGGATAAAAGTTTTAACATTTTGGTCCTATATAATAATGTTTACGATCCTCACATAAAAGAAAAAAGACCATACCTGTGATTGTTCTGTTAGTTGAAGTCATTGAACCAATAAACATCAGTTTTGTTAGTTAAGACATGCATGCATCCTTATATAAAATGTGACTATGCAGAAAACATTTAAAAGGCAAAAGACATATAAGAATATTAATTTCAAGGTGCTCTGTCTTTTTTGAAGTTCAATTTCAATTCTAACTTGGATGAAAAATTAACTAATCTCAAAGTGATCAATTTTTAAAAGGTGTCTTGTTTTAAAGAGCAGGGTGCAGTTATGTGCCGACTTTTAAAAGAAATAAGGCCCTACCTGTGGTTGAATTGTCAGCTGTCGTCATTAAACCTATAAACAGAAATTTTTGATAATTAATATATGTGTATTATTATTATATAAACGTGACTATGAAGAAAGTAATTATAAGGTCATGCAAAAAAGGATGTTGGTTTCCCCTAACTCTGAAGGGTCTGTTTTTACCCTCCGGGTCAATTCTTTTTTTTTTAACAGATGAAAAAAAAGAGCAAGACTCTCTTTTAAGACAATTATCCATGATGGTTTAATTGTCTAATAATTTCTTTTAAAATGTTTCATTTATCATTCTTAAAGTCAAAAATAGCTTATTTCTTACTATACGAATCTTGACATTTACCACAATATAGATCATGATATAATGTCAAACAAGTTTTTTTCAAGAATTTCCTGTCAGTGGTTTAAAAAATCTCTGTAGAGCGAAACTGCATGTGCCTCGTTTGATTTTTCGCAACAACAAAAAAAATAATTCTCGATTCCGACCTTTGGAATTTTCTTGTGTTAGGGGAAACCAACATTCAATTTTCAATAGATATACATGTATTAAAATAATACTTTCAAGGTTCTTGGTCTTTTTGGAAGTTCAATTTGAATTTTAAATATGGCATAATTGCATGAAACATTAACATTTCATTTTGTTCTAAATGAGCAGGGGGCCTCGGTGGCCGAGTGGATTAAGTAGTTTAACTACTGTATCACTAGCCTGTCAACACTAGGTTGTGAGTTCTACTCCAATCTTAATTGACTTAGATTGTCAGTTTTCCTATCGGAGGTCGGTGGTTCTCTCCGTGAACTCCAGCTTCCTCCACCAATAAAAACTGGTCGCTTGAACAAAATAGCCAACAGTGCTGAAAGCGGCGTTAAACACCAATCAATAAATCAATCTAAATGAGCACAAATAATTGAACTCACTTGAGAGAAAACAAACGCAGATATTGGAGCAATTATTTAAAATGTTCAATAGAAATATAACATTAGTAAAAAAAAGTCACAAATTATATTAATCTATCAACTTGAGTGGATTGTATATAAACATTTAAACCGGAACCGGATACAAATAAGTATGGAGCTCATTTCATTGACATTAATTATTTAATTCGCTTTGTGTTTTACGTTTTTCTGGGAGTCCGAATTAACTGTCCAGCTCAACGAAAAGTGAAAAGCAGTATATCATATAATTTATCATAGCCGTTGATTATAACGTCTGCAAAGAAGTATCACGTGGGAGCGACCGGATTTGCGTTATTTAGGTCCCTTTTTGGTCATATCGGTCCTAATGTTTCTTCGTATTTATACATCCATGGCTTTTAAGTGTTTGGGTTTGAGCTTTTCTGACAAAGGTAACTCCAGAAAGCGCTTCCGGCGCACGAAATTTTATAATGTATATTGTCATTAAACTATAGTTTGATTTGAAAAGAGCCCGTTTTAGAGGCAGTTTTTAAAAATAGTAAAAGACTAATCAGATGAAATTTTGCGTAGTTGGCATCTTAACTAATGTATTAAATAAGAAAAGCAATACACAATATTCCACTAACTTATAGCTGGATTATTCCGTACAGATCCATATTCAGACATTCAAGTTTAGTCAAACTAATATTTAAATATTGGTGTTTAACGCCACTTTCACCACTATTGGCTATATCGTGACAAAACGTACAATCCTAGTCAATTGAAGTCGAACTCACAACCTCAGTCACAAGGCTAGTGATACAGTAGATGAACAACTTTTTTTCTCTCTCTTTAGTAGATGAATTACTTAGACCACTGGGCCAGCGAGTACCCCAAACTGATAAGACAATTAAAAACTGTTGTCATTGTTAATATTTAACATAATTTAATCTATATAAATGCTATATATATGCTGAGTTGCCCAGCATCAACGCTTAAAAATTAAAGATATATTTTAATTTTATATTATAGATATATAACGGTAAATGAAATGGAGACATAAAAACAGAGGCGAAGGATACCAAAGGGACTTTCAAACACATAAGCTGAAAATAAACTAACAACGCCAAGGCTAACATAAAAACACCAAATAAAATAACAAGACGATCATTTTATATCATCGGAAGCGATTATTGTGAATAGAGAGAATACAAAATAATGAAAAGAAAGAGAAAAGATAAATTGTATTCAGTTTGTATTGAGGTAACTCGATGTTCATTCCCCTTTGCAATACTACATAGTTAATTGCAATAAAATTGAGAATGGAAATGGGGAATGTGTCAAAGAGACAACAACCCGACCAAGAGCAGAAAACAGCCAAAGGCCACCAATGGGTCTTCAACACAGCGAGAAAATCCCGCACCCGGATGCGGGCTTCAGCTGGCCCCTAAACACAAATGTGTACTAGTTCAGTGAAAATGGACGTCACACTAAACTCCGAAACATATAAATGAAATAAAATTAAAAAAAACATACAAGACTAACAAAGGCCAGAGGCTCCTGACTTAGGACAGGCGCAAAAATGCAGCAGGTTTAGACGTAGTTAGTGAGACCTCAACCCTCCCCCTGTACCTCTAGCCAATGTAGAATAAACAAACACACAGCAATACGCACAGTAAAACTCAGTTTAAAAGAAGTCCGAGTCCGATGTCAGAATAGGTAACAGAAGAAACTAAGCAAAATGACAATGATACATAAATTAACAAAGGACTACTAGCAGTTACTGACATGCCAGCTCCAGACATCAATTAAACTGATTGAAAGATTATGTCATCAGCATATGAAAATCAAGCACTATACCTCCCGTTAGGGGTTTAGTATCATACCATCATAAAATATATGAGAAGAAGAATACTCTGTGTGAAACCTCATCATTTTACTTTCAACATATTATTCTTAAAACTCTCCACTTTAAATGTTAGATCATTTGATTTGGATACTTTAAGATGTAGTATTTCAAAAAAAATTATTATACGAAATATTTCTCTATTGAAAAACTCCTTTTTCACAGCCTCTACTTCATTTTGGACTGTCGACTTCCCAGTCTATGGGATTTTTCGTAATATTTGTCAAGATGTATATGTATCTGCTATAAATAATTTTGTTTTTTGGGCTGACATGATCAAATTTATTTGATATATGGCACTCATATATTTATTGTCATAATTTCATTTAAAATTACCAGTTGTTGGTCCCTCTGTTGTGTTTGTCGTTGCTGTTGTCAACAGAACTGTTGTTGGATCTGGAAACAAACAAGAAATTTACATAAGCAATACGGAAACGGATGTATGTTTACTTACCATATGTACAAAACGAACTTAACTGAGACAAAAAGTAAGGAGATACCAGTTGAGCAAAAACGTATATTCTATAAATAAACTTATGTCACCAATAAATCGGTTACTTAAATAATTATTCATTAAACTAGTGCTGGAGAGCTTTCTCTGTTGACCTGACAACGTGATGAATATGCTGGTCACTTTCGGTTTATCTTAAATGCCAAAGAATATAAAGTTGTAATGATAGTTTACCTTCAATAATAATCGAATTGGCATGTGTTTATCCGAAACAAAATCATGTGGTAATCCGAAACATAATCAAGCAGTTGGTTTTTTTGTTTTATATTGTTTCACATTTTGACCTGTGGGAGCCATTCATAGCTGACTATACGGTGTGGGTTTTGCTCATTTTTGAACGACGTATGCTGACCTATAATTGCTTAAATCCACGTTATTTGGACTCTGTTGGATAGCTGCCTAATTTTCATACCACTGTTCCTTGTTTTATACTGACCTGTAGTCGTCATATTAGAAGTCTCCTTTGCAGTGGTTGTCTCCCCTGCTGTATAGACTGTTGTCGAAATAGTTGATTGTGTTGATGATAAAAAGGATGTTAATGATGCTGAATAAAAAGTAAATATGTATAACATTTTGAATGAAAATTCAATATGAACATGTAAACTGTATGATATCATTGACGTAATGGCTTCTTAAAGCCGTTTTATCCAAAATAATTGAATCAAATTTATCGTTCATTTTTTCATCAGCACATTTTTATACCGACAAATAATTTTTCAAATACAAGTTTCCCTTGGTATGTTTCGTGTATATAGTAGTAAAGTATACCTGTTGTACTAAAATTTGTTGTTTCTTGCGCGGTGGTGGTCTGTCCGTTGGTTGGACTTGTTGTTCCCACGGTGGTAGGTGTTTCGGCTGTGGTGACATCGTTGGTAGTTGATGTTGATGCGAAAACAAAACTAGATAATACTGAAACTACATTAAAAAAAACACAATAAATGAAGAATTAATACGTAAATGCAAAACATATGCAATTTGAACCATTAGTTACTCTTTATACAATGTAAATGTTTTTTTTTTTTTTTTTTACTATTTAATTTTGTATTTGTTTTGTTTTGTCGTTATCTTACATCTTACCTTGCTGCAACTATGTAACAGTTAGCTATGGATACATTTGTGTGTGTATGTAGTATGCTAGCTACAACTCATATACATATATTATATATTATATGCATAAATATCTGTGTGTTTATGATGAAACATTGTTCTATCAGTTGTGAAAATATTTACAGTATTATTACTCTCATATCACAATCACATGTAGCTAAAACCCTAAAATTTTGTAGTATAAAGATATTGAGTTAGGATAGCCAGTATCTCATATATTTAATTTCTTTTATTAATATCTAAAATCATTAAAACAAGTTGTTCAATCATATACTATTCAAAAATTTATAAGATAGAATTAGAGACACTCTTTTATTTTATAAAATGACTTGTGATGATTTATCTTCCATTAAAATGGGCTTCTGGAACGTGGGTGGTCTAAAAAAAAAAGACAAAACAACAAAATTCAAGACCCCCTTTTTTTGAAACATATAGAAAATCTAGATCTAGTGTTCCTCGCTGAAACACACTTGGGGTATGATTCTAATGTAACTAATATGGGGTCGTTCCATTGTCATCTAATTTGTAGACCTGTAACTAAATATAACAACCGGCATTTTGGAGGACTTGCAATACTACACAAGCCCTCACTAAAGCAACATGTGAAAATTCTAAAATCATCTATCCTAGATTTTCAGTGGGTGAAATTAGAAAAAAAAATCTTTGGATTTGACAAAGATCTTTTTATATGTGTTGTGTATAACCCACCAGAAGGGTCATCATACTCTAAAGGACTTGACCATGATATTCTTACATGTTTAGAAAAGGATATTGCTTCCTACCAAAAACAGGGTAATATATTATTGTGTGGGGACTTTAATGCCAGAGTGGCTTCTGATACAAATTTTATCATAGATGACAGTAATAATCTTTCTCCATTATATCAGTCCTATTTCAGCGATAAACAAATTCTTGAAAGAAGGGCAAAGATGATAAACTTGACTCAAGGGGCAGGGACCTGCTTGACTTGTGTATTAGTAACCAAATAAGGATTCTAAATGGTCGAGTTCTTGGTGACACCTTTGGTGGGCTAACATGTTATACACCTAATGGCCGGGGCTAGTACAGTTGATTATGTTTTAGTGTCGGAGAGTATCCTGAATCAAATTCTGTACATGAGGATATGTAATTTTATACCAACACTATCAGACTGCCACTGTTTGGTGGAATGGTCATTGTCTGCTAAATATTGTTTAAAAACTGATTGTGATAGTGTTTAAACTCATGAAATATTACCAGGTTTCACATGGTCAGATGACTCACCAGCTCTTTTTCAAGATGCCCTTTTTACTGCAGAAATTCAGCAGCGACTTGACAAATTCCTTAAACTATAGTCCATAGATTCCCAAAATGCAATTGATAACGCATCTCTAGAATTGACAGACATTATTATAACTGCTGCTAATATATCTCTTAAAAGGCGTAAAGCCCAAACGGGTAAGGGGGTTAAACACCAAAAGTGGTTTGACTGTAATCTTGTATATTTGCGAAAAAACCTATTTAGTTAAGGGAAAATTTATTCTCGATTTCCAAGAGATCCTGCTGTTAAAGGTCACTATTATAAGCTACAGCGCGTAAATACTAAGGCACGGAAACACAAATACAGGGAGTACAAGCAGTCATTGTTGAAGCAAATAGAAACACTGCATGAGGAAAACCCTAAGCAGTACTGGCAATTGATTGATGAACTGCAGGGCAAGAGAAGGGTGATAAGAGTGCATTGGTTGCACCATTTGATTGGTTGAATCATTTTAAAAATTTGACCGAACCAAAAGATGAGTTTAAAGAGCGACTGCAATTTTTAGAGGAAAAGCTAAACATTCTTGAAAAAAGAAAGTGCTTTAATGAACTTGATAGTAGGATCTCTGAAACCGAAATATCTACTGCTTTGTCATCTTTAAAGGTTAATAAAGCAGCAGGGTTGGATAACATCTCTAACAGTATGCTAAAATATGGTCAAACCTATTTGTTACCGTGTTTACTAAAAAATTTTAATAATTGCCTCTCTAATGGAAAATACCCAGAACCCTGGACTACTGGTTACATATTCCCAATTCATAAAGGGAATGATGCATCTGATCCTAATAATTATAGAGGAATAACTATTACTGATGCTTTGGGGAAGCTGTTTAATAAAATTCTTGACACCCGTCTTTGCAAATTTTTAGATAAATATCAGATCATTAAAGATAGCCAAATTGGTTTCACAAAAAAAGTACGACCATCTGACCATATGTTCATACTTAAGACCATTATTGATAAGTACTGTCATACTAAAGAAGGTAGAGTGTTTGCCTGTTTTGTTGATTTCCAGAAGGCCTTTGACACCGTCATTCACCCAGGTATAAAACTCAAGTTATTAAACATCAGGCTGGGTACAAATTTTTATAATATAATTAAGAGTATGTATGCTCAGAGTAAATCGTGTATTCGATTAAAGAATAGAGTTACAGACCTTTTTCCAACTAAGGTGGGAGTGAAACAGGGAGATCATTTGAGTCCAAATTTGTTTAAAATTTTCATAAATGACCTCCCTGGTTATCTAGAAAAGTCACCTGATCCAGTCTTGGTTAACTCAAAGCCAGTTCATTGTTTATTATATGCTGACGATATTGTCATTTTTTCTTCCTCGGAAAAGGGGCTTCAGTGTAAACTTGATCAATTAAATAATTATTGTAAAGATTGGTGTATGAAAATTAATCTAAAAAAAACTAAGGTGATGGTATTTAACAAGGCAGGCAGGCATATAAAACATAATTTTTATTTTAATGACATGTTGATAGATTGTGTTCAACATTGTAAATATTTAGGTATAACAATTAGTGCATCAGGATCTTTTTCCTTTGCTCGAAGGAATTGTACAATAAGGCACTGAAAGCATACTACAAGCTACGAAAGGACTTCTTGTCACTGAATCCAAATATTAAAAACAGCCCTAACGTATTTGATCATACAATTAAACCCATTCTTTTGAATAGTTCGGAAATTTGGGGCTTTTTTAATCCCTTCAAAAAAAAATTAAATTCTCAGACTTCTACAGTTGATCAAGCCTATCCTAAACTTCTTTCTGAAAGATTACATATGAAATTTTGTAAACTATTACTAGGTGTGGGGAAAAGAGCAACAAACTTTGCCACTCTTTCAGAACTTGGGAGATTTCCTTTACATTTTGATATCACCAAATCTATGATCAGACACTGGCACCGGCTTGAAAATTTGGGTTCATCCTTTCCATTACTAAAAGATGCATATTTAGAGTCAAAGCTATTATTTGAATCAAACAAGAAAACAAATGCACAATTGTGCTGATGGGAAGCTTTGTAGCTATAGATTTTTTAAGACTCATTTTGGTCTTGAAAGATATCTTACTTTATTACAATCACCTGAGCAGAGGAGAAATTTCACTCGATTGCGTATTTTTTCTCACAGACTAAGAATTGAACAAGGTCGCTATCAGGGTACTCTCCGACAAGACAGAATATGTCTCAGGTGCACCTCAGATGAAGTTGATGATGAAAAACATTTTTTATTTTCGTGTACATCATCTCAAGATAAGAGAAATATTGTTTAAATTCCACTATTAACTCACTATGCCCAAACTTTACACATTTGATTCCTAGCAAAAAACTGATATGGCTTCTTAAAGTAGAGAATCTTGATATCTTGATATCTGTCTGTGAGTTAGTTGATGAAGACAAAATATAACTTGAAAGATAAATATTTAAATCAGGCTTTCTGCACTAGGCACGAGGTTGGCATGGTGGGGTACAGGACACATCGTATAAGTTCTATTACCTTTCTGTTTGTGATATTTTTGATTAAACTGGTAATATTTTATCTTTTCGTAATATGTGCACTTTGGCATATCAATTAGCATTGTCCATTGGTGCCTCTTGCAGTTGTGTCACTTTAAATAGTACTGACTCCTCTGCACCAGGCACGAGGATGACATACCAGTTATGTGCAACTTTTTACAATATCTTACCATATCATTAATCATGTTAATGTCCCGATACACATTTTAATATGCACCCACCATGCCATATTGCACCGTCCCTTGGTGCCTCCTGCAGTTAAGCTAGATATATTTAGCCTACTCACAGAATTCTTTTTTGTTACTTTCTAGAGGTGTGCCTGAGACGAAGGTTTTTTATATATACTCCTATATATATACGAATATGTGAAAACTGTTGTTTCTTATCTGTGTTTGTAACTATGTATACTATATTGTTTATTATATTTGTAAAAATAATATTATAATGATATTATATTATGCTCCTTGTGAGCCCATTTGATGGAAATAAAGCATCTTCTTCAATGTAAATATAGGAAAGTGGTACGTGTACTTATATAATCATTCACATACGAATTGTGTATTTCTTTATTTTCTAAATTTACCACTTATTCATTTGTTGTTGTTAGCTTTAAATGTAGTTGAAAATATCTCATTCATAATCAAGACGAAAACATATTAAAATAAATATGATACATAGGTTCTGCAAAGGGGTAGTCTAGGAAAGTTAGACCGCCACCGAAAAAGAAGCTATTATGGGCAGGGCCAAATTTGTTTGTCGTTGTTAGCTTTACATGCAGTTGAAAATATTTCATTCAAATTCAAGATGAAAACAAATTGACAATACATATGATATATAGGTTCTTCAAAATGGTTAGACCGGGGGAAATAGACTACCACTAAAAAAAGAGCTATTACGGGCAGGGGCAAGAGTTTGTACTTATAACATGCTTCCTATGGACCCCTAAAAGATTCCCTTCAAAGGTTCTTTAACATGCAGCGAGCATCGGAATTTACTTTGACAATCCTACCAAATGTGGATGTGTATTTATACATCCCGCACAACCTTACAGACGTCTTTCTATAGCATGATTTTACTGCCGGATGGGAAGACTAAATGACTATATTTCTTTACCCCAGCTAACCCATCTGATAAAGATTTTTCGAAGTTCTTGTCCCTAAGGTATATGAGGTAAAGAAATAGTTCTGAGATCTTCTTTCATCCGACAATGCGGTTTGGACGCGCTGAGATTGTGTCCGTTTGACTATGCTGGAATTAAAAATATACTTCAACGTCGTAAAGGAATGGTAGAGAATTAGTTGTAAATGCATATTAAACAAACCATACAACAACTGTTCAGGAAATATCTTGAGTAAGCCTGTTGGACAGCTAAGCTTGTTGGAACTTACAGATTATATGTTGTCGTTATTTTGTAACTGAATGGACATTTTGTTGATTTTAGTGTAAGGGGTTAAAGATGTAACCTTGATTCGTGATAACTTCAAATTTGTTTTGTTTTAAAGCTTCTATAAATGTGAGTCGTTATCATATTTTTGTACAAGTTGATATGTTAAATGTTTTCCGTTTTATAATCAATGACTAATAAAGCTTTTCTATGTTAAATTGAGAGTTTAATACATATATTATGGTCAAAATGTAACATTTATAAATTTTGTGTTAATTTTGTAAGTACGCTTTTTTGTTTGTGGAGCAAATACGTGACTGTGTGTGTACTTGCCTTGCTAGCTAAATATTGAAAAGCCCATACAAACTCTTGTTAATGGTTATTATACCTTTGGTTATTAGTGATGAAAAATTACACAGACACGTCCGGCCTAATTGAGACTGTTTAGTGAAATACATCTGTGCAATTGTTCCATTCTCGGTGCAAGAACTAGACGCCTAATTTATAAACACATGTAATTAACACATTTATATTCTAAATGTTTGTTTCTTCAGTATATTGCATTATTTCCTATATTTACCTGTTAAGAAACACCCCCATACGTTATTCTTCATGTCACGAAATGCTCAATATGTTCATACTGTTAATTCTACGAAAATACCTGCAATAAAAACATAAATTTTATGTTCGAATTTTTAAATACATATTTATTATTTTATTTTTTTTTTACTTAATATACTTCTTCTGTGTATTTACCACTACTTTATATACCCAGAAGTTAAAGATTCGTCTCAGACCTAGGTTTATTACGATTATTTTGATAAATTTTCATGTGATGAAACTTAATTTTTTATTAACTATAAGATCACAACTTCTCTCAGTCAAAGTTAACATTCGCTGTTTTTACTGGTTTTGTTTTGTAGATTTTATTTTGTAATACACACGGACATCCCAATTTATTCCTACGTCTTTTGCAGATCTATATTTTTGGCTCTGAAGATTTATGGTCAATATATAAATATTCAGAAATAATCATTGGAGGCAACAGAAAGGGTATGTTTTACGTTAAGTTTGAGCGGTAAGGCTTTGGAGATCTGTCTGTTATTTTTTTATTGTAATATATATTTTCAGTGGGTTGTTTGATCATTAGAACACGATATTTGCGATTAGTTTTTTGGTTTCGTAAAATCTATGAAGATATTAATTTGGAAAACTTTTCAATTTAATTTTCATAATGAGCAATAAATGATGGATTTACCAATATTGTCTGAAAGTCATTTCATTAAAACAAATTTTATTAACTTCACTAACGATTATATCTTAAAATAAAACAAAATACCATTTTAAATTGATATTATTTTCAATATCCTTGACAAAACTACCCTAATGTTAATCTTTAACCAAAAGATTACAATCATAATTATCTGTTAATAGATAATCAATTGAATTTACTGTCCACGTGATCGGTTTTTGGTACATAAGGGTCTTTAACTAAGATTGTTTCCATTCGTTTTCTGTTTGAAATGCCAGTCATTTGGAATAATTTTTTTTATATTACAGTAAATATGACAGCTTTTGAAGTTTTAACGCACTTTCCACTCCATTATTAATGAGAGATAAATTACTCTAAAATCATTTTGAAATAATCACACAATACTACATTTTGATTTTTGAAAGTCGGTTGGTAAAATTCATCAGCTAGATGTAATTTTAGTGTTCGTAATAACCAGACTGAAAAGATGGCATATAAGAAGTATTCCACGAAATAGAGGCAATTTCACCTAGATATGTTTCAGACAAGAGCCATTTAAAAAAAAAGATTTTCAAACTTCACTTAAATTCACTTAGTATCATAGCCAATTTAGGGGCCTCGGTGGCCGAGAGGTCTAAGTAGTTACTACTGTAATCACTAGCCAGTCAACAATGAGGTTGTGAGTTCGAACCCCGCTCGTGCGGGTGCACTCGACTCCAATCTTAATTGACTAGGATTGTCAGTTTTCCTATCGAAGGTCGGTGGTTTTCTCCGGGCACTCCGGCTTCCTCCACCAATAAAAACTGACCGCCACGAAATAGCCCAAAAGCGGTGCTTAAAAGTGGCGTAAAAACACCAAAAATCAAATCAATCATAGCCAATTATGTGTACTTTTAAAGACAGGTCATCAAATTATAAACGCATTAAGAATGTCCTTGTCTGGATTTACCTTCATCAGGAACATTAAGAATGTCCTTGTCTGGATTTACCTTCATCAGGAACACTCAAACCCAAGCATTTGAGAGCCAGGGATGTATAAGACCTAAACACATAAAGTGCTATATGATCAACCTTAGTTGGAACGACGGGTGCCACGTGGAGCAGGAACTGCTTACCCTTCCGGAGCACCTGAGATCAGCCCCGGTTTTTGGTGGGGTTCGTTTTGATCGGTCTTTCGTTTTTTGGTTGTGTTTTGTATACTGTGTTTTGGTCTTTTGTTTTTGCCATGGTGTTGTCAGTTTTTTTTTCGGCTTATGAGTTTGAATGTCCCTTTGGTATCTTTTGCATCTCTTTTAGTTTGTAAATAAGTTCTTGGATTATCATAGGAGAATTTTAAAAAAGTTTGCTAAAAATTATGTCAGTTACAAAGCAGTGGTATTAACTAAGTGCTAGTCATGTCAACGTATATTTGTTCCGCCTAACAGAACATCAATCATCGAAAATAACACTTAATTAATTCCGTGCGTCCAAAGCGCTTTTCTGGATTTACCTGTATCAGGAACGTTCAAACAAACATTTGAAAGACCAGGACGTGTAAGATCTTACACGTGAACAGTTATATGACCAAAACGGACCTAAATAATAGTCAAATTAAAAGGTCAATTTTCCTCAGGATGTTTGAACCTTAGTTTGTAAATAATTTCTTAATTTAAGGACGGAGAATTAACTTGATTATCAACCGTTATTTTTTTTATTATCAGACTGGGGTGCTACCTTAAGAGATAAGTTTGATGTTGGCATTTAAGTTTATTTATCAGCTTCTGAGTAGGGTTTTATGATGTATACGGTTTGAGGTAGTGTAATGTAAAACATCATTTTTTTTTTTTTTTTCATTTCCATTACTTATACATATCCGTTTTGTATTCCCTGAGTTGCGAATTTGATGACTGATACGATGTGTATGAGTCTGGATTCGAAAGGCAATAGAGGCGTGTATAGAAGGACAATCTTAACCTTGCTCTGTTTGATTCTCTTGTAATTTCGTCAGGATTTTTTTGTTTATTTGAAAGGGATATACGAGTTTCCAACATTGATAAACAATTTTAATTTACATGCATGATATTGTCCTGGGTGTATTGATTTTTTTTAACAAAAATTGAAAAGTTAAAATGTATTTTGAAAGAGACAAGACAGTGTAGAAGTATACAATTATCTAGTTGCTCAGAAAAAAGATAAAAGAAGAGAGATGATTTAACAATTTTCTTTTTTTAACGGAAGTTTTATGTTTTTATGATCGAATTCAATATTTAATTGAAAGACTGCAAGTACTGTATGGCGACTTTTGTATATTTTATTTTTATTCTATGGTTCGGATACTGTCACAGGGACACTTCTCCTACTCGTCGAAATACTAGTATTTGCATACAAAATTGCTAAGTATTTCTGAAAATCGTTTTACTTTTTTTTTCATATTAATCCAGGGATAATATGAAGGCAATATATTGCTATGTATTTCTGATTATCGATTAACAACACTTTAGTGCAATCCAGTAATAAGATAATGGCCATATATTTTCACTTTGTTGAAAAACAAGAAATAAACGGGCTTAAATTAATTTTTTTCATAAAAGTAAAGCTTAAGACGGATTTGGCTATATTTTTTTTTCTTCTTCTGTTGGTCATTCGACTGTTTCAGTTCTTATTCACCCCTAACTTTTAGATATTCGGCTTTTAGTGTTTGGTAAAGATAAATTTCGGACGCATGAAATTTGTAAAGTGTTGTTTTGTTTTGTTTTACTTTTTTTTTTTTTTTTTTTTTTATCAAAATGTTTTTTAGATTTAAAGATGACAAAATAAAAACGATTCGAATAAAAACATAGTACTTTTTTCTTTCTTTTTCTATTTGCACTTAGTGAAATAAACTGCGACTTTAATACTTATTACTTTTAACATAAATTTGTGAATTGATTCCAATATTAAAATAAAAATCGTTGGAAAGAAGCACGCTAAAGAATTCAGACAGAACATTCAAAATGTACTTTTCGTTTGTTTTTACGATCATTTATCTATTTATTAATCGATAAATTTATCAATATTTTATATTTTTTAATTTTGCATTGCCAAATAATATGCAAAATTTCAAAACATCACAATAGAAAACAATTTTTTATAAAACTTGTTTAAAACAATACATTATTATTAATTATGTAAAATAATTATAAAAAGCAACTAGACATGAACCTATCAGTAGAAAAATTGATTGCATTACCTTTACTCTGCTACGTTGAAATGATTCATGTGGGAAACTTATAAGTTTCTAGGCGTTTACATTAGCTTTCCATGCAACAACAACTTCAAATGATTTATATATGCTTATAATTATAATACATGTAGATAGCAGGAAGATGTTTTTACTAATCTTTTTTATATTCACAGTCGATATAATAACACTTCTGAAATAAGGGCATTGAATTACATAAGACTTGATGGGTAGTTTTTGAAAATACAGTTTAAAATTTCAAGAAATGAAATAAATTTTTCGCACTGAAATAAGCTCAAGGTGAACTCTACTCAAAACACTTTTTTCTTTTTCACTTCAAATGTATTTTCCGATAGGAAGTGTTTTGTGTACTGTTGTATGTCTTTATTTTCAGATAGGAAGTGTTTTGTGTACTGTTGTATGTCTTTTCTTTTCCGATAGGAAGTGTTTTGTGTACTGTTGTATTTTCCGATAGGAAGTGTTTTGTGTATTGTTGTATGTCTTTTCTTTTCCGATAGGAAGTATTTTGTGTACTGGTGTATGTCGTTTATTTTCCGATAGGAAGTGTTTTATGTACTGTTGTACGTCTTTTCTTTTCCGATAGGAAGTGTTTTGTGTACTGTTGTACGTCTTTTCTTTTCCGATAGGAAGTGTTTTGTGTACTGTTGTACGTCTTTTCTTTTCCGATAGGAAGTGTTTTGTGTACTGTTGTATGTCTTTTCTTTTCCAATAGGAAGTGTTTTGTGTACTGTTGTATGTCTTTTCTTTTCAGATAGGAAGTGTTTTGTGTACTGTTGTATGTCTTTTCTTTTCCGATAGGAAGTGTTTTGTGTACTGTTGTATGTCTTTTCTTTTCAGATAGAAAGTGTTTTGTGTACTGTTGTACGTCTTTTCTTTTCCGATAGGAAGTGTTTTGTGTACTGTTGTATGTCTTTTCTTTTCCGATAGGATGTGTTTTGTGTACTGTTGTACATCTTTTCTTTTCCGATAGGAAGTGTTTTGTGTACTGTTGTACGTCTTTTCTTTTCCGATAGGAAGTGTTTTGTGTACTGTTGTACGTCTTTTCTTCGTTTCTGTTGGTCTTTGTGTTTTTTTGTTTTTCTTAGACTTATCATTTTTAGCGCCTCTTTGTCATTATATATGACAACACCAGACTAAATAAAACTGACAAATAATTGTATCAATATCATTTAAAATAAAGGAGAAAAACGCAGATGATCAACTAAGACGAAACGCAACATGAATCAAAACTCAAGAGAAGTGTATTTATGCAACTCCAATTAGTTTTCTCTTTTGAACTGTTTCACGTTTTTCGTCCGAAGGTCTTTTATAGCTCACTATATGGTTTAGGTTTTGCTCATAGGTCAAGGCGGAACAGTGGTTGTCCTTTGGTCTCTGGTGTATAACTGTCTCATTGGCAATAGTAACCATAACTCCCTATCTTTTTTTTTTTTTTTTTTATTTTAGTGCTGAAAATGACGATATACATTTACCGGTTATGACAAAAATATCGAAAGTTAAAATTCTGCATAGTTATGTACCGTGTGCTTATAGTATTTTTTTTTTTTTAAGCACGTGGGTTCAAGCGGTCTGCAAAATAGTATGATACACTCATCAAAGATACCAGGCTTGTAATCTGGTACGCCATACAAGATTTTTCTCTACACAAGACTTATCAGTGGGGCGCGAATCAAAACAGTTGGAAAGGCAAATCAAATAAAATAATTGAAGAGCACTAGTAACGAAGATTCTGAAAAATTGTGCCAAAGACTTCTTAGGCAATCTATTCATGGTTGTAGAAAAACCTTAATGTTTTGAATATTTCTACATTTCAAATTTACAGAAAATTCATATGACCACATCAATGATATGATGAGAGCTTTTAAATACAAGAATGAATAATGCACGTACTATTGCATTCAGGGCTCGTGAATTGTATTAATGAATATTTTTATACAAAAATATAATACCCATTGCCTCCCTTATTACATATATATATGAATACTTTCATAATGGTTGGCGTATATATCATTTTATCTCAATATTGACATTCGCATGTTGGATATGATATTTATGCAATGAGAATTTTGAATATTATATTTGACTAAACAAACCTATTTTGAAAGCATCTTGATGAAAATACTTTCGATTTATTATAAAAGAGGATTCTTGGTAAATTTTCATGCGCGAATATTTACACGCCAGTTCGTGCCATATTTTAAATACCGTTAGATATTTTTGTATTAATGTTTGGGTTCTGTGTTTCACCACATCTTAGTACTTTTACAGTAAAATATGGCAGGACCAACCGTTCATCAGATTCATAACCTCTTTTGTGATAAATTAAAAAGCAATTTGGCTAATGCATTACATTACAAGGACAACACGTGTATAAGATAAACAGTCATTTCTTTCAAAGTAGAAACGCCATACATTTCAGTAATTAGTTTCTTATTGAATGTCCAGGAAAACACTTTCGGAAAGTAAAGTTCAAGTCAATAAAGATTGGGAGGGTAAAATCCTAACTGAGTCTAAGCAGAACGGTTTGAACCTAACAGGGTCTCAATAATACCAGGTAAAACCTGGCATGTTACAAACAGAACAGGTAAAACCTGGCATGTTATAAACAGAACAGGTAAAACCTGGCATGTTATAAACAGAACAGGTAAAACCTGGCATGTTATAAACTGATCAGGTCAAACCTGGCATGTTATAAACAGAACGAGTAAAACCTGGCATTTTATAAACAGAACGGGTCAAACCTGGCATGTTATAAACAGAACAGGTCAAACCTGGCATGTTATAAACAGAACAAGTCAAACCTGGCATGTTATAAACAGAACAAGTCAAACCTTGCATGTTATAAAAAGAACAGATAAAACCTGACATGTTATTAACAGAACAGGTCAAACCTGGCATGTTATAAACAGAACAGGTAAAACCTGGCATGTTATTAACAGAACAGGTCAAACCTGGCATGTTATAAACAGAACAGGTCAAACCTGGCATGTTATAAACAGAACAGGTCAAACCTGGCATGTTATAAACAGAAGAAGTCAAACCTTGCATGTTATAAAAAGAACAGGTAAAACCTGGCATGTTATTAACAGAACAAGTCAAACCTTGCATGTTATAAAAAGAACAGGTAAAACCTGGCATGTTATTAACAGAACAGGTCAAAACTGGCATGTTATAAACAGAAAAGGTAAAACCTGATATGTTATAGACAGAACCGATACTGGGTCTAAAACAGAGACAGTCATGGCGGAACAGAACGTGTAAAGAGGGGTCGGTATTGTGATACTATATGGTAAATCATTAAAAAGTACGTACGATTTTTACCGACAAGTTTTTTTCTTTTCGTGACTTCCGCAGTAATCATTTTAATATCTTTTGTATAACTTTTATTTTCAAAATAGTATGTGAATACTATGTCTAATGACAATTTGTTTGAAAAATGATATAATTGGCAAAAACATGTAATAAAGGAATGATTAAAAAATAACTCTCTGCCACGGTTTCTTAACATCAGTTTAAAAACATTGTACTTTTACTTAAATAATCAGCATGAACGACCTTTTTAAGATTATAACAGAGTTGCATCACTGATATTCATTTTTGTATTGAATATGTACGTTCTTTTCAGAAATATAGAGGATTACTGTTGGGTGTAATTATATCAGTGTGAAGAAACTTATAAGATAAAAAGATGTCTTTCACGGAGCTTGTCATATTGAGAATGTTTTTTTTTTTATGATATCTATTTTTTGTTAATCTGGATATCAAACTCGTGTGGCGTCCAAAATTTCAATCTTGGTGTCTAAATTTTCATGAGCCAATATTTACACGCCAGTTCGTGTCATATTTTGAATACCGTAAGTTATTTTTTGTTCATGTTTGCGTTCTTTGTTCCTTATTCTTTTAAAGAACAAACGCCATACATTTCAGTAATTAGTTTCTTATTGAATGGTCCAGGAAAACACTTTCGGAAAGTAAAGTTCAAGTTGATAAAGATTGGAAGGGTAAAATCCTAACTGAGTTTAAGCAGAACGGTTTGAACCTAACAGGATCTCAATAATACCAGGTAAAACCTGGCATGTTATAAACAGAACAGGTAAAACCTGGCATGTTATAAACAGAACAGGTAAAACCTGGCATGTTATAAACAGAACAGGTAAAACCTGGCATGTTATAAACAGAACAGGTAAAACCTGGTATGTTATAAACAGAATAGGTAAAACCTGATATGTTATAGACAGAACAGGTAAAACCTGGCATGTTATACACAGAACAGGTAAAACCTGATATGTTACATACTGGGTCTAGAACAGAATAAGTCATGGCGGAACAGAACGCGTTAAACCAAACAAGGTAAAACTAATAAAGAGTGTTAAACAATATTTGTAATTTAACAGAGGGGTAGGTACTGTAATACTATATGGTCAATCATTCAAAAGAGCGTACGATTTTTACCAAATAAGTCTTTTTCTTTCGCAGTAATCTATGACATCTATGAATACTATGACAATTTGTTTGAAACATGATATAATTGGTAAAACATGTAATAAAGGAATGATTGAAAAATAAAACATGTAATAAAGGAATGATTGAAAAATAACTCTCTGCCACGGTTTCTTAACATCAGTTTCAAAAACATTGTACTTTTACTTAAATAATCAGCATGAACAACCTTGTTAGGATTATAACAGAGTTGCATCACTGATATTCATTTTCGTATTGAATATTATAACGTTCTTTTCAGAAATGTAGAGGATTACTGTTGAATGTAATTATATCAGTGTGAAGAAACTAATTAGATAAGAAGATGTCTCTTACGGAGCTTGTCATATTGAGAATGTTTTATTATGATCACATTTTTGTTAATCTGGATATCAATTTGTGGTTATGTATGATAATAGTCGGTTTTTGAAGCCGATATTAATTTTGATTGACAGAAAAAAACATTACTTGAACTTTGTTATTTTTTATGATAAATAAAATTGAGAATGGAAGACTATTCTGCTGTTTAATATACATAACAGATTATTTCAGCATTTTTACAAAACATCTATTAACTCTAAATGTTAATTTAGTCCTTCGTTTTTAAATATCTTCTTATTCAATTTTAAGATAAATATTCCAATTGTGCATAGTGTTTACATAAAACTGCAGTTTTCTGACATCTTTCAGCGTTCTAATTGGATGAATGGCATCCTCGTCATTGGTGCTCGAGTCAAAACAGTTGGAAAGTCAATTCAAATACCGAAGTGAAGAGCATTACAGCTTTAACTCATTTTTCCTTTGATTAATTTTATTTTGAAGGTTTATTTCTTTAGCATTGTTGTTAGATCTATAAATATTGTCCTTATCAGTTCTCAAATTTATTTTAACTTCAGTAGATTTATGTTAAACTAAATATGCTTTGATATCCAGTTATTAACACTTCTGGTTCAACATCCTGTCGAGTATTATATGTTGGCATTACTCAATCACAGTTATGCTTTTCTCAGACTGCTAATGACGTCTCTGCACTAAAACCATTGGTAGCGTACTGGTTGATAAATAAGTCGGGTAAACGGTTTATTTAATACATGAAATTGGGCTTTGAACAAGCTTTCTGTAACTTATAATACTCTGTACTTTGTTTTCCTTATTGTGTTTGTGTTAAGTGCTGATCTGATATGTCAATCTTTGTCTAACTGAATTTTACAGTTTGTTATTTTGTGTTGTTAAAGGTATGTCTACCCCCAAGTATAGATGGCCTTTGCGGTATTTTGCACAACTTTTGGGATTTTCGGTTTTTGCTTTAATGCTCTTTAACCTCGAATCTGGTTAGGCCTTCAAACTATTTTGATTCGAGAGTCACAGATCAGTTTTCTGTAGACGAAACGTGCGTTTGGCGAAAAAGATTTTTTTAAGACTGGTATCTTTGATGAGTTTTTCACCACTATCCAAAGTTGTGTATAGAGTCGAGCGCTTACAAGTATGTTTAACCGCGCTACATTCTTTATGTGACTGTCCAAGTAAGGAGCCTGCAATCAAGATGCTGTTGTTGGAACTGGTTGTTTTTGTTGGTTTTTATTTGTGTGCATAAAATGAAACGTTTAGATTTCTCCTTTGAATTGTTTTAGACTTTGTTATCCCTAGGCTTTTCAAATGTTAATATACGGTATGGGTTTCGCTCGTTTTTGAAGGTCGTGCGATGACCTCTAGTATTTTATATCCTCGTAATTTGATGACAAGTTGTCTCATTAGCCATCATACCACAACTCATTGTTGAGCATAAGGCTGTGATAGTTAAGACTTTCGCACAGATTCAAAGATATTTGGAAAATCACCTTGATCGTGAACGGATACAGGAGAAATTAAATCTTTCCTGTAAATACACAAAAAGCTTTTCTTTCTTCAATTTTCATTTTCATGCGATCATAAAGGGACGATATGATTTTATAGTCTTATTTTTATTTACTATCACTGGGCCGATTCCGCTGCTGGTGGACCAGAGGGTATCATCAGGTCATTATTCATTGATTTGGTACTGACTTATAACCTTCTATACAAAATTTTTGTTTAATGTAGTATATTATATAAAAAGGTAGTAATCAAAGATATAGTTACATATATATCTACGTAATGTCGGTAAGTGAAACGACAGATCCAATGACGCATTTAAACATTATATATGATTTAGTGGCATTTCTTTTATTAAAAAGTTGAAATTTTTGCTTTCATATGATGTAATTTGTTAAATTGGCGATTCATAAATTATCAAAATTTGACTGATGCAAGTATTTATTAAAAGGACTCTGATATTTTTGATTACATATCGGTCTGGTTAAGATCAAGATTTTTTAAATATTAATATGATTATAAAGGCGATACTGACAAATGTATTTTTTGTTAGCAGAGATAATGAAATTTGTTTTTTAAAAGTCAAATGAAAATCCTGACAATTAAAGGTTTCATAACGAATAATAATGTGGTATTGCTTGATATCAACAATAGTTATTCAATTTCAATATAATAGTAAAAGAGCCTTTGACGAGTTTATTATTATCATTTAAATTAAATAACAACAGTTGGTATCAAGCGATATCAATTCTAACAAGTTGTTAAACCTATTTTTCTTATGGTAAACATTCTCTTTGTGTTTAAATAGATAAGTCCGCGATTAGTTGATCTAGTCCTTTGCATTAACCAGTATGACATGATATGTCCTGTTCCAGCGTAAAACGTTAACATCAGACAATTTTAAACTTTGTGTACACTTCAGAATGTAAAATAATTTGAAGAAAAAAAATTTCTGGTGGAAAGTTTGAGTGTTTTGTATATGATGAAAGAAATCACATGCCTCCGTTGCCATGGAAGAAAAGAACATAGTATTGAGCCCTGAAAGTTATTAATGACTTAAAGAATAGCCAATGGAAATGTTGCAATATCATTTCATCACTTCAGATTAACGAATATTTTGGTATCACTTTTTTGTTTCACACTCCGTGTAGTGTGATACGAGAAATATCTCTTCATGCGAGAAATAGAACAGGAAAAAACTTGAAGAGAATATTTTTTCTTGGAAAAACAAGCAAAAGCCTTAAGAGAATACCTTTTCATGGACAATACAATAAAAAGATCAAAACGAATATGGTAAGACGCAGTTTGAATTGTTTTACTCAAATTGTCTCAATCTAAAAAAATATAAAATAAGATGTGCAGCCTGTTATCTCTCTTTCTCTTTGTATTCTTGAGCAGTTGCTGTAATAAGCATTTCTGACAAGATTTAAATATTTAGAGATTGCACAACTTTTTAAATCCTTATCTTTTCTTTTTCTGTCTATGTCTGATTCTTTTCTACCAATTTGGTTCTTCAAAAGACACGCTAACAAATGGTAGCTATCAACTAAGAAACATAATTCTTAGATCCGCGCTTGAAATATACCCATTTAATGACATCTTAATCTATAATATAACTCAAAATTCCTAAAAAAAACCTGTATCGACTCTTTAAAAGAATAATATACTGGGTATACTATACACATTTAATTAACTCCACAATTTTCTTAGTGGCCACGTATAGAGAAACAAGTTGAATTATATCGGAGGTGATTTATAGCTTACTATACGATATGGGCTTTGATCATTGTAGAAGGTTTCTTCTTTCGTGACCTGTATCTGTTTCATCCTTGTCCTTTGGTCTTATATTATTTGATATTGCTGACATATCAAGCAGTTGTTTCCATTAACTGTGGACCTATCAAGGAGATTTTTTTAATTCTGTTTCCTTGTATTTCCCGTTCAGAAGCTGATCTTTATAATATGTGTGTCATTATATTCCAAATAGAAAATGAGAATAAATTATACCGGGAAACACATAATTCACATTTGAATAAACCATACACGGAATACGAGTTCTATGTTTTTACATAGATTATATATCCTTTAAGCTAAAGACAGAGAAATGTAAATAACAAACACACATACCTAATCAACTGTCAGGACGTAAAAACCTAATTCGACACTGTTCAGAATACACATAAAATAATTTGACAAAAACCAACATGTTAAATTTGCACATTTTGTACTTTGAGTTCAACTAGTTTTTGTAAAACATAACTACTGAGAAAATTGTGAAGTTGATTTAAAAGTTGATAGAATACCTGAAATTTAATTCCCATTTGAGGGAAGTCGATACAGGTTCATATTAAATTGGCTTATGTGAGATTAAGAGTTATATTATAGAACGATATGAAGTTTTTAAGAATGTACAAACCAAAGCAGAGTGAAATTAGCGGCAACAGTAGATAACTAATGTTCACACTCCAAAAATCTATTTAGAAGATAAAAATCAAGGTTGAGACAAAAAATGAAGGAATAGCATGTGTTTTGAAATACAATATAATGCGAACGTAGTTTTTATCTTACCAGACACCGAACATTTTACATACAGCGGAAAATCACTTCCTGCTTAATTATTTACTATGTCACTACACGACGGGTGCCAATTGTGAAGCAGGATCTGCTTACGCTTTCAGGGCACGTGAGATCACAACCAGTTTTTATTGGGGTTCGTGTTGCTGAGTCTTTGGTTTTCTATGTTGTGTTTTGTGTACTGTTGTTTGTCTGTCTTTTTCTTTTTTAGCTATTACGTTGTCAGTTTATTTTCGACTTATGAGTTTGAATGTCCCTTTATGATCCTTCGTCCCTCTCTTTCGCTAGCTTTGGTGTGGTTTGGAACTTACATTATGCATTTGATTGATAGATACATTAATAATTGGAAGAAATATTGATTCTTCTCCAAAACCCCGTTGATTTTGATGTGATTGTAAAAATTTGTGGAAGCCTCGAAAATTAGATTTAAAAAACTTAAACTATTTAGCCTGGAAAATATCGTTATTATTTGTATAAAAAATTGCAATCTGTTTCCATGAATATATAATGAAAATCTCATAAATTTCCGAATAGATGTTGTTGGAAATTGCCATTTTGATAAATTTGTATCAGATATTTACTCAACTGGTCAGGACCGGTTGAAATGCACAAAGACTAAGAAAAATAATTCTCGAAATACTAAGGATTTTCTACCTTAGGAATAGATTACGTTTGCTGTATTTGGCAAAACCTTTCGGAATATTTATTCCTCAAAGCTCTTCAACTTTGTACTTTCGTAAGTCTTTTAACTTTTTTTATTCGAGCGTCACTGATGAGTCTTTTGGAGAAGAACGCGCGTCTGGCGTACAAAATTTTAAGCCTGGTATCTATGATGAGTGTATTACCAACATTAGAACAAACCTTTTTTCCAAAATGCATTCATGCGGTTGTGTGAAACATGTTGTAGTAAGATATCATTCTATAAAAACGAATAAGTCATATATAGGTAAAAATTGTATGTGACATTTTAAAACTAATGTGAATTCTATTATAGGTGGGACAAACAAAAATTACTTTCACATTAAGCAGCAAGACGACCGTTTATGTAGATTATTTCTGCTGTCGTTTTCAATATACAAAATTACAAAATAATGGGAGCAAATTTGTATATTGCGTTTTGATTGAATAAAAATAGTCGTAAAACTGTGGAATAAAGGAAAACGCCCTTATCTTCAACATACAGAACGGTATGACTGTTATGCTAGAGTACAATGTGTATACATTTTGAGTTGAGAATAATATATTGAAATGAAATAAAACAGTGGCGGGTAGGAGGACTAATTGCAACAATAACCAAATAAATTTAGATTAATGTTATACTATCTAGTTGATAATTTTGAATAATACCATAAATCGATAAATAAAATAATCATTATCAAAATAAGATGTTCTAAATTTAGGGGAAGTAACTGTTGGAACATTAAAAAATGTTCAATGTCCAATTTTGCCAGTACTGTTTTGATGTCGTCTCAATAACAGAATATAATAACGGGAATCGCAATTTGAACATCAGAACATTGCACAAATCTAACTACGTGTATAATTAATTATGAATAGAAGAAATGAGTAGAAGAAATATCTCGCCATTTTCAAATTTAACAGGAGAATAAGATTTGCACTTTGTATATCATATATTATACACGACGGGAGGTGCCGTTTAAAGATTGATTTCCACATAAAATCAGAACCCCGCAAAACATGACGAAAAAATGTTTACAACAACTTTAGAGGTTTCATCAAAATTAACTCGGAACACGTAACAAGTACTTTTATGTATTTATATAAAAATGCACAACGAAAGTCAACGTGTATATGTATCAAATTATTTGAAAAATTCTAAACTAAAACATTGCAAAACTTCTGAATTAAGGTGGTACATAACACTACAGGGAGATAACTCTGTAAAAATCAGCTGAACGTTTTAATCACGTTCTATTGTTACGGAAATTATGATCAAAATTAGTGTTTGTCAAACTGCTATATATCCAATGAAATTTTTCCGATAAAGTGTGTGGTTCAAGTTTTTTGAAATTTTTATATTTTTGTCAGAGGGTCAAAGTAAATATTTTTTCAAAATTTTATGAAAATTAAAGCACCAAATTAATTTTAGTCAAGGTGTTTGGTACCACCTTAATCCGACATTTTTTAAGAGTTGAGAGGTGAAATGATTGTATTTGCATATAATATAATCTTTCACAAATGTTTTACTATAGCATAAAATTATAACTAATTTCGATTAACTTATCTCCTTAAATTCGTTTCCAAAAAGTTTCAGTTGTTTTAACAAATTTCTCAAAAATCCAAACCTGAATGTTTGTTGTTTGAATAAAAGAGAGGCGAAGGATACCAAAGGGACAATCAAACTGACTGGTCGAAAATTAACTGACAACACCATGGCTAAAAAGAAAAGGACAAACAAACAACAGTACACAAAACACAATATAGAAAACAAAAGACTGAACAACACGAACCCCACGAAAAACTTAGGGTGATCTTAGGTGCTCCGGAAGGATAAGCAGATCGTGTAGCTCATGTCATTACAAACCAGGTGATAGGTCTAATTTGGTGGATCATATTCGGGGAATAACTAGTGAGGTAACATATGTTTAAGATAGTAATTTTTTCTCGCTTTACAATACGACAAAATCTTTAAAATTCCTGTGTAATGTTATAATATACCCAATTCCTTTATACAAGCCGATTGAAATGTTTTGTTTAATTTATTTATTGATGCTCATTATGGGATATATTTGAATGAACTAAAATAAAAATACATAAAAAACATCTCTTAATTAATTTGCACATCGTGGTGTCCGTTTCATTTCAGTTAAAATGATTTATAAATTCCATGTATTTTCCGAATTTAATGTGTAAAAGCAAAATCATCTAATCGTTCACATAACCATGATGATAGTTTGAAAGTTATTGCAGCTGCATTGAACAATGTCAATAAGTTTATAAGCAAACCTTATTACCTTAATCTCATCAAAAATGCATGAAAAATTTTCGAAATGCAGTGGGAATATTCTTGGGAAATTTAACTTCATATATCAATATATAATGTGTTTTTCTTTCAAATATTCATCTATGACTTTAAACTATTCGTTATTTTGGGCGTTTACAGAATTATTGCATGTATCTGAATATAGGATTTTCATCTTCAATGAGTAATTAAAACATTTTATTGATGTATTTTCAAATATTTGAAAAGAGGTTTACCAAGTGAACGAAACTTGTCTAATTCTTTACATCACTGATTTATTATGTGTGAATTTTATTATTATAGTTACCTTTCGTTTGCGGTGTTTCAAAAAACGTCAACACTACTATATTACATCATTCCATCAGATAGGGGAATGTATTTATTTGTGACGTTTCATTTTTAATCTTCATGTATTCATCTTTTTTTTACTATTTTCTAAATTTTATGTAATGATTTACCACCCCTTTTCTCTTTTTATCAAAAGCGGAATAATAGGTTACGGACAGCTTCTACGTGACTGAATTCCCACCAGCTCATCACATTTAAACAATACTTATAAAGATGTGTTTTTGTCATTGTCTATATTATTGTTGTTACAAACGTAGATGACGTTAATAATGAGAACTAAATTTAAAAAAACTTCCATTTTAGCCTAATGAGGAATTGTGGGCCATAATAATTCCATGAAATAATAGAAAATTACCATATATCAAACTTTAAACTTCAAACTTTAAAGAAAGAACCAAGAAAATATTTCAATTTCTGTTAATTGTTTGAATAAGTGTTAGACGATCTCTAATTTAACACTTTGCATTAACTTCAAACTAATTACTTTTTCTGAAAGATTAATCTGTGTACTCTCGAAATTTACAAGAGTTCGAATGTAAAAAAAGCAGGATTGAATGGATAGTGTAATAAACTTATATATTGTATAACATTGTACAATGGGGAAATTGCAACGTGCAAATCTAAGCAAAGCCTAATCCACTGACAACATTGACATCAAACAAATAGGGTCAGCGCGAGATACAAACGGAAAACTACTGTACGATCTCAGCGTTTGAACTATCAACTTTTATGGAAAAGCTTAGTTTGATTAATCTTACGGAACTGAAACGATACGATGTATTGATTCATGACATAAAATCCCAACTTGCACTTAGCAAGTCCTGAAGAAAGGAACAGCGCTTTTAATGCTAGTTTTTATTTCTCATTATTAACCAACTTACGACAATATGTATAGAAATGCCCATGCTTTATTAGAGGAAAATTTCGGCAACTTGTCATTATGAACGGAGAAATTGCTACAGCCAGTCATTACGAAATCTCAGTCATGCATTACGAAATCACACCCGTGCATTACGAAATCACAGTCATGCATTATGAACAGATGAAACGGGACATCGATTAAATCAAAATGTCGTTTATTTTTTTAGATAAGGGACAACTTTTTTTTTTTAACTTAATATCATAAAAAAAAGTTTTAATGATGTTCAGTGTTTTGTAACGACTTGAAACGGAAATATTTCACAGCCTTTTTGAGTACGACTTTCGATTATTATCACTGTTTCATTTCCGTTGATCAATCATCAGAACGCAGACTACTCAAAGAGTAAGAAAAGTTAAACTGTCTGATTTATTCTTCCCAGCTACTTTATATTTGCTAGATAAAATGAATTGTAATAGCATAGAATTAAGTACTTGGATGAGAAATCAGAAATTACATCTGACAATGTTGACCAAAAATCCACCGTGAATGGGAAAAGACAAGTTCAGCTATGAATTCCCATATCTTCTTCACGGTAAGATTATTACTCTTTATTTAATCGAAGAATTAAAACCATTTAATAAAAGTGTTATGAACTGGCTTTTTCTGTATTGGTCCTGTTATCGATTCGTGGTTAGCTGTATTTGAATCCGAGACTGGAAGACTTTCTTGAATGAAGTTTTTTTTCAAGTTGGTTAATAAAAGTATCAATATATGGACTTTTTAATATTGGCCCTGTAACATGCCTTTGATATTAATAATGGCCTCGGACAGTTGTAATGGCCCTCGGCGTTGCCTCAGGGCCATTACAACCATCCTTGGCCATTATTAATACCTCGGGCATGTTACAGGGCCAATATGAAAAAGTCCATACATTAATACTATAGTATCAGCAGGGTCTTTAACATGGACCAAAAGCGCACAACAGACTGCAAGTGTTATAAGTAAAATAACAAAAATACCAAACTCCAAGGAAAATTTAAAACGGAGAGTCCCTTATCGCTTTAAAGCGTCACCTAGTTGCGGTTTGAGAGATGCTCTTATTTATTGACAACACTTAGGTCTATCTTGAGCAATTAACAAATAAACCAGATTGCATTTTTACTCAATCATAAATATTAAGGCATGTCAGGTAACTTAAAGAGTAAGGTGAAAATATGATGATAATTTTAAAAGTAGCAACATTTGAGTAATAAGACTTATAGGTATGTCAATATAAAAAGTAACGGTTTCAGTTGTATTTAAATTGTAATTGAAGGTCAATAATTTTAAATCTTTATTTCCTATATAAGCAGTACATGCATGGATAAAATTCCTATTACATTTAATATCCTATTTCTTCATACAAGTTATGGTGCAAGAAGCTCATATATTTTTCAACGTTTTTCACACGAAATTGAACGTTGAATAATTTTTAATACCATTTTGAAAAATATCTTCCTTAGCCAGAAAATTGCTTTAAGCTTAGTGTACGATCAAATTTATTTGCGATTAATGAAATTAGTCATAATTTAAAACTGATGTACTTAACATAGATAAAAAAAAATGGAACCCTTAAAATAGTTGAAATATCTTTGATCTATATTCTTTCAACTGATGAATGATATACTCAATGGTAATTTAAAACAAAGATTAGAGTTCAATTAGGTTTTATTTTCATAATCAGTAGTCAGTACTTCTGGCATGATTTCTAACAAACCTTTTTTAAATTGTTCGTTTTTAAATTTAGAAAGTATTAAGAAATTAAGGTTTCAACTACCCCCAAGAAAAGATGACCCATGATCATTCTATTATCATTTTAGGTACTTTTTTGGTCAAATAACTCTTCAGCTGTTTCAATTCTTATACATCTTTGTCTTTCAAATATTCGGCTTTTAGTGTTCCTGATGAAGGTTAATTTAGAAAAGCGCTTCGGATGCATGGATTATAAAGTGTTGTTTTCATTGTTTTAAATCCCAGTTCTATAATAGGAAGATACGCGTGAAGCCCACGCATTAGAAATTTAAATTATGTCGGAGTAAATAGTAATCAACATCAGAGAAGATTATGCTGTACATAACATATTTACCTACGGGGTGCAAAAAAGAGGGGGGAGATACCAAGGGGACATTCAGATCCAGTATGTCGAAGAGAACTAACAATACCAACATGCAACATACGAATAGACTAGTCATAAAGTGCAATTGCAAAGTTTCTTTGGAGTTCATTTCGCTTATTGTTCGCCTTATATGAGCATTCATATTATCATAAATTGTATTCGTATATCCGCCACTATCAAATTTGTTACCGATACAAGGCCGCCGCATTGCTCGACGGTTGGAATTACCAATATGTTTGAAATACGAACCCAGTGTAATCTTTCATACACATTGATTTGAACGCATAAAAACCAATCCAACTACTTATATAGTCATTTAGAAGAACGTGGTGTAGTATGAGTGCCATCAAAAAGACATCAATCCATCAACGACCAAAGGAAAAAAATATGAGATATTGCAGGTTATCTGAAAAATCTAAAAGAGAAAACCAACGACTTGATTTATACTCCACCAATAAATTAACCACAAATATGGCATTTATTTTATTCTAATTTTCACTGTTTTGAATATAAAGAGTACTGCTGTACCAGCTTTTATTGCATTATGGAAATTGCATTTTGAAATGAAATGCATATACTTTCAGTCACGAATCAAGATAAAGATTTAAGGTGTAGACACAAAAGTGGAAAGTTGAAATTTTCTTTGATTATTTTAAATTAATGGCTTTTTATCTGGTATCCGCACATAGAACATCCATATTTAGTGTGATATATGCTAATGTCTAATGAATGTACCCTACTTGACTGACACGCTGAATTTAAGATGCTTACTTCCATGACAACAGTACAAAAGCAGACTTGTCATCTTAACATGATACATTATCCTGTCTCCTTGCCAACAGTCTTTCCTTATACCCCCAAATACCAAATAAAAAGCAAGAAATACCATATCTTCAAATCTGGTTTCACCACTATGATGATCAAGTCAAAGATGTCCTTTCTTCCAGGTGAGCAAGTTATGGCAGATACAACCAAGGCAGTTGAAAATTGAAAGATACAGCAGAAATTATTGTGAAAGGAGTGGGTTTATTCAGCATGACAACGCCAGACCAAATACATCAAAAGCTATTGTGGACTTTAATGCGAATCAAAATGTCACCATGTTACCCTGGTCATGCTGAATCCCGGATATGACTCCGATTGAACGCTTAAGCATTGAGTTCAACCGGAAGGACACCAGCGACAAAATCATTCATGTTAATCTTCAGCAACTACAGCGGGCACTTCAGTAGGAGTGATAAAGGATACCGATACCACGGGATAGAATCCAGATTTGACTCCATTAAAGCCGAAGCAGTGTATCATTCCAACGATGGTCACTAAAGATATTGAGGCAAACGCATTTAAATAAGACGATAATTATTTAAAATACTTTTTTTAATTATACTGTAAAAGAGGGACGAAAGATACCAGAGGGACAGTCAAACTCATAGATCGAAAATAAACTGACAACGCTATGGCTAAAAATAAATAGACAAACAGGCAAATAATAGTACAGAAGACACAACATAGAAAACTAGAAGACTAAGCAACACGAACCCCACCAAAAACTGGGGGTGATCTCAGGTGCTCCACATGTGGCACCCGTCGTGTTGCTAATGTTATTTCAAATGCGGTAAATAGTCTAATTCGGTAGGTCACATTCGTAAATATCATGGTTAATTATTTGATTAAATCTAATGATTTGTTAAAACTTTGTATTTAAAAAATACCAGTTATCGGGCTATTAAATGACTGGTCAGCATTGCTTGTCAGGACGAAACAACATCAAACTTATATTTTATATTTATAGATTCCTATAATCAAAAATTTTCACGTTAGAAGATAGAGGGTCAAAATGTGTAAATCTTTTGACAGCGACAGAACAAAAGCCTTCAAAGGACGCCTTATAACGAAAGGTCAACTTTGCCTTGGGAAATGCAACTCTATGCAAGCAATTTTATATAATATAGTTTTCTATAGTATCAACTTAAATTTCCAATCACGCTTTAATTTTATATATAAATATCTTGTTATTTACATGTTAGACGACTGATGCGTACCACAAGCAGACTTAAGTGAAGGGTGTAGTCAATGATATTTGCGCCTGATAAACCAATGATCAGATGTAAACACTTGTACTTATAAATGCAAATCATCCTTAAAATGCATTTAAATTTTACACAGCTAACTAAATCTTTAATAGTTCTTTTCAATTTAGCTGATTCATATGTACTATAGGATATTTTGACGGTATATTTTTGTACATAGGGTTGCTTCAGTGAGAAAAATATAAAACACAAATGTATAAATAGTATGTTCTAAAACCACTGTCAAAGTATATTCTAGAGTATAAGGCGTCGACAACATGATGGCAGATAACTACATCAGCCGATAAATGTGTGTTTTTATTAAATTATAAGCATCAGTAGTTTACCGATGTTAAAATCTCGTAAACCCGTTTAGACAATACAAATCAAGATAAATAAAAATCACTGAGGGAATCGCATGAATTCTAAAAAGTCCAAAGACCATGTGTGTTGATAGGTTAATCGGCTCCTGCTGTGCTTGCAATATACCTGATGCAAAATCACACTTAGTCAAAATGTAAAAAATAACTCTTTATTAAAAAAAAATAGAGTGTTCCAAATAGTCCGTTTTTATGTATGTTGGCGTTTGTTTTTGTAAAAGTTTAGTGTTTATGTTGTTCCGTTGTTTTCCTCTTATAGTTGATGTGTTTCCCTCGGTTTTGGTTTGTGACCCGGATTTGTTTCAGTTAAATAGATTTATGACTATTTAACAGCGGTATACTACTGTTGCTTTTATTTGTACATCTAAATCAATTGTACAAGATAAGTACTGTAAACGTTGTAAATTGCCAAAAAAAACAGAAGTTCATACTTTGTTAAAGAAAACACTCTGATTAAATGTATTCTTATTTGAAACTGACATTACAAGATTCTTGATTTGTTTATTGACTACATATTTTAAATTTTAGGGTACGTTTCTTTCAACATGCAATCGCCATTCATATGGTAACCTACTGTACTCCCCCTCTTATCTAATTTTTTCCTTTGTTTGTATAATGCGGAATCCATACAGGAGCTTCTATAAATGAAGGATGGAAAGTTGCTAGTATTATCGTTTGTTTTCACGTTCTGCAATATAAATACTCGTATATAGATTTTGGCATGTCATTAAATAAATCAAAGATGTTGAACGCATATATCCAATCAAACTTGAAAAAATGGATACTACAGAAACAGTTAAGTCTGTTTCATATTTTGACTTACGTATAGAAATTGACATTGAGGGGAGGTTTATAACGAAACTTTACATCAATAGAGATGATGTGAGCTGGATTTCAAATTGTGAACTTTTAATTTCTATGTTGCATTATTCCAGCATCACCTGGACTACATATAATTCTGGAGTGAAATATGAAAAAAACTTATATGGCTTATAATAAAATATTGATTGGTTACCTTTTCAGTGGATATGAACCTATAACCAAGTGGGCAAAAACTAAGATCAATATGGTAATTAATGTTGAAATCAGGATACTCTACTATAGTATCATTGTTATTTGGGCTTGATCTAGGATATAGGCTCATATTCCGTTTTCGCTCAGTTTTTATTTGTTACTTATTTTGTATCTGTTAGATTTGAGCATCGGTAGGTTACTGTTGCCCAAATTTTGCAGTATATCCCGATGTAAAACACTGACACGGAATACATATCCCATGTTAGACCCTTCTAGTTTTGGCTTTTTCATTTAAAATAGCAAACGTTAACCAAATGGGTTATGTTTTAACATTGGCTTCATTATGATAAACGTATAAAATGAAACACTGTAACTGTTTTTGTACAATAAAAAATATCCTGTTTTCATTTCAATTCAATGAATACAACAAAAATTCTAACATGGTGTACAATTTTGTTATATATATTTATGCTGTTGAATCCGTCAGTGTATTTTGAATCCGGTGTTTCATCAATTCATCCTACCACCTACAACTATGGTGGCCTGAACTCGTTGCAAAACTAGGATATCTCACACCCTTCGCCAGTGCCTAATAAAGATCTGGAACATCGGAAATCCTTGACCAAGTATATTTCCGCTGGTATTTGCATTTGAAATTCCTTATATTACTTTCCTGTGTTACCAATATCACCTTACAATCGTTATTCATTTACACGATAACGTAAAAAAATGACTGAAATAAATTAATGTTGTAAATTTTCCATTTCGACTCCGTTCAAATTTTTTCTTATTGCACAAGTTGACTGGCGAATCCCCTTTCGGTAAAGATACCTTAACGACGGTGGAATACTCCAGAACGACGCACAAAATAGTATAAGAAGACCAAAAAATGCATATATAATAAAAAAAAGGGGAAATAACATTGCAGAAATGATCGGTAGTTACAGCGTTCACAGCAAGTACAACAAAAAAACAGAAAACAATTGTCTTGTTCAACCGATAGAAAAGAACATATATATCAAAGTTATATATAAAATGTTAAAAAGTATTTACGTTTTTTTTCGAAAATTCCTGTTAACAGATGCCCACCGAAACTTAATTTATATCTCTACATGACCCTGACACGATTAAAACTTTATAATTCAATTGTCAAACTAGTATTACAGTTGCAATGTTAACTCATAATATATCAAGGTCTAAACACTTTTATTTCATATAAAAAATTGAGAAAAGCATTTTTATTCATTTTGTATGATGATTATGTAATGATATTTAGTTGATTTTGTCTATAACAACAGACACTAAGTTTTAATTATGTATGAACAACTATCTAATAACTAAATGTCACATTGTACTTTTTGAATTGTGTAATGATTTTATTTTTGTCTTTAAAATTGTAATATAAACTTGATATCCTATAAATTCTATTTTATTTCAATTAAAAACAAAATTACAAAAATTACAAAAATACCTCATATTTTGTATGAACCAAAAGCGATGGCGCTCTACACCAATTATTGCAAATAAGAAAGTTTCAAAAAATGAAGTGCAAATGTAGAAAATAACTTGAAGAATATGTCAAAAACATGCTAAATAATACCTGTACACGGAGAGGGAGATTCCCTAAGAGTTTAATACTTAATGCATATATAAAAAAAGGAATTTCATATATCAATGAGTGAGCAAGCCAACAACACAAATATTCAAAAGAAAGTATTAACAAAGACCAAAGGTCAAGGATGTTAACACTGCTGGTTGACTTTACAAACTGTATACTGGTCGCGCATTACAGTGATAAGATAGTTTATGATTAAAACAATAAAATCATTTGGTCCTGTACCGTAAATGTAATGTGTTTTAATATTGTTGTCCTATATGTATAGGAAACAATATCATATATATCCTTTAGAAGTAAAAGAAAAACTGTCAACGTTTATTCAGGATATGAGAAGAAAAAAAAATTAACGAAGAACTATGGACAAAATGTAGATCTGAAGTGTATCATGTTGATATTTTCTACTTCTAAGGTCACCCCCAGTTTTTGGTGGGGTTCGTGTTGCTCAGTCTTTAGAGTTCTATGTTGTGTTTTGTGTGCTGTTGGTTGTCTGTTGGTCTATTCTTTTTTAGCCTTGACGTTGTCTGTTTATTTTCGACTTGTGAGTTTGAATGTCCCTTTGTATCTTTCGCCTCTCTTTTCTAACCAAAACTCTTTTGTTTCTTTATTTCATTTAAACAATTGTTTTTGTGTGTTTCGCGAGAAAGTAAATTTGAAAACTGTGTGCAATTAAATTACTCGTTCACTGAAAGGAAAAATACATTGATAGATAAACGATAACAAGTCAATTAAGTCTTCTAGCGTTGCTATTTTATTTGTATTCAAATAGCAATGTGGTTAGAACTAAACCTGGATCAGGTGCACAATTTAAGAAAAATGTTTCATCCCTGTATCTATTCAAGAGTGAAAGGAAAAGCCAAAGCACAATTATGTCAATAATTCACACACCTACACAAAGGAAGTTTTATTTATTGAATATTCAATAAGTACATAATGACATTTATAAAGTTAGTGAATTTTGGGGTTTTTATATGATAAAGATGTGTTAATGTACTGAAAGCTCTTTGCCTAAAACTGTCAAGGACGTTGACTTTAAACCAACAAATTGGAACATTCATCATTAAGAAAATCTATTTTTGTAAAAAATGGTATTTTGAAAAAGTTTATTGGGAAATAACATCAACACACACCATTTTCCCCCTCACAATTGGCGGAGGACATTTTAGCAAATCGGTAGGACATTTTAGCAGGGGGAAATCGGAACGTTTTAGTGCCAAAGAATAACCTATTTTAGCGCTAGATTTGAGCCCATTTTAGCAAAAGGTAAACTAACAAATGTTAATTTTAGCGACAAAAATAAGTCCTTATTTTCCTTCTTTACAACATAGAATAGTAAAATAAAAAATGTATTTATCAAGACAGCACAATGTCAAAACGTCATATTCATTAAATACAGTTCTCAAAGTCTAAATACCAGCATGAAAAAAACAGACAACAATACTATGGAAAGCTTTCGTACATAATCGAATTTGTTTAATGTTTCGATTAAATTTTGATCAATGCAATTATTTTTGTACAGTTAAGAATATTAACGGAATACCTACATAAATTACTGTTCACTGTGTTTATATAGTGAGAGTATACATTCAGATATTTTTTCGCTAAAATAGGCCATCGAAAATGCAGTTTGATGGAATAAATCTGGCGCTAAACTGGGCTATTATTTCGGAGCTAAATGCCATTAGCAGTTTTGAATTTTCCGTTAAAATGCGCCTTTGTAATTAATGTATTTTTTACATTTTCTCGTTTTATGCTGTAGCATGTTTCTTTCAGATGAACGAGTACAAAACCCTTACATTCATCCTATACTTGAAATATATTTATAGGCCTATAGTTTGACCGGTGCTTACAAAATGAAACAAATGCTCACATTGATACGCGTTGCCGAAATTGACAAAGTGTGTTTTAGCTTTTCTTGTCGACTTATCGGTGCAAAATATTTCTTTCTGTTGATAAAACCATCCCTGAAGAACTCAATACCTTTTATTTAGGGTCACTCACCTTAAAATCCATTGACCTTGGCTTTGATATAGATGAGTCTGGAGGCTTTATAAGATTGTGAAAACTAGTTTAGCTACAATTGGAGGAATTGATTAATTTGAATTTTTTTTCATGGACCATCTCACTTTTAAAAAATATACAATATACAATCTTATAAGAATTGTAGAATATTTGTTTATGAATATATTAACCAATACATTAATAGAAATGTTGAATATATATTGGATATAATTTTACAGTCCAAGGTTTATTTCCGTACACCTTTTGAGTGAAAACATGAATGAACTATTCTATCATGTTGAAAAGTTTTGAGGATACAAAGAGTGTTTATAAATTTAGAAGCAGTTATACTATAATGTATATTTTGTCACCATTTCGTAATGTATATTCTACGCAAACACTTGATTCTAACTGTGTTAAATTTGTTTCCTTATCATTTTTGGAAACATCATTACCCTCCCCTAACCCCCCATCTTTTTGGCTTTGGTGGGTGTACTTTTTGAATTTATATAAAGGCAATAATTAACTGTTTCTTTTCATAAGGAAAAATATGTAAGTTTTCATATAAATAAAAATTTATAGAAGTATAAAGTAAAATAACAAAAAAAAAACGAACTCCAAGGAAAATTCAAAATGGAAAGTCCTTTATCAAATAGAAAAATCAAAAGCTTAAACACACCAAACGAATGGACAGCAACAACCATATTCCTGACTTGGTACAGGCATCTCCTTATGTAGAAAATGGTGGATTAAACCTGGTTTCATAGCTAGCTATACCTCTCCCTTGTATGACTATAGACTTCCATTATATTGACAATAATGTGTAAGCAAAACAAACAGACATGATATGCAAAAATGTCAAAAATTGGGATACAGCAGTCAACATTGTGTTAAAATCTAGATCACTATAAAGCCAAATTACTATTTCAACAAAGAAAAACTAAATAGTGCATCCCTATGTATTAAATACTAGTAAAAGTCTATCCAAATGAATGTATATAAAATTTTCCTTATACCTTAAGTTAAAGATAATTCCACAATTTGACAGTCACAAATCAAACTTTATTTACTACTAGTACACACCCGCGAAATCGCAGGCATTAGAGCGTAATTAAAAGTATGTAAACTGTTGTAGGATGATTTTTTGTAAAATATTTATGACTGGAGAATTTCAGGAAAGGTATCAAAAGTCTTCGGTACTTGGGGAAAGGACAATTTTTTTTTTTAGGCCTCCCCCCTTTTTTTCCAAAGTCCTTTATTTTTTGTTTTCTGTTTTTCTGTATACTATGAACATACATATACTTTAAATAAAGTGTATTTGCTATTTACTATCAATTCCAAGTTTACTATCCACGGCGGTCACTGATATATAATACAGACTAAGAGACTATCCACGGCGGTCACTGATATATTATATAGAGACTCTCTATATAATATATCAGTGACCGCCGTGGATAGTAAACTTGGAATTGATAGTAAATAGCAAATACACTTTATTTATTGTATATGTATGATCATATTATACAGAAAAAACGCGAAATAATGTCCAGTCCCCAAGTACTTAATGTGTGTAATTTTAAAACAGTCCTAAACGGAAGTCTTTTCTATGACTTAAAAGTCCGTCCGATGACGGAAACAATATCCGGACGCCTTTATTTTCGTTTTCCTCTCAAAATAGCCCAAACTGAATAATCATAAGCGAGGAAGACAAATGCGACTATGCATGGTACCTATAGGACACAGAGGCATGATGATTAATTTATTGTGGAAGGAAGAGAAGCGACACATAAAATGAGGTCTTCTCGTTTAATAGTATAGATTTACAAATTATTACCCTTTATTAAATTATGTAAAACAAAGGATAATTTTATAATAATTTCGCATGGAATTATTCATTTTCCGTTCAGTTATGTACTGTAAAATGTAATATTAGTTTTTATTCAATTTTGCAATGTTTTAATTTGAAATAAATCCACAGTGCACATGACATTTGCAATAAGATTATGTGCATATAGACTTTAATTATAGTTAAGTAGGTTTCCTTTTCGTGTTGTTTTAATAAACTCTTAACACTTGGCATTTACTTTTCTAATAGATTTATGAAAAATAAAACAAGTTAATAATTTTGAAATAACACATTTTAAAAGTGTCTAGTATATTCAAGTAGGCGTATTAATCTGGTCTCTTTAATATTTATATCCTGGTAATTCTATATGTTAATACAGTTGCATTTTTTTTTTTTTTTTTTTTTTTTTATATTGAGATCTCATCAACGACATGAACAGAAGAAATTACAGCTAAACTATTTGTAAAACAATTCAATAATTTTGAAATAACACATTTTAAAGTGTCTAGTATATTCAAGTAGGCGTATTAATCTGGTCTCTTTAATATTTATATCCTGGTAATTTTATATGTCATTACAGTAGCATTTTGTTTTATATTGAAATCTTATCAACGACATGAACTGAAGAAATTATAGCTAAACTATTTGTGCCAAAAAATGTCATAATTTAATGACAATTTATGATTCAACCGGATACAATTTAATTGTTCTATATGAGGGACCAAAAGATCCTTCTTAAAAGGGTCGGAAATGTAAAGATAACGAGGACATCGGATTAAATCTTGACTTTCGACCGCCAATGATTAGACTTTTTTGTATACGAATCGCGCGTGCGGCGTACCAAATTATAAATCTAATATATTTGATGAGTGTTTACAACCACTAGGTCGATACCACTGCTGATTGGCGTTTGGTCTCTGTGTGTATTACTAGCACAGAAGTCACGAAATTTGGGTTGACATGAAATATCATTGATGTGTTTCTTTTCTGTAAATTTACTTTTAAAAAAATAATGTATTATTCGAAACACTAAAGATTTTTTGCATAGATTGCCTAAGCTATTTTTGTCACAAATTTTCGGAATGATCGTTTTTTAATGCTCTTAAACTTCATATTTAAATAGGCCTTCAGACTGTTTTGATTCAAGCCACTGGTGAGTCTTATGCAGTCGAAACGTGTGTCTGTGTATTGTTAGTGAATTTTGTTTAATGAATAAAAAATGGACGAAGGATGAAACGATTGTCTGGATTACCAAATTATAAGCTTTGTGTCGTTGGTGAATTTTGTTTAATGAATAAAAAATGGACGAAGGATGACTGTAGAATAGAGAAGGGAAGTTTATTCTTTCTCGATTCTTCGTGTGTACTTGTGATTTGTTATCATTTCTTATAATCTTAAATAAGTAACCTGGTTAAAGAGATCCTTTCAAAGAACACCATAAAATTACCCCATGAATCCCTGATATGGCTCACATTCAAAAGGGATTCTTCAGTTCCTATTTTTTCTATATAAAAATAAAAAGTTGCGGTATGATTGCCAATGAGACAACTCTCCACCAGATACCAAAATGGCATAGAAGTTAACAAATATTGGTCAACTATTAGTCTGCTTGTTGTCACATATGTATAAATAAGAAGATGTGGTATGAATGCCAATGAGACAACTCTCCATCCAAGTCACAATGTATTAAAAGTTAACAATTATAGGTCGAAGTACGTCCTTCAACACGGAGCATTGGCTCACAACGAACCGCAAGCTATAAAGGGTCCCAAAAAGACTAGTGTAAAACAATTCAAACAGGAAAACCAACGGTCTAATCTATATAAAAAACGAGAAACGAGAAACACTTATGAACTACACCAACAAACAACAACCACTGAACAACAGGTTCCTGACTTAGGACAGGTGCATAAAAGTGCATCGGGTTTAAACGTTTTAACATGCATATGTCTGTGTAATTGAGTTATTTGGTGGCGGACATCATTATATTTGTTTTGGTTTTTTTTAAATATAAAATGACAAACATGCCGAAAACCCACATTGTTGTTTACAATCTACAAGAAATTATTTATATGAAATTTCGTTTTGATCTGCAAAGCAATACTTAAGACCCATCTATGTTTTTCTATGTGAACTTAAAGACGATTACATATCTACAATATTGCTCTACATGGGCGCATGTATGGGTGAATAGACCCATATAATGAATAATCAATCAAACTGATAATTTAAAGTTTATACTTTGAATATATAATGAAATTTATATATATATATATATATATATATATATATATATATATATATATATATATATATATCAAGGTCAATATAACCTTAATCGTTTATTGTCAGTGTTTTACTTTACTTTGGTTAAGTGATAAATTGGGTGTGATAGCCTGAGTTCCTGTCGTCATTCTACAGCTGGGAACGCATAGTAATCACTGTGGATTTTAGTCTATCTGTTCTTCTGTCTTTACTATGTATATTCACAACTGCTCAAAAATATCAAATTTGAGTGCAATGAAATTCTTAGAAAGTCTTCGGTCTTTAGACAACAGAATGGTCATCTGATCGATATATTTTTCGATTGTGGCCTTTTATCGATTTGGAATGACTTTATGTATAATTAGAGAAAACTGTAGTTTGCTGAGGTTTCATAAGTCTGTTAAGAAGATACAAATCAATGTAACAAACAAAAACTAAGGGCATCACATGAACTCCAAAAAGAGCGAGACAGGGGCTCTCGGTCATAAAACTTTCCTCAGTACTCTGAGTACGAAAATCGTGCTCGAAATTTTTATGACCGCAAGGCCGGATGCGTTGACATGGTAAGCGTATCCTACTATGTATGTGTTTGGTCATAGATAAAGGATGTTAGTTGTTTCGTTACAATTGTCATGTCAGGGCCTTTATAGCTGACTGTACGTTATAGGTTTTGCTCATTACTGAAAGTCTTACTGTGACTTACACTTGCTAAAATCCGCAGGTCATGGTATCCATCTTTCACATGGTCAAAGGATCCCATAATTCACATTTAGTGATGAGCGTCATATTAAGGCGACAGTAGTTTACCAATGTTAAAATCTCAATTCAAGCTAATATACAAAACTAAGTTAATTGCATGTACTTCAAAAGGAGCGAGTCAATATTTTACAATCGGGAATAGGACACAATCAGTAAAATAACAGATCAAACGTCACGAATTGGTTGACCGATACAATGTGCCTGTGTCTCAACTCACTAGAGACATGGTTTTGCGGAGCTAGATCTTTATATATCAGTATTGATGGTGACCGTAAAACTTATGTAGTGTCGATTTCCGTCTTTTTTGTCTAAGTAGGAGACCCCTATTAATGAAGTCCATATAGTGTGATGATGCGCGAGCGAAGCGTATTACCTGAGATATGTAAACGCCATAAGTCCTTAGTCTCAAGTTTACTGTGATACATGAGCTGTAAGCACTCATTCAAATGTGGGTTATTGATTGACAGAACATCATCTATATTTTGTAAAGGGAAGTTGGTTTTTTTTTTGTCTTTGAGAAGGTTTTAAAAAAATTCAAGATATGAAGCAGAATTTTATTGTCCTGCATTGTATCATCATTGTCTAGTTCACATGTATATATGAGATGTAAGTACTCACTGAATAAAAAGATGTTGAAAGGAATCGACAATATATCTGAAATTAAAGGATTTTTGTCAGATTTTGTTCATCTTGTCTTGAAAAAAGTGTCTTATAAATTCTGCCACGTATGCGTGCATACGATAGTCGTCTATCTAGGATGCAATTAGTGCAATTTTGATGATTTCGTTGTTTTTGTATTGAAAAGGGTAGCTGTATAAATTATGTGGCATATCTGAGTACAAACGATAGTCGGCTATCAAGAGTGCAAATAGCTAGTACAAAATGGAATACCAACTGTCTGTTTGAATATCAATTCAACTGCCAAACAACATCATTTAAAAAAAAATATATGATCAACAGCGTTACCCAAATAAATATTTTTCTACGAGATAACTTATACAAAGATGTTGATGTCGGGAAAATATCTTTAAGTGTAAGGATGTGGTCATATCTAATTTCACAAAAACGATGCGTAAAATGAACATTTTCAGCCAAATATGTCGATTCCGACATGTCAATACTATATTCATTTCTGAAAATTATTCATAAAAATAAAAATTACAGACTTAAAGTTGCATAGCCGTAGTCGAAATGGTTGCATATATAGCTTAAATTCAATTTAATATAAATTTGAACATAGGTGGGACAGAAAGAAGGTTACATTCGTTTGACTGTAAAAGACAGCGGTTTATATGTATTCTAACCGTTTTAATTTTCAATACACAAAATTGTTAAATAATTGATACTAGATACGTTTATAGCGATTTCGTATTAAATATGAATAGTTGTAGAGCTCTTGAATTAGGAAAACGCCCTCATCTTTTAATGTCTAGAACGATATTACTATTCCGCATGTGCACGATTTGTGAATAGCAAATTTATCATAAATGGGATAAAAATGATTGAATATGTATTTAATATGTTATGATTAGAGTATAGTTATTTAATATGAAAAGAGTATACATTATATTGAATTACATGCATCTATCTCAGTCGGTATCTTTTTAATTTTTACAAAAACGTAGCTTTCAACTCCCTTTGGCGATACCTTTCCCATGTATTTAAATATTTTGACTTTAAAAACTTCTGATTTCGGGCGTTCTTAATGGGGATTAATCCAGAAACAAGCTTCAAATGTTTCATTTTGATTGAATATATATTCGTCAATACCAATTTACACAATGCAGTGTGTGCTTCAAATCTAGTCATGATTTGTAACTGTCATCTAAATTAACTCAAAGTTGATAATCACGTCTGGTACTTTTTATAAAAAATCTGTTTCTAGTTTTTTAATTGACCTCCAATAGGTTTTGATGTTTTTTAAATTCGTACTTTATCTGGCCTTTTTAATTCTTTTGATTCGAGCTTAACTGATTAGAATTTTGTAGACGAAATTCGCGTCAGGCGTTCAAAATTCAACTCCTTGTATCGATGATGAGTTTATTTTTAGGAAGTCTTACACATACATCGATTTCCCCATGTTCTTGACCCTGCGACCCTTCCTGTTGGAATAACCTTAGAAATCGCTTCGAACACAACAACTTCGGTATGCTTTATGTCAATATTCCATAAGTACGAATCACTGTAAGAGTTTTTATGTCAGATCTGAACCATTTATTAAATTTGAAAAGTGTTTAATTGACGAAATACCTAGTCTGAATTGAAGTTGGCAGTGTTGTTGTTTCCTCGGGAATTGTATGTTTAAAGCTTTTAAATTTCACAGAAAGTTAAACACATTGATGTCTACATAAAATGAAATAAAGCGGGGGCCTCGGTGGCCGAGTGGTCTGAGTAGTCCAACTTCTTTATCACTAGCCTGTCAACACTGAGATTGTGAGTTCGAAGGCCGCTCGTGGCATGTGCACTCGACTCTAATTTTATTTAATTAGCCGTGTCAGGTTTCCTACCGAAGGTATATGGTTCTCTCCGGCTTCCTCCTTAAATAAAAACTCACCTCCACGAAATAGCCAATAGTACTTTAAGTGGCGTTAAACACCAATAAATCAATCAATTGAAATAAAGCCAAAACCAAAAGCGGAGTTGATTGATTTGTGACCTCTCATCATCCGCTATTGCTACTTATTGGATGTTTGTATAAGGCTTTAGATTTTCGAATATTTTGGCCTCGAGAATCACTGAAATAACATGTATTGTCGATATGCGCATCTGGTGATGTTTAATTGGAACCATTAATATTATTGAAGACAGCATTTGCTAAAAAAAAAAGCGGTTTCAAAGTTGAGGTTATCAAGCTAAATTTTGTTGTTAAGTTAAAAAGTTGTGACATTTCATCGGTTATATTATAACTGAAACCACTCTTTTTACTTGAAATCACTCATTAAACTTGAAAACACTCCTGTTGTTTTTGTTTTTTGTTTTTTTGTTTTTTTGTTTTGTTTTTGTTGTTTTTTTTTTTTGGTGTTTTTGGTGTTTCTTTTCAAATTTACTCCATGATTTCTATTTCCATATTCAAATAAAAGAATTATCAGACACGGCTTCCTCTGTCACATTTTTAGACTTATACCTCGAATATGACATATGCGGTCATCTCAGTACCATAATCTATGACAAACGAGACGAATTTCCCCCGACCTTAACAGCAATATTCCAACTTCACCTGCTTATGGGATATACATTTCCTAACTCATTCTGTATTCAAGAGCTTGCAGCTGGTACTCAGACTTTATAAAACGTCACCAGTGTCTGAGCAGAAAGTTGATGAACCAGATTTATGTCAAAGAACGTCTCGTCCTTTTTCTAAAAAAAAGGTTCATCGGAAGATACCAACCCTTGTTGATAAATATTCCATATCAACTTTACAAATAATACATGATTGTCTTTGAAGTATAGATTCTAGGTTTTGACGTTGTTTATCATCTGAATTACGTGTTATAGTGTTCTTTTTTTTTCATTTGTCTTCGTATATTTATAAGCTTTACAGTTTAGTCCATTTTTTTTTTTTTTTTTTTGGTAATATACTTTTGGCCTGGCTCGGTATTTATACATCCCGTCATTATGTTATTGTGCTATGGTCATTTTTGTATTCTTGTCTTTCATTTTTGCTCATGTACTTGGTCTATATATAGCTATGGAGTGTCTATATGCCATTTTTGTTTTTCTTTGTTAAAATAGTTAATTGTTTTTATAGTGATAAAGATTATATACATAGTGAGGTATGTGTTATGAACAGAATGTCTGAAGTCACTAACTACCATTTATTTAGATACAAATAATAGACACTTGTCCATGATGGATTCCTTTGATTTTTTAAAATTATTTTGTTCAAAAATATTGTTCACAGTTGTTTGAACGGTGTATTCAATCAACTACTCCATTACATGTCATTTAACGCATCAATATATTCTCGATATTTAACCTAATACAAGTATTTGAGTAAAAATTAAAAAAACACATATTTCGTACCTTGTACCATTAACTACCTCCCTGAAGACACATAACTCAATACACGTGCATATTTTGTTTTTTTAATAATTCAATTATAAATATTTCTATTCATCAAATCATGACGAGCCAAAAGCGTTCTTAAAATTTCAATGTTAAAGTGTCTTTTCATGATGATTTCAGTAATTTCACTTTATTTAGATTAGGTTTTAAACGTGAAATAAAATTTATTCAGCTATTTAAACTAATTGTTTGATAACAAGTTAAAAGTTACTGCAGGTACAGTGAACATTTTCAATAAGGTTATCACTAAATGTAATGAGCCGTGATCGTATTAAAAATACATGAACAGTTATTATACATCAGCAGTGGGAATATTCTTCAAATTCTCAATTTATGTAACTTCTATTATTTAATTTCTTTTCATATGTACCTTTATGCGTTCGATCTATTTGTTGTGTTTGGGCGTTTTCTTAATTATCCATGGATTTGGAACATTGAGTTTTTACCTTGAAGTCATAATCAAAAAGGTCTGTATCAAAATAATTTTCCTATAAATATTATGTAAAGTTGACTGTACCACCTGAGTTTGAACGTACATGATTTTATTATACTTTACTGTTAATACTGAATGGACACTGTTTCAGTTTTATAGCAGATGTAAAATGTATCTATACTACTAAAGAATGAACTAGATTCCTTGGTTCTCGAAAAGCCTAAGTTTTAGTTTGATATTAGACCCATATAGTACCTGAACATTTCAGAGTTCTTATTTCTTTCATAATCAGCTTAATTAATGCTAGTTAATGATTAAAGTTCCGGATGCTACTCGATACGTTAACAACTCACATATTTTAAGATCAAGTCAAGTGAGTCATTTATAACGAAATCGAATGATTTTATATTTGTACATGAACCTACAAAATTATTTGATCCGTATAAGTTGTTTAATTTTGAAAAGTGTTTTCACGTTAGCAACTTACTTGATATCTTGTTTTCACTTCATTTTCGGAATGATAAAAAACCATCCACTTAAAAAGGCAAAAAAAAAAACCCCCTAAAAATCCCTTTCAAATAATTGTCGGAACTTCAATTTCAATTTCTTATTATTTACTCAAAAATGTCAGGTGGGGAGTCAAACGCGTAAAATTATGTTTTTAAATATTTTGAAAGACAAAAAAGGGGTTGCGTGTATCCTCCAGGGATGGGCACGATTACTGTCAAATGTAATCGATTAATAATCGATTACATGAAGGATTTTGGTGTAATCGATTAATAATCGATTACTCTGATTTTTGTTTGTAATCGATTACAATCGATTATTTTATCAAAAGTAATTACATTACTTTTCGATTACAGTCAATTACATTCTACAAAATAAAAGATCGATTACAGTCAATTACATTCTACAAAATAAAAAGAAATAACTCTGAAAAAGTTACAACAATATTGCTGTTCAACATATTTATAGTGGAAAATAACAAAATTTACATTAGCATCAATTAAAGCTTTAAAGTCAGAAGTCAGAATTGCATTTAATCATGATCAGTTTGTGGAAAGTATTATCACTCAAGCGACATCTGTCAGGACGAAAGATTTTGCCAGCAATACTAAATAGTCTGTCAACTGGTGCTGAAGAGGCGGGTATTGCAAGGAATCTCTTAGCCATAGATGCTAGTATTGGATAGTTATGTTCAAATGGGTTTTCCACTAGAGAGAGCGGTGATAAGGTGCCTGCTATTATATGGACCAAGGCATTAGTCGCTTCTTTTTGTTTGGGGTCATTTTGACCATATTTTGTACTTTTTTTGTTTACAAACTGAATTAAATTTTGTTGTTTATTTGATTCATTGCTGGCAGATGTATTTATATATAGCTCATTGCGATGTTTTCTCTGAAAAAATAAATAAAAAGTCTTTAAATGTTTGTCCAGATAATTTTATAAGTTAATATTTCAAGTAAAATTAAATTAATGGTTTGAATTATTTCTTTGTTTTGACAATCTCCTTAATTACAGGTTATGAAACTACAAATAGAGTAAAACAGGTAACCTAGGGCAATTTAATGTAAATCTGACACTTAATCAGTAAAAATAATTGAAATCAAAACAGAGTCTTCCTGTCATTAATTTAAATCTTTCATTAATTGACCAGTACTAGTATTAAAAGAAAAATATAGTTAAATTAGATTTCTTTATTCTCTTATTTAGATTTATAAACAATTAATAAATATGTAAAGTGTCAAAGTGGAATGCATGAAGTTATTGTATTGTATTGTATCATTGTCGACTTATAACTTCTTATTCTTATCTTAATGGTATTATGAATCAAATGTTATCTTTTTAAACTTTATGCAAAATAAATCTCCAAAAAATATTCAAATTAAATAATAATATCTCATAGGCACTCATACCACATCTTCTTACATCTATATAGAGAATCAAATTTTATTTAAAAAATACTAAGTCTTAAAAATTCGGTAACATACCTTTATGTGAGTTGAAAAAAAAAAAATTGATGTTGTTTGGGCATTCCCAGATATGAGCACATGACAGTATTTGCATTTAACTTTAACAGTTCCTTCAGAAGGAAAATCTGGTGGAATTTCATAATGTTCTCTCCAAGACATGACAAACAGCCACTATGTCTCCCAAAATCACTACTAAAAATACTTAACCAAAAATAATGCTCACTATTGTAAGTGAGTGAACAAAATTCTAAAGTTGAATATTGCACCAGAAATGCCCTAAGGTAAAGAAGGAAAACAAAGTCTGGACTAGAATGACAAATAAAAAGAACTCTAATTGAATAATTATACAATCAACTTTTTTATTTTAGTGTAGTTGGGATATTCATTCAGCCTTTGATATATGTATTTTTAACATAAATTAAAGGTCATTTGTTTCAAAAGCTGAAAATAAGGTTAATTTGTAAGAAAATCTTTTTGACATAAGGGACTTTAAGAGAACAACAGATCTAATAAATAGCAACTTTTCAGAACTCTCAAGTCATACATGATATTTTATCTGTATCTGTACCTGTAAAAAAGAGCATTTCCTGAAGAATGCATCCAATGCACTGAAATAAAGTGCTATTTTGTCAAACTAATCGAAATGTAATCGAAAGTAATCGATGATTACATCATATTTTTTGCTGTAATCGATTAAATTACGATTACATGTAATCGAAAAGTTGGTCGATTACAGATTACTGTCGATTACTCTGAAAAATGTAATCAATTACAATCGATTACGATTACCCCATCCCTGGTATCCTCTATTTACGTTTGTGCAACATTTTGATGAATAAGCGTGTTGCTATTTGGATTACTCATTTGATCAATGACAGCCCGACAGCAACAAAATTAACTGATTAGTTGAAAGCCGGTAACAATAAAATTCTGAACAACTTCAAAACGGAGGCGAAACCGCAAATTGATATGCAGTAATCCATTCATTAACAGCAACAGTAACCATCTAAAAGAGAGGCGTAGGATACCAAAGGGACAGTCAAACTCATAAGTCGAAAAATAAACTGACAATGCCATGACTAAAAAAGAAAAAGACAAACAGACAAACAACAGTATACAAAACACAACATAGAGAACTAAAGACTGAGCAACACGAACCCCATCAAAAACTGGGGTGATCTCATGTGATCCGGAAGGGTAGGCAAATCCTGCTCCACATGTGGCACCCGTCGTGTTCCTCATGGTAGTACAAACCCGGTGATAAGTCTAATTCGGTAGATCACATTCGGGGGAAAGGGGACGGGATTGTAGTTACGACAACTGGAACATATCCGTTGTCATCTATGAAACAGATATTTCATAACGGTCAACCAACTCGTGATGGCGTCCATAAAATTTACGAAGGGACGATTTCAACTTTTCACTACTTGGAATTCTTGGTTTCATAGCTTTCTTGTGAGCAGCAACCCTCAATCATGGAAACAATGATAGGAAATACAAGCCCTGGAATATCGTATCAACTGTGAGATATATACTCCGTATGCAGGCGCTGCTGGAATGTTGCTACATAGAAGCGGAAAGTTCACAATTGGGAAACTGAAATCCTCTCTTTTGTCGTAAAGTTTTGTTTTCAACCGACCATCTTTGTCAACTTCTAGATGTAAGCCAAGATATGAGGCAAACTTAACTGTATTATTTAAAGGAAGACTATGTGATTTGCAAGAGAATCCTACCTATTCACGTTGCGTACAAATAAATATCAATTACATCATGCAAAATGATCATGTTAGATTAGCGTTTCTAGAATGGGACATATTCAGTTAAGTATCAAGACCCCAGTGTAACACAAATGTCAAAATGGTAAAAACTTAAATAAGGAAGAATAAGAAAAAATAACATATTAAATTACTTCCACGGATATGCTGTAACAAACGTCAAATAAGTTAATTAAACCAAATGAATTACAACATTTACTTATAATTTAGTTCAAAACGTTATACACTTACTTGAAGTTTATATTTATAATTTGTTTCACATGTAATTTCACATACAGGTAAGTTAAACAATCCGTAATAATTTTTCTTTTTTGGAATTTTTTTTTTTTTTTCAAAGATACATGAACCATATTTTACTATCATCTATCGTTGTTATGTTATGGGAAAATCAACCATTCAGAAAATTGACGATTTAACCTTCACAATTCGTTGTTGTTCAACTGGTGTGTAATTGAGATCACACAAAACTCTGTAAAATACATTTAAATCTTATCTTCATTTTCAAATAAACATTGAAACATCCTCTTGATTTAATGAATATTATTAAATTGCCGGAATTTTAGATATATGCGTTCTTAGTGGCGCCAATATGTTTTTCGAAGTAAAAAGAAATAACAAATACCAAAGGGGGATTTACTTGATTCAATAAATATCAGTAAATTGCTGATATTCAGATATACGTGTTCTTATTGGCGCCAAAATGTTTGTTCGAAAGTAAAAAAAATGCAATACCAAAGTCGGCAATGAGACGCTGTAAACCCCAAAAAAATTGTAACTGTTAAGAAATTGAAAATTAACCAATATAATTTTTCAGTAAGAAGTCCATTGTTATGCTGACGTTTTACCACGAATTTTGTGATATTTAAGAGCGCTGGCTCTGGTAACAACTCTTTAAGGAGTTAATTGGTGGTCTATTAACACGTCAATATATTTGCTCCTACCCAAGATAATTGTATCGCGAGTACATTTTACATCCATTTACATGTAATGATGATCTATTCCATTATTTGTAGATATAAGATTGATGTCTGAGTTTTATTTCAAACATATCTAAAGAACAATACAATTAAACTTACAGACAATTTTGTTTATGGTTCAGTGCTCTTGTCCAATGCTTTCGCGTCTTTATTATTCTTTTCTTGTTTACTTTTTCATGTGTTCACAATTTTTGCCATTTTCATAAGATTTGCTCTTTTTTAAATAAAAATCAATGCCTTTACAAATGATTGATATTCAAACTCAAATTAAAGCGTTTATACGAAAAACAAATATTCTAAAAAGGATGAACAATTTCTTGGCACGTCTGAGACAATTTATTGTTGGAAATTGATATAGAATACATTGGATCAGGGAACGGCCATTGTCAGATACAATGACAAGCATACTTTCTTAAATTGTCTGTTTATGGAATTACAAATTATTAAGAAACTAAGGTTTTAACTTCATGAAGCAAAAAGAAATGAAACCCTGGTTTGTTTATGTCTTGAATTGTGTTCACACGACACGAATATATAAATTTGGATAATGAACAAATTATAATCTTATTCTATTTCGTTGAATCGAAAAGATATCTGGAGTTTTAACTGATGTGCACACGACACTTTCTTCAGCATGTGAATGCCCTATTCAGGTTCGCACGACATGATTAAAGTTCCGGATGCTACTCGATACGTTAACAACTCACATATTTTAAGATCAAGTCAAGTGAGTCATTTATAACGAAATCGAATGATTTTATATTTGTACATGAACCTACAAAATTATTTGATCCGTATAAGTTGTTTAATTTTGAAAAGTGTTTTCACGTTAGCAACTTACTTGATAACTTTGTTTTCACTTCATTTCCGGAATGATAAAAACCATCCACTTAAAAGGCAAAAAACCCTAAAATCCCTTTCAAATAATTGTCGGAACTTCAATTTCAATTTCTTATTATTTACTCAAAATGTCAGGTGGGAGTCAAACGCGTAAAATTATGTTTTTAAATATTTTGAAAGACAAAAAGGGTTGCGTGTATCCTCTATTTACGTTTGTGCAACATTTTGATGAATAAGCGTGTTGCTATTTGGATTACTCATTTGATCAATGACAGCCCGACAGCAACAAAATTAACTGATTAGTTGAAAGCCGGTAACAATAAAAATTCTGAACAACTTCAAAACGGAGGGCGAAAACCGCAAATTGATATGCAGTAATCCATTCATTAACAGCAACAGTAACCATCTAAAAGAGAGGCGTAGGATACCAAAGGGACAGTCAAACTCATAAGTCGAAAAATAAACTGACAATGCCATGACTAAAAAAGAAAAAGACAAACAGACAAACAACAGTATACAAAACACAACATAGAGAACTAAAGACTGAGCAACACGAACCCCATCAAAAACTGGGGTGATCTCATGTGATCCGGAAGGGTAGGCAAATCCTGCTCCACATGTGGCACCCGTCGTGTTCCTCATGGTAGTACAAACCCGGTGATAAGTCTAATTCGGTAGATCACATTCGGGGGAAAGGGGACGGGATTGTAGTTACGACAACTGGAACATATCCGTTGTCATCTATGAAACAGATATTTCATAACGGTCAACCAACTCGTGATGGCGTCCATAAAATTTACGAAGGGACGATTTCAACTTTTCACTACTTGGAATTCTTGGTTTCATAGCTTTCTTGTGAGCAGCAACCCTCAATCATGGAAACAATGATAGGAAATACAAGCCCTGGAATATCGTATCAACTGTGAGATATATACTCCGTATGCAGGCGCTGCTGGAATGTTGCTACATAGAAGCGGAAAGTTCACAATTGGGAAACTGAAATCCTCTCTTTTGTCGTAAAGTTTTGTTTTCAACCGACCATCTTTGTCAACTTCTAGATGTAAGCCAAGATATGAGGCAAACTTAACTGTATTATTTAAAGGAAGACTATGTGATTTGCAAGAGAATCCTACCTATTCACGTTGCGTACAAATAAATATCAATTACATCATGCAAAATGATCATGTTAGATTAGCGTTTCTAGAATGGGACATATTCAGTTAAGTATCAAGACCCCAGTGTAACACAAATGTCAAAATGGTAAAAACTTAAATAAGGAAGAATAAGAAAAAATAACATATTAAATTACTTCCACGGATATGCTGTAACAAACGTCAAATAAGTTAATTAAACCAAATGAATTACAACATTTACTTATAATTTAGTTCAAAACGTTATACACTTACTTGAAGTTTATATTTATAATTTGTTTCACATGTAATTTCACATACAGGTAAGTTAAACAATCCGTAATAATTTTTCTTTTTGGAATTTTTTTTTTTTCAAAGATACATGAACCATATTTTACTATCATCTATCGTTGTTATGTTATGGGAAAATCAACCATTCAGAAAATTGACGATTTAACCTTCACAATTCGTTGTTGTTCAACTGGTGTGTAATTGAGATCACACAAAACTCTGTAAAATACATTTTAATCTTATCTTCATTTTCAAATAAACATTGAAACATCCTCTTGATTTAATGAATATTATTAAATTGCCGGAATTTTAGATATATGCGTTCTTAGTGGCGCCAATATGTTTTCAAGTAAAAGAAATAACAAATACCAAAGGGGATTCACTTGATTCAATAAATATCAGTAAATTGCTGATATTCAGATATACGTGTTCTTATTGGCGCCAAAATGTTTGTTCGAAAGTAAAAAAAATGCAATACCAAAGTCGGCAATGAGACGCTGTAAACCCCAAAAAAATTGTAACTGTTAAGAAATTGAAAATTAACCAATATAATTTTTCAGTAAGAAGTCCATTGTTATGCTGACGTTTTACCACGAATTTTGTGATATTTAAGAGCGCTGGCTCTGGTAACAACTCTTTAAGGAGTTAATTGGTGGTCTATTAACACGTCAATATATTTGCTCCTACCCAAGATAATTGTATCGCGAGTACATTTTACATCCATTTACATGTAATGATGATCTATTCCATTATTTGTAGATATAAGATTGATGTCTGAGTTTTATTTCAAACATATCTAAAGAACAATACAATTAAACTTACAGACAATTTTGTTTATGGTTCAGTGCTCTTGTCCAATGCTTTCGCGTCTTTATTATTCTTTTCTTGTTTACTTTTCATGTGTTCACAATTTTGCCATTTTCATAAGATTTGCTCTTTTTAAATAAAAATCAATGCCTTTACAAATGATTGATATTCAAACTCAAATTAAAGCGTTTATACGAAAAACAAATATTCTAAAAGGATGAACAATTTCTTGGCACGTCTGAGACAATTTATTGTTGAAAATTGATATAGAATACATTGGATGAGGAACGGCCATTGTCAGATACAATGACAAGCATACTTTCTTAAATTGTCTGTTTATGGAATTACAAATTATTAAGAAACTACGGTTTTAACTTCATGAAGCAAAAAGAAATGAAACCCTGGTTTGTTTATGTCTTGAATTGTGTTCACACGACACGAATATATAAATTTGGATAATGAACAAATTATAATCTTATTCTATTTCGTTGAATCGAAAAGATATCTGGAGTTTTAACTGATGTGCACACGACACTTTCTTCAGCATGTGAATGCCCTATTCAGGTTCGCACGCGACCTGACTTTGAATAGTAGTAAAGATTTCGATTGCTTAAACAACTTATCTATGTCAACGTCCTTGGAATCTTTAAAAATTTACAACTAATGACATAAGTATCCGTTACTTTGAAGCATTTCTACTACAGTACGTATATCACGGCTATGCTTGATACTTATCCGTCTAAAAAGATGATGTTAGGACACTTGAATAGTCTATTTTCTACGCATAATAAAAGTTTTGTTCATTGTGTAATCTGCCTTAACAAAATATCATATTTTTAAATTAAAATCGTTTACGAAGATTAAATGTCAATGCCCAGAAGTATTGAATAGGGCATAATTCGAAGGCTTTTCCTGCTGAAATATTTAACGATACGGAAAACAATTTCCTAAGAATTTTAATATCCTATTTATTGATATTAGTTGTTATTTTGTTGTTGATAATATACTTAACCATGCGCATTATTCCTTGAAATTTATGTGGAAAAATTGTGGCAGTGTTTTAAAGTAATATATTTGTAACTTTTTTGAAAAAATTATAACTGATATTAATATTTCACTGATGATAGACTTTACCTTAGATATCAAATAGAAATGCTTGACAACATCTAAAACCAAATTCATTTGGTTTTTATGACGTTACGTTCAAGACTATTGATATATTACCTTTTCCTGAAAAAAAAACAATCACATTCACACCTCTCTCATAAAGCGACACTGATGGTCATTTGTTGGCATGATTTCAATAGTACAGCTTCTCTCCTCTAAAATTCTAGTTCATAAGATAAAACTAAGGTTACAACATGTGTAACTTCAAGGCATATTTTAGCGGCGATCGATGTCTTTCAAAATTACTTTATTTTTATCAATAGTACCGCTTAAGTCGACGCTAGGGCCGTCTTGACCTTGTTGTAGAGTATGAATGATTTGTTCATTGTTGAAGACCCTACATCAACTGTCAAGATGAAGAACAGGAATAAAAGCCCTGTTCATTGATAATTTTCTATGTTTTCTATGTATTGTGTGCGATTTTGTCCCATGTACATTTACTCCATATCCTTTCATTTTCTATTGATTCTAGAGTTTGTCTCTAGTGCTGTGTGGAGGCAGTAGAACGTTTCCCGTGCTTGAGGTGTATGCTCTTATAATATTTACAGTTATGGTGTGCTTGTTCATGTGAGAATGTCTCATATTAATACACCGTCAAAATTTCATGTTTGGTTAAATTTATTCAAAATACTGGTCTGGTCATCTGTTTTGTATATTGCCCTTTCATACTTTTTAAACTGCTAGGTTTTCTTACATATATTTCGATGTGCCCCGTGCTGTCTATCATTTGTTTTTAGTTTTATATGTATTGTCTATCATTTGTTGTTTCGAAATTATTGGTCTTTTGTTGGGAAATGTATGACAAATATATGTTCAAAACCTCGCCCGTAATTATAAATTATATAATTCATTGACCGCTCCCGACATGTGTAACTTCAAGGCATATTTTAGCGGCGATCGATGTCTTTCAAAATTACTTTATTTTTATCAATAGTACCGCTTAAGTCGACGCTAGGGGCCGTCTTGACCTTGTTGTAGAGTATGAATGATTTGTTCATTGTTGAAGACCCTACATCAACTGTCAAGATGAAGAACAGGAATAAAAGCCCTGTTCATTGATAATTTTCTATGTTTTCTATGTATTGTGTGCGATTTTGTCCCATGTACATTTACTCCATATCCTTTCATTTTCTATTGATTCTAGAGTTTGTCTCTAGTGCTGTGTGGAGGCAGTAGAACGTTTCCCGTGCTTGAGGTGTATGCTCTTATAATATTTACAGTTATGGTGTGCTTGTTCATGTGAGAATGTCTCATATTAATACACCGTCAAAATTTCATGTTTGGTTAAATTTATTCAAAATACTGGTCTGGTCATCTGTTTTGTATATTGCCCTTTCATACTTTTTAAACTGCTAGGTTTTCTTACATATATTTCGATGTGCCCCGTGCTGTCTATCATTTGTTTTTAGTTTTATATGTATTGTCTATCATTTGTTGTTTCAAATTATTGGTCTTTTGTTGGGCAATGTATGACAAATATATGTTCAAAACCTCGCCCGTAATTATAAATTATATAATTCATTGACCGCTCCCGACATGTGTAACTTCAAGGCATATTTTAGCGGCGATCGATGTCTTTCAAAATTACTTTATTTTATCAATAGTACCGCTTAAGTCGACGCTAGGGCCGTCTTGACCTTGTTGTAGAGTATGAATGATTTGTTCATTGTTGAAGACCCTACATCAACTGTCAAGATGAAGAACAGGAATAAAAGCCCTGTTCATTGATAATTTTCTATGTTTTCTATGTATTGTGTGCGATTTTGTCCCATGTACATTTACTCCATATCCTTTCATTTTCTATTGATTCTAGAGTTTGTCTCTAGTGCTGTGTGGAGGCAGTAGAACGTTTCCCCGTGCTTGAGGTGTATGCTCTTATAATATTTACAGTTATGGTGTGCTTGTTCATGTGAGAATGTCTCATATTAATACACCGTCAAAATTTCATGTTTGGTTAAATTTATTCAAAATACTGGTCTGGTCATCTGTTTTGTATATTGCCCTTTCATACTTTTTTAAACTGCTAGGTTTTCTTACATATATTTCGATGTGCCCCGTGCTGTCTATCATTTGTTTTTTAGTTTTATATGTATTGTCTATCATTTGTTGTTTCGAAATTATTGGTCTTTTGTTGGGCAATGTATGACAAATATATGTTCAAAACCTCGCCCGTAATTATAAATTATATAATTCATTGACCGCTCCCGACATGTGTAACTTCAAGGCATATTTTAGCGGCGATCGATGTCTTTCAAAATTACTTTATTTTATCAATAGTACCGCTTAAGTCGACGCTAGGGGCCGTCTTGACCTTGTTGTAGAGTATGAATGATTTGTTCATTGTTGAAGACCCTACATCAACTGTCAAGATGAAGAACAGGAATAAAAGCCCTGTTCATTGATAATTTTCTATGTTTTCTATGTATTGTGTGCGATTTTGTCCCATGTACATTTACTCCATATCCTTTCATTTTCTAACAACAGATAATGTTGACCTTGGAGGGCTTATGTTGTTCTATTTAGTCCCTTATCTTCTGCGCTCTAAATCGTTTTATAATTTTTGGCTTCCCAAACTTTTGTTCTCGAGCGTACCTGATGGTGGTATTTTCAGAGCTTCTTCTGCGCACGGAAATCAAATTCATTAAAAACAACATGGAGATATGGTATGATTGTCAATGAGACAACTATCCAATGACGAAGATAAAAGCAATTACAGGTCATCGTGCATTATTTGCGCTTTGTGTTATGAGAAGCTTATTTGTTGCACACGACAAAGATCAGCAATAGGACTTTTATGATAGAAAAAAACTGTAGCAAAAAGGACTTTCAAGATAAAAGTATTTTCAAGATAAGCAATAGCAGTAAAGTTCCCGTTCCTATGTGGATACATAGTATATTTAAAGAATTGCACTTGTGCAAACAAGATATGGAAACTTTTCCTCTCATTTAAAAATTTTGTCAAAAAAAGGACAAAATCATACGTTCAAATAGAATTTCCGTAAATTTTCAAACCGCTTTAATTCAAATTCTACACATATTCTTATCTCCGACCCTCTTCCATATACATCACTCACCAAAAAGGTCAATGAAGAATTGAAAGTATATGATTGGTCAAGTTGTACTTAGATATTGTCTAAACCAGACAGTTGTTGTCAATTGAGTAGTTTTATTTGCATACAAACAGTCATTCCAGACTTGAAAGAAGCAAATAACAAAATGTGGTTTTAAACATATATTGTGGTTAACACTTCGTATGATCGTGATTATGCTTTATATTAAAGTTTGCAATGTCATAAGGTACCTTTCTTAACGTTTCCGTTTATATAATCCAATCACATCCGACTTTTAACCGGAATGTTTTATATATATATATATTGATAGTTGAATGTACGACAATTTGTGCGTAACGGAAAACAGATTATGAATAAAGGGCGTAGTCAAAAATTACACCCTATAAATCCGTGATCAAACGTACAAATTTGACGCAGCTCATTGAATGTTTTTAATATAGGATTGCAATATGAAATGGATGACGGATGAATACTATTCTTAAATAAAGGATAGGTTGCATGAGTTGCATAACTTATGTCTTATTTTCATCGTATAAAAGAAAATAGTCGTTCAAAAATATATCTTCCCAGATTAAAATGTTAGGCTGTTTCTAAACTGAAATTGCAAAATGAAACTTTAGTTATCTTCTATTTTCGCTTCAAGAAATAAAGTTTACTATGTCTTTATAAATGCGTTTAGGGTATACATTTCGTGCATCAATAACATAGCAAGCCAACACATAAAAAAAAAACCGAAATCATCTTAAAGTCAACATATAGTGGATAAAATTATCATAGATACCACGCTCAAAATTATGTACGCCAGGCGTACGTTACGTCTACAAATGACCCATCAGTGACGCTCGAATAAAAAGGTTAAAAAGGCCAAATAAAGTACGAAGTTGAAGACCATTGAGATAACATGTTAATGTGTAAGTGCAAAGTCAGGAACTTTTAAGTGGTTGTCTTTTGTTTGCATCTTTATGTTTTTTGCCTTTGTTGTGCAAGTGAGGGGTTTGGCTAGCTGTGGGGCCGGGTTTGGTCCGCCGTTTTCTGCATCGGGAGTGTGGCAGTTGTTTTCTGTTCGTTTAATGTGTATGAGCTTTTGATTTTGACATTTGATTAGGGCATATTTCCTTGGAGTTCGGTGTTTTTGTTATTTTGCCTTTTAAATGATTTTACGCTGATGCACTTCTTTCATTGTATCTGTAAAATATAATCATAACTTGTCTTGACTTGATGAGATTTCGACCTTGGCATTACAAATACACTTGTCTATTGTAGAGGACTGGGTCTAACAAGTGATTTAGTTTTCATACTATCCACTTCTATCCCCAAACATTTAACCTTAATCAATAGAATAATAAAAATGAACATAAAAGAACATCATTACAAATTATTTTTTTAAGATTATCTTACTATTTGCTATGAATGTATGGCTGAAGAAACATACACATGGTATAAACTACTATACAATACCATTTGAATAAATGCTAGCAAGAACTTCAAGTAAGCTCAATTATTCCGATGCATAAACTAAACGTGTATTAAGAATTTTAATGCAGGTTAAAATAAAGAAACGTTTTAATCGTATATTTCAAACGGTAAATAAGCAAACTGATATGAAATCCACCCCACCCCCTCAAACCCCCGCCCAAAAGAAATAAAATATAATACACAGTGATTTAACAACGAACGTATAGATATAACCTTTATCGATCAATGAGAAATCGCAAGCCAATATGAAAGATTAGATAGACAATTGTTATATTTATTTGCTTTTTATATACTATATACATCTTTAAAAGATAAGTGTGTAAATTTATTAAATTCCTCCCTATGGAATTATACTTTCACAATGAATTCCACTATTTGCAATAAACTGTATCATGTTATTATAAGACTTAAAATGTCAATACATAGTTAGAACTTTTGTGGTTGTGGTTTGTTGATATGGTTCATAAGTGTTTCGCGTTTCTCGTTTTTTATATAGATTAGACCGTTGGTTTTCCTTTTGAATGGTTTTACACTAGTCATTTTTGGAGCCTTTTATAGCTTGCTGTTCGGTGTGAGCCAAGGGCCCGTATTGAAGGCCGTACTTTGACCTATAATGGTTTACTTTTACAAATTGTGACCTGCATGGAGAGTTGTCTCATTGGCACTCATACCACATCTTCTTACTTCTATTTTGCCCATTGAAATCTTTAATACTGTTGATATTACTCCACATTGTGTGCCTCAATGCAAAGATGCAGTATTATTGACACCTAGCAGAGATCCACCAAAAACCGGTGCACTGGTGTCTTTAAATTGCAACGATACGTAAACTTTTGCTCACTGTTATACTCTGACTTCGAGAAGAACATTTATGCACATGATGTACTCATGAATTCGGTTTTTTTTAAAGTGTGAGTAGGAATTTTGTGTCATGAACAAATACACGATGTCCCTTCTTTTCCATTACTTAGAGATATCTCTGATCTGCGTATGCTTAACACCACTTCTTTGCTTATTCAAGTTACTGAATAAAATAAACAAGGCTTTTAGTTTTTCATGTAACATTGTTCAATAAAAATACGGTGTTCAATAACAATACTTTGTTTAATAACAATACGTTGTTCAATAAAAATACGTTGTTCAATAAAAATACATTGTTCAATAAAAATACATTGTTCAATAGAAATACGTTGTTCAATAAAAATACGTTGTTCAACAAAAATACGTTGCTCAATAAAACGAAGTAGTTGACAAGGATGTTCGTAGCTCATAAAACAAAATTAGCCATTGTGTCCTTTGAATTATTTTAAAGACTGCTTTTTAAAATTTCGCGCATAAGTTATGATAAATAAGTAGACCTTAGTTCATCGTTAAGTTTATCGTGTAAATATTTATCTACTAGTTGTTTAAATGCACGACAATCAAAATAAATTTCAAATCATTAATTTTTGAATTATGGAACGTTATATGATACTGCATGTCGTATTTTTGCATGCAACACGAAAATTTCATAGTAATATAATATTTTATTATAGTGTTACATATTGATCAACCTCATAAAAACAATAAACAAGACCCTGTGAAATAGATCAACACCAAGCCTTAACAGACTTTATGAGACACTTAAAAAAACTATATACTTAAAACATGTAATCTTAAGACAAGCACGAAAACTTTAACAATAATTTGAACCGCACTCAAATACAAAATATTTTTATAGCAAACAATAACATCGAAGTTCTTTAAACTGCATATCTAACTATCTATAATTTGTACTTTATATAAACTAAATCTTACAAATTTTCATTTTACATTGAATTCATCACTATTTTTGTAAAAGCACAACCATCGCAAGTGACGTTTTTCTTTAATCTAGTTTTATATTTATCCATAAGAATCCCGCTAAATTATCATCTTTATTTATTTATTCCTTACAAATGTGTTATACTTTTGGATTTCCATAGTTTCAATACTTTCGGTCTCGTGGGTACCAGCTAAAATATATTTCAGAAACAAGCTTTTACTACCACTGTGTCGCTATGGCTGCTTGTAGGCAACAGTTCTCCGATGGGAACATTCGCCTAGTATCGGATTGCTAAATGTTTCTGGCATGATTTAAATGATAAGTTTGTTCTGTAAATTTCCAGTTCCTAAACTATATATTTGTAAAAACACTTTGGTTGTAACTCTTTCAAACAAGTCGACCTTCAACTGTGATTGGCTGTTCTGGTAAGTCCGTATTTTAAGTTTTGCTTTTTTGTTATTAAATCATTTCATTCTAGCAAGAAAGCACCAAAACGAAAGAGTATGCCTATATATCTACTGAAATGCTGAAATTTGAAAATGTTACTTGTATATAGTCTTGTTCAAAGATAGAGAGAGTTCAATTAAGTACATCTGCATCTACAAGTAAAATCTATGGATTGAACTTGTAACGTTTTATATTGTCTGTAACTAATTGATTTATGTTTTATAGAACCACATGAAAATGAGCTGCTAATAACAGAGAAACGTAAGCTCATTAGATATCTGCAATGTAACAAACCGTAACAAAAACCGAAAGTTTTGATATGCTGATATGAAATAATAACACCCAAAAGTACTTTTAAAAGAGCGACGAAAGATACCAGAGGGACAGTCAAACTCATAGATCGAAAACAAACTGACAACGCCATGGCCAAAAATAAAGACAAACAGACAAATAATAGTACAGATGACACAACATAGAAAACTAAAGACTAAGCAACACGAACCCCACCAAAAACTGGGGGTGATCTCAGGTGTTCCGGAAGGGTAAGCAGATCCTGCTCCACATGTGGCACCCGTCGTGTTGCTTATGTTATTACAAATCCGGTAAATGGTCTAATTCGGTAGGTCACATTCGTGAAAAGGGAAGGGTATTGTAGTTACGACATAAGGAACATATCCGATATCATCTGTGAAACGGTTATTCCATAACGGTCAACCAATTCGTGATGGCGTCCGTAAACGCGATGTAAAAAGTTACATTAAATATAAGCAATTAAGTTTCAATTGCTGAACAGTCAGATCATTAGTTGCTGGGTCATAATTTGCTTTTATAAAAAACAAAAGCATGTTTCAGGGACTAGAAACTTTTTCTTATTAAAAAAAATTCCAAAAGTTCGGTTAGTCCTGCGCAAATAATTTCAAAACATTTAAGCACTATGAGGGAAAAAAAACGAATAAACAAATTAATATTTTGGCCTTCTTAAATGATAAAAAGATAGTCCGTACTTTTCTCGGTATTTCAAATTTTGGAAGGTGTAAGGCGAGTTAAATTATTCACATTTGAAAATGACACAGTATGATTTAGATAATCTTAATAAAATATCGACAACTGTTGTAAAGTCAGTATCCTCTATATTTTTATGATCAGTACGTTGACATTGGACTAAATCCTATATTTGCCGGTTGACAAAACACTGTGGACTTGTATATTGATTTGTCTGAACTGATTTAATATGAGTCAAAAAGATTATCTGCTTTCAAACAATAAAATAATACGTATTCTACGGTATTTTTTAATTCAGTGCTTTTATATATTAGATAAAATATAAAGGCATAATAGCATAAATAGCAATTTTGATGCATCGTAGTCTCTTAAAACCCGGAATATTTCAGAAAACTAAAAGCATAAAACAAAATTCGAAAGACTTAAACAACCGAAAAGATCATGCCAGCGCCAAAATACTGCAAAACTGAACATCATTTATTTTGAGGTCTGATATTTTTTTTTTGCGAGTTAAGAAATGTTGCAATCAATACGTGCATGCATTTAATCGCAATCAATATGTATACATATGACTAAATACTATACAACTGAACAGAATGAAAGGAGGAAATTAATTAAAACAATTTTATGATAGATAAAAATGTAAGAACATAATATTCTTTTTATGGTAAAAAAAAATGAGATATGAAGGGTTTTAATAATTGATTGATTGATTGATTGATTGATTGATTGATTGATTGATTGACGTTTGTTTTACGCCGCATCAGCGCGAAAAGCTATATCTCGGCTTAAGGGTTTTAATGAGTAAAATGAAAAACAAACCACATACTGAACAATAGTTATAAATTGTCTGATTTATTGCAGAAATGCATATCGTGTTCATCTACATAAGCCCCAAAACATACAAACGGTATGGGAATTTTGTATTTTGATAAAAGGACCGGTATGTAGGAAAATAAAGAGTTGCTGGATATAAATCCTAGAGCCAGCAATCAAAACTAAACATTCACACCCCTTTTTAATCTCGGTCAATGGCATAACCAAAGCTACTCTATAATACAAATATGAGAGACAAGAGAAAATAATACCAAAAACATCGTATCAAAGAATCGCTCTCAGTTACTGAAAGCCAGTCCAAATCAATTGATATAAGAACCTCTCTTAAACTCTAATATTAGCTGGTGTACTTCCAAACAGACTGCATACAGTAACACCATAAGCAGAACAGGAGGACACGATCTTGTGCAATGCCCAAAGTAGATTCGTACAAGATTTCAATTTCAAAGCAATAAAAGATAATTGTTCAGTCCTGCCACAAACTATAAATAAGAGAATTCATATTAATTCTTTAAAAAGACAAAAAAAAAAGACGCAATAATTAAACAACATCAGTATAATCAATAAGCGATTGTCAAAGAGACCGAAGATAGCAAAAACTATAATCGTTTTTTCCCTTTGAATATTTCAAAGCAGGAAATGTTTATCTAAAGACAAATTTCAAATTTATTGTTTTACGCTATCGCCTTTTTATTCCGAAGTCTTTATCTATCCCCATTTCAACAAATCTTTAGCTAATTGTTCGTTCCACAATTCATTATTACAGTTTCAGAAATATCAGCATAATTTAATTTGTGACGTACACGATAATTTCTACAGAAAATCTGACTTAACATACTTAACATTTATACAAGGACCAAATGTCAAAATATTCCTTTAGGAGTATCCGTTTTGTACCTAATACGTGTATGCACATTTCACGTCGCCCTTAAATATTGTACTATTAGATGGATATATTAGTTTTTAGAGCTAGTAGACGATGTATTTAATTGAGATAGGCGTATTGTAATGGGTACAAAGTACGCATGGCATTTGATTTGAGATTTGGCACAAATCAGGGGTGCGGCTTTAATTGAAAAAGTAAAATTTGTACTTTTCATGATGCTGTTAATCAAAACCACGATAATTCACATTTGAAATCAATATATTGATCGATGGCTTTTATATCACTTTTTGATCGAGGTACATATTATCAAAATATAAATTTGTCAGAAGTATTTGTTAATTAGATTTCGTAGTATACGACTTCTGTACCTTAAACAGTATATTTTATACTTCAACTCTGTAAGTTCATTAGACGAACTTCTGTTTTGATTTTAATTAATATTAAGATATCAACTCTTGCAAGCAATAAGTACACAAATAGTGTCCTGCTTTTAGTTCAGGAAAACAACATTCTGATATTCAAAAATGCAACTAAAATATTCAAACTCTTTTTCCGGTCAAATACATTAAAAGTTAATCGCAAATTTACTATCAAAATCATACAAGTCTTAACCCATTTTCTTATAGGTTATCAATAATAAAGAGTTATTTTAGATATCCTGGTTTGAAACCAAAAGTGATCAGATGGGACTCAGGTAAATTAAACTTGAACTGAGCAGTTCCTTTTCACTACAGCAACAAGTGTTCAAGTAGATTTTAGTAAGTGTCAAACACAACTGACCAGGCAAAAGAGCGATATAGTGTGTTTTGTTTAATGTCTTGTGGCAAGTATTTCATGTTAATTCAAGACGACGACAAAAAAAAAAACAAAAAAAAAATACATTGGTAGGTAGGTTCTACAAAGTGGGTTGAAAGGGATCAAGTGTAGAGAACATTTACTGTATCTGAAAAAAGAGGGTATTTTGAAAAAATGGGCAAAACCTTCGTTTTGCAAACAACCAACGGACCCATCAAATAGATGTTTCGATGGTTTTTTACGTGCAAAGGTCATGATACTCTCCCAACACGAGATTTTAGATTTAACGTTAGCATGGGGTATGGATGGGGTTTACAGGATAGAGAAAAATAATCAAAAAGTGCAGAATAAAGGGCTGCAAAAATAAAGGATAGAGAAAAATAGGCAAAAAAAAAATAAAAATTGAAGAATAGAGAAAAATGGTCTAAAACATTAAAGAATAAAGACATGAAGGACCCTATGTAGACCCTCTAGTATTTGACATTTTGATTGGACGTGCCTGCGTATTTCTACATCCCGTGGAGACATAATAAAATTGAAAACGGAAATGGGGAATGTGTCAAAGAGACAACAACCCGACCAAAGAGCAGTTTTTGTTATCCGCATTTCCAATTGAAAGGAGTAAAGACTGGCGTCCAGAATATGAACCAGCACACAGGAATCGAATAAAGTAAAAAGATAAAACTGTACGGCAAAAGACGCCAAACGCTATCCGTCGTCAAGTACCCGACAAAAGCATGGGGCTTACTGTCGAAGGGAGAAAGTATCTGTTACTTATTGCTATAACTCTTGGTGTAAAGGATCAAGAACATAAGTAAATGCTTGTATTAGTTAAGGGTGTAAAAGAAAATCCGAATAACACCAAACATCCTAGACTAAATCCTATTCTTTCACAAGATGGCATATTTAAAAATCTTTACAGTCCCATCTTTTGATGTTTATTGTTACAAATTTTAACATACTGGTTGACCCTACGTTGTCATAATGGTGTCAATGTATTCTTATTTAAAAAAATATATACATTGAACAAGAGTTAGTGTAATAAATCGAAACATCAATGTTCTAAAAACTAATCTGGTCTGCATCCTTGACAAAATAAAATAAAATCTATGAACTATATTTTTTCAGAGATATTTGTTTTTAAAGATAATTTAAGAGTGTGGCTTTTAGAAAATTACGAGCACTGTACATGAATATGAACACGTTTTTGACCTTTTGTGCTCCAAATCTGATCGGGCATGACAGTGTTTCTCACATCTCAAATATATATGAACTAGTTTTAGAGATGTTTTTGTAGACAATTTAAGAGCCGCATTTAACATTTTACGAGCACCGTATATACATAGGAATATGTTTTAAATTTTGGATTTGACCATAGATAAGGAAGAAACAAGAAAATAATAAAATTGCATAATTTCTCCGTTTTCAATATTAGTATATTGGCCTTGGATGGCCCAAGTTTAATCGGGCACGACAGAGTATCTACACATCCAAAAATGTCGCACAGACGTACTGGTCCTATGTACGGAATGTGTTTGAATGTCTTCATTCAACAATCAAAAAGTAAAGCTTTAAAAGATTTTTTTTTGTTTGTTTGAAAAATTATCTTTCAGATTGCCATCCAATATTTCGACAATTGGAGGTCAATATGGGAGCAGGCAAATTCAGCTGAACAATTCAAGCAAGTATGGATAGATTATGAAATAAACATACACAGTCGAACATTACCCTTTTTTAGATGCTTGCACCTTCTTTGAATGATAAATTGATTGATGACTGCTTTACGCTGCATCGGCCCAAAAGGATATATCTCGGCGATCGTCTTCTTCGAGAAGTATGTGAATGATCATAATTTGCATACTGACGTCCGTTGTGTTTGGTAATTTTAAAGAAATCGATATTATTCGAGTAATTAAACAAACAAAATAATAAAACCAACATGAAATGGTTGATCTCGGTGAGAAATAATAAAATATCATTGAGCTGAGCATGAATTAAATTTCTACTTGTTAAACTTTCTTTCATGGACGATTGGTAAACTTTGATGTGTCTTTACATTGTTGTTTACGTTTGAACGTCGATTACTACTTAAAAACATAATTTATCAAATAGTTATTTCTGCATAACAAATTCTTTCTTAAATTTATAAAAAGTTATATTATATATCATCGGTTTTGAATGGTATGTATCAGACACTCTGACTGAGAATTAACTCAAGTCAGGAGCCTGTAATTCAGTGGTTGTTATTTGTTGATGTTTATCATATTTGTTTTTCGTTAATTATTTTGTACATAAATCAGGCCGTTAGTTTTCTCGTTTGAATTGTTTTACGTTTGTCATTTCGGTGCCTTTTTTAGCTGACTATGTGGTATGGGTTTTGCTCATTGTTGAAGGTCGTACGGTGACCTATAGTTGTTAACTTCTATGTCATTTGGTCATAGGTGGAGAGTTGTCTCGTTGGTAAGTATACCACATCTTCTTATTTTTTATATTAAATGAACATAACGCATTCGATCGGTACTCAGTATTTACCAATATATAAGAATCCAAATGACAAGAAGTGCCAAACTTATTGAAAGTTATTTCAGAAACAAAATTGATTTGTCACATTTCACTAGACTAGAATATCAATCAGTTCACCCCGAATAAGTTTAGTGCATAAACAGCATTACCATTTATTAGAATGATTTATGGCAGAAAAATATATCTTTACTGGCATTCGAACATAGGAGTTCTTTCATCTAAGGCATAACTTTCTAATATTCTAACCACAATATTGTCGATTTGTTTTAAGATATGATGTAAACTTTCATAGACTCTAAAGAGTGTTTATAAATAATACATCAAACTGAATAAAATTCACAAATGATATTTGATATCAATTAATCAAATGTTGATGAAAGTTACAATACAATAACGATTTTAGAAAGTCAAAGTAGTTCGTCTTAACGAATCAGAAACAGTTAAACCACTGAAGTATTTGAGTTATAATGTATCGAAAAATGTGATGTACGAGCGCGTTAACGCTAACAATGTATACATGCTGTGTTCATGATACATGTACATATATCTATGAATAAAAAAGCCAAGGCTAATTTTAAAAAAATTTTTTTGCAAACAACATGCGTTTCCGTGTGAAAAATATTCAGTTTATCAATTTTGAACTGAAACGGTCATTTCAAACGGCTCTTAAACTATTGGACAATAAATTATTGCTTCAATTTTTTTAAGTCTTTCAGTTTATTTTGAGACTTATTGACTACGGTACATTCAGTACTGTTCAGACGATATGCTTGAAGTCAGTTAAGAACCGTTCGATCTATGTTCATACTGTTCAGTGGTTGTTGCTTACCGATTTACAACATCAACATATTGAATTTTCCAAATAGTTACTGAACAGTACATGATTGACTGCATGCCAAGTGTCTGAACAGTTTTAAATTTACAACTAGAAAATATATGAAAAAACTTTTAACAAGACTAATTTTTTTAGGTTGACGTTTCAAGTGATGTTAAGATTGAAATGGCCGTTTAAGACTAACATTCATTTACTAATGAATTAGGCACGTACAAAGTTAGTCAAACCGGAAACATTCAAAGATCGAAATCGAAAAGGAGATTCATAATTCAAATACCAGCGAAAGTCATCTACCTTGATCCTTACGTATGATCATTCAAAGACTATGAAATATTACAATGTGATAAATGGTTTAATGTACTTTTTGAATTTCGGTTATGGAAAACATAGAGAAAGAGTGTTTGAAAATTGCATTATTCAATTATTTTCAGGAATATTTAAACTTTTAAAGATTTAGGATACCGGTTTCTCATTTAAAGTTCAGTTATGAATGAATTGAATCTTATTTTTTGAGGTAAAAAATGCATGATCTTCGTACTTAGACAGCTTTCAAAAAACATCTTTAGATTTGAAGGTATTCTATGCGACTGTCATACGAGTGCCAGATTTAGATAGCTATAAAAAAAACCAGGATTATTCTACCATTTTCTACATAAGGAAACGCCAAGTCAGGAATATGACAGTTGTTTTCCATTCGTTTGATGTGTTTGAGCGAATTTTTTTTTTCTTATATTCTAATCCAAACTAACGATATCCGTTTCAGAAAGGATTACACGTCTTGTTTCTTGAATAATTTTCTTCAAATATGATAGAAGTAAAAAAAAAAAAAAAAAAAATAAGATACCAAATATATAAAACGCTTGATGCACCAGAACCAAAATTGTTTAAACAGAACAGTTATAGTTTTGCATTAAGAGGTTACAATCTTAGTTTAAGCATTATAACTTGTACACTAAACATTTTGAATATTCGAAATATATCATTGATTTCAGGAAATGATTGCCCTCTCTCCCTCTCTCTTTCCGTTTAGGAAATTTCAAATCAAATTAGAAATTCCAATAAGTTTAAAGACATGTCAAAAATTATTACTTAATGGTCTTATACTAATTTTAAAGATTTATGAATAAGATATACAAAAGAAAAGTTGTAAAATTTAATTTAGACAATGCATGATTTTTATTCTAATATTCGTAAACGTCATTTTAATTTTTATTTAATAAACTTTTTGTAAAGGGGTAATTGCTGTCTATCATGTTGCGCTGAATATGTTTAGGTAATAGTTTCCACCGCCCAAATATGACATTAATAACAATACGACAAATTTAGTTAATAAACATGTCAAAATCTATTTCGACAGCTTTTAACGGTCTTACTCATACAAGATGTTGTTATACATGTTAGTATTATCAAAGTTATATCTTTAATAGATAAAAGGTATACTACTACTAAATATATAGAATTAAACCAGGCACAACGTAGTTCAATGTCTGACCGCCCATGATTTCAGAAACCATTAATTTTAATAAGTTGTTTATTTACGAAATTTGATAATCATCATTTTATTATATAGATACCATTTGTAACAAGATTGTGGTAGTACTAAACAGGAGTAAATGTGAAATTTGTTTATTCGTTTCAATATGCTCGGTGATCGATATTCCACAACACAATAGAATTTATCAGACGATATGTGAAGATGCATAACACTGCATGCTCGTTCTGACGGTTTCTTTGACTTAAACTAGCTAGGATACACTACCTTAGAGACACGTGACCATTGCCAATGAATTATACAAATAATAACATAAACCACCCGAACAACAGAAAAGAATTATTTATAAGTGTCGGGAAGACAACAATATCCCCGCCGTAATTCCGTGGAATGATCAATAAACTCACCAAATATACCAGGATTAAAATTTTGTACGCCAGACGTGTTTCGTCTACAAAGGACTCAACAGTGACGCTCAAATAAAAAAAGTCAAACACTCAACATTATACCTTTTGAAAACAGCTCAATGTCTGTAGATATAACGAAAAAAGTACTTATATGGATCACGCATTGATCTAAATTCATGGCTTATACAAATTGTTTATTGTTTATGTCGTGGGAATTTTTTGACAAAACACAGATATATGTAAAAGACCCCAAGTGGTTTGCGATTTTAGAATTACTACATTTCTTGCAATTATATATTGTTTTGGTTTTTAACAAATCAAAAGAGATCACCGTAGGTACAATTGTTTAATCCATTTTGTAATTTTAAAGGGGCACTAGCTACGATTGTGACAAAAGATCAAATAACGGTTCTTTTTTTTTTCAAGTATTAATACAAACGGAATATTTTTAAATACTTTATCGTTATAAGCAGGCAGTTTGGCCCAAAATTGTCAAAATAAGCTCAAAAACTTTGCAGCTGTATTATTCACTTGCAAGTCAATAATTTAACCTCATTCAATCCATATTCGTGTGACCTTCAAGTAAACCCTTTAGCTGAAAATGAATTATTATGTACTAGACATTTTATAAATTTTGACTTGGATGGAGAGTTGTCTCATTGGCACTCATACCACATCTTCTTATATCTATGTTCAGTTATTAAAAGGAAAAGATTGTCACCAAAGAACGTGAAACAAGGGCGAACCATTTCGTTGACTGATTTGATCCACAAACAAACATTTTTATACAGGCAAAAACGATGATTAACATATTTTTTAACCTATAACATGAAATCAAACAGACCTAGAAAAATTCAATTGCACGTGCTGGCTATCTATTTATATTTATGATTATATCGGGTTACATGACCGTTGGCAGTATTCGGAGGTCATCTCGATGGTTAATTAGATGGCGTCTAGACTAAAATACACACGAAATGCTGATACATATTATCGAGTCCTTGCATTGTTAATTGTTTAATTAAGACTTTTTGTAATTTGGATATACGTTTTAGTATGTTATAAATTAAATGTGAGAATTCTAGTTAAAGCGGTGAAAACGAATTTGACAGTTAATGCCACTTTAAAAATCTCGACTAATAGGAGTGACTTTTCTGTCCATAATGAACAATCATCTTTCTTCTTAAATAAGCTATATTCAGTACGCCATTACATACAATTTCATAACAATCGATCTCTTTTCTCACAAGAAACTACAATTTAACACATCTCTTAAATAATTAATTATTAGTTTAAATTGCATGTTATCATGAGTTGTTCTCATTTTTTATTTAAGTTGAACATGGTAGTACTAGATGCACAATTGTACAACTATTTTCTAGTCCATTAGATTAGTCAGTTAAAATAAAGCTTTTCAAATCATAAATTGAAATTAGCGTGTAAAAAACGTCACTTTTATCGTTTCTTTATTTTAGCGATCTTTTCAAATAATATGTAACGGATAATCATCATTTTTTTGTATTTTAATGTTAATTCATTCGTGTGAACAATCCAATTAAAAAAGGTAAATTCATTATTTGTAATGTATTTCCTATTTAATTACAAAAAACATGGGTGCATAATGAATAATTAAAAGACCAGAGACAAAAGAGTATAAAAAAGGTCAGGGACAGTTAAAACAGATAAATATAAAACCTACTGTGACTTATTTAAGTCGATAAGTGAAATGTACACATTGCTTTTATCGGTGCCATTCGTTTTGAGATTCGTTTGCTATGTATACACATGAATGTATTTTCGCTCCGGTTACGCAGTTGCTGAGGCTGAGCTGTATTTTGAAATAATCTGAAACAGAAACCGAAATCAAACTGTTCGTATTTCAGTCCCAAACTTCAACATTTGGTCAAGTATCTTAAAGGTTTGAGAATTTATGTACCTATGATTTATCTTTTTGTTAACGACTAGCTATTTATGTTTATCAGATCTTTTAACGATAAGCGATTTATAATGCTTTATCGATGAGTTTCACATTTCATATATAGTTAGTAAAACGACACGTGTCATTAGTTGAGTAAGAACTGCTACCCTTCCGGAGTACCTTAAGTTATCCACGGTTTAGAAGTGTTCGAAAAGCTTCTGCGTTGTAATTTCTGGATTATTGGTTTTCGAAACATTCAATCCTTAGTTTTCTGGATGTTTGTTAGAATTTTCTTCTATTTTTTGTTGACCTTTGGTGTATTTGTCCTGTGACCTTAGATTTTTAAAGCCCCTTTAGTACCTTTTAGGTTACACTTTCACAAACCACACCTCTTTTGGGGAGATATATAACATTCATAGATATTTTGTTTTGTTTACCTACTGGTTCTCAGATATGATCTCTATGTTTCATCTCGTAGAGACATAACTTGGCAGTAAATATACAAATGCATAGCGGTCAAATTGAAATCTGTGGAAGACCTAAAGTGAAGGGGGTAGTACAGAATTTTAGTGTAAGTTTAAACTTTTAGAAGTTCGGGGCATATAAATGTTGAAAATGTGCAGTACAGCCATATATTTTGACCTGTGAAAAAATAGTAGTGCATATGAGCTTTCCATTCTAGGATATAATTTTTACGAATTTCATAGTAAACGTGGTACAGTTTTAGCCGTAAAAGGAGTTCCTATAGGAAATTGCATTGTCTATATTTACAGAATTACAACTCTAATTTTTCATATGCTTATTCGTCCCAAGTTTCAAGTTATCTATATATTTTTATCAACAAGTTGTTAATTCGACTTACACAAAATAAAAAGATAACTATAAGATTAAGACTTCAGCTACCCTCTTTGGTTGATGAATATATGATAGATAAAAGTATAGGGGTTTTAAAAAGCAATTTCAATTAAAATTTTACAATGTATGTTTCACAAGAAAAATTTAAATAGCTCTTCAGATGAAGGTGTGTGGTTCAAGGAAAGTTTACTCCACATTAATTAGTTATCAATTGCCAGACTGATTGCATGTAATGGACTACAAAACTTAAAAATATATAATTAACATTTTGTAGCTGGACCTACATGGCAATTACTACCAACTTTCACACTTTTCATTCATCTATATACATTATGATAAGTTCCGCATCATTATAAACCTAGGATATAATTCGTTTTCCCATTTAGTTTACAATTTACCTATAACTTAACTGAAGACTTGTCAATAACCTTCACAGTAGTTTTACATGATGGGTATCTGTGACGTGATGCTGCTATTGACATCAAGTTTACATCGATAAATGTTAATGGATCAAATATTCATTTTTCAAAATAGGATAAGTACTTTTATGTGTTGGTAATTTGTATAAATATATTGCTTTACATAACGGGTCAAAATGTTGATTGCATTCATGTGTCATCAACAAGCGATGTACGTTTCAAAAGAAATGTATGGTATACTTAAATGAGACAACAACAACATGCCTTACCCCCCCCTTTTTTGTTTTTATGGCACCCTCAACGGAGTTTGATTATTCTACGTTTCTTTTTTTCTGTTTTTTATTTTTCTTCCACTTTTTTTGTCCAGCTTATATCTTGGAATTCTATGAACCAATTGTTATGGAACTATACCATAATGTTAACCAGCATGTGCAGATTTGCAATCGGGGTATGGCATTTTCAAGATGGCCGCCGTTTCCATGGAAACAGCAAAAAAGTAAAAAATCAATATGCTCCAAAGTTAATGAAACTTCACACAAATATTGACTGGCATATGCAGATGTCCCATTTGACTTTGGAATTTCCAAAATGGCTGCTGTTACCATGGAAACAGCAAAAATGTCAAAATTTTTAAAATGCTTCAAACTCAATGAAACTTTGCTATAATGTTAATTGGCATGTGTAGATGCCCTCTTTGACTTTGGAATTTTCAAAATGGCTGCCGTTACCATGGCAATGGGGGGACGAGGGTGCCATCCGTTATTGCTAGCAATTACAAATCTAGTTGTTTTTGTTTTTGTTTTACAGGGTTGTTACGTTGTTATCGTATTTACATTTTGCCCAAGTATTCCGTTATTCATAACTGAGTGTGTAAACGATTAAAAAATGTTCGCACCATCTAAAGTTAAAAGTTTTTAAAGTGGTCCAATGATCCAATTTTGAAACAACTGGATGTGAGAATAAATTGAAAACTACAAATGCTAATTGTCCTTGAAAAAATAGGAACTGGAGACAAATTCAAATTTTACATCACAAGATACTTAAATTGTACCAATCAAGCATCTCAGTTGTCATGTAACGTGGACAAATAGACAATAGCTTTGCTTAAATTTATCAATATTATAGCACTAAACAATGTGTTTACTTCAACTGAGAAATGATAATTTCACTCAAATGAGGGTCGTAATGGGGCTACCTTCATGACGAATCACGGTAAAAATTCTTGCAAAATGACGTTAACGGTAATTTTGGTGCATGACGATAAAATGTACAATTTCTTTTAGACGACAAAAAAAATCAGCTGATTATGACGAATCACGTTAATTTTTTTTCCAAAAATAACGTTAACGATAATTATTTGAGACCTCTGACGAATCACGATAACAATATTTTGACGAACCACGGTAAAATTTTAACCAATTTGACGCTAACGGTAACCGAAAATGGCCGTTTGACGCCTGACGGTAAAGGGCATTCCTACCCTCTTAAATGGTAATATGATGAGATACTGTAAGAGAAGCTAATTGTATTTGAAAAGAGTTGGAGTAATGATACCTTTTCTCATCCTTTTTATTTACATATATTTAATATATTCAATTACTGTGGTGACATAATAAACCAAGGTTTTTGTTATTAGAAGCGTCAAACTCGTCTGCTGTGGGAGGAGTGCCTATTCTGAGATAGATATGAGACATAAGATTGAAGAAATTATCACTTACTTTGATGTTTGGCTGGTTATCCGAAAACGAAAAATATATATCTTTAAATTCACTATATCTTTATATTAGTTTGTATTTTAATCCTGTTTCAGTATATTATGTCCAAGTATATCACTTTTTTTCACCACAGCAAAGTAGTCTTCGAACCCTGATGGTATCTAACTTATTCGCGTGTTTTTTTAATTCAAATTTCATTTCCATTTTTCACACGATAGAAATTGAATAATGACTTTTAATTGGTTCGATATTTTTGATATGCATGAATATTCATGATAAAAAGGTATATGCTTCGATGTAACGAGGGATGTTTTAACAGTTATTTAAATATCCTTATTGCCTGAACAAGTAACAAAACTGCAATTTTTCTACGTGGATAAATATAACTGTCAAATTTATGCAATATTTTGGGGATTGTATAAAGATAAATGTTTAATAAATAATACTATGGGCTTATTCCGGTTGCATCTCTTACAAATATGGAAGTTTATATATAATAATCGTTACAGTAAAAAAATAGCATTTAAAGAACTATTGACGACAATTTTCTTTAGTGCATAAATCTAATAACTTTCGTCGTCAAAACAAAACGCCGTTTTTATTCAAAATATGCAATTTCCAATTAAGCATGACACATCAACAAATGACATTGCATCAAGTGTTTAACTAACTTTACAGACGTTTAGTAGCGAAATCGATTTAAATAAAAAATACTTAGATACAATGTTTGGAACATATAAACAAATTTCGTCTTTATAAGTAGGAATTCTTTATCATTATGAAATATTATTTACGCTTTTTAAATTGATAGGGATGGATAAATAGGAAGATGGTAATGTATACGCCAATGAAATTGATAGGGATGGATAAATAGGAAGATGGTAATATATACGCCAATGAAATTAAGGCGACAGTAGTTTACCCATGTTCAAACTCGGTAAAATACAAAACCGGGGGAATCGCATAAAATCCAAAAAGGAGCGAGACCGAGTAAGACAGCAATCTAAAGATGTTAAAACATACATTAAGATGTCTTCAACATTTGACAAGTGGCTATATCAAAGTTGAAAATCGGTCCAATTCTGGACAAGCTACGAAAATAATTGGAGCTGCTAAGGTTCTTTCACCAACATCAAATTAAAAATGTATTTAAAAAAAAGTAAGACAAAAACGAAGACAACAACTGGCGGAGTTCTTAAATTCGGACAGGCATTTTAGCATGTGGGGGTTAAATTTGTTTGTTTTTAGTATTCCCCATTCTCTGTTTTTATCTCGATCCATGGAATAAATAGCATGTATAGTAGAACATACCATAAAGTAAGGTTAAAAGAATCATTTAACTCTATACTAGCTGTATTGCAGACAACAAAAACATTTACGGTATGGTATACAGCAAAAACACTAGCGACATGGCATACAACAAAACACTAGCGGTTTTGCATACAGTAAAAACAAAACTACAGGAAGCAAGTGAAAAAATACTTAGGAACACTGTACTGAAGAACGGAATAGAATAAATGATTCAAACTGTAAACAGAAAACCAAAATTAATCCCTCACATACAAGACGCAATGAATTCTCAACCTCTACAGGAGGTTATGCTCATTTTATAAATAATTTTTGATTTTGTTGACCCTCCCACGTTTTTAATGAGTAGCGCTCATTTTGTAACAACAAGCAAGTTTTGCTATGATAAATGTCAACTAGCCAGAGTTTCGGTGTACCCTTGACGGTTTTGATGTTCTGTTTATGCCGTGTTGGTGTTGATGCTCACTATTGTTTCATATTATTTGCTTAACAAACTTTTAGTCCAAGGCATACCAGACGAAGGTTACATAAAAAAGTTAACAGTGTCTTGCGCAATGAAATCAGTGTAATACAAAGCCACGCGTAACGTTTAATTTTAAGTTCTGCGGTTAATCCAGATTTGAGCATCGAGTACAAAATTCAGACGACCTATTTTAATCATAGCATTTAGTACTTGTTTTCAGTACATAAGCCCGATTCTGCTATTTCGCAACTGGAAAATCCGTTTGCGTTACAAAAAAGAAAGTAGATGATATACTTCGGCGCTTTTTAACGTAAGCCATTTTTCTTGTAAAACTATATGCACAAATATCTATGGATATAATGTTTCATAACTCACTCATAAACAATTTAAAAATTTAACGTTAGAAGGAATAAATAATATTTTATTTAATCTCCAGTTGACTTGATTTTGTCTCTATAATTTGAAAGATAATTTGACATTGTTTCACCAGCTTATATCATGCATTATATTGTAAAGCATTATCAATTAAATAGGTAATGATTTGTGATTTCTACAGTTCATATTGAATGCAAATTGTATGAAAAATAGAAATAAGGTGACATAGCAACTATCATTTAAAGGCAAAGGAACAAAGATGTGAACAATTACAGGTCAACATGCCATACAATTAGTTTAGCTATAAAAGGCAAAATTTGAAGCAATTCATAATAGAAAAACAACAGCCTGATATATATTACATCAATTAACGAAAAACATTTATTACAGACAGCAATCAACGACAACTGCAGGATTACAGGCTCCTGCATGGCTTTGGACAGGCACATACAGAATGTGGCGGAGTTGAAACGTTTATTGGCGCTACAACTTACCTTAACCTGGGACAATTAAGTAACAACACAACATAAGAAAAAACTTAAAAACAAACTAAAAATCAGTTGGAAAGAGCTTGACTCAATTCAGCTTACACACAACAGATAAAAATTTGTAGGATATAGTGTCATATAAATAAATATATGACGGACCTCATATCACATTTTCCGACAATTGAAATATCAACGTTGGAGGGGGAGAGTACTTGTTTGTTTTTAACATTTTTCATATGTTTGAAAGGCATTAATGTCGTTTTGATATCTTTCGCCTCTTTTGAGACTATCAATATAAAAAGACCTCAACTGAGCAGCAATTCACGCCTTTGGTCAACTTTTCTAGTTAAAAGCTACACGAAGGGTCTTCGTTGTGAGTTGTTGAATTTCATTTCCAAAATAGTAAGTTATCACACATATGTATCGAAGAAAGAGCCCTCAGTTGTGAACGTATATCTGTTCCGTTTTAAACAATGCCATAATATCTGTTCTAATCTGTTATAATCTTTATTCCATCAGGAACAAATACTTTAATATATGTTCCAGAAGTAACAATATTACAGAATATTGTTTTCCATTTGGAACTTCTATTATGAAGGAACTTCTTTTTCATGACACTGTATTGTTTTGTCTTGTGTTGTTTAATTTGTATATATGCTTTTCAAAAGCCTTTTCATTATTTATACGAAAATAAATTATCTGTTTAACACGGTTGAAATTAAAATAAAAATAAAAAGTGTATGATTTTTTAACATATCGTGTTAAAGATGCGAGACATTTTTATTTTCCCAATAATACGGCCCATAAATCACAATATTAAAGGCGTTCGATTCAATTTGGATAAAACGTCGGAATAATGAAAGTCTCTCAAATTTAAATTTATTGACATTAATTTTGAAAAAAATGTATCCATAATAATAAATTACATCATCCCTAACGCTGATAAAATCTTTTAATATGGGAAATAAATTTTGGTGGAGTTGTAATTATATTAAATTCAGTTGTTGAGATGTCTAATGACGAATTATTATAGTAAGTTCCATAATTTTGAATAACAAAGGTACAATCAAATATTGCACCAGAGCAGGAACAACATTTGTAATACAATTGATAAGATAATAAGATACTTGAAATTGTAATTGATAAATATATTTGTTACGTTCTTTTGGCGTGCATTTTTAAAGTCGTCATTCCTTTACAGAAAATAATTTACAATTACTTAATTCTTTCAAAGATACAAAGAGTGCATGTAGAAACCTAATCACAAAAAATAGTTGACGGCACTGCTGTTTATAGGGCCTGTTGATTAAGATACTATCCATGTAAACTTATTAATTCTTTGTATGAATTTATTCTGAACGGTCATAAATATATCATTGTTGTAGGATTTTTAAATGATGTGTTTATTTAACATTGATTTTGTTTTGATAATTTAAAATAACTAAACGTAAATTGCTAAAGAATTATGAAAACTTATGTTCCTACATGTTGCATATTTAAATTTTTGCCTTGCACAAGGTCATGTTTTTCTGTTACTTTTTATGACGTGTTTATGCTAAATTCGTTGGATGTGTACTGACTGATATTTAAGTCGGGAGAAAACATGGTTTATTTGTAATTAGTAGAAATTGGATTTGAAGTAGATTTCAATCACTTCGAGTACTCTTAGATCGGTATTTTGTGTATTTTGTTTTTTTGTTAGTGCTAGTTTTTGTAGTTCGTGTCAATCTGAGGCGTCTAGCTCTTACCAACTGATGTTTACAGCTGTTCTTATGTTGTGTTGTTACACGACTGTCCAAGGCCAGTGTTAACAATTCATATTGTGAAATATATGCATAAATACAAAATACAATTCACTCAAAGGATTTGAAAACTGGTGGATAATGTCTTATACAAATTCCTTACCCAAAGAAGGTTTGAGAGCCCACCAACATGTTTACCTTTACCTTATACCTAGGTGCCTGCTCCAAGTCAGTAGCCTGTAAAGGGGTCATTGTCGTTGGTTGATGTCTTTAATACATATATTTGTAATTCGCTTATTGTTTTTATCATAAATCTGGCCGTTCGTTACCTTTTTTAATTTTTCATATTTTATCATGTTTGGGGTCTATAGCTTACTATATACGGTATGCAATAATTTGATTGCATCTATCACATTGAGCTTGACATAAAGGGTACAGCATTGTTTATCCCGTATCTTGACTTACACATAAGTATTAACAGAAAACAGAGGCGAAAAATACCAAAGGGACATTCAAACCCATTAGTCGAAAACAAACTGACAATGCCATCATAGTGAAACTTAAATTTCGATAAGAGATATCTTGTCCATTTCTATGCAACAACATTTAAGCATCATCAACATTTGAGTTATTTCTTTTTATGCTTGTGTTAACTATCACGATTACCTTGATAGACGGCTATTGCTTATAGGAAAGACATTCAAACAAAGGTTCTTAATGGTTAAGCTGGAGTCTTTTCTTCGAAAGGTTTACCGAAGAAATGACGATTAAGATGAGTTAGGGAATATTTGTCAAGTGTTTAATTTGTCGTAGCTAAAATATCGTCTACCTTTTTGGCTTATGATAATACCGAATGTTCTTGTCATGAAAGCCCGACGGTTGTCACGAATGGAATCTCCACCTCTAGTTTTGGTCTGGTTCGTGTTTCTCAATCTTTGTAGTTTTTTTTTCGACTGTTGTTTTTCGTGTTTTTGTCATTGTGTTGTCGAACTTCAATCAACTTATAATACAATATCTACTATATAGGTTGAGATTCTCACAAATCGCAATTTAATAGAACTATATTGTTCTGGTATATGGATGATTCGCTACAATTGTTCAAAATGTGATAATTAACTTGGTTATTTTAATCTCTTAGCAATAATCTGTTTCGTGCTTCTAGTCATTTCAGTTCATGTCCAAACTACAAAATGATTAAAAAATATTCACCTTTGGATTGTCGAAAATCTTGGAAATACAGTTTTTTTTTCTTGAATTCGCAAGTTTTTATGTTGAAGTTTTGTTTGCTTTATTTTCATCAAAATAAAGACATTTTTATTCATTGATAATAATTGAAGAAACACAGAATGTTCTTCCCAAATATTCAAATAATTGAAAACAAATGTGATTTGTCAAGAAACATTTCTACAGATGATTACGAATAGAAATGAGCTGCCATTAGTAGATGCAAACAGACAACACAATTACCAGAAGACACAAGACACCACAGACAAACAACAGTTAAAAATCACTACAATAAAATATTGGAGGTGGTATCAGGTGTTCCAGATTGGTATGCAGTATTTACTCCACTTGTGGCAGCCAATCGCAATGTTGCTGATAGCAAGTAAAAATCCAGATAGGGGGACGAGATTGTGGCTACGACAAGTGATAATTTGTCACAAAGATTTTCCATAACTGTCATTCAAATCTTGATGTCGGTGGTTAAACTGTCAAAAAAGAGAGGACATCTTTTTTCCAAGTACTTTGGTTATTTATTATGACGTTTATAAGTATTCGCTAAGAAGAACAAATTAATATATATATAATATGCAAAAAGTAATGTCTTACCTTTTTTTGTGCAAATATTATATTTTTTCAAGCCTGTCCTTTGAAAACACTTTCGAAGACAAAGTATACAAATGGTTAAAACTATAATATGGTCAAGTTTAACCTTAGAAATTTTTATCATTGTTTTCGTCATTTATTTGTCATTTGATTATGTAGTCAAACATAAAAAAAACTGACATGTGCCGATACATATGGGAGGAAGATTTGATGTATAATTCTCAATATCCTTAGAGGGTATACAGTTCAATATTTTTACAGTCAGTATACCATTTTAACCTCTTAGTGATAATATGTTAATTGCTTTAAGTCATGTTTAATTGATATCTAAACTTAAAAATGTTTCTATCTGGGCTTTGTCGAAAATGTGTCGATCTTGGGTATAAAGTTATTTACTTGAAGTAGTCAGCTTTTATGATAATATGCTGAATGCTGTATTTTGATGAACATATAAACAGACATGTTCATTCATTGACAATAATTGAAACAATACAGAAAGATTTATTTTTTTAATATTTAAAAAAAATTAAAGAATTTGTGATTCGCAACTGAAGTCACAAAACTATTGTTTGTGCTGTTCTCATCTCTGTATCAACAATTTTGCAGTGCGCATTGTAAAGCAAGAAAAGGATAAGGTGAGGTTTTTTTTTTTTAATTCTAGAGTATTCAGTGGATTTATTTTCACACTTTTTTATGTATAAATTACTAAATTTCAGGATTTTTACAATAAGTGTTGTTTTAAAACGAAAGAAAATGATTTCACAGTACCCTAGCTTTGTTTGGCAAAACCTTTCGGAATTTTGGGTCCTCAATGCTTTTCATATTTGTACTTCATTTGGCCTTTTGATTTGAGCGTCACTGTTGAATCTTTTGTAGACATAGCACGTGTCTGGTGTACAAGATTATAAGCCTGGTGTCCTTGATGAGTTTTTTAAATATCATTTCAGCCATCTAGTCCAAGATACAGTCAAACTTGCCTTAACGGTCGCCTCGTTTCACCGGTCACCTGCCTCTAAAGGTCATTCTAGACCCTCCCAAACGTTTTCTCTGTATAATTAACTAATTTCAGCGGTCACCTGATTAACGCGGTCAGTTGTCACCTAATTTTTGCACGAAATCATTATTTCAACTTTAAAGGCAAAAAAGGACGCTTTAAAACGTAAATTTATTTACACGGAGTATTACGACATGTTATTGATCAAATGGCTAGTGTGTGATACAAATTTTAATGTCTTTTTAAGGTTTCTAAGTATTAATATGAAGATTGGTTTACAAAAGATATGCAGTTTGATCAAAAGACACCATCAAAGCACAAATTATTATCTATATTGAGACCATCAATATTTTGTTCTTATATTATTTTGTTCTTTTTATATTCTTTGTTGACATAGTTTGTTTTTAAGGTGATTAAGATTATAACACAATGCTGACTGCTATACCCGAATTTTTGACATTTTTAACTATTATGTCTGTTTGTTTTGCTCACAAATTGTTGTCAATATAATGGAATTCTATGCGACTGCCATACAAGTGAGAGGTTTAGCTAGCTATAAAACCAGGTTAAATCCCCCATTTTCTACATAAGGAAATGCCTGTGCCAAGTCAGGAATATGACAGTTGTTTCCATTTGTTTGATGTTTTTGAGCTTTTGATTTTGCCATTTGATAAGGGACTTTCCGTTGTGAATTTTCCTTAGAGTTCATTATTTTTTGTGTTTTTTTTTTTTGATGTGTATCTAACTTGCAAAATATGGTCGGGTTGACCTGTCGGTCCACAAGTCTACTCGTAGAACCATTTTATCACCCTTAAAACTGATAAAAAAATATAACATGAAGCAGCTTTTCTACTTATGATTAACAAAAAGGAAAGGGCATGCCAAACAAACATCAGTCGTAGTAAATAGACCAAAGAAAACAGACAAACAACAGTTTATAAAACACTAAAACAAACAAATCATAGTTGATATTAGGTGCTCAAGAATGGTTAGCAATTTCTGCTCCACTAGTGACAGCTAGACGTCGTGTAGCTGATACTAAGTAAAAATCAGGTTATAAATAGAATACGATGATGTCATAAAATAGAAAGTGAACGTGTTGTAGTTTCGAAAAGTGGTCATTTGTGACAAAAACAAATTCCATGACTGTAAATCAAATCATGATGTCGGTCGCCAAACTGTTGAAGGGATGATTCTAGTTTCAAAGTAAGATATACCTTCGTAATTCATTGATATTTATTTTAAGTTTTCGCTAAGAAGATCGAAAATAAAAGAATTCAATATAGAATTTGACCATTTAACTGTCTTTTCTTTTTTGTGCAAATTATATATTTACAGGATCAAAAGAAAATCCGTTCTTTGAAAATATTTTCTGAAACATAGTATGCAAATGGCTTAGACTTACCTGACATATATCATTGATATTGTATACTGTTCATATTGTTAAATTACCCATACATTCATCTTTCCCAGAAATATATATTACCTGCTGTATGTCTTCATGTAGATAAATATAAATATCTTTACATATATTGTGATCCAATTTTACCTTAGAACGTATTTTTTCATATTTGATTGTCATATAACTATTAAGTTAAACCACAAAAAAATCTGGCATGTGCCGAAACACATGGGAGGGAGATTCGATATATATAAATATCAATTATCCTTAGGGTGAAAATTGTTCAATATTTTAGATGTCAGCTATTCAAATATTCGTTTGAACAAAGATATCCTTGTGATAATTTCAATTTGAATTATGTAAGATATGGCAAGTGGAAATCAGAACTGAATATAACTAGAGGCCACCGGAGTCCATGTTTATCATTGAGCAGAAATTGTGTTTTGGAATCCTTTACCGTTTCCCCTTTGTATTTACAATAGCCATATAAAAAGGTGAGATAAAACTATTTCAACAATAACTTCAACATTTCAGTTTAATAAAATTCAAGAAAATGCAACAAATAGTGTGTCCTAATTGTTCTAAACGTCCGACACACCTTTGAAGACAAATATGTCCCTATGAGTTTGTTTATCATGAATTTCTAGTTTTTATTAAAGCATTCTTATTAATCTTTAATTGCTTAAAGTTATGGTCAAACGATTGACAGTCAAAGAATGAGAGGAACAGATAAAGGCGTCTGAGGTAAACATATGCATCAGGGAGATTATCACTGGTTTTCAAAAAAAAATAATGAATTTCAGAAAGTCATACATGTGAATTTTAATTACTATGATGTGCCACAATGGCGAACGGTGTGTTATTGAATATAAATATGAATGTAAACAAGGACAAAATCATCCCTGCAAATCCAGTACAAGGTTGGTATATGTCGGTGACATGAAAGGAAGACTAAACAAAGGAATAAGTCGTCATAGATCAGACATCAATTATAATGATCCTGATTTATCAGCATTTCATTCAACATGATCACTCATTCCTTTCTATGCTATTTCGCAGCTTCGAAAAAGATATCACCAAACTGGTCCATATTTGTGGTTGTTCACATTCAGATTTATATTCAATAAAACACCGTTCTCCATTGTGGCAGATCATAGTTATTAAAATTCACTTGTATACATTTCTAAAATTCATTATTTTTTTTAAGCCAGGGATAATCTCCCTGATGCATATGTTTACCTAAGACGTCTTTATCTGTTCCTCTTATTCTTTGATTGTTCAATCGTTTGACCATGACCTTAAGCAATTAAAGACTAAAAGAATGTTTTAATAAAAACTAGAAATTCATTTTATATACAAACTCATAAGAACATATTTGTCTTCAAAGGTGTGTCAATACAGCAAAACTGGTGCAAAGTTGTGTCAATACACCAAAACTGGTGCAAAGTTGTGTCATAGAAAAGAAAGGCCAATGTCCACGAGACAAACAAAATTTTGCGAGAAAAATACCAATTTTAATACTATCAGAACGTTTTTGGTACTGGTACCTTGATTTGTTTATTTTACATAATTCTTCAGTCGTTTGGTTGGTGAATAAGTTTAAATGACGGTCGAAATTCCAATGGGAATTAAATGTACACTACTACTTCTATATATCTTATCGTGCAGCTGACGTGATATTTTCGAACTGACGTTCCTTGAGAGAGAGTGTTGCTGTTTACAAAGAAACTACTATGCCAAAAATTCTAAATGAAACTGTAGATGTCAACTCTTCGAAATTACTACGAATAAATTTCTTATTTGTCGTCTATCTTTTTTTCGTTTAGAAATAATCACTTGTGTGAATTATCAACGGATGTATAGTTGTTTTGAAAACTATTGTTTACTGTACTTGAGCACCTCCGTTTACCCAAGTTTTTTTAAATGATTTGTGCAGCTGAATCCTAAGTCATTCTGTTGTGTATTTTGCGATGTTGCTTGTCTTTCGTCATGTTTCTTTTGGTCATAGTTTTCTGTCGGTATTCAGCATTTTCTTTTGTTAACTTATGAGAATACCTTCGGTATTAATTATGTGCTAATTATCATTTTTCTCCTTCTATTTTTTTTAGGGGGGTTACATGGTCTTATTTTTTTTCAACACGGATATATATTTTTTTTAATAATGGTAGCAGCCAACACTGCACAGATTAAGTGAAAGTTCAAACGAGATAAATCACCGAATCAATGAATAAATTGCCCTTGAGAGTGATAATTTCTCATTTGGCAAGTTTATCCCTAAATAGCTCAAAAAATAATAACTTCTGACAAATAAAATGTCGCATGCATTTGTATTCACTAGAAATAATTCATATAGAGAACGTTACTTCAAGGATTCGTTGTATGGAGATTTGAGTTTGGCCCGTAATGACCAAGCAGTTTAAAAGAAATTATAAAAGTTATTGCATGTATAAGCATGGACTGAATAGTAACGGTGTGTGACTATGGTTGAAAGTAAACGTGACGAAAGCTTATATAGAAGCTTTCATCTGACAATGCAGTACTGTTTTAAAACAGTTTGAACATACCTTCAGAGAAATTTTGAAAACTTATCATAATCAAAGATCGACTCGGTAAACTTGTTTTTGTTCCAAACAGAACCAAATGAATAATTTCAAGATGCTTAGGGTTTCACTGTGAACCAATATCCCTTTTTTGCCACCCGATCAACATAAATTAGAAGGGCTTCCAATCAGCAATCGCCTAAACCAATTTCAAAATATTTCACCTTGTAGTTTTAGAGAAGAGGAGTTAGAAAATTTGTAGGCTAAAAGATTGCCTCTTCTGATCATTTTACAGCATTGCTCCCTAATAAAGTGGTTTAGAGAAGATGAAATTGTAATTTTCCATAGGGTTTCAATGGGAACTCAATGTCGTCATTTTTGCCACCCGGTCAATATCAAATGAGGATTGTTTGCAACGGGTCTCCAAATAATTGATCACATTAATTACAAATCATTTTATCTTGCTTTGGTGTTTGAAACATTGCAAATCAAAATAAACACTTTTCTCTGGCACCCATGTTTTACCCATCTGAACAAAAATCTGGATCACTTGTAGATGTCTTTCTATATATATATCATTATTGGAGTATATGCATATTTTTTAAAGGGAATGGAACATGTTTAAATAAGATCGATAGTTTGTGTGGACCAGTACAACACGACCACGATCAACCTACGAAGTGCTGGTGGAAGAACTGTCTTCAGCACTATTTAGATTTTTAAAAGTATAAGATTTTTCTCAATTGTCATATGATAGCATATCAATATGCATGAATATTATAGTGTTAATTGTATTTAAAACAATATTCTTAGACTAATGAATGGTTTTATCTTTATAGCACTAAAGTCAGATTTAAGTGAACGTTACGTATGATGTGTAGGTTTTTATTACAAAATAAATAACTTTGTGATCTCTAATACACATATGTAAGCATATGCCTTAAGCAAACATACAATTGATTCAATAAGAAGACTAGCAGGGGCTCTTTTCACAAAAAAATCTTTCAACTAAATTTGATCCTAAGTTATACTGAAATGTTAACGACGTAAAATATTTTTTCTCATAAGACCTTTTTGTGAAATGAAAATTTTTCACTTAATAAAATAAGAGTGCACACGCTTAAATGTCTCCCCTGTTTTACTTATCATTGAATTCATGCTGAAAGTCTGTAATATGCAGGTTTTACTATAAGTATCAAATAAACTTAACATTATCAATGTTCTATGAAATTGAGGTCAAGGTCAGATGAAACCTGCCAGTCCGACATGTACACCTTACAATCATTCCATACACAAAATATGGTTGACCTAATGCCTATAGAAGCTTAGATACCGAATTGGCCACTTAACTTTAACCTTGAAACTGATACATGAAATGAGATCAAGGTCAAGTGAACCTGCCCTAATGGACATGTTGACCTTGCAAGGAACCAATATACCAATATATAAATAACACATAGCTGAGAGGGTGATAGAGCAGATTGTTACCCCGAGAAAACATTGTCAACTGAGGCGAAGCCAAGGTTGACAATGTTTTTGAGGGGTATCAATCTTCTCTATCACCCTCTCAGCTATGTGTTATTTAATTTATTATACTGAATGTCCTATCATTATTGTCTTTTACTGTTGAATATTAAATTTTAAGTATTTTACTATGACGTCCCGTACATAACAACGTTACAAGTATTAGAAAAGTTAACAGAAGTGAAGCAAGATTTTTTTATTTTGTATTTTGACAGTCTATGAAAAAGTTCTGAGCCAAAACGTAGACATTAAGTATTTTCTTTAATTATTTGATGTAAATTCAATTCATTGTCTTTTAGATTATCGATTTTTGATTGGTCTTCACGAGAGGGTGACATTCAAAAACTTGTCTCCCACTCAGCCATGGGATAGAGTAAATTATCTCCCTCGTATTAGCCAATCAAAAATCCTATTGCTAATAATAAGTTAGCCTGGGATCCTGGCTCACTGCTCGACAGTAGAGCCAGGCGGAATACAACGACACGGTTTCGTCAATTGGATGTTAGAATGATGCATCGCGGGATAGCGTCATTTTTTGACACATGGCGGGAAATATTTATATTGTCACGAATTCATTGAAAATTATTTTTCATTTCATATGAAATGCAAATTTCGAAAAATTGAGCATATATAATCCAAACGCTATTGATTAACATCGTGAATCAACTGTTAATTAACGATCTGATCGATATATTCCTTGTTTATAGAACATGCACATGCGCAATAATTCAGTCCTGTTCAGCGCTGATAGTTGGTCACGTGGATTGTATTACGCCTGGCCCTATCGACGAAGTATTAGATTGGGTCAGGATGCCAGGCTAATAATAAGTGAGTATGTAACTAGACAAAATAAATTGCTTCGCCGAGAGCAGCTGGATACGACCGCAGAGGTTAAACCCTGAACAGTTGGGGCAAAAATGGACACAATATTCGCGCTTGATACAGGTCTGAATTTGGATTGTAATTCAATATAGGTTTTTGATACAGAATAACTGTAGTCAAAGAACTTAGAATTGGTTATATGATTTGATTTATTTTAAATTTTTTGCTTTTGTGCAATACACTATGCTGTTGAGAATTGACCCCCCCCCCAAATAAAAGAGAAAAAAAATTACCCCCTCCCTTTTTTCTGCTTTTATTCAATACACTATGCTGTTGCGAATTGACCTCCCCGAAATTTGTTTTACCCCCTTTCTTTTCTTTTCATTAAAATTTATTTTACCCCCACCTTTTTCATAATAAAATTTGAAGAAATTTTCTTTTGATTTCTGAAATCTTGAGAAAAATTGTCCCCACCCCAATTTTTTAACCCCCTTTCCAAAAAAATTCTTTCCCTCAAGATATGGTCATAATCTCAATTCAAATTTCCAATGGAGTTTGCAACCATAATAACCCATTTAAATACATCATAAAAGACTTAAAATAGAAAATGACATTCATATTCATGGCTAAAATTAATATACCTTAATCAGCATTTTTAAAAATATTAAAATAGTAACTTCAAAAAATATATTGACAGCTAATCACCTCAAGACAATACAACATTTCTTTATACATAATTTAAAAGCAGTGTAAGGGAGGTAATTCAAACACAACTTTATGGAAACTTGTGGTATAATTTCATAGATATCCATACACCGTTCCACAAGTTATTGTCATGAAACTAGAAAAATGCTTTTCTGGGCCCCTTTTTGGCCCCTAATTCCAAACTGTTGGGACCATAACCCCCAAAATCAATCCCAACCTTCATTTTGTGGTTATAAACCTTGTGTTTAAATTTCACAGATTTCTATTTACTAATACTAAAGCTATTGTCCGGAAACCAAATGTCTTCGGACGACGCTGTAGAGTAACACGTGAAACAAGGTAACCTCTAAGACAATTTATAAAAAGAAATTATGTGAGTCTTTCAATGAAAACTAGTGCTATTGGCTGTCTCAAAATAATACAAGCAGAACTGGTGACATCCCTGTTTTGATATGGGGAATACCAAAAATAACTGACCAAAAATTAGAATAGCAGGTACACAACTTAATACCCAAGAATCTAAACAAGTTTGACGGAATCTGTTCAGTTGGTTTTCTTGATACAAACTAGGTACCCTCAATGTGTTTCTGATGGACTGATGGAATGACTAACTGAGCTGTTACTAGCTGATGCTAGGTCTGCTATCTTCACTAGCAAACACAATTAAAAAAATAAATGGGGAATGTGTCCATGGGACACAGATGATGCCCCCTCTTGCATATAACGTTATAAAGGGACAAAACTCAAGAACGGGTAAAAGTGATGCTACCCAAAGTTGTACTTGATCTGAGTTTTGTGGTAATTAAAGAACCTTTGTGAGCATGCTCACATACCCCACGCCCCCACATTGTCACTGGACAAACAAAATCTCACCAGATTCCTAAGTTCAAAGACTCATAACTCTACAAAAGTCAACTGATGAAAATTATCTTGTGGATATGCACATTAACATATTATGTCCTCATTAACTACAAAGTTTCATGAAATTCTGTTGTTTGGTTTCAGAGAAGTTGCTATTACAAACTGTTGCAGAAGTATATGTAGGCCAAAATTCTAAGTTCAAAGGGGCATAACTCCAAGAAAAAATAAATTGCTTTGCTGAGCGCAGATGGATACGACCGCAGATGTCCAACCCTGAAAAGTTGAGGCCAAAATGGACACAATATTCACGCTTGATACAGGTCTGAATTTGGATTGTAATTAAATTTTGACACGATAGGTTTCTGATACAGAATAACTGTAGTCAAAGAACTTCAAATTGGTTATATGATTTGAATTATATTCAATTTTTGCTTTTGTGCAATACACTTTGCATTTGTGCAGTACACTGCTGTTGACCCCAAAAAAATATTTGAAAAATTTTCTTTTAAAAAAAATGAGAAAATTTGTTTCCCTTATTTTTTTCGTTTGTGCAATACACTGTGCAATACACTATGCTGTTGAATATTAACCCCAAAAAAACAACAAAAATTTTATGAAATTCTCGTGTGGTTTCAGAGGAGTTGCGATGACAAACTGTTGCAGTAGTATATTTTGGCCCAAATTCCAAGTTCAAGAGGCATAACTCCTAGAAAAAAATTGAAGTGTAATTTCCTGTTGATATGCACATCTACATAGTATGTCCTTATTATCTACAAAGTTTCATGAAATTCTGTTGTGCAGTTTCAGAGGAGTTGCGATGACAAAGTATATTTTGACCAAAAATTCTAAGTTCAAGAGGCATAACTCCTAGAAAAAAACTGAATTGTAATTTCCTGTCGATATGCAAATCTACATAGTATGTCCTTATTATCTACAAAGTTTCATGAAATTCTGTTGTATGGTTTCAGAGGAGTTGCGATGACAACTGAGCTGTTACTAGCTGATGCTAGGTCTGCTATCTTCACTAGCAAACACAATTAAAAAATAAATGGGAATGTGTCCATGGGACACAGATGATGCCCTCTTGCATATAACGTTATAAAGGGACAAAACTCAAGAACGGGTAAAAGTGATGCTACCCAAAGTTGTACTTGATCTGAGTTTTGTGGTAATTAAAGAACCTTTGTGAGCATGCTCACATACCCAACGCCCCCACATTGTCACTGGACAAACAAAATCTCACCAGATTCCTAAGTTCAAAGACTCATAACTCTACAAAAGTCAACTGATGAAAATTATCTTGTGGATATGCACATTAACATATTATGTCCTCATTAACTACAAAGTTTCATGAAATTCTGTTGTTTGGTTTCAGAGAAGTTGCTATTACAAACTGTTGCAGAAGTATATGTAGGCCAAAATTCTAAGTTCAAAGGGGCATAACTCCAAGAAAAAATAAATTGCTTTGCTGAGCGCAGATGGATACGACCGCAGATGTCCAACCCTGAAAAGTTGGGGCCAAAACGGACACAATATTCACGCTTGATACAGGTCTGAATTTGGATTGTAATTAAATTTTTGACACGATAGGTTTCTGATACAGAATAACTGTAGTAAAAGAACTTCAAATTGGTTATATGATTTGAATTATATTCAATTTTTTGCTTTTGTGCAATACACTTTGCGAATTGACACCCCCCCCCAAAAAAAAAAAAATTTGTTTCCCCGTTTTTTTGCGTTTGTGCAATACACTGTGCAATACACTATGCTGTTGAATATTAACCCCCCCCAAAAAAATTTTATGAAATTCTCGTGTGGTTTCAGAGGAGTTGCGATGACAAACTGTTGCAGTAGTATATTTTGGCCCAAATTCCAAGTTCAAGAGGCATAACTCCTAGAAAAAAAATTGAAGTGTAATTTCCTGTTGATATGCACATCTACATAGTATGTCCTTATTATCTACAAAGTTTCATGAAATTCTGTTGTGCAGTTTCAGAGGAGTTGCGATGACAAGAACAGGATGGACGGACAGACGGATTGACAGACGAATGGACCATCATACAGACGGACAAGGGTAAAACTTAATGCCCCCTCCGCTACGGCAGGGGCATAAAAACACATAATTATCAGCAGTTATAAATTTTATTACTGGCAGTGATACACCAATACACATAACAACATACTATCACAGAACATTTATTATTACTATGTCTAAAATAAACTCATAAAATCAAGAAATCTATGTCTACAAAAGTTTTAACTTATTTTAATCTTATAACAAATGTGCAAGAAAAATTGTGTTTTTCTTGAATCATATCATGTATATTGCACCTATTACTGCTAATATGACTGTAATTGTGTCTTAAATGATTAAATATATAGTTTAAAAATATTCAAGTTGAATATATATATATTAATGAAATCTTGTTTAACAAAAAATGATTGATAAAAAATAAATTATTAAACAATAATGAAACAATATAAATATTTAACTTGAAATATCAAGCTTAAATATCAAATTATTTTCTTAATCTTGTTAACTCATAAAATAAGAGTTTTGTTCTTAAATCCTCTAAATATTAAATGTATAGGATTTTCATATTATAATATCAATTTTCTTTAGCTTCTAGAAATTTTTCAAGGCACTTTTTTTGGTAAATTGCACTTTTTTTCAAATTGGGAATTTTTTGTATTGAATATATGATCAGAGGGAAATGTTTTTTCGTATTGCCTTGATTATGGTTTTTTATTTTTTCTCATATAAATAAGATCAAGGATCAAATATTTACTTTACTCAATGTGCTACTTTTTTATAAAAATTGTGTAAAATTTTGCCAGATAAACTACTTGATATTTATCCTCTTTTTTTCTTAGCAAATAAGCATTTCTGTGTAACCATTTTCTTATCTTGTCAATATTTTAACAATAAGTACCTTTTAGGGGATCTTTTATTTCTACCATTAGAATCAATTAAATAATATCAGCAATAAAGAAAGATAAAATGCTCCGCAGGACGCGGCTTGATACGACCACAGAGGTCGAACCCTGAACAGTTGGTGCAAGTATGGACACAACATTCAAGCTTGATACAGCTCTGAATTTGGATTGTGATTAAATATTTGACACAGCATAGGTTTCTGACACAGAATGAATGTGGTCTAAGAACTTAAAATTTTTAAATTGGACATTCACCTATTATGGTCCAATATCCAAATCAAATACATGGTTAGATTCAGCATATCAAAGAACCCCAAGAGTTCAATTTTTTATGAAATCAAACCAAGTTTAATTTTGGACCCTTTTGACCTCAATGTGGACAAAGATGATAACAGGGCCCAAAAATCAAAAATCTAAATACACGGTTAGATTCAGCATATCAAAGAACCCCATATATTCAATTTTTGTTGAAATCAAACAAAGTTTAATTTTGGACCTCGATTTGGACCAACTTGAAAACTGGGCCCATAATCAAAAATCTAAATACATGTTTAGATTCAGCATATCAAAAACCCTAAGAATTCAATTTTGTTAAAATCAAACTAAGTTTAATTTTGGACCCTTTGGACCTTAATGTAGACCAATTTGAAAACGGGACCAAAATTAAGAATCTAAATACACAGTTAGATTCGCATATCAAAGAACCCCAATAATTCAATTTTGATGAATCAAACAAAGTTTAATTTTGGACCCTTTTGACCTCAATGTGGACCAATTTAAAACGGGCCCAAAATCCAAAAACTTAATACACGGTTAGATTCAGCATATTAAAGAACCCCAAGAGTTCAAGAATAAAACCCCATTGAAATTGGTCAAGAAATAAGCAATTTATACAAAGTATCTTCTTTTGCACAATACTGTGCAATTGAATATTTCTTACAATTGCACAATACTGTGCAATTGAATATTTCTTGCTATTGCGCAATACTGTACAATTGACAATATCTTGCTATTGTGCAATATTGTGCTATTGGATATTTCTTGCTATTATGCAATACTGTGCAATTGAAGATTTCTTGCTATTGCACAATACTTATTATATAATAATTTACACACCCTGTTTGGTGTATCTCCTGCCATATCATTATTATTTGCTTTTAAATATAAATCAGAAATAACCAATTTAAAATGGAAAATTTTAAAGAAAAAAAAAAAGGAAAAAAAGGAAAAAAAAAATCCCCCACAAATTTTTGAACCCCATTATGATTCATCACCCCAAACTCAATCCCAGCCTTCCTTTGAGGTATGGTACCTTGCAGTACAATTTCAAAGAGATCCATACACTTGAACACAAGTTATTGTCTGGAGACTAGAAAATGCTTATTTTGGCCCTTTTGGCCCCTAATTCCTAAACGTTTCAGGCAATTACCCCAAACTCAATTCCAGCTTTCCTTTGTGATATGGAACCTTGTAGTACAATTTCAGAAAGATCTATACACTTACACACAAGTTATTGTCATGAAACTAGAAAATGCTTGTTTTTGCCCTTTTTGGCCCCTAATTCCTAAAATTTGGAAGTAATTACCCCCAAAATCAATCCCAACATTCCTTTGTGATATGGAACCTTGTGGTACAATGTCAGAGAGATCCATACACTAACACACAAGTTATGTCTGGAAGTTACAAAAATGCTTATTTTTGGCCCCTAATTCCTTAACTGTTGGTACCTTAACCCCCAAAATCAATCCCAACCTTCCTTTTGTGATATTGAACCTTATGGTAAAATTTCATAGAAATCCATTCACTTAAACTAAAGTTAGAGTGCGAAAACCAATGCGTCTTCGAACGACGACGACGATGACGCCAACGTCATACCAATATATGACTGCAAAATTTTTTTGCGGTCGTATAATAACTTGGATTACAAAGATGTGTCATCTAAATAAATAAATCAGATTCAGTCAACAGTGAAGTGACATAGAAGACTTATACTGAAAACTATTGTTTTATCCATTAAGATTTCTGGTGTGTTTGGGAGATGCACATTTGGGCTAAAAACTGTTACATTTACATTAACACTTGCTTCACTTTGTGATTCAACAAATTAGTGCTATCAAGGAGTATTCCAGTATAAATTTTACCTTTTAAAGATTTCTTTCTATAAGATCAAAATAAAATGATGTCATAATGAAACCCAACAGGAAATCTAATTGTGAAATTCACTCAGTCAAACTCTTTTTTCCTTCATTTAGAATGAGGCAAATATTCCAACCCTGGGAGATAGCTAAACCCCTAAACTTTTAATTACATTCTTTTCAATTCTGGATGTGGTATGGGCATTTGAGTAATCAGATCAATCAACAAGTACTTCAGAGTATTCAGGTGTACTATTTTACTAATATAATAGTTCTTTTTATAGATAATGTGATTATTCAAGTTTTGAGGAAATTTTGTTGCCAGATCAGTAAGAGGTTTATATATTTCTATTAATTCTTTGTGTGAGTTTTATTAATAAAAGCAGTTACTCTGAGAACAATAATAAATATTCTGGTGAACTTTCTGCTCTGTAAAATAATTCATAACAATAATACTGACAACAAGGTATGATAAAACAGTACAATATAATGTAAAACAAAAAATTATGACTAAAAGTTCAATAAAACATAAATCCTTAAATTCTGAATTTCTGTCAGCTATTTTCATATGTCAATGTATGTTTACAGACAAAGAAAGCTTGATCCTCATGACTATGTATTCTAAACCTCCCTGCAACATTTAAATATTTCTGTTTAAAACTGATCTGAACCAGTTTCTTCCTTGTAAGCTTTTGACAATATGATCCGATCTCTTAATAATTTAAATAAGGTATAGTAATTACAAAACATCATAAGAGCAACACATATAATATGGTTCCATTCTGTACTTTGTATCAGACTGAAAAACTGGTATCCTACCAATAACCATGTTAATATCAGCAACCAGTTAACAACTCTCATTGGCTGGTGAAAAAAGAACTGTAAAGAAAAGAAAAGTGATGATGATATTTTATTGTTTTATAATGTCAATTGAACTCTCATACAGATAGGAGTTATTTCTGTTTTTGTCTTGGGTTTTCAAAAGTAAACTTTTTGTGTTTACAATGTGCATTGCATGTCCTATTTTACAAAAAAAAATATATTCAAAGAAAAACACTTATACAAATAAGCATAAACTAACCCTGCACAGAAAATAAATTCTATTTTAAACATTAAAGAGTTATGACCCTTGATTTTCCAGCATATTGTAAATTACTTTCAGATGTATTTAGGTGTCAACATATTCGTTAGGTAAACATGATTATTATACCATAATATGCAGTCATACATGTCAGTCTGGATGATAAATAGAGAATCCCAAAACAATAAGGAGAGCAAATGATATGGAGAACAAATGATATGAAAATTTTAAGGACATTAAAATACTGGTTGTGGTAAATTTTAACCAGTTTTACTTTATCCATTTGAGAATTAAGAGTGAAGCAGGATCTGCTTAGCCTTCTTGGGCACATTAGAATATCCCTATTTTTTTGCTAAAACATAAAAGCAGGTAATTATTTTGTTTTATTAAAATAAAAATATACCAACCAAAGAAAACCGCCTTAGTTTAACAATGATTTTAGATTGCTGATTACATGAGTTAAAATGGCAGGGTACTCTTTTGACTGTATAGCCTTCTCTAATTTTAGTAAACACAGCCATTTTAGTTAGTTAATCACAAACATTAGGAAAACAATTTAAACAATGTACAATAAGGATTATAGTGAAGAAGATTAGCACAGTGGTTTCAAAAAGGTTTTCTTTAAAAGTTAACAAATGGAAGAGGATGGACGCTGGATGACTGCCTATCAATACCTTCACCAAGTGATGGCAATAGCTCACAATGATCTTTGGGCCCAGGTTTGCCAAAATCAAATATTTGTCAATTATAAGTGCTTTGATGCTTATTGAAAAAAATGGAAAGAAGATATCAATGGGAAATCAAAGACAACTAGTTGAAGAAAAAACAGAACACAACATGGCAAAAAGATAAATGACGAAAAGACTAAGAACAGTCATAAAACAATTCAAAGTTATAAACCAATAAAATTGATCTATAAATAAGATTTGTTACTTACATAAAATCTTCCATGCATACTATTGCCAGGTTCAGCAGTTACATTTACCCCTTCAGCTTTAAATAATCCTCGTACATGTTTGACTAGAGCTCCCTGGGGCCAGACTGTCAGCTCAGACCACCTGTAAAATCAAACAAAAACACATTCTCTATGTAAAAAAAAATCAGGAGTAATGAAGTATATGAAATTTGCAATTATTTCAAAAGTTCGTATTTCTAGCTGTTCTACAACTTTGTATATTAAATATTCGATGAATGGTATAAATTGCTAAAAAATGTTGTCTTTGGGACTTTTAAAGTTATGGGAAAAGTTCCATTTCCTTACACTTTTTGAGAATTTTTTATTCAGAGTAAAATGTCTTCTTCAAACTTACGCATTATATGGGACATGTGCATGACGTCCTTCTACCTTCTGCCATCTTCCCAGATGTTGTGCACACCTGTGTAACAAATCTAGGTACTTTGGTGGCAGAAAATGTACCATGAAAATAAGGAAAGCACTGACCCAGGTAATACAAACATGTTGTCCAACCCACCACGTGTCGTAGTATAATGTATTCTAGAAAGACAAACAATAAAAACTTTTAATATGTTCGAGAAATAAACACAGATCTCAAAGCCAAAAACTAAATAAAGCAATCTCAGGAACTAATCTGCAGGGATGATAGCCCTTAAAATTTTGGAACATGGAAATATACTGGGCTATATTTTTTTGTAATGCCTATGAACATGCACAATCAAAGACCTGAATAATCAATGAATTTATACAGCTACCAACCTATTCTTAAAAGCAAAACTTTGAAATAATGTTTTTCATTTATCTAGTCAAAAATAAATAATAAATCATCATGACCATGATCATGATGATAACTTATCACTTTATGTACTTAACCAGATGGAAAGTTAAATGGATAAATAGGAATATTGGCTATTAATAAGTTTCAAAGATTATCTCAAATTTTGGGAAAGTTAATGTCAAACTTATCCAAAAAGGATGGAAAGAAATAGTGTAGCTTTGTACCAAGTGTGGCATAGCATAGATAATCTTAAACTTATTATTGCAAATAGTCCAAAACATTTTTTAAAGATAACTTTATTATAAACAAACATGAAAAGACAGTCCAATCTTGAAAACACATTTTGGAGGATAACTTTGAGAACTAAAAATGTAACATATGTTGGATTTCAATTTTTAATAAAATTATTATTCATAGATTAAGGAAATTTTTTATTTTTGTTGATATTTTATTTCTGAGTTTTACATAAATCTGCATATAAGCCTTTAGAAATTTTATATTTTGTTGATCATTTAAATTTGTGGTTCACCTGTACCCATGAACATTAGAATTCCACGAAAAATGAAAAATTTTACAGTATTACATGAATAGAAAACTTTCCTAGCTATCAGTGTTCCTTATTTCAGCAAACATTTCATCTATAAATATGCCAAATCTACAGGAGCCTGTTGTTCAGTGGTTGTCGTTTGCTGATGTGGTTCATAGGTGTTTCTCGTTTCTTGTTTTTTATATAGATTAGACCGTTGGTTTTCCTGTTTGAATTGTTTTACCGTGACTAGTCATTTTGGGGCCCTTTATAGCTTTCTGTTCGGTGTGAGCCAAGGCTCTGTGTTGAAGGCCATACTTTGACCTATAATTGTTAACTTTTTATACATTGTGACTTGGATGGAGAGTTGTCTCATTAGCACTCATACCACATCTTCTTATTTATACAAATCTACATCTCTAATCCATATTCATTAACTATAATTAAATTACAAATTATGCCTTGAAAAGAAACTTGTCAAAGAACAAAAATGGCTGAAGCTAGCTATCTCATAGGTGAAAATGCCATTTGCAGAAAGTAAGCGAATGCAATAAATGAACTTACACTTTTACAACATATAACACAAAAGTTACTTCTGTAACTTGTATATTATATAGAAAACTAGTTACAAATGAACTTTTTCTAAATCTAAAACTAACAATGTCAAACTTAAACTCTAGTAACTAATTTTTAAATCATTTTGAAATCTACCTGATACTAGTGATAGTACTATTTCAATGTATTGTGAACAGTTTTCGTATCATTCAAAAATTCAATGCCAGCAAATAAAAATTTAAGAACTTTTATTTTATATAATTTGCATAATTTTCTCTGAATTTGATAGGAATAGTCACTGGACATTACACAAATCTTTGTGGTAATGTTTATAATCATTTTAAAAGCAGATAAAAAGCATTTGGCTGATAAATTTATGTTTCAAGACAATTTGCTAACAAACAAACTGTATATTGGGAAAAAAAGAAGAAATTTAGAATTAAAATGATAGTGGCATGAAAAATAATCCGTCTAAAAATTAAAAATTCAAAGTTTCAAAAAAAACAAAAAAAAGCCATCTGAGAAAGCCAGATAATTTTTCCAAATTAAAAAAAAAATCTCTTTTGCATTTTTACTTAAGGTGTTAAAACCATTCATAGTCACTACTACTGCCTAAGACACATGGACACACTTTTGTGAATGAACACAACAAGGTTCTGTTTAATATTGGCTGCAAAATATTTCATTTTTTCAATTTAGAAAAAAAATCTCATAATGAATACTAATTTGAAATAAGTGATATTTTCTTTTCAGACTAACCAAATTAGTGATACTTTTAGACTAAATAATTTAATTCTGTTTTTAAACATTAAAAAGGAAGAAAAGGTGTTCCAATCCTTTATAAATTATCTTAATAATTCAACCAACTGAAACCTGAGAATAAATTCCTGTCAAAGAGTGCTATAATTGATAATGTTTTATATTTAATACTGAAAAAAGCAGAAAATTAATGAAGCTGCTGATATATTTCTTGGTAGTATGTCCCATAAGCTGAAAAAAGAACCTATTCAAACCCAAATAATTTTAGCATATTGTAAATGGATATTGTCAAAATTTGTATTCTTAAGAAAAAATGGTATAAATTAAAACCGGAATGTGCTATATAGTACATTCTTTGAATGAAGTATGCTTAATACTCCCAGAAGCAATATTTTTTTATTATCATGGAAGTGTCCATAGCAGAATATGGGTATATAGCTTTTTAAATACCAATAAAATGATTCGCAGAGCGCAGCCTGATATAGCCACAGAGGATGAACCCTGAACAGTTGGGGCAAGTTTGGACACAATATTCAAGCTTGATACTGTCTGAATTTTGAAAATAAATTTGGTCAAAGATCTTAAAAATTTGAAATGGGACATTTATTTTACCTAGAATGGTCTGATATCTAAAATCTAACAACATGGTTAGATTCAGCATATAAAAAAAAAAAAAAAATTTAATTTTAGTTGAAATCAAACAAAGTTTAATTTTGAACCTTCAAACCTTAATATGGACTAATTTGAAAACAGGGCCCAAAATAAAAAATCTAAATGCACAATAAGTTTCAGCATATCATACAGCCGCAATAATTCAGTTTAATTTTGGACCCTTTTGACCTCAATGTAGACCAATTTAAAAATGGGGCCCAATATCCAAAAAAATTATACAAGGTTAGAACCCCCAAAAATTAAAGACTTTAAATTAATTCCATTGAAATTGGTAAAAAGATTTGTATTTATTTTCAATTGAAGACTTCTTGCTAATGTGCAATTAAAGATGTCTTGCTAGTGCACAATACTGTGCAATTGAAGACTTCTTGCTATTGCGCAATCCTGTGCAATTAAATATTTTGCTATTGCACAATACTGTGCAATTTCAAAAATTTTCAAGAAAAAAAATTTGAACCCCCCGTAAAAATTGGAAAAAAAAATCCCAAAATTTTTTAACCCCCCTTGGAGTAATTACCCCCAAACTCAATCCCAGCCTTCCCTTTGTGGTATGGAACCTTGTAGTACAATTTTAGAGAGATCCATACTCTTAAACACAAGTTATTATCTGGAAACTGGAAAATGCTTGTTTTTTTGCCCCTAATTCCTAAACTGTTTGTACCATAACCCCCGAAATCAATCCCAACCTTCCTTTTGTGGTATTGAACCTTCTGGTAAAATTTCTTAGAGATCCATTCACTTAAACTAAAGTTATTGTCCGGAAATCAAATGTGTCTTCAGATGACGACGCTGACGACGACATCATAGCATTATACAACGCAAACAAATTTTTTGCAGTCGTATAAAAACTTCAGTAAAATAATCTTAAAATAACTTAACATACAAAGATGATCTATAAAAAAAATATTGAAAAAACGAATTTAAAAGACAAATCATGCACTTAAATGAAAACTTCAATATTTGTTTATAGAATTACAAAACATTCGCTTTGCCATACAACAAAAATAAATTAAAAATATAATATAATTGGATACAACTCATGCAGAATGATGCACAAAATACTACAATGGGACTTACCCAACAAGTTTGACAACTGTTTTGTACATGCTACAATACATTTAGTAATTGTTATATTACTCCTCTTCCTTGTTTGAATTTTGTCCGAGATTGAGGTACTCATAACATGCTAGATTACATTTATATATTAGTACTTGTATACATTCATCTTATAATTGTTAGATTACACATGTACATTAAAACAAAAGATCAAATTAATTAAAATAAGCCTTTATAGATGTATACAAACAGAATTTATATGAACTTCATGGTACACTTAGAAGTATTTTTCTATCAGAAAGACTGTTAATTTAGAATATACTTGTCTTTCCTCTACAGTTTACTTAAATTCCAAAATTGTTCACATATATATTCTGTCAAGTATTTATGTAAAAAAATGTTGAAAAAAAAAAAAATCAAATGTATTTGTTTCCAATAATCCATTTTAAACAGTGTGAATAAGTAAACATCTTGAAGCATCTTAATCACTTCTAAGAAGATCCCTTGTCACCAAGTTTTGTAATAGAAATTTAATTCAAAAGCATATGAATATACCCCCAAAAGATATCAAAATATTATTTTTCAAAAGATTAACATAAATTATCATAAGTAATGCATGTAACCCATTGAAAGGCAATTTACATGTATGTTTTCATTTAGTTCAATATTCTTTAGACATGTCACTGTGCTCCTGATGTCAAACTGTAAAAACATAAATGTTTTGAACTACAACTGGCCATGCTCCTTCATAATCTTCAATATCAAAGCTGTCACAGTTATCTTAATATATATATTATTAACTTTAAAATTCTTATATATTTCTTTTTTTTTTTATTTCTGATATTTTCTGACTGATGTTGAAACAAAAATCTTTGTTATTCTACCCCAGCCTGCAAAAATTTAATGTCATTTTGTCCTATATTTGACTTTTTTTTTGAAGTTGTCCAAAAATCAGTCAAATTTAATGGAAGTGACCTCCAATCCTTTTACAATTGTTTATGAAATAGTCCTTTATTATAAATCTTATTGGTCTGATGACCAGTACATCACAAAATAAATAAATTGCTTCGCTGAGCGCAGCTGGATACAACCGCAGATGTCCAACCCTGAATAGCTGCAGCCAAAATGGACACATTATTCGCGCTTGATACAGGTCTGAATTTGGATTGTAATTAAATATTTGACACATAATAGGTTTCTGACACAGAATAAGTGTAGTCAAAGAACTTAAAATTGGTTGTATGATTTGAATTTATATTCAGTTTATTGCTTTTGTGCAATACACTATGCTGTTGCAAATTGACATCCCCACCTCCCCCCCAAAAAAAAAGAATGTGTCCCCATGGCAAAGATGATGCCCCCGCTTCCATATAACTTTATTAAGGGACATAACTCAAGAACGATAAAAGTGATGCTACCCAAATTCGTACTTGATCTGAGTTTTGTGGTAGTAAGTATTGTGTATAGGTCTCATAATGTTTGGTTGGGACAAACTTAAGTTACAGAACGAAAACTAAAAACTTTGCAATTTTTTTATTTTTAAAGGGCAAAACTCGATAATGATTAAAGTGACGCCACCAAAATTCAACTTGATCTGTATTTTGTGATAAAAAGCATTGTGTATAAGTTTCATAACATTTGGTTGAGGCAACTTAAGTTTGAGAACGGAAACTAAAAATTTTGAATTGTTTTCCATTTATAAAGGGGCATAATTTGTGAATGGTTAAAGTGACCCCACCAAAATTCAACTTGATCTGTATTTTGTGGTAATAAGCATTGTGTATAAGTTTCATAACATTTGGTTGAGGCAAACTTAAGTTAGAGAACGGAAACTAAAAATTTTGTAATTTTTCCATTTATAAAGGGGCATAACTCTAGAACGGTTAGAATGACACTACCAAAATTCAAACTTAAGTTAGAGAACGGAAACTAAAAATTTTGCAATTTTTCCATTTATAAAGGGGCATAACTCTAGAACGTTTACAGTGACTCCACCAAAATTCAATCTTGATCTGTGTTTTGTGGTAATAAGCATTGTGTATAAGTTTCATAACATTTGGTTGAGGCAAACTCAAGTTAGAGAATGGAAACCAATTTTGGGACAAGGGTAAAACTTAATGCCCCCTCCACTACAGCGGGGGCATAAGAAAAATTTACCCCCTTTTTTTGCTTTTGTGCATTACACTATGCTGTTGCGACTGACCCCCATCCCCAAAAAAATCTGAAATGAGAAAAAATTGGCCCCCCTCCTCACAATTTCTTTTTTACTCCCTCCCCCCTTTTCCAAAAAAAAAAATTCTTTTCCTCAAGATATGGTCATTATCTCAATTCAAATTTCTAATGGAGTTTGCAACCATAATTACCCATTTAAATACTTCATAAAAATCTTAAAATAGAAAATGACATACATAATCATGGCTAAAATTAATATTCCTTAATCAGCATTTTTAAATAGTAACTTCTAAAAATAAATTGACAGCTATCACCTCAAGACAATACGACATTTCTTTATACACAATTGAAAAGTAGTGAAAGGGAGGTAATCCATATATAACATTGTACTTTTTTTTAATTGTCCATTAACCAGGAAACCTTTATTTTTTCCCCTAATTCCTAACCCCCCAAAGCTAATCCTAACCATCCCTTTGTGGTATGGAAACTTGTGGTATAATTTCAGAGAGATCCATACACTGTTCCACAAGTTATTGTCATGAAACTAGAAAAATGCTTATTTGGGCCCCTTTTTGGCCCCTAATTCCTAAACTGTTAGGACTATAACCCCCAAAATCAATCCCAACCTTCCTTTTGTGGTTATAAAAATACCCCCTTTTTATAAATAAAATGCTCCACAGGGCACAGCTTGATACGACCGCAGAGGTCGAACCCTGAACAGTTTGGGCAAGTATGGACACAACATTCAAGCCTGATACAGCTCTGAATTTGGATTGTGATTGAATATTTGACACAGCATAGGTTTCTGACACAAAATGAATGTGATCTAAGAACTTAAAAATATTAAATTGGACATTTACCTTTTATGGTCAAATATCCAAAATCTAAATACAAGTAATTTTTCAGCATTTCAAAGAACCCGAAGAATTCAATTTTTGATGAAATCAAACAAAAGTTTAATTTTGGACCCTTTTGACCTCAATGTGGACCAATTTGATAACGGGCCCAAAAATCAAAAATCTAAATACATGGTTAGATTCAGCATATCAAAGAACCCCATAAATTCAATTTTTGTTGAAATCAAACAAAGTTTAATTTTGGACCCTGATTTGGACCAACTTGAAAACTGGGCCCATAATCAAAAATCTAAATACATGTTAAGATCAGCACATCAAAGAACCCCAAGAATTCAATTTTTGTTGAAATCAAACAAAGTTTAATTTTGGACCCTTTGGACCATAATGTAGACCAATTTGAAAACGGGACCAAAAATAAAAAAATCTAAATACATGGTTAGATTCAGCATATCAAAGAACCCCAATAATTCAATTTTTGATGAAATTAAACAAAGTTTAATTTTGGGCCCTTTGGATCTCAATGTGGACCAACTTAAAAACAGAGCCCAAAATCCAAAAACTTAATAATTGGTTAGATTCAGCATATCATAGAACCCCATATATTCAATTTTTGTTGAAATCAAACAAAGTTTAATTTGGGATCCCGATTTGGACCAACTTGAAAACTGGGCCCATAATCAAAAATCTAAATACATGTTTAGATTCAGCATATTAAAGAACCCCAAGAATTCAATTTTTGTTAAAACCAAACAAAGTTTAATTTTGGACCCTTTGGACCTCAATGTGGACCAATTTAAAAACGGGGTCCAAAATCCAAAAACTTAATACACTGTTAGATTCAGCATATAAAAGAATCCTAAGAATTCAAGAATAAAACCCCATTGAAATTGGTCAAGAAATAAGCAAAATATAGAAAAGTATTGTTTTTGGCCCCTTTTTGGCCCCTAATTCCTAAACAGTGAGGGCCATGACCCCCAAAATCTAGTTGGGCCCCTTTTTTTGGCTCCTTATTCCTAAACAGTTGGGACCATATCCCCCAAAATCAATCCCAAACTTCCTTTAGTGGTTATAAACCTTGTGTTAAAATTTTATTGATTTCTATTTACTTATACTAAAGTAATTATCCCGAAACCATCTGTCTTCGGACGACGCTGACGATGACGTGATACCATTATACAACATAAAAATTTTTAATTTTTGTGGTTGTAAAAAATTTACCTGTTGTTTTTTGCTTTTGTGCAATACATTATGCTGTTGAATATTACCCCCTCCCCTCTTCCCCCAAAAACATTTGAAGAAATTTTCTTTTTAATTTCTGAAATCTGAAATGAGAAAATTGTAGCCCCCACAAATTCTTATTTACCCCCAAATTTTTTAACTCCCCATTCCTTTATTCCAAAATAATCTCAATTCAAATTTCTAATGGAGTTTGCAACCATAACTACTCATTTAAATACATCACAAAATATTAAAATATAAAATGACATACAGTCATGGTTAAAATTAATATTAATTAATAGTAACTTCTAAAATAAATTTACATCTAATCATCTCAAGACAATCATCATTTCTTAATACATAATTTAAAAGCAGTGTAAGGCAGGTAATCAAACATATATACAAAAGTATTCTTTAAATGGATTGGATTACCTCCCTTACACTGCTTTTAAATTGTCTAAATTGTATTTTAACCATAAAAACCCTTGTTTTCCCCCTTTTTTTTTCCCTAATTGCTAAATGGTTTGAGCCATACCCCCATAACCATCCCTTTGTTATATGGAAATTTGTGGTATAATTTCAGAGAGATTCATACACTAAAACACAAGTTATTGTCCGGAAACTGCAAAAATGCTTATTTAGGCCCCTTTTTTGGCCCCTAATTCCTAAACCTTTGGGACCATAACCCCCAAAATCAGTCCCAACCTTCCTTTTGTGGTTATAAACCTTGTGTTAAAATTTTATTGATTTCTATTTACTTATACTAAAGTTATTATTTGGAAACCATCTGTCTTCGGACGACGCTGACGACAATGACAACGATGACGACAACGTGATACCAATATACGACCAAAAAATTTTTAATTTTTGCGATCGTATAAAAACTGCTTTATGGACAAATCTATGTATTGATAAATGTAAATCCTGGCCCCCAACTGTATTGTACGAGATCTAGAGGAACATATGTGTTATTGACAGAAATCAATGAAACTGAAATAGAGTATGATATTAAAATTAGATAGCATTTCAATTAATGAGATATCATAGTTCTCTGGGACGACATTTAATATAAATATTCTTAAAGCCTAAAAAAAAAGGTACATAGAGTTCAAATCTGATAACTCAGACCACCCTGAAAATACACTCCTGAGAAATTGGTCTATTGAAAATATATTGAATTTTTCATAATGGTTTAAATAAACTATGCATACATATATTCAAACCATGCATATGAAGAAGTTCAAATAGAATGTCTCAATCCAAAGTAAGTGATTCCATAGCCATCAATTAGAGAAATTATTTTGCTTACATATAAATGATACTAACATGACACAATACCACTTTTAGAAAAAATAGTGGCTATATTGGACAATCACCATCTTTGGTAGAAATCATGTTTAAAAGAATCTCAATTGGATCATCACACAAAATTTTGGAAGAAATTAATTTTTATGTGATTATTTTCCTTATCTTTTTGTATCAGTGGAAGAAGCCATGGTCCAAACACATGGTTCAAGCTGCAAAATAACAACCCAGGCAATGCAAAGACAACCCCTAGTAGTGACATTGTTACTTTGTAATTTGTAAAGGCATGGATAAAATATATTAAAGCGGGAAAATCTCTAAAAGCCATTGTTTTTCCAGTATTTGTGTTTACTAAACTCACCTGTGCAAAACATAAAGGAATAAATGTCATGTAATATGCTGTCAATAAGGAATTGAATAAAATCTGCTTGATTCTTTGGTTAAAATCTCGCTTTAAAACTTCAACTTCCTGTCGGACCATATCTGGGTTCATGGAACAATTGTGGAACAAGATGTCCATTTCTTTATTTCTGTGTCTAGGAACCGGACGATCTGAAACAGGTGCCGGCCATACAAACATCTTATGATAAAGGGGTTTTACTGTTGGTCCAAACATAAATACATATGTTAACATCCTGTAAAAAAATGCATAAAATTTTCGATTAAATTATAAACATAAGACGGAACATTAAACCACTTGTGTTTAATAGACAGTTTTTTATAATTTCATGTGTATTTTTATGAGGTTTTAATAGGGATACTCTTGACCTTGGTCTCTGGTGAGAGTTCTTTTCAACAGATTAGTTCATTGGTTTTATGGTCATACTATGTCTGCCTTGAATGCTGGATGTTGAGTGTTCAATCCTTAGCTGAGTGAAACCAAAATCGTTAAAACAGACGTTTGCAGCTTTTCTACCAGGCCCTCGACTTAAGGAACGAGAAAGTAAGAGCAAAAAACCAAAAGGCCTGAAGTCTGAGTAGAGTGACATATCAACATGTGGGATTTTGCATATTAATAATCTGACTCAGCATGTCTGTCTAGTATAAAGCAATCTTCAAATTCATGTGACATTGACATGTTATTGTCCTGAATATGCATGCAATTATTGCCACAGGAAGTTAAGAAGTCATCAATCAATCAATCTTCAAGCATTTACATGTGTATCCTTAAACCTTATTATAATAGGATATTTTTCTTTAGTAATTAATTTCAATGTCTCAGGAGCATCTGTAACATGATTTTTTTTTTTACTTTGTTGAAAAAATATATTTTTGCGCTTTTTTTTTATGATACATAATTTGTAACACTATCATAGATACATGTAATGATCCATCTTTGCTTTTTAATTTTTGTTTAATCATCAAACGCAAAATATTATCTAATGTTTTATGATTTGTATTTACTACAAATTTAGAAATAAATGAGTGCATTTATTATTGTGCCACTGGCAAAAATGTGAAATCTAATTAATGCAATTGCAAAAATGTTATGAAGGAAAATGAGATTACGAATGCTAGTTTTTATTATTGCAAAATGCAAACCTGAAACTGTTGCATTTTGCCTTAAATAAAAACATAAGAAAAATTTCTGAATTTACTTAAGGAATGACTGCAATATTTTTTCTGTCTATGAAGAAATTACATAAAAAAATGTGGGGCACACTGAATAATTCGCTTAGCGTGTTATTTAAAAGTGTGCACCATATTTTTGAGGTTATTTAGAATAGACAGAAAAAATATTAGTCAATCTTTATAATTTCATTCTAAATTCCATTTTTAAGGAGTAAATCATGAAAAAACGTTGATGAAGTCACGGTCACATGACAAAATTATGTATATGAGCTGATAGACAAATAAACATTCAGCCAATTTGAAGACGTGTTACATCCAAAATTAAATTATAATACTTTCATCTGGAGATCAACTTATTTTGTATCAGTAAAATGACAATGAGAGCAACAACAGCCCAATCTAAGTTCATTTTAAGTTGCTGAGTGTTTTTTAAAAGGTGTGTGTCTCACCAGGTTTTCCTCATAACTTTTTTATTCATTTATGACAATAGTTTGTACAAGTTTTGTTGTCTATGTCTGTGTGAAACCTTCATACTTACGGACAACATAAAAACAAACTGTATAACAGTGAATGATTAATAAGCACATAGTATCCTGTAATAGCTAAGGTTACGACAATCAACTGACAAACCAGTACTTTTATTAACCATACTACCCAAAATAATGGTGATTTGCTTGATCGAGATCCTGAAATCTGAAACAGAATTAAAACAATTGGAAATGTTTTCTGAATTCCATTATCATGAAAAAATGCACAAATTAGCAGTTTTTCATACCTTCTACTAAATCATGCCTTATAATTATATTTGTCATGTCACCACACCATACATTATGCTTTCATGATTGTTTTTCTACAATTATTGATATTTAGTCATTTTAACAATATCATTAAAACAAAACTAGCAACGTTCATATATCAGAAACAACCAGTCTTACCCTCCCTCACACCCCTATATCATTTTCAATTTTTTTTCAAAAATAGCTGGGGTCGCTTAACTGAAACTTCAAAAAGGATTGGTCAACTTAAAAAAATTCGTAAGGGTTCCACGGAACCCAGTGTCTCGCCTACTTTTGCTGTTAGTCGCAGGCTCAACAAAAATGGGAAAAAAATTATTTAAAATTTTCCTCTAGATACTATCTTTTGATTGTAAGAAGTTCTGTTCAAGTTTGGTAAAAATCCAAGAAGGTTTATGAATCTAATAAATGTTTTAAAAACTTTAACTGCAGACTGTACGTAATGTTAACTGGAATAAAACTAAGTCCATTTTTAAGTAATATAAGGAAAAACAGGAAATAAATTTTTACCAAATTTCCCTCTAGATACTAGCTTTTGATCAAAAACAAGCTTCTGTCCAAGTTTGGTACAAATCCAGGATAGATTAAGAAAGTTATTAAAATTTTGAAAGCTTTAACCACAGAGTGAATGTAATGTTAACTGGCAGAAAAATTAAGTCCATTTATAAGTAAAATACGGATAAACAGGATTTTTTTTTTTTTTAACAAAATTTACTTTTGAATACTATCTTATGATCACAAACAAGCTTCTGTCCAAGTGTGGTACAAATCTAGGATAGTTTAAGAAAGTTATTAAAATTTGAAAAACTTTAACCACAGAGTGAATGTTATGTTAACTGGCAGAAAAACTAAGTCCATATATGAGTAAAATACAGATAAACAGGATTTTTTTTTTACAATATTTTCTCTGGATACTATCTTATGATTATAAACAAGCTTCTGTCCAAGTTTGGTACAAATCTAGGATAGTTTAAGAAAGTTATTAAAATTTGAAAAACTTTAACCAAAGATTGAATGTAATATTAACTGGCAGAAAAACTAAGTCCACTTATGAGTAAAATACGGATAAACAGGATTTTTTTTTTTTTACAAAATTTACTTCTGGATACTATCTTATGATCATAAACAAGCTTCTGTCCAAGTTTGCTTGAGTTGCAGGATAGTTTAAGAAAGTTATTAAAATTTAAAAAACTTTAACCAAAGAGTGAATATTTGTGGACGCTGCCGCCACCGACAGAATGTAGGATTGCTATGTCTCACTTTTGCGACAAAAAGAGTAAGTGCTAACAATGTCATACTTATACCATTAGACTAAAAATTTCCTCTCACAAAATAAAAGGCAAAAATACTCAGTGATCAATGATACTCTGAAGTATTAGGTGTTAGTGTATGCTTAGTATTAGGTGTTAGTAGATATGATACTGAAGTATTAGGTGTTAGTGTATGCTTAGGAAGATGTGGTGAGTGGTGTTAGTAATGAGACAACTCTCCATCCAAATAACAATTTATTAGTGTATGCTTAGTGTAAATGAAATTTCAGCTTTAGTAATAAGTTGATGACACATCTATAGGACTTTTCTTTTTACTGATATTTCACTGAGAATATATTTGACTGTTTTGTCCTGTGAATTGTGAATAGAGCATGGCATGATAGAACTATTTAGATTCTAATAGGACAATTCAGAACTTTTGTACTTCGAAGCAGGCCTATAATACATGTTCGAAAGGCAGCCATTCTGATTTTATGAAGCCAAAATGATAGAAGAAAAATCAACTGTTTCATGATTAAAATTAACAGATAAATGTAAACTTACTTTTAGAATGATTTTACTTAATTTCCTAGCGAGCGACACCAACACAATTGTCCATTTTGTTCTATGGCATTGCTCAAAATACAACTGACGTTGCAATTTCAATTGTGACGTCAATCACATGGAGGCCATGTTTTATCGCAGTTAGAACATGGCTTTGTTTCCAAAGCGAAATAAGAACATCATATCAGAATTATGTATAATTGAGCACAGTTTTTAAGTCATTTTGTAGGTACTTATACTGTGAGTAATATCAGAATTTTAATTTTTTAATGAACTATTGAAAAGTAATGAGTACCGGTAGTTTCAGAGAAGATTTTGGTAAAAGTTGAAGTGCGACAGCTACCTACGCATGCCATGCAAGTGTTAAAAACACATGAACCTTTGGACCAGGTGTGCTAAAAAGTGGTATGTAAGTAATCTAATGTGGTATTACAGTTTATAGTTACCTCCTGAGCCAAACACCAGATGAGTCGTCTACTCATTAAAACACAGAGGAACAACAGGAGGTATGGATCAATAAGATAAAAATTCTGAAATAAAAAAAACTTGTTTTATACATGTAATCATTCAAAATGTGGCTTTTATGCTATATAACTTTTAAAAATACAACCATTTGATACAATGACAATAACAAAGTAACATTCATTATATCATATGATAAAAAATTATGTCTAGACATTTTTTTAATTTCTATAACCCATGCAATAAGAATGAAACACAATGGAAAAGCACAAAATTGAACTTGTCAGCATAACTTGATTAATATTTCATAGATATTATATAATCCTAGTAATTCTTTTCTTATTCTTTTACATTTGAAAATTCTGAAAATTGTGTTATCATCATAAACGTCCATTAACATGATTAATATCAGTTTATACAGTATATAGTTTAGTTATATAAACACATAATGTATAGATATATAAATAAAATTCAAGTGACACCTTTACTAAAGGTCAATCATACATAGACATGTCTGTTGTCAAAGACCATATGTTGACCTCTTGATGTTATATTTTTTGTTGGGTTGATATCTGATTACCAAATTTCCTTTCATTCATATATGCATTATATCTTTACCTAGACATGGAAATTATAATAATTAAATAAATGAAACCTTATTATAAAATATAAACCAGTCACCAAAGTTTAATGAAAACTGCTCAAAGCACTTTAAAGGTATTGTCCAAAAACATGAAAATCACCCCTTTTTTATGAATAAAATCCCATAACTCGGAAGTGTAAAATCTAAAATTTATAAAAATTGAAAGTGAGCTTACATCAATAGATATAAATAATTCTCCAAAGTTTCATGAGAACTGCTGAAATCATTTTTGAGTAAATTTCTGAAAACTGGAAAATCCAATTTTTTTTAAATGAATAAAACTCCATAACTCGGAAACGTAAAATCTAAAATTTATAAAAATCAAAAGGGAGCTCATGTGAATAGATATAAACAATTGATCAAAGTTTCTTGCAAATTGGTGAAAGCATTTTTGAGTTATTGTCCGAAAACTGGAAAATCCCCCCTTTTTAATGAATTAAACCCTATAACTCAGAAACGTAAAATCTAAAATTTATAAAAAACGAAAGGGAGCTCACGTCAATAGATATGAACAATTCACCAAAGTTTTATGCAAATTAGTTGAAGCGTTTTTGAGTAAATGTCTAACATGTTGACGACTAACAGACAAACGGACTGACGGACAATGGTATACCATAATACGTCCCGTAAACGGGCGTATAAAAAGCTTAAAATTTTGTACTATATAATATAAACAAACCAATGCATAATTAGCATGACTGTGAGGGAGCCACCAGACTGTTTTATATAAGTTGATATATTGTAATCCCATAACTATAATTCCAAACACATAAACCATAGCCTCAAATGACAAGTTGCTGTCAGAAGGGATGTCTGGAAGGTGACAATGCTTTGGAAGCACAGCCATTGATGCCAATGGGACCATGTTTGGCTCTCGTTCTTCACTGAAATGACAACATTGCACATATAAAGATAAATCTGCTTGTTAAAAAAATGTTAACAATTACATTTTTTATGAATTTAAGATGTTGATATATATATATATATATATATCAAATGACAACAAAGTGAATTTTTTTTATGAATTCAAGATGTTGATATATATATATCAAAGTGAAATAATGTAGATTGAATTATAACAAGCTGTTGTTACTTCTTGCTTGAGGAAACATCATTGCTAACTTCTGTGCACTCATTTTTCTTGAAAGTGTGGTAAAAATTATTACAAATATTCATGTTATTAATCATAAAGGTGAATAGATATAAAAATAAACAGATCACCATGTTTTCTTTAATTTTTTTGAAAGGAAGATAAAAATATGCTAGAGCAACAGGTTCGGAACAGTCACCAAAATGATTAACATCTCTCTTATTAAATATCTACGTTTTTATGATATGAGAAATAGGAAGATAAAGATTTTCCGAGGGATCAATATAGCAACTTATTCAGTCTCAGGAAAAGTCACCTACCAAATGTACTATTGATCTAAACAAATGGGCTTCTCAAAATTTTCACTAATTATAAAAAATTCCTATTTTTTGCACTGTAAAATCATATCCAATTTGGTCTACCGGTAATACAAAATTTTAAATTCTTATCCTTACCACTTCATAAAATAGGGATAAGAATAAAACTTCCTGATGTTTAAATACTTAGCTTTTAAAACCAAATTAACAGTTTTGCAGTTTCAACTTTCTTCATGGTTAAAATGTATCACTTGTCTTCCTGTTACAATGTAAACACAAATTGATGTCCTGTTATCATGGTTATACTTTATACTATTAAAGTTAGGAAAGCTTTCTCAACAGTTAAAGATTAGCCAGAAAAGCTTTTCCAACAGTTATTGATAAGTCAGGAAACCTAATTTAAAGACCTTTTGATCTCTCATACGAATGAATTAAATTCATATGAAGATATAACATAATGTGAGGCATGTCTGAAAAGAGGGGAAAATTGGTGCAAATATTTTAAAACTGGTAACAAAATGGAGCAAAAAAATACCAGTTGTTAAGGTAGGATATTTTTAAATTTTAATGGATTCTGAAAGGCAAATAGGTCTTTTTTTCAATTCTTGCCTGAATATAATTAAAGGGCTTGATACATGAATGGGATTCTGTGGGCAGCAAAAGAAGATAATCTCTCCAGACTCAGAATCCCAAAAGGGATTATTACTCAAGAGGACTAAAATACAATGGCTCTTCAAAGGGAAGTTATGAATATTTAAAGTTGAATTTTATGTTTATGCCATGGGAATAACAATTTTACCATTGCAAGTACAAATTATATTCATGTTCATAACAACATTTAACATGTTTATAACAAACAAAAATCGAACTTTAAAGACAAAAGTCACCAATCTGTTAATTACTATAGAAACCAATAGCTGTTCAATTGATATCCTTACTTAAATTGTTATGATTTCATTAACTGTTTGCTTTTGTATTATTATGCATAAAAGTGAGCTTGCTTTGCATTGCTACATTGAGTGTTGGTTTTCACAATGTTAGGGAGCTACCATTTGATTTTTATGGGGGCTAGGATGAAAAATTTTGTCCTGCATTTTTTTTTAGTTGTAATCTCTGTCCTGCCTATTTATTTTGCACTCTATTCGGTCTTGCCTTTTTTTTAAAGTTTATCCTGACTTTTTTTTTACCTAAATTGTCATCCTGACTTTTTTTTTTTGCAAGTGTCTCATCCTGCCTTTTTTTTTCACTCAAAACTCCTGTCCTGCCTATTTTTTTCAAATTTCATCCTAAAAATCAAATGGTAGCTCCCTTAAAAGACAAAAAAACAATAACAATAATGCCCCAATTACGAAATAATGCATCACAATTAAATTTCATGAAATGAAGCAGCAGTTCATTAGCATTCAAAATCCAATATTTATCTTTCCTATGACATGTTTGAAATGGTGAAGTTTATCATATACATTTGTATATCTATATTTTATTATATATTCATATAACAAGTAGGGTGGATTTCCAGCATGTCAATGCCAGTGCTCTAATTTATCTAGTCTGTCATATCATTTTGAAAGTTGGAACAATGTGTGGAAGAATGCAGAATGTAAAACAAATTTCAGGTGGGGTGAGTTTGCAGTTCTTTTTCAAGAGGATTAAACTCCTTTTCATTAGTAGGGTGAGTAATCAGTGCCCATATATAACATACAATCTATATAATATTATCTGGGGGACAGTAAGACCAAATAATTTTGACATTTTGAAACAGTTTTAATTCTTTTATTCTGTGACGCTTTCCTATGACATCATAATGCTGAAGCCATTTTTTTCTGCTAGAGAGTATAAAATAAAAGTACAAATCAAACTAAAATAAAAGAACAGAGTTCTAATGTACCCTGCATTGCACATATTTTATCTACCCAAGGTACAAGGGCAATAACTAAAAAATACACTTTTTCTTTAAAATTGTTCATAAAATATCTTGCAGAAATGAATGCTTCAGAGCAAATTCAATGTGATTTTCTATATAATCAATATTTCCAAGGGCATAACTTGTTAAAAATATTTGATCAGCAATTATTTTCGAAAGTGTCAAAGACATTGCTATTATAAACCTATGATATAAGTTTCATAAAATTCTGGCAAGAATTGTACCCATGAGAGCGCTAACGATGCAATTTTCCATAAAATTAATATTTCCAAGGGGCATCTCTCTTTAAAAAATAATTGATTGCCACAGATTTTCGATCTGATCCAAGACATTGATGATATAAACCTATAATATAAATTTTATAAATATTTGGCAAGAATTGTACATATGATAGCACTTTTTCATATTTCCAAGGGCACAACTCTTTTAAAAATAATTGACTGGCACAGATTTTCGAACTCATTCAAGACATCGCTGATATAAACCTACAATATAAGTTTCATAAAAATCTGGCAAGAATTGTACACATGAGAGTGCTAACGATGCAATTTTTCATATAATTAATGTTTCATAGGGGCATAAATCTTTTAATAAAATGCTCCGCTGGGCGCAGCTTGATACGACTGCAGAGGTCGAACCCTGAACAGTTGGGCAAGTATGGACACAACATTCAAGCTTGATACAGCACTGAATTTGGATTGTGATTAAATATTTGACACAGCATAGGTTTCTGACACAGATTGAATGTGGTCTAAGAACTTAAAAATTTTTAATTTACCTATTCAAACCATATCATTATTATTTGCTTTTATATTGAAATAACCAATTTAAAATGGAAAATTTTAAAGAAAAAACCAAAAAAATTCAAATTTTTGAACCCCTAATGATTCATCACCCCAAACTCAATCCCAGCCTTCCTTTGTGGTATGGTACCTTGCAGTACACTTTCACAGAGATCCGTACACTTGAACACAAGTTATTGTCTGAAACTAGAAAATGCTTGTTTTCTGGCCCCTTTTGGCCCCAAATTCCTAAACGTTTAGGGCAATTACCCCAAACTCAAACCCAGCTTTCCTTTGTGATATGGAACCTTGTAGTACAATTTCATAAAGATTCATACACTTACACACAAATGTTATTGTCCTGAAACAAGAAAAATGCTTTTTTTTGCCCTTTTGGCCCTTAATTCCTAAATTTTAAGGCAATTACCTCCAAAATCAATCCCAGCCTTCCCTTTGTGATATGGAACCTTCAATGCAGTACAATTTCAGAAAGATCCATACACTTGAACACAAGTTATTGTCTGAAACTAAAAAATGCTTGTTTTGGCCCTTTTGGACTCTTATTCCTAAAATTTTGGGCAATCACCCCAAACTCAATTCCAGCATTCTCTTTGTGATATGGAACCTTGTAGTACAATGTCAGAGAGATCCATACACTAACACAAGTTATGTCTGGAAGTTATGCTTATTTTTGGCCCCTAATTCCTTAACTGTTGGTACTATAACCCCAAAATCAATCCCAACCTTCCTTTTGTGGTATTGAACCTTATGGTAAAATTTCATAGAGATCCATTCACTTAAACTAAAGTTAGAGTGCGAAAACCAATGTGTCTTCTACCAATATACGACTGCAAAATTTTTTGCGGTCATATAAAAATATTTGATCAGCACTGATTTTGGAACTCATCAGAGACATTGCTGATAAAAACCAACAATATAAGTTTCATAAAAATCTGGCAAGATTTGTACACATGAGAGCGCTAATGATGCAATTTTGCATATAATTAATGTTTCATAGGGCATAATAACTCTTTTAGAAATAGTTCATCTGCACTGATTTTCCAACTTGTCTGAGACACTGCTGATATAAACCTATAATATAAGTTTTATAAAAATCTGGCAAGAATTGTACATGTGAGAGCACTAACATGACCGGACTAAGGGACGCACGCCCGGTATTTCTATGTCCCCATGCAACGCGTTGCACAGGGTACAAAAAGTTGGTCATTGTAATCTTGGCTGTAACTTATTTCATCATTACTTTTCAGATATTTTTGGAAATATTTTGCACTAACAAGCACAGAAAAGGTAAAAAATTGTATACATGTTTAGCAATGTTTAGGCAAACATTTCTAGCTGACAGTGAACATTTCATAGGAAAAATTGGGTCTCAAAGTTGAGAAAAATTTATTTTGTTTTTTGTTGATTAAGAACTCTATCATTCACTGTTCTCCAATGCTTAACAGCCTTTGTATGTTCATTTATACAAAATGTACATGTTATAAGTTTAAGCACCACATTATAAATGATTTATTTTTTAAATTATAAAACATGTCTGAAGTTTATCTTTAATTTGATACTTCATTAATTGTTCTGTAAATATTTTTTTTTCAAACATTTTCTTAGATAAGCATTTGTGGAAGAATTTCATTTCTTCTCATTGATTTGTAAGTTTCCTATGTATGTAGCTCATTCAGAAAAAATTAAAAATGATAAGAAGTAGGTGATAAATTACATCTTTCATAATACAGTGTTAGCTTGTTCTGATAGCAGATACCTTTTCTAGTCATGCCTGCAGCTGCAGACATAGCTGTGTTCAAACCAGGCCTTTTCTACTCATTTTCATCCACATTCAGGGTTTATCAGACTCATTTTCATTTTCACCCACATTCAGGGTTTTCACTAGGATATGTTTATGGTGATTCCTAGGACTCACCACTTTTAGAAATGGAGAGTCCCAGCCAAATCTGATGAGTCCCAGAAATTCTGACTAGTCCATAGTATGTCATATTGTTTTAATATGAATAGACTTATTTGGCTTATTGTGCTTCCTCAAAATCATTGGACTGATTTTTCAACAACATGAACATCAGGGGTTAACATTAACAGCTGTCTGATTGCTGGGACAAGTGAAAGTCATAATCGGCCAAGTTATAGCTGGACTGTACTTGTCCGATTGGCAAGTAAAAATTAAAAGTTAAAAACGGTGGAAAATCTGAATCTAGTCTTCATTAATATAAATTATCTCAACCAGCTAAGACAATATCAACAAATCTACTTTTTTTTAGTATTTTCTAACTACATGAACTAGAGACATTTTAAAAATATTGGCCTATCAGACATGTCAGAGTATGATTTTGTTGTTGACACCAAATAGATCAGACCTAGCTATACTTCTCTTCCTCAGTGTTCAGCACTAATTTTTTAAGGTTTCTGTGGGTAAAAATATTTGAGAGCCGCATCAGAGCATCAATTCCAGGGTAACATGGGTAAGCACAGAGGTCTGGATAAATTGTTTTGTTCCCAGTGTTTTCATTGGAGAGACAGCACATTACATCTAAAATAAAATTCCTGAGCTCTGGTGATTTAGGTAGCCAGTCATCTGGAAGGATTTTTTCTCTATGGGCCCAGGGCCAACCAAAAATAAAATCAATGGGTCATTTTTAGAATTAATGGGCCATGTTGTCAAATGAGTGGGCCATTTGTTTATAACAAAAATAAACAAGTGTATATTTCAGCAAAGAGGTACTAACTTGTATGATTCTAATTGATATCATGTATATTGTTCCTGTGCTTTTGTACTTTCAGTGAATGAAAGTTAATTAAGTTCAGGGAGATTTATGTGACCAAAGACATACAAAAGAATATATGTCTCTGATGTGACTAAGAATGACATCGTATGAGTTCATGAAATGTAACATCACTCAGAAATTAAACTTTTTATTAATTTCATGACTTATAATAAAAAACTGAGCAACATATGACTAGACCAACACCACTTCAATGAACAGAATCATTAATGAGGAAATGCTGAGATCAAGAATACACATCTGATCTGGACTGATTTTTAAAATCTGTACTAGTAATTAATGAAAAAATCTATGATATTCGATTAAATTTCATTCTTTTGAGAAAACATGAAACTTGAACATGTATACATGTATATTAATTATCAACCATACCGTACCATCATAGTAGTAATATAATAAACGATAAAAAGTAATAACTGTTACTCTGTATTAATATTGGGCAAAAAAATAAACTGAGTTACTAGAACTATGACAATGGCAGACTAAAAGAAGCTGACCTAGATTTTGTGGCACAAAATTGGAGAAAGAAGATTCAAGAAATGAATCTTATTACTTATTAAGAAAACTAAACCAACCAGTGAAACTGCGAGCTACTGCTCACTGATGATACCCCCGCCCAAATATTTTGGTAAACAGGAAGTTGTTGAGGGATGAATCTGAAAACGCATCACACGGTATAGATGACTTATATAAACCCTGAAACCAAATTTCAGAAATTCTTGTATTGTAGTTCCTGAGAAAAATGTGACGAAAATTTTCAACTTGGCTATCATGTGTAAAATGATACAAGTGTTCAGTAAACATGGTAAACAGGAAGTTGTTGAGTGGTGAATCTGAAAACGAATCACACAGTATACCCGACTTATATAAACCCTGAAACCAAATTTCAGAAATCTTTGTAATGTAGTTCCTGAGAAAGATGCGCCGAAAATATTCATGGGACGGACAGACTGACGGATGGACTGATGGATGGACTGACAGAGGCAAAACAGTATACCCCCATTTTTTTAAAGCTGGGGTATAATTAAATTCCAAGTTAGTTGAAATGATTTTTGGCAAGATTTGCAGTACATTTTGCTGCCATTATACAGTAACCAGGGCCATAACCTCTCCCAAACCAGGCTATATTTACGAGAACCTTTATTTACAATGTTAATACTGGTACCGTCGCCTTGTTCATGTTCATAATTCTTTGACATTAAATTTGGGTTTTCTTCAACTGCCATACTTTATTCCTGACATTCTGTATTAGAGGACGTTTCAGGCATTTCCTCTGCATTTCTTTTATCATTATTTTTTTATCAAGAATAACGTTTTTTGATAAAACACAACAACAATTCGCTGTAGGCATGTTTACAAAATGTACAAATGAACCAAAGACCAACAAATTGACAAGGACAGTGAAGTGCCTTTTATGAAGACAAATACTATATTAAAAAAAAAAGGCCTTTGGGTTTTTCAATCGAAATTATAGCAAGTTTACTTTGAAGATTATAATTTGAGAAAATTTCTTGTATATACTAGCCAACTTTCACTGATTAAAGTTGTTTACTTTGAAAATATAGATCATGCATGGTGGTTAATAACGTTTTTTTCGGTAATCAGATATACAGCACATTGCTATCCTTAACATGAAGGAAAACGCCCGAGACGTCCCAAAAAATATACAGTTGGTGCTCCTAGCCTGGGATTCTGGCTCTCTGCTCGACAGTAGAGCCAGGCGGAATACAATGACATGGTTTTGTCAATTGGATGTTAGAATGATGAATTGTGGGATAACATCATTTCTTGACACATGGCGGGAATATTTATATGTCACGAATTTATTGAAAATTATTTTTCATGTCGTATGAAATGCAAATTTCGAAAAATTTAGCATATATAATTCAAACGTTATTGAATAACATCATGAATCAACTGTTAATCAACAATCAGATTCATATACTCCTATTTTATAGAACATGCACATGCGCAGTAATTCAGACCTGTTCAGCGCTAATAGTTGGTCACGTGGATTGTATTATGCCTGGCCTTATTGACGATAAGATTGGGTATCAGATTGGGTCAGGATGCCAGGCTAGTGGTGCTCCTGGCAATTGGAGGAAACGCAACACAGTTTTGTACACAAATATGGTGACATGAAACACAATCTGAAATCCTTTCTATGATATCTTGACATTAAGATACGAAGCGAAAAATATCGTGCGCCACACTGGCGCTTACATTTGCCACTCTATGCGCCATTTATGGTCGATGTGGGCAATTTGCCCATGGGGCTCGACTTTCCTGATCACGGGAAGCTTTTCGGTGGAATACTAGAAAATTAGAAAGCTGACAACTATGAAACAACTGGTAAAAAAGACTTCAAGGAAATCAAAGATGGATTGGATTATTTTCAAATACTCTATTAACTCTGCCATGTCTGCTCTTAGGTCGGGTTGTTGTCTTTTTGAAACATTCCCCATCTCAGTGAATTGAAAATGGAGTCCATTTTCAATTTTACAAAATAAAAGGATAGACAAATTAATCATGGCAAATGAGACAGCAAACCTTAAACACAGAAAACTACAAACACATTGTGTTATGCAAAAAAACCAAATCGAATTCCTGAAGTGAAATTGTAATTGTCCTGAGTAAAAACTGGGACTATTATACTAAAGGGATTCGAAACTGATCGATCTGTTGAGATTTCATTGTCCCAATAGCGGATTATTGATTTTTTGTTTTGATTGACAGCTTATCGTGCAACATGGTTAATTAGCCTTCGGTACATGGGTGAACAATAGATTTCGGCGAACAAGTCAGCATATAGAATACTGATAAAATTGGTGGATTTGAAATTAAAAAAAAATAATTAAATGCAAAAAATAAAAATATAATATTAATAATAAAACTATTTTCACAAATTAAATACATTTACTTGAAATAAATGTTTTCACACGGGGATAAACTGATGCCGATTAAAACTGGGACAAGTTCTTCTTTATTTTAACTTAAAGGGAAAGTCCACGATTTTTTACTTATCATTTTGACACTGAATGACGACTATACGGTAATACCCGATTGATGATGGGGAGTTTTTAACGAACGGTCGGTAAATCCCCGATTCGTTTGAAACTTTGTGGTTTTTAGATATCATGTGACTTTCCTATCGAGAATGCCGGTAAGATGGCGGCATGTCGAAAACTGATAGTTAATTTCAGAAATCGATTTTGAACTCTTTAAATGGAGAATAAAACTTTAATATTTATGATAATGTGATTTTTTATGCTTAAAGAACAACATATCAATTTTTCATTTTTTTGCAGAGTTTCCCTTTAATCGTCGAAGTAGTTTTGAAAGATAAATACTTTTCTTATTGTTTACGAAAAATTATTAATAAATAGTCAATATATAAAGTGTTGAAAATAAAACAAATATAGTGGAAATGCTGGCCTTTACTTGACCAACCTGTCAAAGGTGGAATTCTAGACAGTTGGGCACCCAGACAAATTGGCATAGGCACCAGAAAGACACTTCGGCACCCAGACAAATCGGCACCTAGACAAATCGGCACCTAACATAGACAAATCGGCACCTCATAAAATCAATTATTAAATCATTGAACCAAAAATTAAAATTACCTGGCACTGATATAGGTATGTGGGTATGAATTCAATTTGCAACTTTATAATATAGTATTAAATATAGCAATTGTTTTCGACTGTTTTTACAAATTACCAATTTGATTCCTGCACTATTTATGACATTATTGTATATGATATCTTTGAAGAAGTATCTTATGAAGTGGTTTATTCTTTTTGTTGTTTATTTGTGAAGACTGTATTGCAGCTTAGTCATTCGGGTAGCTGTCTTATTTGTGTGTATTCCTTTTCGTGATGCATGAAAATTGATTTTATAGATTTCACCATTCATGTACTAGTTTTAATGTAATGCATAGTTCTATTCCGATAGTATTCTATATCAATAAAACACATGTAGCATATTTATAATATTTATTTTATTTATTATAATTATATTCAACAGTAAATAGATACATAAACAGCACTAGATTTGGAAAAAAGGTGAAAATATGATAGTAATGAAATATTTAAAAATACTGTAAATTTAACATATAACATATATACAGGCAGCACTAAAAGTTCTAACAAAGTCACTTTGGTGGTGGTCTGTACACACTGGCACATTCCTCTAGCATAGCAGTGTGGATCTACAGATTATACTATTACTAGGATTATACTATTACTGTATCAATTTGATGTAAGGTCTTCAACAATGAACAAATACTGTATCTTTTTATTTTTCTTAATATATATATATACAGGTAGAGAGAAAAAGGAGGTGCCAAATTGTCAAAACGGATGCCGAAATGTCTTGGGACCTGGGTGCCGATTTGTCTGGGTGCCGAAATGTCTTGTTACCTCAAAGGTGAACAGATCATAACTTGATTAATCCTAATAAAACAATAAGTGTGCAATAAAAACAATGTTGGCAATTTCAGTTCATAATTAATCCCTATAACAAAAGTTACCCGGGTCACATAAAAATATAGCCACATTGTTTTGAACTTTTCTGAATTTGGTGTTTACACCTAAATTTCAATATGGCAGCAATAGCTGTGAAAGGGCCTACTTTTGTAGTTCTGATTGTGGAACCTATTGTACATATTTTCAAGAAGTCATATGCTTATGCCACCTGAAGACCATTACTAAGCAAAAACACCCTGATTTCAATACAAATATTGCACGTATAAATTAAAGGAGTTAGCAATTTTATAGGAACAGTATAATTTATTTGAGCCCTGCATGTGGTTTCCGTTTGTAATGAGAAGGAGATTTATATTCCACTTTTCACTTTAAAAAGTGACAATAAAAATAGGCCAATCCAACCTGTAACCTATAAATATGATTTTACAACAAACCGAACTCATGTCATGCATGTATCTCTTTTCAATCAACAGTTTTAAGAAATTTTATGAATCATACTTGTTTTCACAGCCTTCCCACACTATTATCATTCTGAAAAAAGCAGCCTTTAGATGTCAATTTTTACACTTAAATGGGGATTTGGTGATTAATAACAACTGTCAAAGATCTAGATATCTTTTATCATTATAGTTATGGTGTTTACATTAAGGATCATCATTTCGAATAACTATAAAAAATAAAAACAAATTAAAAAGATTATACGATCAAGGCACGATGTCACTGTCAAAACAACATGGCGTATCGATAAATCTCGCGCAGGTAAAGTCTCATTCTAACGACTGTGATGTTGAGTATTATTACACTGATTGATGTAACAGTTTCCAGTCCCAGGTAAAAATGACTTATATCTCAAAATTATATACTTTAAGGGTAACATGAATGACCAAATAACACTTGTAATGACCGAATAACACTTGAAATTATAATATTAGCACATTTTAGTGACATTTAAACACTGATTATTAAATAATAATATATTTTAATATTCGGTTCTTGGGAGCTTTCGGGAAATCATGGCACCGGATTCATCAATTAGAATTACAAACTAACATCAAAACAATTAACAAAATAACAAAAAATATGTGATAGGAGTGCACATTTTAGCTATAGTGGTTTTATTTATTACCCTCCGTTACTATTCTTATGTCCACTATTTTGATAGGACGAGGACTGTATCCTTGATAAAATTCTTCGACATGCAGGCATGATACAAACGTGTCTCCATATGTTTTCTTTTCTAATTTGATTTTGTGAATAAGAAATGGCGAAAGCCAAAACCGGAAACAACAATTCTAAAATCCAAATAATTTAGGGAATGAACCCGAATTAAATTACAGTTTTATAACGTACAGTAATATATTTGATGCTCAATATGGATAGAGAATTTACAGAATTAAATAACAAGAAGCACATGAAGATATTCTTTTGATCAAAATGTTATTGGATTTTTTATTTCTCTCAACTTTATTGTTTTCCGGGACTCGTACACAGCCGTCACCAGCCAATAGAAATTGTTTAGAGTTGTTTTGGGTGTTTCCGGCAATTTATTTTTATTTTTTATCCATTACACAAAATGATTTATAACTGATCATGGCTGACAATTCCTCCAAAGAAGGCTTTTATAAAAACGAAGGTGTCGTTCCCGAACAAACTACTGCAGGTTTAATTCAAGAGACTTGCACAAACGAAGGTAAAAAAAAACCTGTCATTCCATTATCCATGTTATCCAACAAATAATTTCTGGTCTTCTGTGTGCAAAGCAGTGGCGTATATCCTTTATTCAGTAATACAACCCTCTCACAAGAATCTGTTGTCCCTAGTATTTAATTAAAAATACATGAATATTTATCGTTTATAGCATGTACAAATCCTTGGTTTTATGCATGTATTTGCATCTACATGATCTAGTATAGATTGCTATTTCGGTAATCTTGACACTTGACTTGAAAATCTGTGAAAGAGAGGCAAAAACAAACTGACATTGCAATGGCAAAAAATGGTAAACGACCAAAAGACAAATGGTTTACAAACACAATATAGAAAACTAAAAACTGAGCAACACAAACCCCGCCAAAAACCATGGAGTGAGATCAGGTGCTCTGGAAGATTAAGTATTTCCTGACACTTGAACTATTGACACAGAGGTGGATTAAGGGGGGAGGGGAGGATAAATGCAACAACTTTTTATAAGTATCAGTCCAAATGTTGGATAACTGGAAGCAAGTCAACTCATACCAATGTAAACTCATACCACTGCCAATGTACCTTTGCGAACTCATACCATTGCAAACTGGTACCATTAAAATTACACTATATATGCAATGATATATGCAATGTTTTTGCAAATCTTTATAAAATATTAATTGATTTTCCTGAATTTTAATTTATTGAATTTTAGATTGATAAAAATATACAATATACGAATGTTATGTTATTACTAGTCAAGATACAATTAGAAACAACACTAAAACTGTTACACAGCTCATGCTAGCCTTTGACTGATTGACCATGTTGACCATAAATGCCAAATATAATAAAGTAGACTTCCAAATACATCGAAATGAAACAACTGTCAGCCTGTGGAATGGATTATCAGTCAGGGGAATTATTGAAATAAGTGATTTTTAAATCACTTATTTAAGTAGCAAATTCGAAGTTTTGTCACAAATTGTGATTTTGTAGTTTTACCAAAATTTTAAACACATAGGTTTAGATAATATCTTTTCATTAGTAAAATTTAAAAAAATGAACTTTTTGCTTCTTTTAAGCAGCAAGGTTTATGCCTATGATGCAATCATTTAGCTGCAAATTCTATTTTACTTGAAAAAAATGGCTTTACATAATGAACTGATACTTTCTTAATAGATTTTTCCAAGCAGTGGGAGTATTTTTCCTGTAAAACTCAAGGTTTCTTCTTATAGATTATGTAATAAAATTCTACTGTTTGCGATCAAAATTTCACTGTTGAATTTAGTGGGGTTATTAAAATAATGATACTTAAACAAGTGATTTTTATGTCATTATCTTAGATTTAGTACAAGGTCATCACCTGACATCACCTGGTCATCCTATCAACACAGATGTTGGTTCTGATAATTTCAGCATCATAATTAGTCCCTGGATCATTAGTATTCTATATTTAAAGCTACAATAAAATTAAATCACTTAGACTAGTGAATAATTTGTACTACTTAAATATGTGATTATTAAAGAAAGACAACTCATACTTCCAACTTTTATAGACATAATGTTACTTGAATCAGTGATTTAGGAAATCACTCATTTAAGTAATTCTCCTGACTGATAATATATTTTTGTACATAAATTTCAAACTTTCTAAATTTTGGTTCTAAACAATTTTAAACTTTTCAAAACAAGATAAATAAATTCTCTAAATAAATAGATTTCCTTAAGAAACAATTTATAAATACCAAAATCTATTTAATTTAACTACTTTGTAATGATTAAACATTAAATCAAATAATTATCAGTAAAAGTTAAATAATGTAACTGTTCAGGGGAGACAACAAAGTCAATCTGCTACAGTTTTCTTCATCCAATTAGGCAAGGAACAATCAGCTACAAATTGGTCATTGTGATTTCAAATTATATACTTTTTACAGACTTATGAGTTATTTGGTGAAATTTAAATATTTATTCATCATTTAACATCATTTGAATGCATTTAGATAAGTTGATACAAGTTTGCAATGGTACGAATTTACCATGGTACGAGTTAGCAGTGGTACCAGTTTGCTTTTAGTGGTACAAGTTGACATTGGTACAAGTTTGCAATGGTACGAGATAACTATAATTTGGCTAACTAGAGGGCCACCCTTTTTTCAAACTCCTGAATCCCTTTGTCATGTTAGTGATGACAAGTAAAGATAAACAGATAAATAGCAATAAGCGTGACTTCCTCTTAGTGAGGTCATACAACAATCACTTTTCCTTTGTGGAGTCAGATATTTTGTATTATAATGTGAAAATTAGAATAGAATGTTGTTTTAGTCTTTGTTAATTTATATCATTTGTTGAACCTTTGTCATGTTAGTGATGACAAGTAAAGGTAAACAGATAAATAGCAATAAGTTTTAAAGCTACAACTAAAGAGACTTTAATTTTCCAAATGGCTACTTAGTTATCATCAACTTTGATAAATGCTAATCATAATGAAAAATGTTCTTATCTCTGAATTAAATAAATCTTATGAAAAGAAATTATTTAAAGAAAAATTGTCTTGCTTTTTGAAACAATTGTAAACTTATCAAATATGTTATCTTCAGTTTGGCTATTTTTGTCAGTTAACAGGCAAAATTTGTCTCCAGAAAAATAAAGTACACTTCTATATAGATTGTGACATTTTATGGTCTATTAATTAAATCATTTTTTGTTCTGTGTATTATATTGTCAAAACTGCAAGACTGGCATATGCATGATACATATTCTTGGTATACATGTGCAAAGAATATTTCACTCAACTCAGGCCTTTTAGATAAAGCTAATAATTGCAGGGACTTGAATGAATTAGATTCTTTAAAGCTCTTGATTAAAAATGAATTTTAAGAACAAAAATAAGAATATTTTTGAAAATAAAATAAAAACTTCTGATGAAAACAGTAAACTCAAATGCTTCACTTAGTAAAGAATTAGTGGTCATAATTTAGAAATAGAAAATGGTAGATAAAAATTCCTATAAAGGATAGAATTGTTTGTAAAATTAACATAACAACTTAGAGATAATCTATTTGAAAATTGTTTACCTTCTCATAATAATGTCTCTGACCAGTTTGTGAATAAAATCTTGAATCTTATGAATAAAATCTTAACCAAAAACAAAAAGTAAAAGAAATGCTAAACCTCTATAACATGGAACATGTTTAAAATATTGGCTCCTTTATAAAAAAAAAGTCATTAGAACTGAGGGCAGAAACCTAATAATTTTTTTCCATGTGTTTTGATTTTTTATAGAATTGTTATTTCTTTTATAATTATAATGTTTGTTTTTGGCTTTTTTGTCAGAAACTTGATTAAATTGTAATATGTTTATATATGACAATAAAAATATTATCAAATTTTTCTGTAATGAATATTTTGGATATACATGTATTGTATTTGCCTTCATTTATAAACAATTGATTGCAATAACTGTTGATTGTAATTTACATTGCTGATTAGTTATTTCAAATGTACCATGATTACCATTATATCTTTGATCTCTATAATTGTTTTAATATGCTCACTTTGAGAGCATATATAACGTATAAATTTGAGAACCATGTCTATTTAGGTCTGTATGCATCATGTGCATGGTATTATGGACTTGAAAAACCCTTCAACAAGATGGCAGTGATAAAACCTCTTTTTATTATTCAGAATTTTTGGTAAGACATTGTTCAGTCAGGGGTACTACTTGTACAAGTTACAACAATGTATTTTTATTTACTTGAAGAAGTAAACAATAATATACTTTTATAAGTAAATTTTTTATATTCATATTTTTTAATAAAGCTTGAATAATCTCCCCTTAATTTTCTCAAAAAATTTACTTGTATAAGTAATTTCTTTTTACAATCCTTAAAATTCTCAAGTTTGGGATGTAAAAACATGCCTTAAACAATTTTTTTTTCAATGTTTCATCTTATTAATTCAACAGAGAAACTAATTGCATAAAGATCTTAAGTAATTGTGCAAGGCCTTCAAAAATTGCCCCTTAAAGGCTTGTAAATGGGCAGTGTTTTGAAGATAACCGACTAATGAGATTTTCATTGTCCATGAAATTACACTTAAATGATTAGTAAAAACATCTGCAAAGGACAGACAATTAAAATTTCTATTAGAGCAAAGAAGTCTTGAGAAATTCAAGAAAAGAAGATAGTATGACTTTTTTACTTGTATAAGTAATAAATGGGGAATGTGTCCATGGGACACAGATGATGCCCCCACTTGCATATCATATAAAGTTATAAAAGGACATAACTGACGAACGGTAAAAGTGACACCACCAAAATTTGTACTTGATCTGAGTTTTGTGGAAATAAGTATTGTGTATGAGTTTCATAACATTTGGTTGAGGCAAACTAAAGTTAAAGAACAGAAACAAAAAATTCAGCAATTTTTATACAACCGCAAACATTTTTTTGGGATCGTATGATGACGTCGTTGTCTGCGTCGTCGTCGAAGACACATTGGTTTCCGGACAATAACTTAAGTTTAAGTGAATGGATCTCTATGAAATTTTTTAAGAAAGTTCAATACCACAAAAGGAAGGTTTGGATTGATTTTGGGGATGATGGTCCCAACCGTTTAGGAATAAGGGCCCAAAACAAGCATTTTTCTAGTTTCAGGGTAATAACTTGTGTATAAGTATTTCGATTGCTCGGAAATTGTGCCACAATGTTTAATACCACAAAAGGAAGGTTGAGATTCATTTTAGGGGTTATGGGGCCAACAGTTTAGGAATTAAGGGCCAAAAAGGGGCCAAAAAGAAGCATTTTTCAAGTTTCCAGACAATAACTTGTGTGTAAGTGTATGGATCTCTCTGACATTGTACCACAAGGTTCCGTATAACAAAGGGAAGGCTGGGATTGAGTTTAGGGTTAATTGCCCAAAACATGTAGGAATTAGGGGCCAAAAAAGGGCCAAACACAAGCATTTTTCTAGTTTCCAGACAATAACTTGTGTGTAAGTGTATGGATCGCTCTGAAATTGTACTACAAGGTTCCATACTACAAAGGAAAGGCTGGGAATGAGTTTTGGGTTATTGCTCCAAGGGGGGTTTCAAAAGTTGGGGGATTTTTTCCCAATCTTTTTAAGGGATTCATATTTTTTTTCAAAATTTTTAAAATTACGAATTTTTGAAAAGTTTCAAGAAGAAATCTTCAATTGCACAGTATTGCGCAATGGATTTATAAGATCTTTGACCACATTTATTTTTATGTGTATCAGGCTGCGCTCAGCGAAGCATTTTATTCCATTTGTAAAGGAGCATAACTCAAGAACAGTAAAAGTGACACCACCAAAATTCAAACTTGATCTGTATTTTGTGGTAATAAGCATTGAGTATAAGTTTCATAACATTTGGTTGGACTAACTTAAGAAAGAGAACAGAAATGAAAAATTTAGCAATTTTTATACGACCACGTCATTCGAAGACATTTGGTTTCCGGACAAAAACTTTAGTATTAGTAAATAGAAATCTATGATATTTAAACACAAGTTTTATAACTACAAAAGGAAGGTTGGGATTGATTTTGGGGTTATGGTCCCAACAGTTTAGGAATAAGGGGCCAAAAAGGGGCCCAAATAAGCATTTTTCTAGTTTCATGACAATAACTTCTGGAATGGTGTATGGATCTCTGAAATTATACCACAAGCTTCCATACCACAAAGGGATGGTTAGGGTTGGCTTTGGGGGGTTATGGCTCAAATCATTAAGGAATAAGGGGCAAAAAAGTGAGAAAAAACAAGGGTGTCCTGGTTAATGGACAATTACTTAAGTACAATGTTGTGTTTGAATTACCTCCCTTACACTGCAATTTTTCCATTTGTAAAGGGGCATAACTCTAGAACGACTAAAGAGGCACCACCAAAATTCAAACTTGATCTGTATTTTGTGGTAATAAGCATTGTGTTTAAGTTTCAGAACAGTTGGATGAGGGAAACTAAAGTTAGAGAACCGAAACGAAAAATTCAGCAATTTTTCCATTCATAAAGGGGCATAACTCTAGAACGGTTAAAGTGACTCCTCGAAAACTCAAACTTGATCTGTGTTTTGTGGTAATAAGCATTGAGTATACGTTTCATAATATTTGGTTGAGGCAAACTAAAGTTAGAGAACGGAAACCAATTTTGGGACATACGGACGTTCAGATGTACGTACGGATGGACAAGGGTAAAACTTAATGCCCTGCCCCCTCCGTAAGGGTGGGGGCATAAAAAAATCTGAATGTCTTAGGGACATAACTGAGCCATTAAGATAACTTACCTATACAAGTAAATAAAATACACTTGTATAAGTATCTTACAATTTTACTTATATAAGTATATTAATATTTACTGCTTCAAGTAAATAAAAATAACTTGTACAAGTAGTACCCCTGACTGGTGTTAGGGTGAAATACAAATTAATAAGGAGTAGTACTACAAAGCGTAGTTGCTCTCATCTTTGTCATTTTGACTCTTGTGGATAGTTGTCTCGTTGGCAATAATAACATGTCAACTTATATTTATATAGATACTTTTGGCTGTTTTGTATTGTTGGGTAGCTGTCTTGCTGATGTATACCTAACATATGGTTTTATTCATACATGTAGACACATTGCATTTGTTATTATTGTTATAATATATTTTCTCTTTCAGTAACAGTTTAATCCTTTACATTTATATTTTACAGATAATGATATAGATTTGCTGTGTGCTGTTGTATTTATAGAAGATGCTGCCAAGGTAATTTATAAGTTGAACAGAGTGGGCTATAAAAGGCCCTGACATGAAAAGTATGTAACAATTCAATTTAGAAAACTAACGGCCTATTTTATAACAAAACCATTTACGAAAAACAAATATGACAGACAACTACTGAACTACAGGCTCCTGACTTAAGACAGGAACATATAGAATGTAGCTGGGTTAAATATGTTTGAAGGCGCCAACCTTCCCTCTGTCCTGGGACAGTGGTGTAACATTACAACATAAGAACAAACTAATAAAATAAAATCAGTTGAAAAGGGCTTGACTCATCAGATCGATACAAAGCAGAAAAGCATCTTACAAAATCACAGATCAGACGTGGCAGGGTATTTATACATCCCTAAAAACACAAAAAACTGAAGATATTTTCAAACATCAAACTTTATGTTTTATAACTAATACTTCATAAACATTACATTTTTGAAAATCTGTATGTTTTTTATATTAGACATTTATGTTGGACCATCTTATTAGCATCTAACTTTGTATGTCCTACATTCGAACCTCGTTGTGTCGAACTCGGTTGTGTCGAAAACTCGGATGAGTTGAAGTAATTTCTCGGTCCCGGTAAAATTCCCGTTTGATCAATGCATAATTACCTCTGATGAGTCGAACTTGGTTGATTCGAATACTCGGTTAAGTCGAGTAAATTTTATAGTCCTGTCTAAGTAAAATTAATGTAAATTGACCCCGATGTCTCGAAGTTCGAAAGTAAGAATTTTCGAAAGATGCAGGCCTAATGATAAAATTTCAAATCGGATGTACTTCATATGTCACCTTATCATTTTCAAAAGAGATTAAAGCTGTGTAAACATACTTGTTTGTATAACAGTTAAATTGACATGTTTATGGTGACTGGTAATTAACACCTTTGTTGATTGTTCAAGCGGAATGTTAGTGTGTTGAACATTTTCACCTGAGATAAAAACGAAAAGAATTTAAATGAACCAAGCCGAGATAGATTTAAAACTCATTAATTACAATAAATAAAAGGATTAGGAGAATTATAATAAATTCATGATAATTTAATGTAAAGCAGACGACCTTATCAGAAGCCGTTCAGAACTTATTTCGTGCTGTGAGGGATTTCATAATTTATAGTGACTGACCTTTGTAAATATTTGTGTAGACTTTTGATTTTATTTGTGCATGATTTGTTTCTGTACTTGTGTGTTTAATTATTACGAAGGACCAAAAATGGAGATTGAATACACAATCATAAAGTGTCATATCGAAAAAAGGCACACTGTTCATTGTATCTAGTTTACACAAATCTCATACCGTATTTCATGCATTCCAAATTTATGACGACACACTCGATCTCGGATGAGTCGAACCTCGGATGAGTCGAATACTTTGGTCCGGTCCCTTCGACTTCGACACTACAAGGTTCGACTGTATATTATATTCAGTGAATATTACTAACAACTGCTAACTCCTGTATATATAAATATCAGTACTAATGTTAACGAGGCCGGGATAAGGTACCGGTATTCAATGTTTTAAACTAACAAATGTACAGATTTCAATAAAATTTGAAAATATGAAGGAAAAAAAAACCCAAAAGACACCAAGAACAGATCTGAGAGTATTTGCAGTTCATGACAGCTAGTTAAAAGCCAATAACAACTAATAAAAAAGTCATGTATCCAACACATTTGAATTTTTAGATTTTTTTTTGCAATTAAGGACATGCTAAAGATGAGTGAGGTTGGCAATCTACAATGTATCTCCAAAGCACTAAAAGTGTGACTTAAAATGATTAACTTACATGATCACCATCCTTGAGGGATAATCATGATCCTTGCAATACTATTACTTAAAAAAATATTTCAAAACAATACAATTTTTATTTACCATTTAAAAAGAACATTTGTATATGTCCAGGAGAAAACTTATGATATTTATAAAATTTGCTTTTTCAGTACAGAGACATAAGTCATAAACTGGACAAAAAGACTTTATTATGGTATAGATGGTACCATTCAAAACCTGTGAGAGTGTAGGTATAGTTTTTATGTTATAAAAAATAACCAGAGTTCAAATGGAGTCGATACAAGCAATTATAGGTCACCTACGGCCTTCAATAATGAGAAAAAACGGTACCTTAAAGTCAGCTAGAAAAGGCCCTGACATGAAAAATGTGAAACAATTCAAACAGGAAAACTAATTACAGCCTTTTTTTTATAGCAATATAATTAACAAAAAACAAATTGACAGACATAACCTAAGGGTAACCATGACATAAAGAATGTGGCCTGGTTAAACATATTTGTGAGCGTTCAACCATTCCCCTACCCTTGGACTGTGGTGTAACAGCACAACTTGAGAACAAACTGTAAAAATCAGCATATTTACTGCATGCACTTTTTTGGGTAAAGATTGCATTCATACAATCAAAACTCTTATGTGGCTGGCTTGATAGTTATCAATTTACCAGATTTTATGACTACTTTTTATAAACACATAGTGAATAAAGCACAACAATCTTTACATCCTAAATATGAAGATTTCAAGAAGTTGATCAATGATATATATACTCAAATACTCAAGTTACAAAATGATGTGTCTGTGTTATACGATACTTATCAAGAAAATTATATGAATTGTGCATGGTACATGAATGTAGTAACTGTTCTAAAAATATCAATGATGTCATTGTTAAAGTAATATTTAAAATTGGAGTTATCATCCTTAATACATAATAGCAGTTGAAACAACTACAATTGTGTGTGCCTTCCAAAGCTTAATACATTGCAATGTTTTTTGTTTTTTTTTTCCATTGCAAAATGAATGTAATCTTTACCCGTCAGTGCTCACAAGCACTTTGATTTTAAAGGGAATTGAAAAGAATTGATAAAGGGGGTAAAAATGGCACACTGAAAATTCTCATGAAGAATTATTTTTAGAAAAAAAAACACATTTTCTCGGAGAAAAATGAGCAAACATGAGTATGTTATTAAAAAAATTAGCAAACACCATACCTTCAATCATAAGCAAGCACTAACACCATAAAGCAAGGTTTAAGTGGACGAACTTTTTACTACTAAGAAAATATGAAAAAAGTTAACCAAAGATCTCTTACAGAAACACAATAAATACATACCATAAAAAATACCATGATTTGATTTGATTTTTTGTGTTTTAATGCCACTTTTAAGCACCGCTTTTGGGCTATTTCGTGGCGGCCAGTTTTTATTGGTGGAGGAAGCTGGAGTGCCCAGAGAAAACCAGCGACCTTTAATAGGAAAACTGACAATCCTAGTCAATTAAGATTGGAGTCGAGTGCACCCGCACAAGCGGGGTTCGAACTCACAACCTCCGTGTTGACTGGCTAGTGATTACAGTAGTAACTACTAAGACCACTCGGCCACCGAGGCCCCTAAAAATACCATGAAAATCATTGAGACAAATAATCACACTGTGGAGGCTCATATATTCTTGATTTTGAAACCATCAATTTAATCATAGAAATTTAATGCCAGCAGTAAGAAAAATATTACATTAATTTTTAAATACAATACTCTTGATTTATGGAACTTTTTAAAAGAGGTAAACTTTCAATAGAATTTAACATTTCTGTTAGCCAAAATATATCTTTGTATTTGCATGTTTTAAAATAAGTTGCCAAAAGTAAAGAACAAGAGGTAATTATAGTATTTTGTATTGTTTATGCATTTTTCAGGAGTTTCTATTTTGTTATATTTGTTCTACACATTTTGGCATTCTTTGAATACCCATCTTCATTGACATGGACATCTGACATACGGAACAGAGGAAACAGAATAGCAGTGCCTTGTGGGATAACAGAAGGAATAGAAATGATATGTTTTTTACTTATAGCAGCTGATCTTATTTTAAAGGTAGGTAAACAAGTAGATCTAAGTATAAAACACACTGACACGCTTGGCAGAAACAAATACTGAATAAATTGAGCATCAAACATAGCAAGACATGGTGCATGGATGAATTAAGCAGGTCTTGCTTTGCATGCATATCCTGTAACATGATTCAAAAGTCACAACAGTGCCAAAGCTAGATTGACAAAGAGAACATGTGGGAGCCATATGTCTATAAACTGATATCAAACTTGGTTTGATAATAATGACTAATGGGATGTAATGAAGAAGACTCCTGTTGGTTTTGAGGTCAAGGTCAGAGCCACAAGTTATAAACTGATTTTGGCCAAAATTTTTGTGTCCTGCAAGTTCCATACTTGCCAACCTCTGACAATGAGAAATCATGTCATGACATGACATGACATGTCAAAAAGCGTGTGAAAACGCGCGACGAAGATGCGGACTTTTTTATATGAACAATGTTCATAATTTCACATTATCATGATTATACAAATTTGTTAATCATGTTAATATACAATAAAAACAATATTCTAGAGTAAACTTTTATTGTATTCAACAGTGGTCTGTTTTGCTGCTTTTAAAGCAACACCCTAGGCTTAGGCACATATTCAAATCAACTGCCAGTTTGATTACATTTACTTGATAACAAGGCACACAATATATCATTGTCGAGTTCTGATCAGAATTCAGTGTAGATTTCTTTATAATTGAAAATGTTCTCTCACAGTCAGTATTGATAATTGGCTGAACTTAAATAACTTGATCAAACTTTGAAAGAGTGTCATAACGTTTTTTTACCATCTAAAATGTCATCTTTTATCTTTGCCATTGCTCCCAACGAACTATATATGTTGCTATTGTCTCTGAGGCTTTTGTCTGGTCAAAACTGGGTAGATCATCAGAAGACAGCTGGTACTATGAGCTCTGATCCAACAGTTTCGTGATATTTCCATCCCCTTTGGCCTGTGGAAATCTGTTGGCTAGATTTGAAACTGAAAAAGAAAAGTATTTTATTATTTGATTACCATTAAGCATGTTAAATGCTTAATCAAATCGCTACATTGTAGTTCTCCTCTCACATGTATTGTTATGATTGCAACATAGGGTGCATAATGCGTTACTCGTCTCTCAATAATTTAAACTTGAACTCCCAAATATAATTTGTAAATCTTGAAATTTATCTTGGTACGTACACATCATTTTCGCTTAGCAATCGGCTCTTTAGACAACGGTACAGGTCCTGAAAGCGAACTATTTCTGTCGACATTTCCCCTAAGTGAATTTGAAAGAAAGAAAGTCACAAAATCGTAAAAACTAATCACAAAGTACTTACCTTAAGGGCATACGATACAGTTTTGATCCCGTATTAAAGTTTTGATGAAAATTTGCATGTAGGCTATTTTTACCTGATTAAATCAAATGGGACAATATCCTAATGCGCCTTGAAATGAGGAACTCAAAAGTCACGTGTAAACAAAAATCTCTGTGTAGTGATAGTTGACACATTTCTATGATAAACAAATGACTGAGCTGAACCATTTGTGTTAATTTAGAAAGTAGGGAACACAGAATAAATGTGTAAAAACTATGGAGCTATTAAATGTGTTCAAAGTATTAAACTTTCAAAGAACTTATTGTGTTAAAATGGGATTTTTACCACGAGGAGCCGCATCACAAAAGGATACTCGGGGTTTGCTAATTATGGAAAAAGTAATCTCACTTGCACCCGAAAATTTAACCACATATGTGAAAATGTCTCAGCTTCAAACGAGCCATCATACATATCCAAGTTAACGATATGGACTGAGCAACAGAAGAAAACGTTACCATTACCACCTATGGAGAAACTAATACGCATCTTGACCCATCTTCTAAGAATAATTCCAGAGATATCTTAAGATAATTTCACCTTGTACACCACAGAAAATTGTGAAAATGATGGTTAGTAGTTTTTTATTTATACCTAGTTATCAGAAATGGTTTAAGATAAATATTATTGATAAAGATCAGCAAAAACTCAATGAAATTTTCGCTTTTAAAATGCATTACTGGCACGGGCTGAACACTTTTTAGGCACAATCATAACTTTGTTTACCTCGAGACATCCGAAAGGAATTGTTTATTTAATTGAAAAAGGCAAGAAATAACTTAATATTATTAAATTGTAAGTAAACATGACACAATATAGTCTTTGTTATGTAATTATCACTCTGGTCTACAGGAATAACTGATAATCAAGGGAGATAACACACTTCATACGAGTAAAGTGAGATACATCATCACATGTGCTTTTATTCTATGATTTGACCCCTGGTCAGTAGATTTTAATATGCAAATAAACAGAAAAAACATGTACATGTATTAATAAAATCATGAATTATTATTTTTAATGCACATGAGCAAAACACAAGATATTGTCATTTCTCAGTGAAAAGGGGAGGTCAAACCTTTTGAAAACAATATTGCTGCACCTATTCAACTATTAAGCTAGTTAGCTACTACTCATTGCTTCTAATATAAAGGTTTAAATGAAGGTGGCTTAGCCACTAGGGAGAAGCGTTTTCTTTCTTTGTGATAAAACTTTCAAGAATTAGATTTTTCTCTCTCAATAATACTTATGTATTTAAATTAAATGATAACACAGCCTGAGTAAATTTTTTTGTCTTATTTCAGTTCCAGACATATCATTACTTTTTAACATGAGATGGCAAACTAGAGGTTTAAAAAAGTCCTGAATAACTGGTAAGCATTTTGTTTTATTAGGCAAGCTCTAAATTGTTTATTTATGGTATTTATGCAATTGAAATTACAGTCGGTATGTTAGAAATATGCTAATATGAAAACTGTTGCTATGGTCTTGATATTAAATGAAAATACTTAGTTACTGACCTTTTCGACTCAATATTTCGAGTTGAATCTTGCGCAACTGTTTCTCATGTAACACTGCAAACTATAATTAGCACTATTTTGATCTGTCGTTATTTAATGACGCCATATAATACATGTGATGTCACAATGTTTCCTTTAATACCTCATGTGGATTTTCACTGATAAAGGTTTTCACTGAAATCCATGTAAAAACCTTTTTCTCAAATAGAATTATGTGAAAGGACAAGTTTTGAAAATTTGCACTTCATTGCACTGTAATTATATGATAAGAATGACTTTCCCAGTAGTTTAGAGTGGTTTCCACAGTATTAGATACCAGATTTCCACTAGTAAGAATAATTATTTTGGTGTTGTTTTTTTATAAAATCTACATTTTGCATAATTTCTCTGTCAAAATGCACTTTTAGGCACAAGAAAATTTTATAGAATGCTTTAACAGGGCCTGTGTATTGTAATTTAAGGTTATCATCAGAAGTTTTGTCCTTGTTTTGACTAGTGAAGGTATACTGGAAGAAATTAATTATACATACACATTGTATTCAAAATAAATCAATATAGCGATAAAAGTGTCATTGCCTTATAGTGCCTAAACAACTTTATTTTTTTCAGAAATGGACAAAATGCACAGATTTATTCAGAATGTTATACCGATGAAGATCACATAAAAATATTTGGAAAATCAGAACTATGGATTTCAATATGGGACAATATCCCTAATGCGCCTTGAAATGAGGAACTCAAAAGTCACGTGTAAACAAAAATCTCTGTGTAGTGATAGTTGACACATTTCTATGATAAACAAATGACTGAGCTGAACCATTTGTGTTAATTTAGAAAGTAGGGAACACAGAATAAATGTGTAAAAACTATGGAGCTATTAAATGTGTTCAAAGTATTAAACTTTCAAAGAACTTATTGTGTTAAAATGGGATTTTTACCACGAGGAGCCGCATCACAAAAGGATACTCGGGGTTTGCTAATTATGGAAAAAGTAATCTCACTTGTGCCCGAAAATTTAACCACATATGTGAAAATGTCTCAGCTTGAAGCGAGCCATCATACATATCCAAGTTAACGATATGGACTGAGCAACAGAAGAAAACGTTACCATTACCACCTATGGAGAAACTAATACGCATCTTGACCCAAATATGTAATAAAAATATACCTTCATGTGCTACTTTTGAGTAAATTGAGGTTCAAATTTCAGATATTTCCTCAAAATACGGTTTGTGGACGTATTTTTCCTTTCGATAGAAATATATAACTTTTGTTTTAAAAGATAAACACGATCTGTTTTTGTTAAATTATTTGTAATTTATGTGTTATATAAATATTGCATAAATTTGTACATTTTATTTTTACAAATAACTCAAATTTATCAAATATTCATGAATGTAGGAAAAACCGTCATTTTTGCTGTATATTAATCAAATTTTAAAAATTGCACTATTTACGTTTTCATGAAAATTGGTACACATAAACATCTTACGTAATTAAACCAAATGTCATTTTAAAAGAGGGTCCATGAACTCGTTTTCAAGTTAAATCAGTTTGAATGATAAAAATCAGCCGAAAACTGCATCTTTTCCCGATAAGTCACCGTTTGACGTCGCGAAAATAACAATTTACGTTAGCAACGTCATTACCTCCCTGTAACTGTATCGTATGCCCTTAAGAGAATCGCGATATCACTAACGACCAAAAAATCAAAAGTTATATATATAGCGCTTCTAGATGCTAAATCGGCATTTGATGTGGTAACACATGAGAGTATCCTAAGAAAGCTATACATAGCAGGTGTAGATGGACTACTATGGAAACTTATACATAGTCTCCACATGGACTCGAGTAGTGTAGTTAAATTTAATGGTCTAATATCTGAACCATTTTCAATATGCCAAGGCGTAAAACAAGGTGGTATACTGAGCGCCGACCTGTACAAACTGTACATCAATAATCTCCTAAAAGATATTGAGCACTCAGGATTGGGAGCAAGAATAGGATCCATTCGTTGCGCCGCTCCGACTTGTGCAGACAATGTGGCACTAATGAGCGACAACCCTGAGGAACTACAGGTACTTATCAACATGGCATACAACTACAGTCGAAGAGAGAGATATAAGCTTCAACCAGTGAAGAGTGTTATTCTGCCAGTGTATCCAAATCGTAGAAAACAGCAAGAACCTTCCTTTCCATGGCATATAGGTAACTCAATAATGCCAATAGTTAACCAAACAACCCATATGGTGGTCCTACGCACATCAAAACCATATGATCCTGATCCGTTATATGAAAACGTGAAAAAAGCAAGATGAGCCATGTACAGTCTAATGCCAGTTGGTTTGCATGGGAAAAATGGACTAGACATACAATCTTTACTACATATATTTAACATCTATGTCATTCCTGTACTTCTGTACGGCCTGGAATTAGTAACTCCTGCAGGAAAAAACTTGGATATTATTGACATGTTCCACAAAAAATATATTAAGCAATTACTTTCTTTACCAACAAGTACAGCTACTCCCGCCATATACATTCTCTCTGGACAACTGCCAATAGAAGGCCAAATACATAAAAAGATCCTGTCATTATTTGGAAACATATGCAGACAGCCACATGATAGTCTAGAAAAACAAATTGCATACAGACAACTACTTATGAAAACGGATGATAGTCACAGCTGGTTTATCATTGTTAAAACAATCCTAGCGAAATACAACTTACCATCAGCATTATATTTATTAGACAGTCAAATTCAAATATTTAATTGGAAGACCATCGTAAATAAAGAAGTATCAAAGTATTGGAAACAATTTATCGAGGGTCATTGTAAACTGTACCCCTCACTAAAGTATTTAAACAGTCAATATATACCAGGAAAGACACATGTCTTAGTAAACCTATCGGCTAGTAATTCATTGCAAGAAGCTCAGAGGATACCCATGAAACTAAGAATAGCAACAGGAAGCTACATACTCATGGCTGACAGAACAAGACATTCAAAGAACAAAGGACCATTTGCAACCTGTCCTTTGTGCCAAACATCAGATGAAACCTTAGAACATTTCTTACTGCTTTGTCTTGCACTATCGGACCAGAGAAATCCAATCTTAAATAATATCCGACTGCTACATAAAAAGCTCAGTAATCATTTCAAGCACAACGGTAGTGAAGTAGACCTAATCCAAGTGATAATTGATTCAAGCACAATTGGATTACTGGAACCCAGTTGTGATAATTCAATACTAATGGAGATAGAATTTCAATCAAGGAGACTATGCTTTCTACTACACACAAGCAGGTCGAGAATTCTTAATGATATTGATCGAAAATGAAGTCGGTTTAATAGACACTTTAAGCGTGGGTTACGCCACACTTTACTGACACAACTAGGAAGTGACTTCAATATTAAACCAAAATGAGCGTGGATTTCGCCACACTTGACAGCTCAATCATAGTCCACAACGTCATCCACTACAAACTTATACGTCAATACAACAAAAGCGTGGATCTCGCCACACTTTACTGAAAAGGCTAAATACATGTCATTGTTTATTTGAGAGTAAGCGTGGATTACACCACACTATACTAACTTACTATAACTCAACCCAATAAAGTCCTTTGAAGCAGTAAGCGTGGGTATGTTGCCACACTATACTGTACAATGCAGTTAAAAGTTAACTAGCTAAGTAAAACCAGTGAACATGCAGAATAACGATTTCTGTGGATCATATATATACATGTAAATAAACTGTAAATATTGTGGAAGTGTTTTAAATTTTAAATTTCATGATATTGAACTAGTTCATATTTTTATGCCGGTACATATGTATATACACAACACTTTTAATATTTTTATAAATATGGTAGATGACTACCTACAGGAATCTTATATTTTAAACATTAAGATATACATGTACTTTTAATCTGGTGGTGGATTACTCATTGATTGAGGTGCTCCATTATTGGAGGAAGATATGGAATACAAGTTACAAAACAACGAAAAAAGTGTGTAATTGGGTGTAAAGTGGCGAAACGCGTGTACACGCCATGTGACAAAATCCTCGCGTGTAAACCGTTGAAAAAGCATGTATTACACGCAAATATCATGTCAGTTGGCAACTATGCCTGCAACATCTTTTGAACTATATGTTCAACTGTCACCTAATAACTTGAAAATGCTGCTTGGGAAGAAAAATACTTAATATATATCAGTATGTCAAGGTCACTGTGTCTATTAGTAAATTAAGATTTTGGGAAAAGATTGTTTCCGGACAATACATGCATCTTTCAGCTAATAATTAGAGATCTTTTCAAAGCTTTGGTAGATAATTTGCTTTGAAGTGAAAAAAAATCCTTCTTAAAACTTTTATTATTCGAAAGAAGGATAAAAACTTTCCAATAATGATATGATTTAGAAAAAAGAAGATGTTTTACACAATGTTACATGTGTTCTAGATCTATATTCCACAAAAATTGATAAGATAACAAATGTTGCCTATACAAATTTCCCAAAATTATAGACAAATTCAGAATTTTGTTTATATTTTTGTGAAAAAAGCTTCATCCAGCACATCTTAGACTTGTATAAAAATAACCAGCCTAGAATCAGATCGAAATTTATGCTTATAATATTAATTTTAAATTTATTTTGTGCAAACTTTGTTCTTTTTTTTGCATTTATTGATAAGAAATTCGTAAGGTGGCAAAAAAACACAATTTTATTTTTAGTGTTCACTTTGGTATTAGCATGATTAGAAATGGTTTTGGATACCTGCCATTAAAACAATTTTGTTCTTTATATTTCAGTATAAATTGATAGGCAGATCAGAGTTTATAAAGAAGAAATGGTTATGGGCTTCCAGCATTATACTAATTTTATCTTTGATAGACTGGTTTATAACTATTGGATTTTCTTGTAAAGAGGTAACTTATAAACTCTCTTATTTATAACAGGAGGGTCACTTTATAGTATATGGGGCCTGACAAATATCTACCAGAATGGAGCCCAAAACTTACTGGCTGCAATAATTATGAAGATAGGTATAATTTGTTCTGAGGTGAGAATCCTTGTGTCCTTTTAACAGCACCAGTAATACATGTAGTTTCAATTTCAAGTTGACCTAGGAAGTAAGAAAACACACAGTTTTCAATGATTCTGCAGTGCTATCAAGATAAATCACTATCTTGTTTTGGGTATACCATATATTCAGTGATGCAATAGCTTGCATTTTTAAATTAATGTCATGTCAATGACAAAAATAGTGTTATTCTATTGAAGTAAACAACTTGTTTTGGTGACAAAAATTAAACCAAAATGGACTGTTTTATAAGGTTAATAAAATTTTGGGTCTTTAATATAGGTTGTTGTCTATTGACCTTTCGACGTAAATGTATATAATTTGCTACTTTTGATCTCTTAGTTAGAATTTCAAGTCTCTGACCATTTATATTTTGTCCAGGAACTATATCTTTTATCAATCAAATTATGCTTCTGTCAAAATACAAATTATGAATATATATGTTTTTATGAAAATGAGTACCACATGACCATCCATTGGTCAATTATGTTTTTAAATAAATAAAAACAATAACTCTTAGAGTATTAATGTTGATTTACAGTTTGTGTGTTAATTGGGAAACCAAGAAGTAAATTATTTTAATGTTTGCAATGCAAGCAGACTGGAAAAGTTGACAATGAACACAAGGACAAAAGACAGTTGAGTAGGAGGGCCATGTGTTTACAGTACACTCAAAATTACAGTTTTTCTATAACTTTATTTTGTATGCATTTTTCTTACATCCTTCATATTTTCATAAAGTAACCTGCTTAATTTCACTGGTGTTCCATTATTTGGATGAAGACTGCATACCCACGTGGATTAATTTTTAGTATTTTTAAGGAAGTAAATGCTTCTGACAAATCTGTATAGACGGGTTATGTATACTGAATAAAAGTTTAGCAACGAATATTTTTAGTTTTATATTTTATATTTCAAAAATAAACTATTCTTCTAAACATAACAATAAATAAATTATTGTAACAAAGAAAAAACCACAAGGTGCCAGTTTTCTCATCAAAACTTTATTATAAAGATTTAAACATCTGAAATTTTAAAATTAAAGATTTTTTTAAGAAAATATTTGTTGCTATACATTATTCACTCATTATATATGGGAAACCATACCAAACGTCCATTCATAATTTATGTGTTATACTGGATTGGAGATAATGACTTATGTCAGTGATATTTCAGGTTGTAAGATACAGAAGAATACTCAGGCCAGTTTTTATCCTTAGTAATTCTCAGCTAATGAAGAAAACTGTAAAATGTGTACAGAAAACTCTTCCAGAAGTTATTACGTAAGACATTACTTTACATATTCTTATTCATATCTATAGTGAAAAAGAAAGCAACAAGTATTGGGAACTCAGAAATTTTTATATGCATTTTTAATGTGACTGTTGAACAATGAACAAAAATGTTAAAATTAATTATTGCGATTTCAGAAAATGCTGCATACAATTATGCTGTCAAAATTAAAAATGGAATTTTTTTTCTTCTGAAACCTATCCAATAGCAATATTTATGCTGCGTTCACACGTTATTCAATTCGATTCGCATTAACTAATTCGAATTAGTTTAATTCGCATTCGAAACGTTTTACGTCCAAACGTAAATTCTAATTCGAATTGCAATGCGCGTCAATTTCGCTTTACTGTTCAAACGACGTTAACTTTTAATTCATATTAACAAAAACGCATTTCTAATGCGAATTGGATAATGCGATTTAGCCAATTCAAATCAATTCGAATTAAAAAAGAAGAGTGTGTGAATGCGATTATTGAATTCGATTCGCACTCGATTCTAATTCAATTCGAATTAAATGTACGTGTGAACGAGGCATAACATTAATAAAAACGTCATAAACATTTCTGAATTTACAGTAAATTTGCAAAGGAAAATATGCAAAGTTATTAAAAAAAATATATGAGATAGCAATTTAAAGTTAGAAGGTTGCTTTCCATGTCAGCAATTTTGCAATAGTTTAGAGTGAAATGCTTACAGTCAAGTCACCATAAGATACTACAGAAGGCTTTACCAGTAGATATAAATGTTAATATTAATGCACTGATCCACCAATTTCATTAAATATGATAATTGGATGAAGATATTCAGTCAATTACAATTGGATTATTAAATGCCTTTTGTATTTTGTGATAAAATTTGAGCTATTCCCAAACAGGAAGGCCTTTGTAAATTTAAAGGATTCGATTGCAATTGAGCACTTGGAAATTGTCTTAATGTTTGAGTTGTGTAAAATATGTAGTAAATTGTAATTTCTTCAAATTATTTTCACAAACTGGTTTAAGGATGTTTCAGATTTAAACATATGGGGGAATGGAAGGCACTTAAATTAATAAATGGTGGATGGTTGCATTTTCTTTAGAATTTTGTAAGAATTATAAGTAAAAGGAAAATTTTATACTATTTGTGGTTGGGGTCTTAAAAAAAATCTAACCATCCCACCATGTGAAACAGTCTTTGTATATCATTTCACATGAATCTATTAGTTGAAAATCTAGATATGTTATTTTATGTTATTATTAAGGCCAGGTATCATGTATTATCATTATTATAATTATTATTATTGCATAGCAATATAATATTTCCCACAGAAAGTAACCAAAAGTTAGCGTGCAATAAATTCTAATATTGCACTAGTGCAATAAATCTTCAAAATCAATGACGTCATCAACGACAAAATTTTAGTTTAAACTAATTTTACTTTCAAATATTATATTGCTATACAATAAAAGGGTTATTGCATGTATATTGGGGAATATTGTCCCTCGTAGAACATATATTGTACTCGCAAGCTCGTGCAATATAAAATTCTACTCGGGACAATATTCCCCAATATTCATGCAATAACCCTATATTATTATTTAAAGCTTTCTTTACCTTTTCTTTTCAGAATTTTATTGCTTTTATTTATACATCTCTACATTTTTACATTGCTGGGAATGCTGTTATTCCCCAAACCTCAGGTAAATATTTTTATTAAATGTCCTCAAAATCATTTTAAAAACCTACAAATGTTGAGTATCAATAAATTGTTCTAAACTAGAAAGTAAAAATTTTTACATCTTAAAAATGTAAAGCCTTTGGGTCTGATAATTACTCACTGCTTTTGTCTGAATCTCGAACTAGATAAAGATCAAGTATGACTCAACGATAAAAGTTTGCCTGCATCAGTTACTTAATGAAGCATTTTGAAAAATGATGTGTTACCCAAGAACATATTAACATTAGGCAATCAAACCGAGTTATCAACTAACATGACCAAAAGGACATTCCATTTACATATGAATTACAGTGTTCCAAACTCTTAGAAAAGATGTTAGAAAAGACATATGAATATGAATTTATATTTCTGTAAAAAGTAATGCCAACTTTTTAATTACTTACACTAATTTAATTTTCTCCCACAGTCATTAATTCCAATGGACAACCGGACAGAACATTTTATCAATGGTAATTCAAGTAGTAATTCTTCTACAGATAGTAATGTGGTAAGTAACTGGTAACTTAATGATTACTATAACTGGTACCTCTTCTGATGGTGTTCTAGACTAAAATCACACAAAATGCTTATACATATTATTGAGTCTATGCATTTTTAATTGTTTATTTTAGACTTTTTGTGAATTGAAAAACATTTTAGTATGTTAGTAAAAAAAAAGTTTATATTATCAACTATTTTTATCATGTGAATGATTTCACTACATAATAAAACAGATAAAAGGAACTGACATACATACTACACAGTATGACAGACCACACCAACACCTGGCTCTTCACAAAAAACAGAATTACAAATTAAAACTGAAACAACCAATTACACATGGTCAAGATATTCTGACTTGTGATATTTGGTGGAGTTAATTATAGAATAACTAATTGAAGAATTCAAATAGAGAAAAATATTCAACGAGTGACCGAACAACACATTAATTCACGAATGCGCGTAGCGCATGAGTTAATTAACAGTGTTGTTCGGTCACGAGTTGAATATTTTTCGATATTTGAATTCTTGATTAGTTATTCTTTTTATTACATTGGCAAATGGCTTTTTTTAATGAAATTAATGTAGAAAATGTAAGGAACTATATCTTTTTTCTACGCATTCACAATTTGTTTTGATCCGACGTTATCGACGTCTTGACAACGCCTATTGTTGTATGACGTCAGAGAGTGAAATAACCACGTTTATTTCACATGTGAAATTATCGGTTTTTATTTGACTGGGAAATCAATGTAATTCATTGCTACCAATGTAATAAAACAATTTAATGTGCACACAAACCACCCCATTTGCCTATCTGAACCATATATTAAATAACTAAGACACATATTAATAAAACCTGCACAGTGCAGCTAAATACAGGATGACAACTACATGTAACTTGAACAAGGAAATAAAAAATTTGCCTATCTAGAAAATATCTCTTACAACTAAAACACAATAAAAAAAAAACCTACACACTGCAGCTAATAACAGGATGACAACTTTCTTGAAAAAGGAAATAAAAAACAGCACATAATTTTGAAATCAATGTCAAAATGTACTCACTACTTAAGGAAGGTATCTAAGGTAGCAACAGCTGTTGCTCAAGACACACATCATTTTATTTTCAAACAGACTGAAGAAGGAGATGAGTATTTTAAAACATTGCTGGAATCCTTCATGAGCCTGTTGGTGCTACTTACTACTGCAAACAATCCTGATGGTATGGTTATATGGAATAAATTATTATAAATGAATAAAGACAATTGCTGATGATATTTAAAAATATAATGTTTTCTTTAAGGTAGCACTACAGTCAGAATTTTCTGACTCCAACCAACAGTCTTTAAAGATTAATTTCTCCAAAACTACTCAATGGATTTTTAAAATCTTTAACTCATTTTAAAGCTGAAATATTACTCTTTCTTAATCCATAGATTATTTATTTTTAGTATGATAAATCTCAAAATATAGCTCATTAATTGCCAAAAAAGTGGTCTTCCAACTTGGATGGAAATGGCACATTCAGGTCAAATGGTAGTAAAAATTTGTTTTCATCCCTTTAATCTACCATATACAAGCTGCAAAATTTGTCTCAGATTTTTCATATATGCCTCCAGTAAGAAGATATATTGATTTAACTGCTGGGTGCCAAACCTCATTTCACCTTTCATCTTTGGAGACCTATAAATTCATTTAGAAACAAATTATCCAAAAACTGGGACACGGTATTGTAGAAAATACTCCCTTTAATCACATATATCAAAGTCAAGCCAAAGGGGGTACCCATAAAGTTTATATTTTCATTTTTTCCTAACAAATCTCATGAAAAATTGTTCTGAGAAATGACCTAAAAATGGAATTTCCCCATTAGAACCCCTATAAATGCAACATAAATACAAAAATTTAACTGGGAACACCCCGGGAGTGTTCTGACACCATTACTTTATCAATAGAACCACACACTTTGTCTCTTTGATGCTCTAATGCTGTAAATTTTGCATTATGTGTGGCACTGTGCAACACTAACTTGGCATTCGGTGGGAGTTTGACGTCACAGATTTGACCAATATCTGTGATGTAGTAATTAAATATAGACAAAGCTCCGCCTCTGTCCAGACAGTCTAAGATAAGAGAATAACAGGATTGACCAGCTGCATATAATCAATATTTAACATCATTATTCTCACTATAAAGAATAATTTTCATTTGTATTTTAAAAAGAAATATACTATTACTGAAATTAGCTAGAACATTAAAATTATGCATCAAAAGCCATGTTCATAAAAAGATCCAAAACCACCCACTTCTTTAAAAAAGACACTCCCACATGATTTTTGAGTTTTATGGAATTGAAAAATTTCACATAAACTTAAAATTGGTTAAAATGCCTAAAACTGTATTTAAATGTAGAAGACCAAATAGAAGAAATTTATACAGGCAGTCAGAGGCTTTCAAAGATACTTCACACTCTTTTCCATATTTTTTGTAGATTTCTTCCCTTTAGATTTTTACCTTTTCATATCTTTTTCTTTTTCTCTGTTTATAAACATGTTATATAAATTACTTTTGTTGCAATACAATGAGATAAGACCAAAATATTTATCTTGTGGTCAGGGATTAACAGCTGGACACTGGTATCAACAGATGATTGACATATTAGCCCCTCCCAAATGCCTATATATTTAGATTAATTACCATGTGCTTTTATTTACATAAATTCATTACCAATTTACCACCTGTTGTGATATAATAATGACTTTGGGATTTTTACAAACTGTGCAGAATAATACTTAATTCAAAATTATGTGATAAAAAAGATATCTTCAAAAAATCATTGTTAGACTGTAGTGCTACCTTAATATAAAAATAAGAAGATGTGGTATGATTGCCAGTAAGAAAACTATCCACCAAAGGCCAAATGACAAGGATGTACACATTTTTCTACATCATATAATACATGTACTCAAAAAGAATAACATGATTTTTTTTAAAATAGTGAACAGTTCAACAGATCAGACCAACCATGAACACCCGATTCCTCCAAGATGGATTAATTGTTGGTTGTTTAACGTCCAATGTCAAACATATCATGCATGTTCAGGATGATATTCCTCTAAAAGAATAGATGTATAAACAAAGGGAGACAATAACAAATAACACATGGTCCAGATAGCAGGACTTGGTACAAATACAAAATGTTTTGTTGTTAAACATTTTTCCTGTGCATTATCCCCTGGTGTATTTATTTTCGAATAAGAAATAATGAAAATTGAAATATGTAAATAAAATATATAAGGAGTAAACTAAAGTTACTATGTATGCTATTCCTCATTTCAGTGATGATGCCTGCCTATCAAAATAACAGACTTTTTTCTGTGTATTTTATTGTTTTTATGATTATTGGTAAGTTCTTTATTTTAGGAATGACTGTAATATTTTTCTGTCTATGAAGAAATAACATAAAAAATGTGGTGTACACTGAATAACCCCCAATCAATAACTTGTGTTTAAGTGTATGCATCTCTCTAAAATTGTACTAATAGGTTCCATACTACAAAAGGAAGGCTGTGATTGAGTTTGGGGGTAATTGCTCTAAGGGGGGATTGTTTTTCCTATTTTTTTAAGGGGTTCATATTTTTTTTTTTTTAATTCTTCAAATTTCAAATTTTTGAAAAGTTTCAAGAAGAAACATTCATTTGCACAGTATTGGGCAATAGATTTTTAAGATCTGTGTCAGAAACCTATATTATGTCAAAAATTTAATCACAATCAAAATTCAAACAGTATCAAGCTTGAATATTGTGTCCAAAAATGCCCCCAACTGTTTAGGGTTCGACCTCTGCGGTCGTATCAGGCTGCACTCAGCGAAGCATTTTATTAAAAAGAGTGAGAAGATACAGAGGTGGGTGGCAACTAAAAATCATAAGTTAAATAAAAAAGACTACAGAATGACCAAAAAGAAACTGACAAAACTCTACACAGAAAACTAAAAATTGAGAAAACCAATAAAAATGGGGAGGTGAACTCATGTGCTCTGGAAGGATAAGCAGGGATAAAGATCAATAACAGAAATATATCAGATTTTAGTGTTACCTTGTCTGTCCGTACATCTCAAAATTAGTATCCGTTCTTTAACCTAAGTTTGCCTCAACCAAATGTTATGAAACTTATACACAATGCTTATTACCACAAAACACAGATCAAGTTCGAATTTGGGTTGCGTCACTTTTACCGTTCTTGAGTTATGTCCCTTTATACATTATATGTAAGCGGGGTCATCATCTGTGTCCCATGGACACATTCTCCATTTATTTGTATGAGGCTTAGAAATTGAGGAAAGAGAAGAATTACTGAGACCATTAACTATTTGTTCTAAGTACAAAGTGTAAAATTAAGCAAACTACAGGAACCTGACAGCTGCCCTACAAAGCAGGTTCATTGGCTGATAAAACTAAGCGATGAGTAGAATCTAGAAGATTGATTGCTGTTATATATCTTGAATTTATTATGTATTTTATTTTTATTTTCTCTATGAAACAGGTAACTACTGTTTTATGAATATGTTCCTAGCTGTGATATATAATCAATTCAGAGGATATTTTAAGGTATATATACATTGTTTATAGGTCTTCATTTCATTGACAGAAAATTGAAATATTTTCCTGCACAATTTAAGTGCCATATTAGCAGATTATTTTAAAGTTATATGAAGTTATCTTTAGACACAGTAAGGATAAATTTGATGTCATAATCAATGAAAATTAAATACTCTTTTTAATGGAACATGCTTAAACGCATAAATATCTAACAAAAAACTGTTCTGACTTTAGACAGTCACTTGAACATGTTGCAGTTTCAAACTAATTTTTACCTCAACCCTACTTGGAATTTTTACAGTGAAATTTGTTAATAACCCTAATGAGCCTCAAAGAGAGGAAACAATTATAATTTGTAAAAACAAATATCTTTCTGCCATGTTGCTATTTTTAATAATTGATCAATCTCAACCAGTTTTGCTGCTTTTAAGTGTTGAGAACCATAGAATAAAGTAAAACAGGGTTGGCAAAAACCCGGGTTTTGTGAGTATTGCCCAGCCCAGTGGGAAATACTGGGAAAACCCAGGTTTTACTGGGTTTTACCGGGTCATACTGGGTGATATGAAATACTGGCTTGAATTTTAAAGAGGATTCAGTGATTAATCACAAATGCAATACATTAAATATTTTTATAAAAATAAGATATAGTATATTAATTTATAAGTTCACTTGTTTGAGACTCTATATAAAGTTTATAAATCTGAGAAAATATTAATGGTCCAGCAACTCTTAAGACAAGTGTACATGAAGACACATAAGAAAAATGTGAAAAGCTTTTCTTAATAATCCTCCTAAAAATCTATCTAATTGCTATTCTGTCTAGATTGGTCAAGTTGTTGACTTAAAGTCAAAGAATTCAATTTGTTTTTTTTAATAAATATAACTTATATTAAGAATAAACAATTCTATGTAAGAAAAATTACTTTTAAACATTTTTTGTTCATTACTAAAATTGTTTACTATATATGTTTATGTACATCACTAATTAATAAGTAATTATTCAGATTATAACACATATTTGTTTATATAACAATAATCAGTCTGTTGATTTCTATAAGTGTTCATGGCCTGTCCCCTTAGGGTGTTCATTTAGCAATATGATTGTATAACAACTAAAAATTTACAATTCACTTAAACACTGCAATGAAATGCATTTTTTCAACTTGGATTTAATATTGAAAAACAAGGCTTGGAAATTAACAAGGTATCCTGAAATGTCCAAAACTTGTATTCTGCCTACATAGAATTGGTGGAGAAAAGGAAGAAATTGAATTTTCAATCTTCAGGAATGACTCTCAATGGTTATCTGTATAAAATGTATATATTTAGCTATAATACTATTAAACTACAACAAGTCTTTATTATTTTGTGTAAAATAAGCTTGAAAAATCATATTACTGAGTATTGCCCAGTATTACCCGTTTCTAGGAGTATTGCCTAGCCCGGGAAAACCCAGACCCGGGTTTTCCCGCCCGGGTAATACTTTGCCAACCCTGAAGTAAAACAATACTTTTACCATGTTACCTTAATAATAACCTCCCATAAAATAAGAATTTATCTAGATAAAAAAAATCATTTCAACACATTTTAATAGAAAACATAAACTTGCAATATATACCTTTGCTAGTAAACATTATAAAAGACAAAATATGAATCAGTTGGAGACAAAAAAAGAAATATTATCATTGAAAATGGTTTTAATTACTTTAGAGTTCTATGCAAGCTAGTCTTTTGAGGAGAAGAGTTGGGCTGAGAGCAGCATATGAAGTTTTGTTGAAGAATGAATTTCAGACAAGCAGTGTAATGCTTGAATCAAGGTACATATATGTTACTGATAATGCAATGAAAAAGGACAAGGTTCATTTTGGCCAAATATGGCCTTGAATTTCAACTTTCATTTTGGTCCTTAAATGGATCATTATCAAAAGCCTTAATGCTTGGTAAATAAATTTCTTCATTATAGTACATCTGTAGGCTCCAAAGTCTTCAGTTTTTGTAGAAATTGTCAAAATATGATGATTTTGCCCATTTTTCAGATCTAAAAGCTTTAGGAAAACCTTGGTTGCAACCTACGACCAAAAATGTACTATAACCAAAAGGTGCCAAATTTGATATTAAATCCTAAGACACAAAATGGTTTTGGATCAGGGATGGCGACCAAAACTGATTTTACAACACAAATAATGCACAGTTAAGGTGTCAACACTTCACAATTGTTAATGTGAGGTTCCAAAAAGAAATTATATTGTATCAATAGTTTAATTATATCTTTTGTACAACCACTTCTATGTGATTTTTGGATGATTAAAAAACATTAAAGTCTTAAGGCTAATTCTATGACATAGTGAACTTTCTCCTTGATATATGAAAGTAAAATATATATATTATGTTAAAACAATTTTATGGAACAACAGTTGTAATAATCACCAATTTTATAAAATAAAAAGTAAAATTCATTTATTTTTTCCATTTCTAGTGATGTGATGATGACATTTTAATTCATTGAAAATTTTAGAGATTCTCTTTCTTAAAGACTAAATTTTTTTTCAAACTCCCAAAATCTTACTGTGTTGAAATAAGTTGTTTTCACTAATTATTCTCGCATAAGGTTATATTACATATATCTGCAGTACGATAATAAATGTCAACACACAGGAATGTAACTACTAGTATGCTTTCTATTTCTATTTTTGTAGTGTTGAAGTTAATAAAGTGAAAAATGCAATACAAGAAGCTAATATACCTGTTAGATGGAAAAGTAAAATTTTTAATGTAAGTAAGGTAGATATATTAAATATACATTATGCCTATCTTTTGGAGGCAAACACAGCAATTCTTTGTTCTTTCAATGCTGTTGTGACCTTGGTCAACCCTTTCTTTAAACTTTTTTAACTTCAAAAACAGCAACTCTAGATGCTACTACCTTAAAATTTTGACAGTAGCTTCTTTGTGAATAAGAGGTAAAATCATTATCAAAGTTGGACTAAAATGATCTGATATCTAGTATTTATAAAGCATTGGTTTTCCTGAAATATGTTGTTTTTATGATCATGGTTATTTTTTTGGTCAAGTGTTAGATTTATGGAAAAGGATGTTGGAGAAATGGAACAAATATTTTATACCCTTTATTTCATTCGAACATATACTGTAATATTTGTTCCAGTGGAAATAATATTCCAGAACTTTTGAAGGAACTTTTGTTTAATGGCATAAATCCATTTTCTTATTACCAAATTCATCAGCAAATATATTAAAATTTACACCATCCATATCTTTAGTCAGAAAGTTGGTAAGCCATTGATTTCACAGTTAACTATGCCCAAAATTATCTTGAGCCATATTTTGCTTTGTGTCATTTTGCAAGGTACAATTGAAATTCCTTTAATGATAATCATATGAATAAAAAGGGATGTTTGGCATTTGTCAATGAGACAATGACCAAAAAAAGAGACAAAAAGACAATAGACAGGTGTTTACACAAAATGCCTAATTTTTTATCAGAACCATGTTTAATTGAACACAGAAATATTTTTGTTTTAGGTAAGAATATATAATGTATAGAAATTTATTAAAGATATTTGAAACTGTTCATCTGTATATAAACATTTCCTTGCTTTCATTACTGCCACCTTTTTTGGCATCCATTGCAAATTAAACACAGATCAGAGGAAAAGGTCTTGGTATTGTTTTGATACTGAGTAGGAGAGAAAAGGTGGCATACTTTGCATGATTTAAAAAAAAATCTTACTTTTTTCATTTTGATGTTAAGGGCATACAATACAGTTACAGGGGAGGTAATGACGTCACGAACGTAAAATGTTATTTTTCATGACGTCAAACTGTGACATATTGGGAAAAGATGCATTTTTCAACTGATTTTAATAATCAACTTGAAAACAGGTACATGTACCCTCTTTATTAAAATGGCAATTGGCTTGATTGTATGCAAATTTTTAAAAAAAATCACTGTGGGATCCATACTATCATATGACCTTAACTGCAAGAGATGAACTACCTTCAATCATACTTTAAGCATTAGTTTTTAGAAATACTGTAAATTAAGAAAATATTGTGATGTTTTTAATATTTCAAACATTGCATTTTAAATTTCAGTAGTATTATTTGTATATTCAGCATTTCCTGAAATTGCAATAATTTGTGTACATTTTGCAACAATCGCAATAATAAATGGACGCAATTATTTCTATTCACAGTAGTTTTGTTGTTTATTTCTCTATTTGTGTTTAGTTTTCATACAGGTAGCTGTTACTGTAAATGTTTACATGTTTTATTGTATTACAGGAAATTGATTTAAAACAAGTTAACCAACAGCTGAATTTCCAAGCATTTCAAGACTGTGTTGATGTTATACAATCAGAGAAGTTTGCTAGCAATGCAAGTAGTATAAATTGCAAAATAATTTATCACAAAAATCGTCAAATTTTATAATACAGAATGGAAACAAATTCTGTTGTACTGATTAGAGAACATAATTATTACTACTGCCAAATCATACACAAACTTTTTCTTGTAATTCTCGATATTACAAATTTTAGTTGTTGTAAACAAAGGCGTGCTGGGTTTGCACAAGATGTAAATTTTGCTTATAGTATGGTGAATGTTGCTTGTGCAATTACTTTCGTTCTGATTGACTGATCATTCTGAAAATTTAAACACAATTGTTTTTGTTAAAAACAAGGGCAATAACTCATATAAAGAGTCGACTGAAAAATTCAACCATTAAGATTCATATATTGTCTTTGGTATTGAAGGAGTTTCTCGGCTACAATCTTATCCTCAAGACCATAGATTTGTTTATTGCTATTTCCCTAGGCAACTTTAGATAGTGTCCGAGCTTGTTTCAATTTCTGTTATATTTTTCCAACATATCATTTTTTTGCAGAAATACCTTAAAAAAAATATATTGCAATTCAAATTATCCTGATGTCTGTCAAGACAATTTTCTATAATATTTGTAAGAAAGCAGAGGACTCCAGGTATGTCTTCAGTTTTCATGGTTAATTTTATTTTATTTAACAGAGACCAGCAATTAGATGGTTTGGACATCCTGTTTTAAGATTTTTACAGAAATGTGTCGCTCACAGATTTTTTACCTACTTTGGTAATTTGGTAGCTGTGGTCAATGTGTTTGTCATAACTGTAAGTGTGCATTTTAACATATTATCATAATTTTCTTATCTTGAGTAATGAAATTAACAAGAAAAAGTATTTTTCACGAAATGACAATGCACATTGAGTCTATCAAAACAAAGATTCATATTTGATCTTTGCATTAGATGCCACTATAGTGACATCAATCAAAGACTGTGTGAGGTAACTAATGAGAAAAATGTAAATCACAAGAGGTTTTATAATGCATTTCAATCTTTGAAAGAAAAAAAATAATACAGATCTTTGAAAGAAAAAAAAATGTATGTTATTAACATTCTTTGAATCTAAAAGTAAGATTTTAAACTCAAAATTTCTGCAGAAATTGTCTAGTGAAACTACAGATGTGTTCTTTGGAAAGTTTGCTTTTATTTTAACTCTTTGATAATCATAATAACTTGAAAGTATGCCTAAATTACTTATAATAAAATATGTATGGAGGACAAAACAAAACAAAGCTTCATATTTGATCTTTGCATTAGATGCCACTACAGTGACATCAATCAAAGACTCTGTGAGGTAACTGATGAGAAAAAAGTAAATCACAATAGGTTTTACAATGCATTTCAATCTTTATGAATGATATCCCATGCCAAGGGATATTTTGCGAAAAACTTGTTAGACAAAATACTGCACACAAAAACTTTTCATTTGGAGCTATAGGACCATTAAGGACCAGAACAGAATAGACAAATTCATCTAACATTTGAATGGTATCTAGTGAAATTCATTACTGTTTTTTTTCTTTTTACCATGATATTGTCTGTTTCTTTTTGAAGTGATTTATATTGTTCCCTTGGTATATGTATATTCTCTCCTTTTAAAGTATAAGAAAAATATTTGAATCTATTACCATGTTTCAGGTTGAGTTAGCTACGCAATATGATAAATCCTTCAATTACAGCAAATCTGTTTTGAATGTAAGTATAAGTCACTTACTTAGATAATAATTGATCTTTTATAATAGTAACAAAGGGAGATAATAATTGATCTTTCATGTAGTAACAAAGGGAGATAATAATATTTTTTTTATGTAATAACAAAGGGGAAGGAAAGGGCATCTTGCAAAAAATGTGATCATCACTTGCTTTCCATTTGAATAAATTCAAAAACACAGCATTCAAATTTTATGTTTACTGATCTTTGAAAAAAAAAATGTATGTTATTAACATTTTGAATCTAAAAGTAAGATTTTATACTCAAAATTTCTGCAGAAATTGTCTAGTGAAACTACAGATGTTTTCATTGGAAAGTATGCTTTTTAACTCTTTGATAATCATAATAACTTGAAAGTATGCCTAAATTACTTATAATGAAATATGTATGGAGGGTCTTAAAAGTAGTTTTATATAATTTTTAATTTGTTTCGATTTGTACTGTTATTAAATGAAAGAAAACCATTTGGTATGTTTTGAATTTTTTTGTAATTTATTTACCAAAAAAACATTATTTCAGATAATGAGGCTAGGGGTAATACATGAATTTGCTTCAAAATATAACATTTGCAGTTATTATTATTTCTTCTCAAAAACATTTCAAGCTCATACAAATGAATTGTAGTGTTTGAAATGTTTTTCTTGCTGTCTCATTATAGTTAATATTATACAAAATATCTATCAGGAAGACTGTCATTTGTTCTGATTGCCAAGACATTGTTCTAGAAAAGCACCAAACTTGCATAATGTATGGTAAAAGAAAATTTTGGTATAAGATTTCAATGTAAAGATTTATTACAATAATTTGTTGCTATGCAGTAAAGCAAATACTGTAATACAGAAAATTTGCAATGTTTTTATTGCTGCAAAAATTGTGACAGAATAGGTATCGCAAAAATGAAAAATTCATATTTTATATTTTGTTTACATCATTTGTATCATGCATGTGTATGCAGCATTTACTAAAACTGCAACAATCATACTTGCATTTCCGTTCATTCTTTAAAAATTGCAATAAAAAATGCACACAAAAATTTCTGAATTTACAGCACTAATGATGTTTGTTTTGGATTGCAGCTATTTAATTAGGGTTGCATCTGAATATACTGAACTAAAATTAAGGAAAACAATTTTATCATGAACAATATTTAACATAACCAATTTTTTCCTTATACATTTTTCTGGAACACTGTCAGCATCTAAAAGAATGTCACAATTTCAGGTTGTAGAGAAGGAAGATGTCCCCATTCTGCTTTGCCTGAAGTTGCTCATCTTGCCTTTACTTGATTCATACAGAAATATATGAATTTCTTTTAAAATTTTAATTTATTAATTTGATATAAAAGTTCCATTTAACCATGATTGCAGTTAGTATTTAAGAAATAATTCAAGCCCCCATGAATTATGTCTATTCCAATAGGACAAACAAAAACGATTATGAAAATATAATTATGTGTAAGTTTTTGTGGGAGAAGAGGGAATTGATCTTTAAATTTATTCTATCAAAATGGCATTGTTACTGTGTATCACTCCAAACAAGTATTTGTGTATGCAAACCACAAATAAACATTTTTGACCTATATCATTTTCATTTGTATAATTACTGATCATTATTTACTTGATTACTAAACTAATTTAATAAATCTTATCTTTATTTAAGAAAGTGGGCTTCCAACAAATTGGTATCATCATTTGTTTATGTTTTGGTGACTATCACATTAATGCATTTTACTTCCAATGCTTATGTTCTTACTCCACGGTTAGAGAAGATAATTCAGTGATGTCATTTACACTGATTGACCTTGGGTAACTCATTCATAAAAAGCCTACGATGTAGGAATATGATTGGAACAGCCCAAACAAATCATGACCTTGCGAATCAGCTGACATACAATATATTTGCTTTTTACCAAGAGTGTATACTCAAAGCATTTGAAGAACATCATTTTAGAATGTACTTTTAATGTAATGTTTCTTCCACTCATTTTAACTGTTTTCAAAACACCTTTTGTTATTAAACTCCTGATAGTTGTTAAGATGAAGTATTCTCTTTTAAAACAGTAAAATTTAAGTATAATTTGTATAGTTCAGCAAAGTTTGAAGACAGATTGTTTATGCTCAGTTCTTCTTATTTTTATATTCTGCTTCTTTTTCCATCCTCTTTCTCTTCCCTTAGATTGTCAGTGGCAGTTCTCATAGACCACATGTCAGATCTGCAGTATGTAAGGCTTACACTACTGTCCCAGGTTGGGGAGGGTTGAGCGCCTGCAAACAAGTATAACCCTGACACATTCTGTATGTGCCTGTCTAAAGTCAGGAGAGTGTAATCTGTGGTTGTCGTTTGTTGCTGTATATCATAATTGTTTTTTTTGTTTTAGTTTTGTACATAAATCAGTCTGTTAGTTTACTCGTCTGATTTGTATTACATTTGTCTTTTCAGGGCCTTTTATAGCTTGATATGTGGTATTGGTTTTGCTCATTGTTGAAAGGCGTATGGTGACCTATAGTTTCTCATATCTACCTCAATTCGGTGTGGAGTTGTCTTATTGGCAATCATACCACATCTTATTTTTATATTACTAGTCCAGATGTGCATAAAATGTTTTGTTTATGCAATGGGCCCATTAAAAGGTACTTTTAAGGACCAAAACAGGATTGTGGTTTACTATAGAATCCTATTGGGGGAAGTGTTTTGTACTTTTTCACTGCTTACAAAAATATGTTTATTTGTTTGATTTTTGGTGTTAAATGCCACTTTAAGCTACCATGGCCATATCATGGCGGTCAGTTTTCACAGAAAAAATTTAAGTCCTATTTAAGATTTGAGTTGAATACACCACTCCATTAGCGGGATTTGAATAAAATGAGGAATTACTTTAGCGTTCTGTAAAAATCACAAATTATACAGAATTATGAACCACAGACAAAATGCCTATTGAGTTGACTTCAGGTTTTTTTCCAAAATATTTTTCAATGTGTCCTCTAGAATTCACTTGAAAAAAACAATAGTTGTTCTTGATGCAGACTATGCTTTTAGGTCTCTAGTGGATTGTTCTCTCCCTGGAAAATCATACCAAATCTCCTTATTTTTATATATATATTCTTTAATCAAAGCAACTCTTGGATTGACTTCTATCAATAAAATCGATTCACAAAATTTATTGTATGTTATGAAATGTTATTTACTTTATACAATACATTAGCATAATAAAGTTAGCTTTTATTTACATTATTTGTTATTTGTATTTTGAAAGGGAAATCGAATTCTGAATGTTTTGCAATATATTCAAGAAAAGAGATTTGTGTACATTTATTACAATGAAAAATCCATGTTGCAACTTGTAGAAATTTCTTTTTTCAGATTGTAAATTTTGGTTTTGTAACCTACTACCTCTTGGAACAGGTTTTAAAATTTGTAATGTTTGGATGGAGAAGATATGTTTTTGAAAAATCTAATATCTATGATGGATTAATTACAGTAGCTTTAGTGGTAAGAACATTATAGAATTTGGAAAACTAGCTTGTTTTTAGAAAAATATAGCAAAACATCCATAAAAAATATCTAAAGGATAATTATTTCAATTAGCATCACATTTGCTGGATATGCACATACAAAAAATATAACAACATAATTTGGCTTGATGTAACAAATTATCAATACAAAACCTAACAACAAATCGCAGACAGTAGATAGATATAAGAAGATGTGGTATGAGTGCCAATGAGACAACTCTCCATCCAAGTCACAATTTGTAAAAGTAAACCATTAGGTCAAAGTACGGCCTTCACCACTGAGCCTTGGCTCACACCGAACAACAAGCTATAAAGGGCCCCAAAACAGGAAAACCAATGGTCTAATCTATATAAAAAACAAAAAACGAGAAACACTTATGAACCACATCAACAAACGACAACCACTGAACATCAGATCCCTGACTTAGGACAGGTGCAAACAAATGCAGCGGGTTTAAACATTTTAATAGGCACCAACATTCACCCTAACCTGAAACAATAGTGTAACATCACAACATAGAATGACACACTATAAAATATCAACTGAAATGGCTTAACTCAATCAAAAGACATATTAACAAAAACAAGTGAACATACACTGAACAAATAAATTTGATCTATGACACAATGTAAATACAAAGTTAATAAAACAAGGGGGTTAGATGTAAAACAATATCAGAAAGACAACCATAACCTTGGACAAAATGCCGCCAAATGAAATAACGCACACAGGTAAATAAAAATAATTTTGTTGTAAGGTATACATGGAGTACGAAATATGTTTTACAAAATAAATAATTTTGTTGTTCATAGTACGAGAACAGAAGTGAAAATTTATCGTCATACCAAACACTTATCAAAGGTGGTATAGATTAAAAAAAGTGAGATGAGAGGTTTGCTGAAAATTGGTTCAGTTATTTATGGAGTCAAATGACATTTTCTGTTTATTTAAACATTCATTCAACAGGTTTTAACTGCATTCGAATATAAGATACTGTAATGTTTTTTCAATACTTGTCAATGTCAATATTAGACATAAGTGTTTAAAATTTTTCTTTCTTTTTTCTCTTTTAGGTTACAGAAATATTTTCTGTTGCTGAATATGGGCTTCCATTAACTGGGTAAGTAGCTTTATAGACAATGTACACACAAGTGTATAGTAATTTTGATGCAGTTTTGAAGAAAGCTTAAATGAGAACAAGGCTTCCATAAAAAAATCTGATGCAGCTGGACATTTGTTTATCCTGTTATCAGTCTATTTAAACTGTGTAAACTGTAAATTAAGTCATTCAAGCAAGTCAGAGTAATCAAGAGGGGAATCAAGGGCAATAACTTTGGTCATATCACATGACAATGATTACTTCTTATTGTTTCAAGTGTAGAACACCAGTGGAAATACATTTTTGCTATACTTTTTTATAAATGCAAAGACACTCTTCTAATTATTTATATTTGAGTGAAGTTTTAATGTACTGAATGATTTATGGTGCTGTTATATGTTTTATAGGTAAATACACTGCAATCTATGACAATACTTTTATTTAATTTAAAGATTGGGGAAAAGATAGTCTTAATTTAATCTCAGATACTTATGTTGAAGGATTCTTTTATGCTATCTGAATTTTTATATAATGTAATTATTTTATTATTTGTAGAGATGAAATAGTCCCTAAAGATTCTGTAACCCTGTGGAATGTTGTCAGAATTATAAACATACTTATTATGGCCAGAATACTTAGAATTATACCACAGATAAAGGTAAGTGGTCAAATATGTTACATTAAATTTACTAATGTTCCTGTATTTTAAAAATTGATTATCTATTTTCTCCTTGTATGTTATTCTGATTTGACATCATGTATTTTCTTTTTTGTATTTTCTTTATTATAATCCTTAGTAGTTATGACAGGTATAAACTGACAGTTTCACAATAGGTTTTAACAATTGGTATGGTGAATTGGATATGCACAGTAACAAATTTTCTGGCAAGTGTAGTTCTACTTTAGTTTCATGAAGAGCTGTTTTTAAGTATGTTTTGAAACCATATTTCTCAGGTGGAACTTCTGTGAATCTATAGCAAGCTGTTTCTCCTTTATTTTGATAACTGAATATTAAAATTAGATTGAAATGACCAGATGTATGAAAATTAATTACTGTAATACTGGTATGAGTTTGTATGTTGTTATCAAAAACATTTAAAAAAAAAGTTTTATTGTTGCACCAGTAGGTAGTCTTAATGATTTGTTTATTCCCCCGCTGTAGGCAACAGGGGCATTAAGTGTTACCCTTGACCGTCTGTCCTTCCGTCCGTCTTTCCGTCTGTCCCATTTTCATTTTTGCACTCTAACTTAAGTTTGCCTCATGCAAATTTTATGAAACCATGCACAATGCTAAGAACCAAAACTTGCAGACAAAGATCGAATTTGGGAAGCAAGTCACTTGCCCTTCTAGAGTTATGCCTTTTAACAGGGGCATTAAGTCCCTTGACCGTCTGTCCTTCCGTCCGTCTTTCCGTCTGTCCCATTTTCATTTTTGCACTCTAACTTAAGTTTGCCTCATGCAAATTTTATGAAACCATGCACAATGCTAAGAACCAAAACTTGCAGACAAAGATCGAATTTGGGAAGCAAGTCACTTGCCCTTCTAGAGTTATGCCCCTTTTTAACTTGGAAAATTGCAAATTTTGAGCAGGGGCATTCCTGTCCTCAGATACATTCTTCTTTTATTTTATTATTTCTGTTTATTAAGAATTGATTTGAACACAGTTTTTGTTATAAATGGACATCAAAATACAAATAAAAGTCATGATAGGATCTTTCTATTTTAATTTGCATAAAATATAAAGTACATGTACAAGTTCTTAGGATTAATGATCAAAATCTTTCAGCAAAGTTTCCAGTTGTGTGTAGTATTTCACCAGAGATTTAGTACAGATTTTCATTTATTTTTTGCCAAACAGAATAGGAGGCTTGAAATTTCTAATAACAGTGAGAAAAAACTTTTTATTCACAGACAAAGATATCTCAATATACATGTTTTCTTCTGCAAAAATCCTTAGAAATTGAAGTGAAAAATGGCCTCTGATTCTGTTTCATATTATTTTTCTTGTGTGCATGACAGATGCATTGTATATGTACTGATTTATTTTATGATACTGATAATTTGTCTTTTTTAGTCCATGTCCATAGTGGTCAATACTTTGGTAGATTTGATTAAAAATATGAAAGCATTTGCTGGTATTTTAATTGTAAGTTTTAATTAACATATAAATATAAGAGTCTATAGAATAAAATTGAGAATGGAAATGGGGAGTGTGTCAAAGAGACAGCAACCCGACCAAATAACAAAAAAACAGCCCAAGGCCACCAATGGATCTTTAACACAGCGAGAAAATCCCGCACCCGGAGGCGGGCTTCAGCTGGCCCCTAAACAAAAATGTATATTAGTTCAGGGAAAATGGACATCACACTAAACTAAACATATAAATGAACTAAAATTAAAAAAACATACAAGACTAACAAAGGCCAGAGGCTCCTGACTTGGGACAAGCGCAAAAATGCAGTGGGGTTAAACATGTCTTGTGAGAATTCAACCCCAGTGTTCTCCCAGGCGTTTTAGCATCGCGGTGCCGCGACGCTATATTTTTTCCGTGATGCTATAATAATTTCCACGACGCTATAATTATTTTGAGGATGCTATTTTCTTTCCTCTATCGTAAAACCATGTCCGAAATTTTGAACTTTCATCTAATTACCGCTTGTGATCATAAAAATTATATCACCTTTAATTGTAATCCTGCAAGTCGGACACTAGAGACAATTTAGAGTGATTAAATAGGTGTTAATTGCCCTTTGGTGATAACTGTTTGGATAAGAATACCCCAAGCTGACACTTGTGACATGACTTATACCACGTGGTCCAATCGCAAATTTCGACATGCAGAAAATGTAATCAGAAAATCATAAAACAATTCGAAATCTATGTTTGCATAATGAAAATTCAAAGATACAAACGATTTATCTCTTTAGAAAAGAGGTTTGGTCGTATGTTTTACTTCTTTCAAAAATTACTTTCTTTCCTTCCGTACTACTTGTCAATCAAGACCGTATATAAAACATTTCGATTTTGAGCTAAATAAGTTTGATACTTATTTAGAAAGTGATCATAATTGGCTTTAGTTAATGTTTCATCCCTTTAATGCATTAAAAGCGTCATATGCATTCCCAATCTCTTGTCAAACATTGTTTATTTTCGTAAATTTTTCTTCGCCGACATTGAAATATTTGTGTAAACTACGGATCGGAACCGGGCCAGATTCGATAAAATCCGCATTTTAACGATAATGACTACAGATGCACAAATGGTACAGTTGACAGAAAAATTATCTCAAAGAGAAAACTACGCATTTCAAACGCATTAACTGACTAATTGTTAGAACTTCTTACTATATGTATACTTTTGAAAATGCATTATTTCAATATACTGATTAAAGTAGCTTAACTTTTGTTAAAATATATATCAATTTGATATAAAGAAGCAACTGGGACTAATTCATTGAGTACCATGAAACAATGAATTTCATAGACATGACAAAGAAAAAATTGAAATTTTATTGCTATATGATACTTTCTCTTCCCTTTTTATATAAAATTCATTCATTCACCCATTCTTTAGTTGGGTAGGTAGGGTAACTGGAACCACACATTTATTTATATTTGGCCCAAGAGGAAAAAAATAACTATAAATGGATATAGAAAACATAAATTGAAACAACTGTTATCATGGGTGTAGTTAAATTGTATTCTCAGTTATGATTTGAACAATATAAACATATAACATAAAGGAAATAGAGCATCGCTGCGACGCGACAAATGACATTGAAAAAAATAGTTTTTTTTACGCCAAATGTGATGCTATCCAAAATTTCTGGGGAGAACACTGAACCCTCCCCTATACCTCTAGTTAATGTAGAATAAACAAACACACAGCAATAGGCACAGTAAAACTCAGTTTAAAAGAAGTCTGTGTCCGATGTCAGAAACAACCAACCTGCAAATTTTTAATACATATCGAATGGTCTAACGACAATTCAGTTCAAACAAACAAAATCATTAAAGTCTTAAGATTTGTGCAACAATACTGTTAAAAGATGAAAATAAATGAACAAGATGAAATTAAATCATATTGACAGATATTTCGGCAATACATGAGGAATGATGCCCTTTCCCTTCATTTCTCATGGTGTTGTACTTGATCAAAAGTACTATTTTCAAATCTAACAAAAGCATAGATATTTTTCATAGAGCTTGTAAAAATCTCATGGGGAACAGATTATATCACAGTCTGGAATTCATTTTCACTCTTAAGTGTTAAATATTTAAATAATTAAATTGCTGAATAAGCATTTTTTCCATCGTCTTAAATGCTCGACAAGCTTGTTTTTTTCTCAAGACAAACAATGTTGTAGGTGGCTACATGAAGGTGAATATCTATATTTAACTTCACCACAATTAAGAATAATGCTGTTCACATGCAAACAAAGTAGCATAAATAATTTTTGAATAATATTTTCCAGGTGATATATTATTCATTTGCCATAATGGGAATAGAGATCTTCAATGGGTCTATAAAATACAACCCTCCTAATGCCACAGTTACAGGGTAAGGACGAAACCATATAACTGTTGATAAAAAAAGCACATAAATTCTCATTTAATTATGATTACTTAACTTTTATTTACAAGACATAATTTTTTAGGATTTTGCACATTAGTTATACTATATGATGACCATTACGTACTGATTATCAGGTTGTCTGCATATTGATATCGTAAAATATCAGCTGTGAGTCACAATATGAAGCATTTTGTCGAGTGAGCGCAGCGAACGAGATCAAAAAGGCTTCATATTGTGTCGAGCTGCCAATATTTTACAATATGAATATGCATACAACCAGATAATCGATTTATCGGGTTGTATTTGCGTATTTTGCATGATAGAAACAAGTAGTTTTTTTGTTTCACCAGCAAACCGGAAGATAAGGTGATAAGTTCGGGTCAAACTTATCAACGTCAGTTCATATATTATGACGTCGGTGATATGTCCGGGTCAAAGTTATTAAGGCGGGGTCAACGTATTTGACGTCACAAAGCCGTCATATGCAATTTTATTAAGAGCTGAGCAGAGTGATACAGACAGAGGGACGACCAATAATAAAGCATATGTTACTTTCTTTTTATTGAATAATATGTGATTGGCTCTCTAGATCCCTGTATGAGTTGTGCAATTAATGTTCTGAGATATACAAAATTGGTTTTGTATATAATGTAAGTAAAAAGAGATAAGGATACTAGGTCTATGACAGCAACCCAACAACACTAAAAAAAGATATGGAGAGGTCAACATACAGATTAAAATGAAAGACAACTTTTCTACACCATATGTTAAGCATTTTTAAAATTGCCTTGGCTGACATTTTGTTTTTACCACAAATTCCATTGCTACAAATTTCCTTTGCTCAAATATAACAAGATTATATCTGTCAGTATTTTTGATATAAATGAAAGATGTGTTTACTATTTTATTGTAGGGGCTTACTATACAAATGTGGATCATACCAACAGTTGGAATACTGGGCTAATAATTTTGATGATTTTGCTGTGAGTGATTATTAATTGTTAGCAACTATAGGTCATCACAAAGCCTTCATTAATGAGAAAAACACCACATAGCAAGCTATTAAAGACCTGACATGATAAAATTTTAAATAATTCAAATGAGAAAACCAATGGCCTGATGTATGTACAAAACAAAAAACGTATATGATATACAGGCTCTTGACTTGGGACAGGCACATACAGAATATAATGGGGTTGAACATGTTTGCGGTTGCCCAACCCTCCCCTAACCAGTGGTGTAACAGCACAACATAAGAAAAAACTATAAAAATCAGTTGAAAAAGCACTAGAGACATAAAGTAACTATGTTAAAGTGTCAATTTCATATTGCATTTCAAATGTTTTATTCCCTAAAGTTTGTGGTGTGTCACCAACATGATTTATTTGATTATTTTGATAGAAATGGTAGTTTTTTATAAACACTTTTATTTACTAGGCTTTTTTCGAGATTTTTATTGGACCAATATACATTATTGTTGATTTTATGCTGCTTTGACATGTTCAGAAATTTTAGGTTTGGACTGATGTAAGTGATGTTTTAAACAATTTAATGTTTATATCTATATGTACAGTGAAGAACCAGATTCAGTGACTTGTGTATCTTCTGTATCAATATCTATAATGTCCCAGGATAGGGGAGGGTTGAGTGCTCACAAACATGTCTAACCCTGTCACAATCTTAATGTGCCTGTCCCAAGTCGGCAGCCTGTAATTCTGTGGTTGTCATTGGTTCATGTCTGTCATACTGTAAATTCAGAAATTCTTGTGAGGTTTTTATTAATGTGAATAATGAGACAGGATGAGTCTTGCAATAATAATTCACATTTTGTGCAAATGTAAGCACTTTGTGAGAACGTTCTTGGTTATTTTTTCTTCAACTATATTTTCAAAATTTATCCTTTGTTGTATAAAAAATTGTTTTCTGAATTTTGGTAATTCAAGATTATATTGAAGAAGAATATCATGATTGTTAATACATTGTTACTTCAAGAGAAATTTAAAAAAAAGATCTATATAAATGAGAAATATAACTTTTTCCTTCAACTATATGTTTATTTTTCAATTATTTAAGAGCATTCCTTTCTATACTCCAAGATCACTGTTATACAGGGCCACCCTTAAAAAATCTTTGTTTGGTGTTGCTTACCCATGCCTTGTAAGGTTGGGAAGGCAGGTCAGGATTGAATTTTTTTTGTCTATCAACATAGGTTACATGTTTTAGACAAGAAAACGACATCAGGGCAGGAAAAAATCTTTAAAAAAAATTTAAACCAATTTGTGTCATAAAATTTTTCAGGTAGGCTGCTTTTTAGGTGGGTAAGAAGGCAACATCAAACAATCTAAAGTTTTATTTTTGGCCCAGTTTGATTAAAAAAAACAATCCCTGTGTCCATGCTCTGCTTACAAGGATCTAACAACACTCTGTTCTACTTTCTGTTCTGGGAATTATTACATCAGCGAATGAAATTTAAGCCCTCTGACTTATTTTATGTGTGTTTTATTAGGACAAAACCGGATGATTCTGAAAGGTCTGTAAAACAGATAGTAGAACAGAGAGTTGTCAGATCCTTGAAAGCCAAGCATAGATATAGAATCTGTGTTTCAGTTGGATTGACTGTTATATATATAATGTCTGAAATATAATTTTGATTTTGTAGGCAGCCATTGTAGTATTATGGGATATAATGGTAGTCAATAACTGGAGTGTGTTCCTATCTGCATACAAAAGTGCCACCTCTCGGTTAGTCCATCAGAACTATTTTTTATCAGATTTGAGATTGACATTATTTAAAGGACCTTTCAAAGAAGGTGCAGCCAAAAACCAAGCATCACAAATACTGTGGATTTGTTTATTTTCGTGGGTACCTATTTTTGAAGGATTAAGGCTAAATTGTATTTTCATGGTTTTAAAATAGTTGAATAAAAGCCTAAAACAAAAGTTTTACTTCATTTAACTTTTAAATTCATGGTTTAACTGTACCCACAAATTTCACGAAATTCTTAATTTGTTTTACAGATGGTCCTTTCTGTTTTTAATCATATTTTGTTATTATTTATTTACAGATGGTCCTATCTGTTTTTCATCATATGGTGGTTATTTTCAGTTGTTATTGTTCTACAGTTGTTTACCGCCATTATTATAGAGGTAAAATTTACAATATACTGCAATTTAACGATTAATTTTTGTATTTTCCAATATGTGAAAGTAATATTCTTGGTAGGTTAAAATTTCATGGAAGCTTCAATTTTGTGGATAATATCTATCCACAAAATAAATGAAATTAAAACCTTAAAGAAAATTTCTGTTTTTACAGTACTGACTTCAGAATTAAGAATAAAAATTATCTTTTTTTTTATCAAACTTTATCTTTGTATGTTAAAACATATTGTATAATTACATTTGTAGAATTTTATAATGAAATGGGATAAAAGCCAACTGAATACTGACAGAGGAAGAAGAACATCGAGTTTTGAAGACTCACACCATTTTATGTCTGTTCATGATATGTTTAGGTAAAACCATCATTGTTTAAATCTACCCTTAACTATGTTAAACAAAGGGAATAACATGTGTATTTCGGTAATAAAATTTAATCATTTATGTACCCATAACCAAGTTATCTAAGGGAGATAATACATATACTTCAGTAAGCAACATTAGTAACCTACCTACCCTTGATCAGGTTATCAAAGGGAGTTGATAAACTGCCTCAAATTAAGCCTAATGTTTTTTTTATAAGAGATTGTCAATTAAACTAAAATATAAAATTAATATAAACACAAAGGAACCTGCATGGCAGAACCCGACACATGTTCTGTAACACAACAATCTACAAAATAAAAACAACATGTTTAAGATACTTATACTATATGAAAACAAAAAGTAAAAGAAAAATTCAACATCTAACTATAAAACTTGCGCTGGTTTAGTCAATACTTTATCCTCGATACTAGTAATTTAAAACCTGTGCAATTACCTTATATACTGACCGCCAAACTGAATAACAACAATTGTTACACAACCTACTTTAACTCCCCATAATAAAATCATTGTGGGATCTTTCAAACTCATTCTGCACACCGCACGTAAATTATTATCATGATTTCTTAACAAATTTTGGGGGAACATATAGTCGCTGAACATCACTGAAGGGACATTAATTGTAAAATGCACATCTGATGCATTTAAATTGGTACCGTTTGATGTTATTACTGAACAATAACTTTTTGATTGAATAGACACTTATAACTTTGCCACACTACTACTGATTATGGAATATGGCAAATATCAAAAACATATCTCAAAGGATATTAAAGTTACGGTCTAAACATGAATATAAGACAAGGTTGTATGAGAAGAAGAAGAACCAGAACAATAAAAAATACTATTAAAAAATGTCTCTATTCATTGAAGGGGAGTTATAATGACATCATTGGATACCACATCTAGATCTGGTTTATCAATATTTATTACTTAAATGACTGTTTAAACATATTTCTCTAATTCTTCGTGAATTTATCCCTTTCTGCACCCATTGTATAAAAAAAAATTTAATCAACGTGTGGTTCGTTTGATCTCAGTTCATCATTGGTTAAAATCCGATTATGACGCCGAATTTTCTTACTTTCCTCTGAATTTCTTATTGTGACGGCATGAAAAAGGCGACCATGCCTGATGACGCCACATAGAAAGAACACATCTTTTGCAGATCATTCGAAAAGAAGGAATAATTTTGCCTGCATATTGTTTGAAAATCATTAGAGAAACAGATTCCACCACCAAATCTGTAATACGATATTTATCCACTCGACAGTTAAATTTTAAATATTTAAAACGCCGGCAAGCCTCGCGTTTTAAATTTGAAAATTTAACTGTCTCGAGTGGATAAATATCGTATCACACTCGATGCAGTAGTAGAATCTATATATATATAATTGGTATATGTAGATGTGAAGTTTAATATATGTAAATTTATATAATTGTAGGAGTACACTAGAGGAGCCTTCAGAATCAGAAATACTACAGGAAATTAGTAACCACAGATATTTAAAACTTGGACAGATTCCATCAGTCACATGATATTCTATGGCAGAAGACGATGATGTTATTCTGTATGATTCTCTGATTGAGATCTCAAATTATTAATGTTATCTCCTAATTTGCAGAGATAAATATATATATATATTTTTACATTTCAAAAGTCAAGAAACAGTTGCAGATATATACATATATATTTTTATAGTTCAAAATTTTTAAAAACTATCGACATTTTAACATGTAGAGTACCAAAATATTATACAAACTAAATTAAAAAAAACAAAACTGTACCAACTTTATGACATAAAAAGTCTTGGTGAAGTTATAAGTAGCAAAGAATATAAGACATTGAGACTTACTACTTAAAGGCAGATCAACATAAGGTCTAATTCCTATCTTCTTTTTACCATGGTATTGTTTTGTTTTGGCTAATAAACATTCTATGTTTTGTTATTGCATCAGGTATTTTGCTTTCAAATTTTTGAATTTTATTCTGAAAACACCTTGGTTAGTTATTCTACTTTTAAACAAAAAAGTGCTTATTAATTGAATGGTAGTATTCAAATTATGTTATTTTGAATGTGATATAAGAGTGCTATTAAAGTAACTTATAGTTTAAATCTCAAATATTTGCACTTTATCTCAGATGAAAAAAAACACAGTATCAAAATTGATCACAAATACAATTTTTTCATTTTGAATATTTAATTTTACAGTAATTTTATAATTTTGTAAATATTTTAGTGTGGCATTATAAAGTTGTTTTACAGTTATTTGTTTTAATTTCAAGCTATGTGATACAAAATGGTTCTTGGGGTTGATTTAACTTTCATAGTTGAGTTTATTGGTCTGTAAAGCTATATCAATTATACACTATGTACTTAAGAGATATGCAGAATGTATTACTATAATGAATTCTGAAAATATTTAGTTATTTTTATTTAATATTTTTTCCACTGATTATTTACTGTCCTATTATTTTGCTATATATATAATGTTCATATAAGAATTCATAATTGGATATTTTATAAAACAAAATAGAGTTAAAATTCTGAATTGAAATTTGAGACAAAATTTTTAAAGTGCTATTCAGAGTTTTCTAGTGTCTTGACATGTGCAGTCAAGGTGGTTAAACATTCCTTTAGTATTTCTTCATATTTTGTTTTAAATTTTAATGTATTTTAAAGTTCATTGTTTCTTTTTTAAATGTTGAAAGTTGAATAAATTCCTTAATATTATTACATTAGTTTAGCTGTTTAGTTTTGTTTGATAAGGGATGCTTTTATATGAAAGATATAAATTGTTTTATATCTAGATGGGTTATTTAATATTTCATATTCATTCCTGTAATTTCTATTAACAACAGTAAAGGAATCAACAAAAACAACAGCGTATCTTTCTATTTTTGAGGTCTGCAGATTCATTCTCAAATCTTGTCCAGCTTACTACCTCCAATGGATTTTATTGATCTAAGTATATAGAAAACCTATCATTATTAAGGTGGTACCAAACACCTTGACTAAAATTAATTTGGCTCATTTAATTTTCATAAAATTTTGACAAAATATTTACTTTGACCCATTGACAAAAATAAAAAGATTTCAAAAAGCTTGAACCACACATTTTATCAGAAAAATTTCATTGGATATATTGCAATTTGACAAACACTAATTTTGATCATTGAGAAGCTTAATATTTCCTTAACAATAGAACGTGATTAAAACGTTCAGATTATTTTTACAGAGTTATCTCCCTGTAGTGTTATGTACCACCTTAATTCATCAATTCTGAATAATTCTGAATAATACATCAGTAAACAACTAAACAAATTTGGTACATTTCATTTAAAAAGTAACTTAGGTTATTCTGAATAAATTCCTATATAAAGAATTTTATAGGAGACAGTCTTACAAAAGTATGCTTAGGTGTATTATTTGTATTATAGGGCGTTATAAACTTATGTAAGGAGGCACCCATGTATAATTTTTTTACATAATTATATCCCTTTTCATCATGTTTCCTTATAATCTTTTGTAATTTTTGTCTCACCTGACAACGAAAGTAGCAGAGGATAGTAATCTGTTGCTGGCTTCAGAAATTGTCATGGATCATTGGTCAGTGTTTAGTGTTTGTGGTTATGTCTGTTTCTTAGACGGTATAAGCAATAGGTCAACCAAGCTTGGTTTATGGAATAATTGTAAGGTGTATATGTTTTTTGGCAGGTTCATCAGACCTTGACCTCATTATTGGTGAACATTAAGTTTTCGAGGTTATGTCTGTTTCTAAGATTTTATAAGCAATATGTTAAACATATTTAATGTATTGAATGATTGTTAGGTGTACATGTCCATCTGGCAGGGTTCATCTGACCGTTCTCTTATTTACGTGGATCATTGATAATGTTAAGTTTATGTGCATGATACTTTAACCTCCATCTTCAAGACTTTCAGCTTAAATTCAATCATGATCAGTAAAGCAGGCAAGACATTTCAGTGTGTGCTTTCTTTCAAAATTGATATGTTGTGCTTTAATTTTTTGTTGTAATTTTGTTATTTCTTAAAAATTAAAATCATTTATTTGTTTTTGTGTGATGTTTTTTTTTTTTTATTGTACTGTACAATGCATATTTTAAAATTTAGCAAATGATACAAATAGATTTGTAGATTACTCATAATTTTAACATTGTAAATTCTGATTTTATGCTTAATAATGGTTTTAGTGCTGAATACTATTGGTATTTATATTTTCATTTAATGAGATTTAATGTTCTTTTATTAATTGAAAACTCTTATAAAATAAGATGTAAAATATTATTTCATATCAGTTTTGTGATGAAATAGTATTGAATTTTTCGTAAAAAATATCCACAAGACTTTTTCTACTATTTATTTTATTATTATACTATTTCCACTGGCTTGTTTTGAAGATCAAAATAGTTTTACAATAGTTTTTTCTCTTAATTGTTTGTTTTTAAATAAAATGAGATTGGTTTTAGGAAGCAGTTTTTAATGTTTAATTCCAAAATATTTTGCAAGAAGGGTAAATGTATGAATATACGATCATATCTTTGATGAAGTCATGGATTAGACTATTTTCATATTACCGACTTTTGACTCTGAAGTATATATTATTTCAACAGGTTACCTACTCTGTGGTAGAACATTCTGGTACTCAGTCAAGTAAGAGCAACTAAAAGGAGTAAAACCAAGCTAACAATCTGAGCAATTTTGCGGGAAAAAATAATTGTTTTAAGTTTTATAAAAATAAGAAGATGTGGTATAATTGCCAATAAGACAACTCTCCACCAGAGACCAAATGACATAGAAGTTAACAGTATAGGTCACCTATACCCTACAAAATCATCAGAAAACAATCAATTTTTTTCCATTAATTGCACTCAATATGAAAATAGTCTATTATAGAATTTGTATGAGGATATATAGTTGAACAAAATTTATATTACAGCAATGTTTGCTCTATCATTAATGAATTGTCTTGCAAGCTGTAAGTTATTTACAAATTGTTGCAGATTATCCTTAAACTAAAAGTACAAAATCCTTAGTTAAACCTATTCTATTTCAGTTGAGCACTTTCGATTTCTTTTTTTTTTTTTATATAACTCCTCAAGTACAGTGGAATCAACCAGTTGCAAGCAAACTCATTTATAGTAGAATAATCTTTGCAGTAACTGTAACTATGTATTGTAAATGCTTGTTTTTTAATTGTTAAAGTATAGATATTAAATCATTATTTATTGTATACCTATTTTAAACTTTAACAGACCTACACTAAATATTTTCTTCAAATTCAAATACCATATATCAATAGTTTATTTTTGGAATATTTCAACACAAACTGGTTAATTGTAAACTTTGAAACAGAGATAACTGTGGATTCATTTTCACTCGTGGGATGCCATTATTCGTAGATTATGTGGGTTAAAGTAATCCACAAATTTAAATGTTCAATGAAGTACAAATTTTCTATAAGCTTGTACAAATCCATGGATTCAAATATCCAAGAAAATACAATTTTCCCACAATCCTCTAAAATTGGTTCCCACAAAAATTTATGAATCCACAGTACCATGTATTTATATATCAATAATTTATTTTAAAAATATTACAACCCCAACTGTTAATTAATAGATTGATGGCTGGTAATTGTAAACTTTGAAACAGAGATAGTTCATACAGGAAAAATTGGTATACAAGAAATATATAGGAAACATTCCATTGTTGACATAATATTTCTGTTGAAGAAAATGGTGCAAAGTGCAATAGTTATTTTTGTAGAATACACAAAAACTGGTTGCTTTTATAATAAATGAATGAGCTAAATTGATGTTGTTTTGTCTGTGATTTTTGGAAAATGACTCTATCAGCGGCATGTTTCCGATACCATTGACCAGAACTTACGGAAGGCAAATATATTTCTCCGCCTTCCGCACTCGGTTTCATATTTACTATTTTACATACTAACTGGAATCTGCTTGTATAAAGCTACACTCGAACAAAGTGTTGTAGTCAGGACCAGTTTACATACTTTATTTTATTTACCAAAAAAATATCATGACCTGTCCATATGTTTTTGTTATTAAATGGTATTTGGAGCTATCCCTTTGTTATATTTTTCATATTTATTCGAGCTTTCACTTTTATGCACATGTCTTACAATCGTAAACAATCGGTATGTATAAATAGATCCGTTTTGTTATGGTGTGACTTTTTACACTCCAATGATCAGCAATTGCTGTACAAAATAGTTCTCCTAAACAATGTCAGCCTTTCATGCCATTTCAACTTTACAATCATTAAAAAAAGAAATAATCTGAATCATTTTGATATCCATTGGATGGATACTGGTCTTTACCCAGATTTACAAAGATTTTAATAATCGGAAATTAGTAATACGGTTGTACCCACGTGGTGAGTATGAATCTTTGTTTACAAAGTTACAGCAGCAGTCTGTATCTGTATCATTATTAATTAACTACACTGTTATTGTACTTAATATGATGAAAACTGCCTATGCAATATAAGGTGTCAACTCGGCCAATATAGATTTTTTCTGTATTGGCGAGTTCTGATCCGCCAAAACAGGATTTGAACGTCTCTAGTTTTTAGATCGTAAGTCACGATAAACTCAAACTGCAAGTAAACATTTGTTTGTAAGACAGTTTTATTTACTCACCATAAACAAGCTGAAACGTTCAGTACGGCATATATTTTAGGCTAAAGACGGTCCCATACATTTAAAAAGCATTTTGTAAGCAGACGATGGAATTATTCCAGGTTTGGGGATTGAGTAAATTATCACAAAGTTCATTTCTTGACGACCTCATAATTTCACGATGTCGATGGTACAAATCGATTTTACTGTTTACTTTCGCATGTTTTGTAAACGGTCTTTTATTTTAAACCCAAACCAGGCATATGCATTCTGTAATTGTGCAAATCTTCGTTCTTTGGTCATTTGGCTTATGGATAGTTGTATCAATTTCAACTCTTACATTATTTTTTAAAACTATATTTGCATTACACATGCAATAATAATAATAATAATAATAAATTCTTTATTTAAAGAGGGTAAACACAGTTAGTTACAATTACTAATCTTCCTGAGGCCCTCATATACAATACAAGTACAAAAAATAATATAAGAGAAAAAGCAAACATACAACATATTAACACAATTCAGAAGACATAATAGTTCAATGTACGTGTACCATAATTATAACATATAAAACAGTTACAGATTGCATGTAGTAAATATTTATAATATAGAAATCAAAATCATACATTCTAAAAAAAAAAAAAAAAAAAAGTAATAGTTGCAATCATTTCAAGAATGAATATTGGGACTGTCAATGGCAGTACCTTTCCAATTACTATTTATATGTTGTGTCTAAATTTAAGTTGTAACACTTTATAGTGACTGGAAAGGGTAGAAAATTCATCAGATGAGAAAAGGCTGAAGATACATGGAAACGGCACCAGATCATTAGATATTGCATCTTATAAAAAGAAACTGAGATTTGGATAGTTCCACTTCAAGGTAAAATGTTTATCTCTTGTGAAATGAAATAAAAAATATTGTAACACTGTAGTTAATTAATAAAGATACTATTACGTGTATTTCTGTATTGGCCTTGTTATTGGTCTGCGGCCAGTTGTATTGGCATTCGGCCGCCTCAGGCCAATACACCAAGCCTCGGACCAATAACAAGGCCAATACAGAAATACTTACGTAATAATATTATAGAATGACAGTATGGTTCAATAGCGGGAATCAGCCCCTCAACTACTTTTTACATAAATATTAACTTCTGGCTTCAACGCCTTGTTCGTCTTGTCTGGAGATCTTGTTGTAGTTCCAGTTTGGTAAGCATTTTGGAGATGTATCCCGTCCGTCCTCTCTTGACTTGTAATCTCTGGTGATACATTTTGCCGCTTGACGTATCCTTTCAAGCTTGTTTATTTTTGTTACCGTGTAGGGGTCCCATACTATGGCTCCATATTAAATTATAAGATCCAATCCTGAAGGTCTACATGCGTATATCATTGTTCTAATCTGACACAAATTTCAATAACTGGAATGCTACCCAAGTTGAATATATGGTGACCCACGAGAACAGCATTATCACTATTGAAATTGTGTTTAATACCATGATGGTTCAATGTCATTAACTTAAATGGAGACAGATATGGTTAAAGAATGAATATCAATTACATGGGTCAACATGGTCAAGGGCAGAGTTGTTATAAAATAACAATATGACAGAGAAGTGGTTTCAAGTTTCATATAAAGCGACCTGACTGACATGAAATAAAAAATCAAAGGAGTATCCCTATTTGTCTAATCTTCAAGGTGAAATAAAACTAGTAAAACAATATTATACTATTGTCTAAATCTACAGAAATATAATTTGCTTCAAGTAACAGAAATAACTAGGTCACTAGTAACTTATTTAATGAGTATGTTGGGTATAAGAGCTTGCTTACAACAGGCTCTTCATAATCATTTGGTTTGAAAAGGATACTAGTAGTCTGTATTCTTGATTTTGAAAATGTAATTGCAAGAAAAAATCACATTACTTAGAATACTTTAGATCATTCAGGTAGTCTTTATTTATATGTACAAAAGAACAGCCAGTAGTCATTGGATATTGTAGATCATTCAAATAGTCTTGACCTATTTATTAGTACACAAGAACAGCCAGTAGTCATTGGATATTGTAGATCATTCCGGTAGTCTTGACCTATTTATTTATACAAAAAAACAACCAGTAGTCATTGAATACTGTAGATCATTCAGGTAGTCTTGACCTATTCATTTGTACTAAAAAAACAGCCAGTTGTCATCTTCACTTCACACACACACATATACGAATATCAATTATATGCTTACGAGACATGTTGCAATGTTAAAATAATTACGATATGTGAAAATCAAGACTTGCATAAAAAATATCACAATATTAGAGACAGTGGCGTCATTTTTCCTCAGAGCTTTCAGCTCTTTGATTAATTGATAGAGGATAAGGAGAGAAGTTGTACTAATTTTGTAAAGGAAGAGAACCACTAATTTTAATGACTTTCCTGGAGCAGATTGGTAAAATTTCTTGCAAATTAAAAGTTCAGTTTGATGATAGAAACAGAAGGTTATAAAAACTCTTTATTGACTTCACTTGAGAGAGAATAACGTAGATTTCTGTTTTTTTTCTTTCTGATTTGACATTTGTGGTTTATTACAAGAATTATGCGCCCTTACTATAAAAACTTATGCTGCTACAGTGATCGATATGCTGTACTTTCAAGGAGGAATTTTGTATAATTATACCCCCGCTTTAAAAAAGTGGGGGTATACTGTTTTACCTGTCTGTCCATCCGTCAGTCCATCCATCCATCCGTTAGTCCGTCCGTCCCATGAGTATTTTCGTCGCATCTTTTTCAGGAACTACATTACAAAGATTTCTGAAATTTGGTTTCATGGTTTATATAAGTCAGCTATACTGTGTGATGCGTTTTTAGATTCACCACTCAACAACTTCCTGTTTACCGAACACTTGTATCATTTTACACATGATAGCCAAGTTGAAAATTTTCGTCACATTTTTCTCAGGAACTACAATACAAGAATTTCTGAAATTTGGTTTCAGGGTTTATATAAGTCTTCTATATAATACCGTGTGATAGGTTTTCAGATTCATCACTCAACAACTTCCTGTTTACCGAAATATTTGGGCGGGGGTATCATCAGTGAACAGTAGCTCGCAGTTTCACTTGTTGACTTTGTGCAAATTCTATGCAAGGTCAAGATAATTTGTGTTCATAGGTGTCTATATCAAGAAAGATTATAATTTCTATTTTTGTGACTGTTGGATGTTTCCATAGCTAACCATGTACAAAGGGCCAGTGTGCGCTTTTTTATCAATTTGTCCCTGTTGTCTCTTAGTCATCATCTAGTGTCCATTGTCAACTTTTTTAATTAGTTTCACCTATGCAAAAAACTGGTAAATTTGAAACCAAATATGGCAAATCATCCTTAGGGCTTCTAATTTAATAAAATGTTGACCGAGATATAGCTATATATATGTAATTTTGATAGTATAATGCAAAAGTTAAAATTTTAACAGCAAAACTTTAATATGTATTAAATGTGTATGCAAAACATTCAAAGTCAATTGCAAAATGCATGAATGAAAGAACAGGGCCAAATAATCTCCATCTAATGAGATATGCCAATGCTAAACCAACTGCATACCAAATACCACTGAGTTATCAGTTGTTTCCATTAAACTGACCTAAACACAAAACTTTAACATGTAAACTATACAAAACTTTCAAAATCAATGAACCTTGACTGAGGAAGGCATACCAAAAAATCTTCATGGATATGTCTTATGAGATGTGGAAATCCTAATACAACTGCATACCAAACATTAGAGGTTTCCTGTAAACTGACCAAATCACACCAACTAATACATTGTTCAAGCCACTACAGGTTCAGCATGCCTAAGTCTTGACTCCTTGACTTCTTTAGACGGGGTTTTGTAGTTAAATAAAATAATTTAAGAAATTAGATTTAAAAAGATTTATTTTAAAAATATACATGTACAATACAAGTATGTAAATAATTAATTCTCTAAATCTGACTATTTGTAAAAAATTAATTCAGAGTAACGAATATAAGGTACACATTAGAATATATAAGGTGAAAAATATATTAACAACAAATAACATATCTAGAAAAAACATTTACATAACATCCCTCTATATACATTTAACTAAGTAAAACAATTCCCAAAGCAGTATTTATAAAACACCACTCCTGGGATACCTCATTGAGCTGAAACTACCAATTGACATGCAAATCTGTTCATAAGGATTTTAAAGTCATATGATTCTTCAAATTTATCAAAGAAATAAAGATGTTTTATATACTTGAATGGGTAAGTTTTACCATAAAACATGTGAATATAGACTTGTACATCTAGTGTGCTTGGAGGTAGAGTAGATGTACTCTATAGAAAAAATCTCAAAAAAAATTTGTCAAATGTTATTGAAATTACAAGAAAGTAAATTCCGGGTTTAAATAAAAACATATGTAAGGTAAACCTCAAGATGACTGAAACTAAAACATAAACTTGATCTGTAACTCCTCATTATATACGATACCAAAATCATCTCAATATCTACAGGCATAATAAAAAAGTCTGGACAACTGTTGGATTTTGGAAAGAAGGAAGGAAGGACAGATGAAATGATGAACATGAGTAAGATGATGTTAATTGATTGGTGTTTAGAGTACAGTAGCAAATATTACATGCATATCAGGACAAGAACATGTTAATGTGCTATGAACATAAATCCTGCTTTGTACTAGATGGACAAGATGAGCAAAATTCTGAATTCATAAGTTCAAGACTACAGATAAACATATTACCCTACCCAGACACATTATTCTGACTTCAAGCCGACAGGTCTTTGTATTTACTTCTAAATAGAATAAAGAATGGAAACAGGGAATGTGTCAAAGAGACAACAATCCAACCAAAGAATAGAAAACAGCCAAAGGCCACCAATGGGTCTTCAAAATCTCTCACCCAGAGGCAAGATACAGCTAGACCCTCAACAATAATGTATACTAGTTCAGCGACATGCAGATTGCTTGGTGGGGCAGTAGCAAATACCAGTTTTCAAGGCCTGGGATTGAACCTATAAGCCCCCCAGCATTTGAGAGTAGTATGTTACCATGAAACACCAAGATGTTAAACATATGTAATACTATATGCTCCTACCACTAGGTTATATAACATATCAAGAAGTAAACAACAAATTGGTCTAGACAATAGTTCAGCAGACTACTGTGCCTAATGTCTGTAGGAAAAGTGTGAATCAGAAATCTGCATGGTCTGTAAAAAAAATTTGTAAGGGGTTCTGAGGTTATTAGTAAAATACGGAAAAACGAAAATCAATATTTTCAAAATTTTGCTCTGGATACTGTATTTTGGTCATAAACAAGCTTTTACTTTTATAAATTGTAACTTGGATGGAGAGTTGTCTCATTGGCACTTATACCACATCTTCCTATATCTATATTCTGTCCAAATTTATCTTATTCCATGTAGGTTTGACAAAGTTATTGATGTCCACAAAAACTTTAACCACAGACTGAACCTAAATGTTGACGCCGCCCACACCGACGTTGACACCGGAATCTAGGATTGCTATGTCTTGCTTTCGCGAAATAAATTTTGCAGGCTCTACTAAAAGGATATTATAGAAAAAAAGAATAAAAATATTGCACAAGAGGTTTCTTTGTCATATATGAAACTTTGTCAACTTTATGTGTATATACTTGAATATATAAAGCAATAAACAACTGCACTATAAGCCACCTGATAGCCCTGTCCACAATATGTCATGTCGCATAGTTGTCTAGAATTCCTAGCTAATAATAAATAACTTTTCTGTTTAAAGATTCAATAATTCTTTCTCCGAAAAGAAAAATATCATGAAATATATGCATTTTAAATTTTTTATAAATACATTATCATTAAAGTACTGAAAATACAGTTCTATCAAGTATTTTAATTTCAGTGTTAAAAACATATACTGGTAACAAAATTAACAAATTTAATGCAGTAGGAAAATAATCATTTTCTTAAAGTTTATAACAATCAAATGAATCAAATGATTTACAAATAACAAGCTTACAAAAACTTGCAATTTTCAAAACATCTTCAGAACTAGTAACTCGTTTGTACATGCAGTTACTAAAGGTATAGAACTACTAAATCGTGCCCGGTCGGACAGAACATACAAGAAAGTAGTACATATTTTAAACAAAATAGCTCCTACGCATAGCTGTATCTTTGTCAATAGGTGAAATATTTGGGTATTTTTTTATATCAAATGAAAGCTTGGGGACTTGGGATCACTGTAGAACCCTTGTTGAAAGTTGCTTTTGAATAATAAAAAAGAATATAAAATTATAATAGGAGGGCACATTTGCCCTGTTGTTCAGATCAAAGGTACCTGTTTTTGTACTATCAAACTTCCGGGAACCAGTATGCTCTAATATGCAATTAAAGGTATGTTGAATTCCGGATAAGGTATATTTTTGATATGAAATGACTGCCACTTTATTTGAACTTAAGACAAAGTAGCCATTAATGCTTGAAATTGCAGAATTTAACATAGAAAGCAATAGGGCTATGAATTAGTGGTTTTATACCTAAATCATTGTAAGGCTGATCTGATAATGCACATACATTACGCTAATATTCAATCTAATACTCATTCACATATTATATTAAACAAAGACTTTGAAGGCTTCACTGTATTAAAAAGTTTATCTTAAAGTACCTATAAAGATCAAAATTGTCAAAATCAAACGAAACGACAGCAGAAAACCAAAGAACAATATTCAGTGCAAATTTTCTTGATTACTTGAGTTGTTCAACCTAAGTCTATTTGTTTTATCCAATAACACAAAGCTTGCTCATTCCAACATTTGAAATTTCCTTATTTTAAGTACATCAGTTCTTATCTTGTGTTAAAAAAAAACAAAAAATTATGCAAATCAATTTATAACAAGAATATGTGTCCACACAACACCATGCCCCATTGGCACTATCACATTTCTATGTTAGTGAACTAAAAATCTGTGTCAAACCTTAATTTGGCATATATCTAAAAGTTCTCATCATAATGAATATGTGTACTAAGTTCCATGGTGATGTGACCACAACTTTATGGTAAGATACCTTAAACCAAAACTTCAACCTGATATGGGAGACAGGCAGATGGACTAACAAACAGACATATGGACAAAGAAACACAGACATGAAAAATATCTTGTCCCTCTACTATTGTAGGTGAGGCATATAAATTCAAAAATAAGGATTTACCCATATTTGGTGGTATAAAAGTACAGTATAAAATATAAGGCAGTGATATTGGAAACAAAATACAGATATTTTTTTGGACAGACAGACGTATGGAGAATGTAATTGCAAAATAGCCCCATTCCGAGAGTGGTTGTAAAATATGACATAAGAATATTTGTACAGTAGTCAATACAAATGTGGTAAAAGTGAAGCATTTTCATCTGTTGTTTCTTCTATTTGATTATCCAAAGACCTAGATACATGGCGTTCTACTTTGATTTCTTTAGGACCGTCTTCTTTTATTGCTGGCTGAGATTTACTCCTCATCAACTGAAAAAGAAAACAGGAAAATACTATGTTAAGCTTTATAGAAATAAATGGAGAATGTGTCCATGGGACACAGATGATGCCCCCGCTTGCATATAACATTATAAAGGGACATAACTCAGTAAAATTGAAGCAACCAATATTTGAACTTAATCTGTGTTTTGTGGTAATAAGCATTGTGTAGAAGTTTCTAACATTTGGTTGAGGCAAACTAAAGTTAGAGAACTGAAACCAATTTTGGACGTACAGACGGACGAGGGTAACACTTAATGGCCCCTCCACTGCAGCTGGGGCATAATTATTCTTCAAATATTTCAAAATCATTCTAAATATTTATTTTTGTAAAAACCAATTTATATAATAAAAACCCTGCAAAGGTTGAATTTTAAAAATACTGCAATTTCCAGCAATCTGTTGATAATCATGAAAAGAAAGAAATGTTGTTCAAATAATAATAACAAAGAATACTAACTTCTTTAAAACCTTAGCCGGCATGTGAAGAAAAATCTTAAACAAAACCCTTGGCTTGTTAAATAAAGAGCAATGGCATATAAGATGGTGTTAATAAAATGTAGATCTGTTAAATAAAGCTTTGATGAGGAGATCTAATATAAGATAATCAGTGTGCTATTCACAATTATATGGTGTCATTCAGAAAGAAATGAAATATTTATTAGCTATACAGTCTGTGGAAAATCTATATAGAGTAAGTAAGTACATGGCCATTAAAATGCCAGAAAAGAAAAAAGTGGTTTACACAACAATATCTATGTGTTGATTGATTAGTGTTTAACACCACTTTCAATACTATTGTGCTATTTCGTGGCAGTCAGTTTTTATTGGCGGAGGAAGCCAGAGTGCCCGGAGAGAACCACCAACCTTCGGTAGGAAAACTGACAATCCTAGTAAATTAAGATTGCAGTCTAGCGCATCCGCCATGTGCGGGATTCGAACTGACAACCTCAGTGTTAACAGGCTAGTGATACATTAGTTTGACTACTTAGACCACACCGGCCATCAAGGACCCTTTGTGTGTGTGACACAGAAATACTAAAATAAAAATTTTAATCGAAAATTTCAAAAATTTTGTTGTTGAAATCCATATCTAGAAAAATATAAATTTTTATGAATAATCTGTATAATTTACAAGGCAAATATGAGATGTAGAAATACTAAAACAAATTTCTAATCATAAATAACAAAATTTGAGGAAAAAATTTTGTTTTTTATGATTAAAATTTTTATCAATCACAAAATTCCACTGCTTCGGAAGTACGTATATTCGGTGGTGATGCTACATAGTAACCAAATTACATGATTCTAGGTCACTGAGCTCTGAACTGGGACAACAAACTTAATCATGCCAATGAATCATAAAATACAGGTCTGAGTCAGATACTTTTTGTTACTACTATATACTCTCAATCAAGATGTATCTTAACACCCAGGTGTCACATTTTAGGTTCCTCAGTATTCCATAGAATTATTTTTTGGGTGGATTGTTTATTTAGTTCAAAAATTTTGAAATAACAACTCCAAATAATAATATTATTCAGGAAGAGTTGATCACCTAGACTGAAACTAGAAAACATGGGCTCATTTTACAAAATTTCTGACAACTAAAATTGGTCGTAAGTTATACTGAAATGTTCGTGACTTACAAGTGTTTTTACTCTAAAGATTTTTTGTGAAATGAGTCACTGAATTGTCCGCAAGGGTTTCCCTTTCACACTTTTGTGTGAAGCACAGACACAGTTTCTTTATAAATTTTAACACTTAGAATTAACTCAGGATATATTCTCTACAAATATACAGTTTTATCAAAAGCCAAGTACTATGTATTTTGGCAGATATTTCATAAAACATGGGTAACAAATAATTTTTGACATTGAGGAAATCAAGAAAATTATACATTTATATTGATTTTCATTGAAATCAAAGCAAAACAGATGTTTCTCAAAATTTGTCAATATAAAAAAAAAACCAAGTTATTACCACATTATTACATGGATAATCAATTTGGAAAACATATTATACCTATATGTCAATTTTCATTGAAATTCTGACATAAAAAGATGTTGTTTTTTTTTTAATTTGTGATTTTTTAAAACAAAATTTAAGTTTTACATCCATATAACATGTATTAATCACCAAGAATCAATTAGGAGGAGGATTTTACACCTAAGTATCAATTTTAGTTGCAAACTAGTTTAAAAAGTGTTCTAAAAATTTGTGATTTTTAACAAGAAGTAAGAAGTGCCGACAGACAACAGAAAGCGTGATTATTATTGGGCACTGACTAGTTTAGGAGGCGGAGCCCTAATCAAGAAAAACCTGAAAAACATTAAATACTGAAGTTACAGTGAAACAAACAATAATACATGCTTAGAGAATGCCATAGGCCTAACGAATCTACTTTGCATGCATTTGGGCAAAGTTCATCTAACACTCACATCAATCAAAGAGAACTCATCATTGTGGGTCTGACTACTACCACTTCTGTTTGAGATCTGCCTTTCAACCTGAGAAAACAAGGAGCCATAAACAAATGAATACCCATCAATCAGACATAAAAAATACACCAATCTATACAGTTTAATTGTTAAAATATTCAACATGTGTGTATCATACAAACTGAAATAGGAAAATATTTGGAAAAACTGGTCAAAATATTTCTACATATACTCTGGCACACTTGAGAAAAAAAAAGATTGGTTGATTGTTGGAGTTTAACACCAATTTCAGCACTCTGGTCTATAACCTGGGACTATTATACTAACGGGACTGGAAGCTGTTACACCAATCAGTGTAATTATACTCAACATCACAGTCGTTGAACAAGACTTTACCTGCGCAAGATTTGTCGATTCACCATATTGTTTTGACAGTGTCAGCATGCCTTCATTGCGTAATTTTTGTAAGTTGTTTTTATAGCTATTTGAAATGATAATCCTTCATGTAAACATGATTATTATTATGATAAAAGATATCTCGATCATTGACAGTTGTAAGTAATCACCAAACCCCACCTTTAATATTAAAAATGACATCTAAAGGTTGTAAAATTTTCAGGATGCTTAAAGCATGGAGACGCTGTGAAAACTAGAGGCTCTCAAGAGCCTGTGTAGCTCACCTGTATTTACTGATGCTTTGGAAATCATGTAAAATAAGGTTAAAATCATAATTAATAGTATCAGATATTAGATATTATAATGACAAAAAACTGCAAAATTTCTGTAAAATTACTAACTCAGGGGCAGCAACCCAACAACGGGTTGTCGGATTTGTCTGAAAATTTTAGAGCAGATAAATCTAAATCTGATGAACAATTTTGCCACTTGTCAGATTTGCTCTAAATGCTTTAGTTTCAGAGATATAAACCAAAAACTGCATTTTACCCCTATGTTCTATTTTTAACCATGTGGGCCATGATGGTTGGAAGGCGGGGTCATCAGGCAAATTTTTTTAACTAGATACCCTAATAATGATTAAGTCCAAGTATGGTTAAATTTGTCTCAGTAGTTTTAGAGAAGAAGATTTTTGTAAAAGATTACAAAAATTTACGAAAAATTGTTAAAAATTGATTATAAAGGGCAATAACTCCTAAAGGGGTCGACTGACAATTTTGGTCATGACGACTTATTTGTAGATCTTACTTTGCTCAACATTATTGCTGTTTACAGTTTATCTCTATCTATAATAATATTTAAGATAATAACCAAAAACTGCAAAATTTCCTTAAAATTACCAATTCAGGAGCAGCAACCCAACAACGGGTTGTCAGATTTGTCTGAAAATTTAAGGGCAGATAGATCTTGACCTGATAATCAGTTTTACCCCATGTCAGATTTACTCTAAATGCTTTGGTTTCAGAGATATAAGCCAAAATCTACATTTTACCCCTATGTTCTACTTTTAGCCATGGCGGCCATCTTGGTTGGTTGGCAGGGTCATCGGACATATTTTTTAAACTAGATACCCTAATGATGATTGTGGCCAAGTTTGGTTAAATTTGGCCCAGTGGTTTCAGAGGAGAAGATTTTTGTAAAAGCTAACGACGACAACGATGACGACGGACGACGGACGACAAACGCCAAGTGATGAGAAAAGCTCACGAAGGGCCATGTGAGCTAAAAAGGGACGCTTCATAAAATTTCCAAAAACATTTTGATTGAAAAGAGATACGCAAGTTCTGTTTTTTTGTAAAATCATATTTATAAGTTGTAGGTTGTACTGGCCTTATTTTTATTGTAATTTAAAGAGTGAAAAGCGGAATATAAATCTCTTTTTCATTGAAACAGGAAGCCAAATGCAGGGGTTAAAGAAATTATAGTGTTCCTATAAAATTGCTTACTCCTATTTCAGTGCACAATATTTGTATTTAAATCATGTTTTTTCTTGCACAGTAATGGTCATCAGGTGTCATAAGCATCTTACTTCATGAAAATATGAACAAAAGGTTCCAAAATCAGAACTACCAAAGAAGGGTCTTTTCATGGTTATTGCGGTCATATTGAATAGGGGCAGATTTTCATATATTTTATGCCATAATTTTTTCCCTATACATGTATACACTTCAAAGAGAGGGGACGCATCTCCTCGATCAGCAAATGTCCAATTATTTATATGTTCTTAGTATAGACATTATGCCTTCAATGTATCATTGTAATTTATTTTTCATTACAGAACCTTTTTGGGGACTTCCCTGGTTAGATATTCAAAATGATACTGAATGCAAACAGAGGGAGAAAACTGATGAAGTAGCAGATAGTGATCGATTTTTGGTAACAAGTTTTATGTGATTTTTGACAAACCATACAAATACAAAAATACTATTCTACTCTAGATTGAAGACACAACTTGACAACAGTAAACATCCTGAATTTATATACATGCCTACTTCTAGATCATTAGATATATCCAGTGCTATGAGTCAGATAATTCAAAAGTGAAAATGAGTGTGACAGTAATGCCAGATTTATTATCAATTGTAACATATGCATTATGTTTATATGAAATTGTACAAAAATAAATAATTTAAAGCACTCCATCTATTTATTTACATACACAGGTTCACATTTGTTCACGCTTCAGGCATGAGGTTCACAGTAATTGAAAAGTAAAGTTATTCATGGATGCACATTTGTCTTGCCCTTCGGAACTTTGCGAAGAGGCTTGAATGAGGTAGAGTATATTTTATTATGTTGAATCTTAATCTGGTGTGTGACTGCATGTGCATGAATTATTTAAAACAAGGAAAGTATGTGTTCCAGTATGTATCCTGGATGTACAGGGTTGAGACACAATTTGCTAAAATAATGTGTTACCATAAAAGCAAACAGAATCTGTTCCTTAAGCCCCTGTTTGTTTATGGTATAGGAAATAATACATGCATGTAGTTGAAATGTCACAAACTTTTGACGAAGAATGGTTCTGAATTTCCTTACAAAGAGGAAAAAAATGATATACCCAGCTGTGTAGTAGAGTGTGGATTGCTGACTGTCGCTTATAACTGGTAACCAGTCAGAGTTTGTAGTAGAATTTTGTGAGAGCAGAAATGCCCGGTTTTGAATAATGCTGTCTCAAAGTCCCCGAAAGAAAATACTACGTTAAATGAAAACTGTTGTAAATGAACTTGCAGAACTAATAATACACATGCAGTTGTCCTTAAGGTTTGTGTCTACACAAGTTGAGAAAAATGAAGCAAACACGTCTTCATTTTCAATTAGTTCTGATGTTGAGTCTCTTCTTGAAAATATGGACCAAAACAGGTCTTGTAAGGCAGATTTTAGTTTAGTTGTTGCATGACAGGTTGGATTTTTTATATATCTTTTACAATTGTTAAATTGTGTTTACCATTTTTAGAGACGGAACTATTCCGGAATGGACAATTTATGATGCCTTCAAATATCTGTACAAAGGCAGAATCAATCAAAGAGCTGATTGCTCTGAGGTGGAAGAAGATGCATAAAAGGTAACTTGAATTACCATAAAAGCAGCCCCCATCAACCCAGCCTGCTCTGTCACATTATTGCTTTTGACGTATATTTTCTTCCAAAAATAATAATAGTCATAACTCAACCAAAACTCACTATACTAAACATAAAAATCTGCAAATACTGTTGATTCAAATTAAATTTTCTATAACTATATTCCATACATTCGTCTCAGCCTGGTCAACTTGATGCAATGCAACTTCGCCAAACAATTATAACAGTAATTGATTTGGTTTCACTTGAAAGTTTTCTGTCAAAGGTAGATAGTTAAATTTAAAAAAAAATAAATGTGGATAGTGTCCACATGTGGACACAGATGATGGCCCCGCTTGCATATCATATAGTTATAAAGGGACATAACTGAAGTACGGTAAAAGTGACGCTACCAAAATTTGAACTTGATCTGAGTTTTGTGGTAATAAGCATTGTGTGTAAGTCTCATAACATTTGTTTGAGGCGAACTTAAGTAGAGAACAGAAACTAAAAATTCAGCAATTTTTCTATTTGTAAACATGCATAACTCTAGGATGGTTGTGTATAAATTTTATAACATTTGGTTGAGACAAACTAAAGTTAGAACAGGGAAACAAAAAATTCAGCAATTTTTATGTTTATAAAGGGACATAACTCAAGAATGGTAAAAGTGTCGCCACCAAATTTCGTACTTAATCTGTATTATGTAGTAATAAGCATTGTGTATAAGTTTCATAACATTTGGTTGAGGCAAACTAAAGTTAGAGAACGGAAACAAAAAAATTGTACTTGATCTTAGTTTTGTGGTAATAAATATTGTGTATAGTTTTCATAATGTTTGGTTGGGGCAATCTTAAGTAACAGAATGGAAACTGAAAATTTTGCAATCTTTCAATTAATAAAGGGGCATAACTCTATAATGGTTAAAGTGACACTACCCAAATTCAACTTGATCTGTGTTTTATCAGTGGAAGTCAAAATTAAACATTGCATTGTATAAAGCATTGATTGTAGATGATTCAACTATAATCATGGACAAAGGAAGATAACTCCAATTTTAAAAAGAAAATTACTTGATATTTAGAAGAAAAATAAAATAACTTTTGTTTTGCAATTTTTCCATTTATAAAGGGCATAACTCTAGAACAGTTAAAGTGATGCCACCAAAATTCAAACTTGATCTGTGTTTTGTGGTAATAAGCATTGTGTATAAGTTTCATAACGTTTGGTTGAGGCAAACTTATGTTAGAGAACGGAAACTAAAAATTTTGCAATTTTTCCATTTATAGAGGGGCATAACTCTAGAACGGTTAAAGTGACGCCACCAAAATTCAAACTTGATCTGTGTTTTGTGGTAATAAGCATTGTGTAAAAGTTTCATAACATTTGGTTAAGGCAAACTCAAGTTAGAGATATGAAACCAATTTTGGGACGTACGTACAGACCGACAAGGGTAAAACTTAATGCCCCCACCGCTATGGCGGGGGCATAAAAAAACTGGCCACCAAGACTTTAGTCAAGTTTGCTCAAACTAGGGTTTTCATTATAAACATATATTGAAAAATTCTAAATATATCCTATGCAGATATGTGTCAGGCCAAGGATTGGGTTTTGGGGCACTTGTTAGCATTTCAAACCCGTTCATTTTCTATAAAAGAGGGACGAAAGATACCAGAGGGACAGTCAAACTCATAGATTGAAAATAAACTGATAACGCCATGGCTAAAAATAAAAAGACAAACAGACAAATAATAGTACAGAAGACACAACATAGAAAACTAAAGACTAAGCAACACGAACCCCACCAAAAACTGGGGGTGATCTAAGGTGCTCTGGAAGGGTAAGCAGATCCTGCTCCACAGGTGGCATCCGTCGTGTTGCTTATGTTATTACAAATCCGGTAGGTCACATTTGTGAAAAGGGAAGGGTATTGTAGTTACGACATAAGGAACATATCTGATATCATCTGTGAAACGGTTATTCCATAACGGTCAACCAACTCGTGATGGCGTCCGTAAAATTTACAATGGGATGATTTCAACTTCACCATTTGGAACTCTTTGTTTAATAGCTTCCTTGTGAGCAGCAATCCTCTATCAAGGAAATCATGATAGGAAATACAAGCCCGGGAATATCGTATCAATTGGGAGATATATACTCCGTATGCAGGTGCTGCTGGAATGTTGCTGCATAGAAATGGAAAGTGTAAGTGCTTGACCCATATCATATTTGTTTTTCATCTAATATTTTTACACAAAAGTATGAGGATAGGAATGCCTTTTTTCCATCAGGAGTCACACAGCCCTTTTCTGAAATTTTTCATGAAAATAAAACTATTGACAGCACCCAATTACTGGTTCCGTACTCGAGCCTCGATAATGGGTGTACCTTAGTGACGAATAACAGTAAAGAGCTGGACTATTTAGTTGTTAAATCCCGTTTTTGATCACTTATAAAACTTTGAAACGTAAGACAATGAAGGCAATCATTGGGGACATTCCAACAAGGACCGACATGAAAACTTTGTACTTTAAAAATGGAATCTGTCAACTGACATTAGTTTGTTCATTGATATTTCTGTCAACAGACGGTGCATCGTTTGATGTGTAAAACACCAGCAGATTCAGGTGTGCACTTGACTCTTTATTATCGCAATAACATGATGATGGAAGTGTGTAACGACCTTGACTGCCTTACAGCTCTCGCACACTCGGTCAATAAGATACTAACATATTCTAGCTTTCGTTTTAAAAAAACACATGTTGTCTAAACCAGAATATGACTTGATTGCATTAATATCTGAACACAGACAGAACAACTAAATCCGTGTTTTTTTTTCAAACATATTATTGATTTGAAGTTGTACTCTCCACGTAGATACTTGACTCTAACACAAGATGGATTGTATGAAAATATGACAATTCTGTTTATCATTATTTTGAAACTTTCGGATGCACAATTAAATTTCCCATTTGTGCACATGCACAGATACGTAACCAACGTGGTTTAGATTAACCTGAATAATCCAGTTGTTTTATTCTGATTATTTCAATTATCAATTCATCAAAGACAATTATTACAACATTCAGTGAGAATTTTTATTATGACCTATTAATGCTCCAAAACAAAATCAACTTTTAATTATTTCCAGGTGTTTTCATGAATTTCGAGAATGTATACCATATAAATATATAAATATCTGAATAAGTTGTTTTAAACTTTAATACCCATTATATTAATAATTTTTTAAATAAAGGCAAGGACGTATAATATGTTCTTGATAAAAATAAGCAGAAGGAACCCAGGGCGAATGGACTCTATGGGCGAACGTTCTCAGGGCGAACAGACCAAGGGCCAACATGTAATCAGGGCGAACTGACAAGATACCAAATTCACCCATGCGTACTACCAAATCTACTTTAAAAACATCCGGTTACAAGTAAACAAATAACGTTCATGTAAGATAAGACATGTAAGATGAAATCTAATATTTTACATAAATAAAAGGGTAGATATTAATACATTTATACATGAGAAATTATAACACTAACGAAAGTGATTGTTTTTCATGCCTAACTAATAAATTAAATGATGCATATGCTTAGATCATTTGTAAACATCGGTGTCAAGATATGGCATGGAAGTGGTTATGAAATTGTAAAGAACAGAAAGGGATACGGCAACACTCCTGGTGACGGTTCAATGATTTTACAGCCGGCAGTAAAGGCTTTCAGAAGACTTGAAAGTCTTCTTCCACCAAAAACCCCTTGAAAACAGTAGTTGACATTCAGAACTTATAATTGTGGTCAGTTGATGGTGTAGCTGCAGATGCTGGAGCTGTGTTAGACCTTTGATGTTGTGAACTTTGTGTTGACCTCTCATATGCACAGGGAAAACGGTGACCCTTTTCAGTTCTTTGGCACACATAGGGCAAGAATATACTGGCTTCAGCAATTGAAGTTATAGCAACATTTTGATGGCTTTGACAGCACATCGTTGGAACAATCGCCAGCGTCAACATCAGTGTAATCACCATAAAATTTTTTAAAATGTAGATCGATATCCCCATCCAAATGCAACAAGCCTGTTTTACTGCACATTTTGAAACAATAATTACTATCATGAAACAAATGCAAATATTTTAAATTATTCAACACTAATTGACTACTAATTAGTAATTTTTCATAAACTTTAAGAAAAGCATTTATCTTTTCCGAACCAAATTCGATGATTAAGTTAAAATTGAGAAAAACTTTTTTTAATCTGCATTACTTCATCCCTGTGTAAAAATATTTCTTTCTAGTAAATGTATTTAATTTGTGAAAATGGTTTAATTATTGATAGATTTATATTTTTTGCATTTAATTATTTCTTTTTCATTTTAAATCTACCAATTTTAACAGTATTCTATATGCTGACTTGTTTATTGGGACCCCCGAAATCTGTTGTTTACATGTATCTTAGGCTAATTAACCACGTAACACGATAAGCTGTCATTCAAAACAAAAAATCAATAATCCGCTATCAGGACAATGAAATCGCAACAGATCGATCAGTTTCCAGTCCCTCTAGTATAATAGTCCCAGCTATAAGGTGGTGGCCACTTTTCATTGGTAGAGGAAGCAAAAATGAAAACCTCACTGTTGAAAGGCTAGTGATACTGTAGATAAACTTTTTAGACTGCTCAGCCACCAAGGCCCCTTGGCATGATTGAAAAATCTAGATAAAATATTAACATAGAATAGAGAATGGAAACTGGGAAGCTGTCAAAGAGAAAACAACCTGACCAAAGAGCAGAAAACAGCCCAAGGCCACCAAAAAGTCTTCAATGCAGTTAGAAAATCCTGCACCCAGTCAGGCTTCAGCTGGCCTCTAAACAATAATGTATACTAGTTCAACATTTGATACTGATGAGGAATGTATAATCAGGAGGGACCTATTATCTACCCTTATACCTTTTGCTTGCATAATAGCCAGACTCAAATAAAGTAACTTAAACTTTTAAAGTTATAATGTAAAAACTGAAGTAGTTCTATTGTTTTTAAAAGCCAAAAAGCATTTGGCAAAATGGTCACTTTTTTCAGCATTAAAAAATATTGGGAGACTTAAACAGATAGCTGGAGAGTTGACACCCATTAAAATACCAAGTACAGATAAAAGGATTTGACCAAAATTATGTATGTGTATAAAAAGAACTACCAATAGTAGGTACTCCTTTCTGGAAATTCTAAAGGTTGCACTTTGTAAATACAGCTGTTTCACAAGTCATGCCTCTTTTGGGGAGATATATAATATTCATAGATATGTTAATTTGTTAACGTACTTGTTCCCAGATATGATCTCTGTGTTTCATCTCATAGATACATAACTTGGGAATGTTACCAGTATAGAAAAACCTGTTAGCGCCTAAAATCTACTTCTTAGGAGGTCCAACAGTGGAGGTAGGGGTAGTATAGAATTTTAATATAAGTTAAAACTCTTAGAAGTTCAGGGCATATAAATGTTGAAAATATGCCACACAGCTCTACATTTTGACCTTTGAATTAAATAGTAGTGCATATCAACTTTCAGTTCTGGGATATAATTTTTCACAAAACTTCATAGTAAAAGTGGCACAGTTTTAGCCGCAAAGAGAGTTCCTATGGGAAATTGCATTGTCTATATTTACAGAATTGCAACCTATAGCTTTCAGTGACTCATATTTTAATGAGGAAAAAACAAATAACCATCCATTGCTAATTTCTTTATCACTCTTAAAAACAAATTCTACTTTGTATCTGGCAATCAATGAAAATATATTTCAACAAATCTCGAAAAAAAATATATAGTTCCTTGACCAGAAGCTAATATTGTTTCTACTTGCAATACATAAGATCATAGGTGCAGAAGTACAAAAGGTTGACAATACTTGCTAAGAAGCGATATTCTTACATTATTTGTTGTTCTCCTTGCTCTCTGTGCCCTGGCTACTTGTATTCTTTTATGAATGTCAACATAAATATCAGTTTCATCTATGATCTCCTCTTGAATGAGCTCCTCAATTACATCTTCTAAAGTTATAATACCAATTACCTAAAATATAAAAGAATAAATGAAGAATGTGTTCATGAGACACAGATGATGCTCCCCTTTGCATATAAAGTTATAAAAGGACATAACTCAAGAACGGTTTTATAACATTTGGTTGAGGCAAACTTAAGTTTGAGAACAGAAACGAAAAATTAAGCAATTTTTCCATATGTAAGGGGCATAACTCTAGAATGGTAAAAGTGACACCACCCAAATTCAAACTTGATCTGTGTTTTGTGGTAATAAGCATTGTGTATAAGTTTCATAACATTTGGTTGATGCAAACTAAAGTTAGAGAACGGAAACCAATTTCAGGATGTATGTATGTACGGACAGCAGATGGACAGGTGGACAAGGGTAACACTTAATGCCCCCCTCTGCTGCAGCAGGGGGATAAAAAATCAAAATCAACAGTATAAACCAACATAAAATTTTCTTCAGTTTGTAAGTTGAGTACAATAAGACAAGCTCTGTTTCTTTTGGAGTTGGTAGCTGAGTACTATCATCAAAGAGATTTGTATATAAATATTTACATCCAAATGCGAGAAAAACATTATACTTGCATTATAGTGATATGTGTTCGACTGCTGAACTGATGCTTTCTGCATGTCAGTGGGTTAACACTATTAAAAGTCATTTGTAACCAAGCAAGAATTCTTAGAATAGAACTGACAACTGAACTTGCTTAAAAATTTTGTTTGAGTAAAATGAATATTCATTAATAACTTACTGTGCCCTCTGGAATATCTGAATATTCATTGACCTGTGAGTTAGTATCTTCAAGTATACAGGTGTCGTCACTCTCATTTAAGGATCTACTACTGGCCCTTTTGTTTACAATTGCTAAATGTCCTGAAATGAGAAAGCCACATGTAAATACGAAGCCTAATTCAGCTTTTATCTCTTTGGCCCATTGCCTTATTTAAGTCACATTAGAACCGCCTTGTCGAAGTATGAAATTATGCTGTAATGTATTTTTCACTGTACCTTCCCACCACTTTGGTTTCAAATTAAATCAACACCAATTATGAGTTCAAGCTTTTGATGAAGTCACAGTAGACAAGACACCAAGTAATTGAAAAAGATTAAATGGCTGTTGTTAAAGGGATCAAACAATTTGATAAATTGACAAATTTCAAAGCTCAGAACCCCATGCAATATTACAGCTGATACTCCACTCTGCTAAAACCTGATATATCATGAAATTTTAAATCTATCAAACTATACCCAACACATGATATATTACTTCAGATATTTGCAAGAACTATCTTTTTGTGTCAAATGACTTTCTCCTTTGATTTTTCACTCCTTATACACATAGTATGTTTTATTTGGGTATATTTTTTTTTTTTTGATGTTTGCTTTTTATTTGTTTTTGCATTTTTGATACAACTAGCTATAAAATTGAGAATGGAAATGGGGAATGTGTCAAAGAGACAACAACCCGACCACAGAACAGACAACAACAGAAGGTCACCAATAGGTCTTCAATGCAGCGAAATTCCGCACCGGAGGCGTCCTTAAGCTGGCCCCTAAACAAATATATATACTAGTTCAGTGATAATGGACGTCATACTAAACTCCAAATTATACACAAGAAACTAAAAGTAAAAATAATACAAGACTAACAAAGGCCAGAGGCTCCTGACTTGGGACAGGCGCAAAAATGCGGCGGGGTTAAACATGTTTATGAGATCTCAACCCTCCCCCTATACCTCTAGCCAATGTAGAAAAGTAAACGCATAACAATATGCCTGATTAATTAAGGTGTTTCCCAATGTGGCAAAGACCTTATTGTTTTTCTACTGTTTTTTTTCTTCCAATTTTGTTTTTATATGGCCTCCCTCCTTTTCTATTGAAGTTATCATGACCAAATTTAGATCATCGATAGACCTCATCGTGAATTAGGATTTCATCTTCCCCTTTAGAATTTATCTTCCTTTTATCCTTTTTTTTTTTTTTTCAACATGGCCCCTTCTCGTTATTTCTGAAGATATCATGACCTTATTTGGACAATAGGTAGATCTCATCATGTAGTATTACCACATGACCCGGCGTAGGATTTCATCATCCACTTTTACATTTATATCCCCTTGAAACAATTTCTTTTATTTGCATATATCTTAAAAACTGTTACAGATAGGAATCAATCTGAAAATGGCAACATGTACAGGAACAGATGGCAATGTTAATAAACATAAACAATTATTTTGTTATCAACCTTCAAAAGAGTTATTTCACTAGAAATATTAAACACAATTTTTGAAAAATTATATTTCGAGAACCAAAAGTCGTAGAGACATGGGACCTTCACCAACAATCTGAAGTTTATGCAACCGTTCATTAGCACCCAAAGGCCAAAGGTTATAGCGTGCAAAAAGATTTCCCGCTTTAATTTCAAACTTGAAGGTTAAGGAAACAATAATAGATGGATGCATACATAAAGCATATAAAATGTTCCTCTCAAAGAGCTCTACATTTTACACATTAGACCAAAAACTGTCAAACCATTCGTTCAAAAGCTACGAAGAGATGATTCTTTAAAGTATAGTTTTTTGCATATATCCTTGAAACGGTAACACATATCCACCTTCTATAAACTGCAAAAATGATCAGTACTGTAAGACCTTCAATTTGAGGTCAATGTCAAGGTCATGAGGAAATTTCACCTTGACCTTAAAATGGTACTATAACCTTGACCTTGTGACCTTTGGAAAGGTCAATTGGTCCTGAGTTGAATGGTGGCAGCCCATGTCTCTACAACTTTCAGTTCGCAAGTTCAGTATTGCATCATATATTTAATTATGCGTTGTGCCCTTAATGAGCTATGGAATTGCTCCAATTTTTGTGACAGTGTTGTACTTCATCTGCAGATCATCTTTCAATTAGCAGATTTGAGGTATCTGTTGTTGTTTTGGAGATATTTTAGTTTGAAATTTTGTGAGTGGGAGCATATATTTCTGAATCAAAAGCAGCTAGCCACCTGAAATTTTCAGAAATTGAAGAGTTTAACATGGTTATATGTTTGACTAAATACCAAAAACATTTGATGAAAAAAAATTCATCATGTTTTACATTGACTTTGTAAGTTTCATAAGTTTTATTTATAAAACATATTGCATCATTTTTTTGACTTAGCTAAATGGAGTCATGTGACATATCAAATAAAACATCTAAATGAGCTCTATTCAAAACTGAAAATTTTAAACCCCCTTTTTCATCCTAAAGAGAAGGGTTACCTGGTCATTAAGGGAAAAAATTAAAACTTCAAAGATGGTAAGGTAGTCATATCAAATGAAAGTCCGTAAAGTGTACATTTCAATTATCAAATTTTTGGCTGCCAAAAATGGGTTAGGTGGGGTCATTGAGTCCAAAAAATAATTTGTCTTAGAAGGCAAGGTTGTTGCATATCAAATGAAAGGTCATATATTTCAAATATCAAATTCCTGTCCCCCAAAAATGGGTTGAATGGGATTATTAAGTGCAAAAAAGATCCAACTCACAAGATGGTAGTGTTTCCCTATCAAATGAAAGGTCATCAAGTCTACATTACAAATATCATACTTCCAATCTCAAAAATTGCGGTGGATAGGGTCATTTAGTGCAAAAAGTGAAAAGTTTAAGAAGATATGCTTGTCGCATATCCAACGAAAGGTTGTAAAGAGTGCATTACAAATATCAGACTTTTAAGGGAAAGACCTTCACACTAGACAGGATGAAGATGAATATTCTTCAAAACAAAATGCAGGATAGTGGAGGATACAAACGTGCACAAAAGTGAAAATAAATGTTTGCATGGCAAAGCTGCGGGAAAAAAATTACCATATATAGCAACAAATGAAAATAAATGGTCGTTTCAGAAAAAATCCTCCTACCTGCCTTCCCCACAGAATATCAAATGGTTATCCCCTAATTCTACAGGTCATGAACTATGAAAGCTGATTTCAAAATTCCACTTCAGGATAAACTTTTTCAAATCAGTTCACATATATAACTTTATACATGTATCATTTCATTTAGATTTAAATTTTCAAGCACTTTGCACCTTCTGGTACTTATACCAGTACTGCATCATTTATTTTTCACTGTTATTTACTGTCGCTTATATGTGTCAGTGTGAATGTTTAAACAAGTCTTATCTACTATACCTTGATCTGTGACCTTACTCTAAATGTATGGGTATTTTATCAATTCATTCTCTATTGATAAAAGATTTATTCCAAAACAGTCCATATTTTTAGGTTTTATTCTTTCATGGTTTTACATTAACCTTTAATCTCAGCCATTAGTTTTGCTTAGATTATGACTAATCCATGCAATGTATAAAGTTCCATAGACACTGCATTTAAATGTCCTCACAGTGACTAATTATAAGTGTCGATTCGCATGGCTGTTTATGCATACATAACAGGAGACTCTTATCCTGTCAACACACCGAGTCTCGTTCCTATCGGAGTTTATGCTATTCCTTGTTTCTTCCTAATGGATTTACAAGATTTGAACATTGGCAAACTACTGTCCCCTTAATCTAAGTAACCATAAGAACTTTACTTTCTTATTCCTCTCAATGACTAAGCCGTGTTACAAGTATACCAAAGACATTAAAAAGTCTGATGCTCTGCAGAGTCTACAGTAGTGAACCATACAACTATTTTGTTTGCCTACATTTTTTGTCTAATTAGGCACATATGTGACTTTTACCTATGACCTTGGAACTTTAGGTATACCTCATGCTCTAACCAGGAATGATCACTGACCCTTCTATTTTCCATATATTTATAAGTAATATTGATTAGGTGTGTCTTTGTATAGATAAAAGAAATCCATTATAAATTAGACAAAGAATGTATACAAATGCTCCTGCCCATCTTTAAACCAAATGCTTCAATTTCATAAACCCTTTTTAAATTGCTTATGTGGTTTCAGAGAAAAGATTTTTTAAAAACATATTTCTTTTAAGACAGATGACAGACCCCAACCAAAGTAAAAGTTCAAATATCAGAAAAAGCCTAAAAACCAAAAGATCAAAAGATCTTTTAGAGTATATAAAATCTAACACTCTTTCATCTTGCAATAGTATTAAAACATTGGACTTTTCTACGCTTTACACAAGTATTCCCCATTCCAAACAAAAAAAAAATTGAAAGAGTTGGTCCTGCTTTGTTTCATTAAATAAACTGTTATCACAGAGATATGTCTCACCTTTTTGTAATTTTGATAATGCAAATGTTGAAATTAAAATAGCAATACTTTAACATGTAAGTTATGCAAATATTCAAAGTCGATGAACCATGACTGAAGGTACATGGCTAAACAATCTCCATGGAATGAGATGTGCCAATGCTAATACAACTGCATACCAAATACCATTGACTTATTATAAGTCGTTCCCTTTAAACAAACCTAAACACAAACATTAACTTGTAAACTATGTAAAAGTTTCAAAGTCAATGAACCATGAACAGGGGTGGGGCTATATAATCTCCATGGAAACGATACTTGCAAATGCCGATACATTTGCATACAAAATATCATTGACTTAACATTAGCAGTTCATCTTAAACTGATCTAATCACAAACTTATACATGTAAACTAAGCAAAAGTTTCAAAGTAAATAGACCATGACTGAGGGGGCGGGGCCAAATATTCTCCATGGAAATGAGATGTGCCAATGCTAGTACAACTGCATACCAAATATCATTGACCTACCACTAGTGGTTCACCATGAACTAGACCTAATCACAAAGTAATACATTGTTGATGCCGCCGTCGCCGCCGCCGCCGGAAACAGCATACCTAAGTCTCGCTTTTTGACTTCGTCAAGGTGATACAAAAAATTGGCTAACGTAGATACATGTATCTTGTCTTAGGGAGGGATAAATAGACTTTGTAAAAAATCACTCTGATTCAAACAATAAATTCATGGAAACTGACATTATCAAGATGCTTGGTTTCTTGATCGACAACATATTTGTTACGTTTGGAGGACGTTTTCTCAACAAACAATCAGCATTCCGATGTGAACCAACTGTGCTTGTCCTTACCAACTTGTTCCTTTATTAATATGAGACTGACTTCATATTTAAACTACTTCAGAAGAAAGAAAAGAAGTTAGCAGTATCCTTTAACTTCACTTTCCACTATGTAGATGATGTTCTCTCACTGAATAATTCAAAATTTGGTGACGATATTGAACGCATCTATCCCATAGAACTTGAGATAAAGGATACAACAGATACAGTTTAGTCTGCCTCATATCTTGACTTACATTTCGAAATTGACAATGAGGGTAGGTTGACAGATGACAAAGGATATGTTCCAATTGTCATAACTACAATCCTGTTCCATTTTCCCCAAATGTGACCTACTGAATTAGACTCATTACGGGTTTGTACTAACATGCGCAACACGATAGGTGCCACATGTGGAGCAGGATCTGCTTACCCTTACGGAGCACTTGATATCACCCCCAGTTTTTGGTGGAGTTCATGTTGCTCAGTCTGTAGTTTTCTATGTTGTTGACTTTGTCAGTTTATTTTCGACTTATGAGTTTGAAGGTCCCTTTGGTATCTTTTGCCTCTCTCTTAAAGGCAGAGTGTTTAAAAAAAAGCTTCAAGACCACCAAAACACTCTATAAAAAATTATACTGGAACATACATACAATGTAATAACTCCTATGGTATGCATAGCCAACAAACCAGGAAAGAGAATGAAGTGTACCTGACAGGGCAAGATTTTCTACATTCAATATTACAGAACATCCTACCAACATATCTATAAGCACATTAGTACTTGTTTTCATGTATATTCAACAAATTTTGTAAACTTGGATGATTTCTATATAATCTACCTAAGATTATCACAAATGCTGGATTGAATTTTTTTTCAACTGTAATTTCTTGCTATTAAGGCCCTTCTGGTTTCTGGAAGCTTGTAAAGTTTTGGTTTATCTGGGTTCCCACCTCTAGCAAACCTGATGAAGGTTATTGTGGTAGTTAATTCCTATAAACCAACACACTTATTGATAAAAATTTTGAAACTTTCATAAAAACTGAGATTCAATCTCCCTAAGGCAGGTGAGATGAACATCAGGTTGTTTACATGGTTTTATTTTCAAACCCTTTGTATTTATACATCTGGCATTTCATCCAGTTGCTTTCAATTCGCCATTTCATAATATAATGCATTCTGGGTAATATTTTTAAAGAATCCACCAAAACTTTGTGATTAGCTTACAACATCCTAAACAATGGAAATCTAACCAATGAAGTGACATTTACTTTGTTTTGGAGTATGAACAATGAAATTACCCATGGTCCTGTAGTTTCTTCGTCCAGAACATGCATGTAATATTTCCCACTGGACATTTAAGCACACATCAATCAATCAATCCTTTAATTTCTGAAACAGCAAATAAGGATTCCTTATTCTGACATAACAAATTGAGTGTCATTGTATGTCTCAACTTAAGATTGACAAAAAAAGAAAATCTCAATGTTTCTAATGGTTTCTATGATTTATTAGCATAAAATTGTCCAAAAAATTATACCTATCTCCATACAGTGGTATATATTTGATTTTCTGAAATTTCACTCCCCTCCCTTTACAAGATCCAGGATCCGCCCGGCCTTCAGACATCAAGTATACTGTAAGCTATTTTTTATTGATTCTAAAGTGATATCAACTAAACTCATTAACAAAATTAAATTCTGCTTACAAACATAACAATAATTGGCACGACAAACATACCTGGTACTATACAACCTCACTGGTGTTAATGTTACATTATGCTTAAATAAATGTGTATTTCTATGAGCAATTTACATTTTACACTATAACTACAAGTACTGTGAAAAGTTATCACAAAAACAAAACAAAAAACAATTTGATACTGAATTAAATAATTATATATCAATACTGAAGTAATCTAACACTAAAATAGACATTAGACTTGGGCATTCAAACATTTTTCTAAAACCAGGTGTAAAAAAAGAAATTCATGGATTAAATAAAGTGCTATCAGAAATACATTATCATTTGGGCTTAGCTTATCCTATTAAATGAACAAAATAACATTTTTAATTTGATTAGAGACTGAGAGATAATAGAATTAGTGGATTTCATGGTTACAGGGGAACAACAAATTTAAAAGTCCAATGAATTACAAATTTTCTGTAGGAATGTATGTGACTTTGGATAACCACAAAATAAAATATTAACGAAAATATAAGTTTTCCTCAATCCACTAAAATAAATGAATCCACAGAAGGTTTGGAAAACTTCTTTTTAAAGAAGTCTATAGCTGAAACCTGTACCATTATATTGGTTAAAATAAAAGTTTATGTATCTCAAAAACACACACCTGTGTTGAAAATAATAAGAAAATCTAAATGAAAAAGCAATGTAAGTGTCAGGAAACTTTTCAAGTACTGAACTTAAAAGACGCTTGACTTGCATACCCATACTTCTACAGGATTGAAAATTACTCATTCTTTTATTTTTTCTGTCTAATAAAGTTGAAGGGGGAGTCAATTATAACTTTGTCAGAAAAATTATGATGAATTTAAATGATTGTCTGGAAAGTCAAAAAAGTTTAATCAACTGATTCATTAAAGATTAAAATAACAGATATAAATTTTATACAGTAACATCTAATAGAGAATTATAGTTATTAGGTAGTTAGGAGTATAAACAAAAGAAAGATATTTTATACTTAAAAATACAGTTAATTCTATTGTATATATTTCAAATATATATAAGAAAATAAAGAATTTTAATTTTATTTTTAATGAAAAGTTTGGTCACCATGCTTGCTCATTTATTGCAAAATTCTCACATTTTGTAACATCATTATTATGTGACTAGAGATAAAACTAAATGTGGAATTTTGAAATAAAATATTAGAGGAAAGCCTTTACTTAAAAGCTATCAGAAAATTAAAAAAAATTGGTTCAACATACTTCTTTTCTTTTTACATAACTTGTAAAAACTAAATTATTTGAGTTACCTCCCCTTATACAGCAAATTTTTAAAACTTTCTAATAAATGCCAATTTTTTTGATATTTGAAAAACTAGAGGCTCTCAAGAGCCTGTGTCGCTCACCTGTATTTACTGATGCTTTGGAAATTATGTAAAATAAGGTTAAAATCATAATTAATAGTATTAGATATTAGATATTATAATGATATCTAAGATAATAACAAAAAACTATAAAATTTCTGTAAAATTACTAACTATGGGGCAGCAATCCAACAACATGTTGTTGGATTCGTCTGAAAATTTCAGGGCAGATAAATCTAAATCTGATGAACATCTTTGCCACCTGTCAGATTTGCTCTAAGTGCTTCAGTTTTAGAGATATAAACCAATAAAATGCTCCATAGGGCGCAGCTTGATACGACCGCAGAGGTCGAACCCTGAATAGTTGGGGCAAGTATGGACACAACATTCAAGCTTGATACAGCTCTGAATTTGGATTGTGATTAAATATTTGACACAGCATAGGTTTCTGACACAGAATGAATGTGGTCTAAGAACTTAAAATTTTAAATTGGACATTCACCTATTATGGTCTAATATCAAAATCTAAATACATGGTTAGATTCAGCATATCAAAGAACCCCATATATTCAGTTTTTGTTGAAATCAAACAAAGTTTAATTTTGGACCCTGATTTGGACCAACTTGAAAACTGGGCCCATAATCAAAATCTAAATACATGTTTGGATTCAGCATATCAAAGAACCCTAAGAATTCAATTTTGTTAAAATCAAATTAAGTTTAATTTTGGACCCTTTCGACCTTAATGTAGACCAATTTGAAAACGGGACCAAAATTAAGAATCTAAATACACGGTTAGATTTGGCATATCAAAGAACCCCAATAATTCAATTTTGATGAAATCAAACAAAGTTTAATTTTGGACCCTTTTGACCTCAGTGTGGAAAAATTGATAACAGGGCCCAAAATCAAAAATCTAAATACATGGTTAGATTCAGCATATCAATGAACCCCATATATTCAATTTTGTTGAAATCAAACAAAGTTTACTTATGGACCCCGATTTGGACCAACTTGAAAACTGGGCCCATAATCAAAATCTAAATACATGTTTAGATTCAGCATATCAAAGAACCCTAAGAATTCAATTTTGTTAAAATCAAATTAAGTTTAATTTTGGACCTTTTGGACCTTAATGTAGACCAATTTGAAAACGGGACCAAAAATTAAGAATCTAAATACACGGTTAGATTCGGCATATCAAAGAACCCCAATAATTCAATTTTTGATGAAATCAAACAAAGTTTAATTTTGGACCCTTTTGACCTCAATGTGGACAAAGTTGATAACGGGCCCAAAAATCAAAAATCTAAATACATGGTTAGATTCAGCATATCAAAGAACCCCATATATTCAATTTTTGTTGAAATCAAACAAAGTTTAATTTTGGACCCCAATTTGGACCAACTTGAAAACTGGGCCCATAATCAAAAATCTAAATACATGTTTAGATTTAGCATATCAAATAACCCTAAGAATTCAATTTTTGTTAAAATCAAACTAAGTTTAATTTTGGACCCTTTGGACCTTAATGTAGACCAATTTGAAAAAGGGACCAAAAATTAAGAATCTAAATACACGGTTAGATTCGGCATATCAAAGAACCCCAATAATTCAATTTTTGATGAAATCAAACAAAGTTTAATTTTGGACCCTTTGGACCTCAATGTGGACCAATTAAAAAATGGGCCCCAAAATCCAAAAACCTAATACACGATTAGATTCAGCATATTAAAGAACCCTAAGAGTTCAAGAATTAAACCCCATTGAAATTAGTCAAGAAATAAGCAATTTATACAAAGTATCTTCCTTGCACAATACTGTGCAATTGAATATTCTTGCAATTGCGCAATACTGTGCAATTGAATATTTCTTGCTATTAGCAATACTGTACAATTGACAATTTCTTGCTATTGCGCAATATTGTGCTATTGGATATTTCTTGCTATTGCGCAATACTGTGCAATTGAAGATTTCTTGCTATTGCAATACTGTGCAATTGAAAATTTCTTGCTATTGCACAATACTTATTATATAATAATTTACACATCCTGTTTGGTGTGTATCTCCTGCCATATTATTATTATTTGCTTTTAAATATAAATCAGAAATAACCAACTTAAAATGGAAAATTTTAGAGAAAAAATGAAAATTTTTTTTAAAATCCCAAATTTTTGAACCCCTTATGATTCATCACCCCAAACTCAATCCCAGCCTTCCCTTTGAGGTATGGTACCTTGCAGTACAATTTCAGAGAGATCCATACACTTGAACACAAGCTATTGTCTGAAACTAGAAAATTGCTTATTTTGGCCCCTTTGGCCCCTAATTCCTAAACATTTCAGGCAATTACCCCAAACTCAATTCCAGCTTTCCTTTGTGATATGGAACCTTGTAGTACAATTTCAGAAAGATCCATACACTTACACACAAGTTATTGTCATGAAACTAGAAAAATGCTTGTTTTTGCCCTTTTTGGCCCCTAATTCCTAAAATTTTGAGGCAATTACCCCAAAATCAATCCCAGCATTCCTTTGTGATATGGAACCTTGTGGTACAATGTCAGAGAGATCCATACACTAACACGCAAGTTATGTCTGGAAGTTACAAAAATGCTTATTTTTGGCCCCTTTTTGGCCCCTAATTCCTTAACTGTTGGTACCATAACCCTCAAAATCAATCCCAACCTTCCTTTTGTGATATTGAACCTTATGGTAAAATTTCATAGAGATCCATTCACTTAAACTAAAGTTAGAGTGCGAAACCAATGCGTCTTGATTGACGGCGACGACGACGCTAACGTCATACCAATATACGACCACAAAAATTTTTGCGGTCGTATAAAAATCTAAATACATGTTGAGATTCAGCATATCAAAGAACCCTAAGAATTCAATTTTGTTAAAATCAAACTAAGTTTAATTTTGGACCCTTTGGACCTTAATGTAGACCAATTTGAAAACGGACCAAAAATTAAGAATCTAAATACACGGTTAGATTCGGCATATCAAAGAACCCCAATAATTCAATTTTGATGAAATCAAACAAAGTTTAATTTTGGACCCTTTGGACCTCAATGTGGACAAAGTTGATAATGGGGCCCAAAATCAAAAATCTAAATACATGGTTAGATTCAGCATATCAAAGAACCCCATATATTCAATTTTGTTGAAATCAAACAAAGTTTAATTTTGGACCCGATTTGGACCAACTTGAAAACTGGGCCCATAATCAAAAATCTAAATTCATGTTTAGATTCAGCATATCAAAGAACCCTAAGAATTCAATTTTTGTTAAAATCAAACTAAGTTGAATTTTGGACCCTTTGGACCTTAATGTAGACCAATTTGAAAACGGGACCAAAAATTAAGAATCTAAATACACGGTTAGATTCGGCATATCAAAGAACCCCAATAATTCAATTTTTGATGAAATCAAACAAAGTTTAATTTTGGACCCTTTTGACCTCAATGTAGACAAAGTTGATAACGGGGCCCAAAAATCAAAAATCTAAATACATGGTTAGATTCAGCATATCAAAGAACCCCAAACAAAGTTTAATTTTGGACCCCGATTTGGACCAACTTGAAAACTGGGCCCATAATCAAAAATCTAAATACATGTTTAGATTCAGCATATCAAAGAACCCTAAGAATTCAATTTTGTTAAAATCAAACTAAGTTTAATTTTGGACCCTTTAGACCTTAATGTGGACCAATTTGAAAATGGGCTCAAAAATTTAAAATCTAAATACATGGTTAGATTTGGCATATCAAAGAACCCCAATAATTCAATTTTTGATGAAATCAAACAAAGTTTAATTTTGGACCCTTTGGACCTCAATGTGGACCAATTTAAAAACGGGGCCCAAAATCCAAAAACTTAATACACGGTTAGATTCAGCATATCAAAGAACCCCAAGAGTTCAAGAATAAAACCCCATTGAAATTGGTCAAGAAATTAGCAATTTATACAAAGTATCTTCTTTTGCACAATACTGTGCAATTGAATATTTCTTGCAATTGCGCAATACTGTGCAATTGAATATTTCTTGCTATTGCGCAATACTGTACAATTGACAATTTCTTGCTATTGCGCAATATTGTGCTATTGGATATTTCTTGCTATTGCGCAATACTGTGCAATTGAAGATTTCTTGCTATTGTGCAATACTGTGCAATTGAAAATTTCTTGCTATTGCACAATACTTATTATATAATAATTTACACATCCTGTTTGGTGTGTATCTCCTGCCATATCATTATTATTTGCTTTTAAATATAAATCAGAAATAACCAACTTAAAATGGAAAATTTTAAAGAAAAAAAAAGGAAAAAAGGGAAAAAAAAAAATCCCCCATTTTTTGAACCCCCTTATGATTCATCACCCCCAAACTCAAACCCAGCCTTCCCTTTGAGGTATGGTACTTTGCAGTACAATTTCAGAAAGATCCATACACTTGAACACAAGTTATTGTCTGGAAACTAGAAAAATGCTTATTTTTGGCCCCTTTTTGGCCCCTAATTCCTAAACGTTTCAGGCAATTACCCCCAAACTCAATTCCAGCCTTCCTTTGAGGTATGGTACTTTGCAGTACAATTTCAGAAAGATCCATACACTTGAACACAAGTTATTGTCTGAAACTAGAAAATGCTTATTTTTGGCCCCTTTTTGGCCCCTAATTCCTAAACGTTTCAGGCAATTACCCCCAAACTCAATTCCAGCTTTCCCTTTGTGATATGGAACCTTGTAGTACAATTTCAGAAAGATCCATACACTTACACACAAGTTATTGTCATGAAACTAGAAAAATGCTTGTTTTTTGCCCCTTTTTTGGCCCCTAATTCCTAAAATTTTGAGGCAATTACCCCCAAAAATCAATCCCAGCATTCCCTTTGTGATATGGAACCCTGTGGTACAAAGTCAGAGAGATCCATACACTAACACACAAGTTATGTCTGGAAGTTACAAAATGCTTATTTTGGCCCCTTTTGGCCCCTAATTCCTTAACTGTTGGTACCATAACCCCAAAATCAATCCCAACCTTCCTTTTGTGATATTGAACCTTATGGTAAAATTTCATAGAGATCCATTCACTTAAACTAAAGTTAGAGTGCGAAACCAATGCGTCTTGGACGACGGCGGCGGACGACGGACGGCGGCGATGACGACGGCGGCGGCGGCGACGCCAACGTCATACCAATATCGACCACAAAATTTTTTGCGGTCGATAAAACTGCATTTACCCCATGTTCTATTTTTAACCAAGTCGGCCATGATGGTTGGAAGGTGGGGTCATCGGACAAATTTTTTAAACTAGATACCCTTATAATGATTATGGCCAAGTATGGCTAAATTTGTCTCAGTAGTTTCAGAGAAGAAGATTTTTGTAGAAGATTACAAAAATTTACGAAAAATTGTTAAAAATTGACTATAAAGGGCAATAACTTCTAAAGGGGTCGACTGACAATTTTGGTCATGATGACTTATTTGTAGATCTTACTTTGCTGAACATTATTGCTGTTTACAGTTTATCTCTATCTATAATAATATTCAAGATAACAACCAAAAACGGCAAAATTTCCTTAAAATTACCAATTCAGGGGCAGCAACCCAACAACGGGTTGTCAGATTTGTCTGAAAATTTCATGGCAGATAGATCTCAACCTGATAATCAGTTTTACCCTTGTCAGATTTACTCTAAATGCTTTGGTTTCAGAGATATAAGCCAAAATCTACATTTTACCCCCTATGTTCTATTTTTAGCCATGGCGGCCATCTTGGTTGGTTGGCAGGGTCATCGGACACATTTTTTAAACTAGATACCCGAATGATGATTGTGGCCAAGTTTGGTTAAATTTGGCCCAGTGGTTTCAGAGGAGAAGATTTTTGTAAAAAGCTAACGACGACGGACGACGGACGCCAAGTGATGAGAAAAGCTCACTTGGCCCTTCGGGCCAGGTGAGCTAAAAAAATTATTGCCTTAAGAAAAAATCACATGAAATTTTTCATTTCAAAAAAAGTTTTACAAAGAAATTGTATTTCTGCGTCAAAATTGTTAGTTAAATCTGGCTGATCATTTGCAGTCATTTACTGTCCGACACAAAGATAAAAAGAATTCTCCCATATACTACCTGATATCAAGTTATGAATACTCTTAATCAAAGAAGCTTCATATACAATTTTTTATCTGAGTAGTTAAATTCAAAATTTACATGATCTTTTATGGATCCTCATTTAAAAAATGTTCGCTACTCTTGTTTTAGACTTTTGGTCAAATATTTGGAATCCTCTAGTTTTATCTGTGTCAAATATTTGGAATCCTCTAGTTTTATCTGTGTCAAATATTTGGAATCCTCTAGTTTTATCTGTGTCAAATATTTGGAATCCTCTAGTTTTATCTGTGATGTTGTGCTAATAAAACATTTTGCCCACTAACCCCCACTTTCTTTTCATAATTTAATTACATATTGTTTAAACAGCAATTTTTGAAAATCTTATGAAATCCTTGTTATTTTTTCATAGTTTTTGAAAGGAAAAGGGTGCCAATGTTAACTGTATGAAAAATCTAGAGAGAATCATTTCCTGCCAAATTTTCAATTACTTATATCACAAGTAAAAACAAGGACACTGACCCTTCATTTTTTTCTGCTTTTTTAGTTCTGTTATTTATATATTTTCAATTTATAACAGTCTTTTAAAAAGCTTGTTATTTTGAAACAGAGGAGCAAAGCTTGTTATTTTGAAACAGAGGAGCAAACATCCTTAAAGTTGACATTTATTTGCAACAGGAAAAATGAAAAGACAGCACTACAAAACACACATATACAAACTGATTACTACATTTCAGATATATACAAGAAATGGTTCATTTACATATATATAACATATGTGATTGTTAAAATAAGATATTTTTGTGGGATGTAAACTTGTATATAACATTAACAGTTAATAGCTAAAACTGCAAAAAAATTTTAAGTTTATTTTAACTTCATTCAACATATAGAAAAAAATCAAAGTATCAGTAAACAGAAAAGTGCACACAAGTTTTAACAAATCACAGTCAAGCTGCTGACCAAATTTGAAGAAAAGTGTGATAGAAATATATGTTTGCTACAAGGATATGGGATGGAAGAAAGAACTGATGGACAAAGTAAATGCAATATACCACCCACTCTAGGAGTGGGTGTAAAATTATAATTTAAGTAGCATTTCACAAGCAAAATATACTATATGGCAACAGGCAATGTACAATTTACAAAATCATGTCTGTAAAAATCAAAAATCTAAATACATGGTTAGATTCAGCATATCAAAGAACCCCATATATTCAATTTTGTTGAAATCAAACAAAGTTTAATTTTGGACCCGATTTGGACCAACTTGAAAACTGGGCCCATAATCAAAAATCTAAATACATGTTTAGATTCAGCATATCAAAGAACCCTAAGAATTCAATTTTGTTAAAATCAAACTAAGTTTTATTTTGGACCCTTTGGACCTTAATGTAGACCAATTTGAAAACGGGACCAAAATTAAGAATCTAAATACACGGTTAGATTCGGCATATCAAAGAACCCCAATAATTCAATTTTGATGAAATCAAACAAAGTTTAATTTTGGACCCTTTTGACCTCAATGTGGAAAAAATTGATAACGGGGCCAAAAATCAAAAATCTAAATACATGGTTAGATTCAGCATATCAAAGACGCGGCAACGGCGACGGCGACGACGCGTAACGTACCAATAATATCGACCACAAAATTTTTGCGGTCGTATAAAACTGCATTTACCCCATGTTCTATTTTTAACCAAGTCGGCCATGATGGTTGGAAGGCGGGGTCATCGGACAAATTTTTTAAACTAGATATCCTTATAATGATTATGGCCAAGTATGGCTAAATTTGTCTCAGTAGTTTCAGAGAAGAAGATTTTTGTAGAAGATTACAAAATTTACGAAAAATTGTTGAAAATTGACTATAAAGGGCAATAACTTCTAAAGGGGTCGACTGACAATTTTGGTCATGATGACTTATTTGTAGATCTTACTTTGCTGAACATTATTGCTGTTTACAGTTTATCTCTATCTATAATAATATTCAAGATAACAACCAAAAACGGCAAAATTTCCTTAAAATTACCAATTCAGGGCAGAAACCCAACAACGGGTTGTCAGATTTGTCTGAAAATTTCATGGCAGATAGATCTCAACCTGATAATCAGTTTTACCCTTGTCAGATTTACTCTAAATGCTTTGGTTTCAGAGATATAAGCCAAAATCTACATTTTACCCCTATGTTCTATTTTTAGCCATGGCGGCCATCTTGGTTGGTTGGCAGGGTCATCGGACACATTTTTTAAACTAGATACCCGAATGATGATTGTGGCCAAGTTTGGTTAAATTTGGCCCAGTGGTTTCAGAGGAGAAGATTTTTGTAAAAAGCTAACGACGACGGACGACGGACGCCAAGTGATGAGAAAAGCTCACTTGGCCCTTCGGGCCAGGTGAGCTAAAAATTATTGCCTTAAGAAAAATCACATGAAATTTTCATTTCAAAAAGTTTTACAAAGAAATTGTATTTCAAGTCAAAATTGTTAGTTAAATCTGGCTGATCATTTGCAGTCATTTACTGTCCGACACAAAGATAAAAAGAATTCTCCCATATACTACCTGATATCAAGTTATGAATACTCTTAATCAAAGAAGCTTCATATACAATTTTTATCTGAGTAGTTAAATTCAAAATTTACATGATCTTTATGGATCCTCATTTAAAAATGTTCGCTACTCTTGTTTTAGACTTTTGTCAAATATTTGGAATCCTCTAGTTTTATCTGTGTCAAATATTTGGAATCCTCTAGTTTTATCTGTGTCAAATATTTGGAATCCTCTAGTTTTATCTGTGTCAAATATTTGGAATCCTCTAGTTTTATCTGTGATGTTGTGCTAATAAAACATTTTGCCCACTAACCCCCACTTTCTTTTCATAATTTAATTACATATTGTTTAAACAGCAATTTTTGAAAATCTTATGAAATCCTTGTTATTTTTCATAGTTTTTGAAAGGAAAAGGGTGCCAATGTTAATTGTATGAAAAATCTAGAGAGAATCATTTCCTGCCAAATTTTCAATTACTTATATCACAAGTAAAAACAAGGACACTGACCCTTCATTTTTTTCTGCTTTTTTAGTTCTGTTATTTATATATTTTCAATTTATAACAGTCTTTTAAAAAGCTTGTTATTTTGAAACAGAGGAGCAAAGCTTGTTATTTTGAAACAGAGGAGCAAACATCCTTAAAGTTGACATTTATTTGCAACAGGAAAAATGAAAAGACAGCACTACAAAACACACATATACAAACTGATTACTACATTTCAGATATATACAAGAAATGGTTCATTTACATATATATAACATATGTGATTGTTAAAATAAGATATTTTTGTGGGATGTAAACTTGTATATAACATTAACAGTTAATAGCTAAAACTGCAAAAAATTTTAAGTTTATTTTAACTTCATTCAACATATAGAAAAAAATCAAAGTATCAGTAAACAGAAAAGTGCACACATGTTTTAACAAATCACAGTCAAGCTGCTGACCAAATTTGAAGAAAAGTGTGATAGAAATATATGTTTGCTACAAGGATATGGGATGGAAGAAAGAACTGATGGACAAAGTAAATGCAATATACCACCCACTCTAGGAGTGGGTGTAAAATTATAATTTAAGTAGCATTTCACAAGCAAAATATACTATATGGCAACAGGCAATGTACAATTTACAAAATCATGTCTGTAAAAACAAGACTGCAAATAATGTGTTCTTTGCCTAATTATCAGTGAAGAAATTAAAAAGGTCATCACACACTATAGAATTTTTATAAAAGAATATTTTCTTTTAAACATGTTAAAATGCAATGTTGCAAGAAACTCTGAAAAATAAAAATGAAATAAAATCCTCATTTTAACTTTCATACATTTTAATTTGTTACTATTGCAAAATTTCTTGGATTGGTCATGGAGGAAAAAAAATATATGGAAGATGTTTACAGTTTTTATAAAACTGAGAATGGAAATGGGGTATGTATACATATTCAACAGATTCAGAAATACATTTGCATTTCAAACTTTATAACAATGCCCACTGGAGCTCCTTATTAGAATGGCTAAAGTTACAACAATACTTTAGGATGACTATTTACATAGAGTCTGGGACTGATTGTCAGAATTTTATTTATAACAGTTATAAATCATATAATTATAATGTTCAATGATAAATAATTTGGTGGAAAAAAATTTCATCACATTTTTTCAAAATGTCATTATTATATCACATTACAAATAATAAGATGAAAACAATTATGGGTCAGACAACATAAAATATGTATATACAACAAATTCCAGTTTTTTAAAAAACTAAAACTTTTACCAATAATTTTGTTGCATCACAACAAAAACATTTGACAACATCAATCAAAAGTGATTGTTTTGAACATCAATTGGTCAATTGGCGCAAAATGTAGGTTGGGATTAGTAAAATACTGGAACTCAAAAATAGTGTATTATAGACAGTATTAATAGTTTGTACAAATACAACCTTTTTACATAAAAACTGTACAAATATACATAATTATAGATACATATATATGTTATTCGATGCATCAGTGGACACGAGATGTGATTGTTATTTGATTGTACATGTACTAAAATGGTTGAGCATAAAGTGACTTCAACCCAATATACCTCATTTACTTACATCAAGATGTTGTTAAATGAAATTGGATACCCTGCATTTATCATGCTTTTCAATAAAATATGGTCAAATCGCTGAAAAACCCCCCTCCTAAATTATTGAAAACTATTATTCTGCATTGACAATAATATCTTGGTGTAAATTAGATACACTGATTCAGGCTAATGCCCTCAAGGTGTATCTAATAATTGTAATTATTTTCTACCTCATTTCATTCGTACTAAAATAAATATTTTCTGATCTAACTAAAATAAACAACAAACAAGAAAATAGGTTGTGCGTTCGTTACAAAGATCGCATAAATTTTATATAATGAACGAATCAACAAAAACAATAAAGAACATACATATGTATCAATGCCAACGTGTTAAGTAGCCAGTGTACAAAGCTACTACTAGATGGAGGGAGGAGGAAAGCTAACGCAACAACTGGAATATATAATAACACGTCCTTTCTAACTTAGTAACAAACGTCGCATTAATCAAACAGACCCATACAAATTCCTTATATACCCTCAACTGAAACCGCCCGTGCAAAAACATAACCGGAAAATATACCAAGTAAGGAAACCCCTTAATGATATAACGGAACGCAAAGAAATAGATTTAGTTGGATGTATTCTTATTATAGTTAACGTTGATTAAAACAAAAATTAATAGATTTTGTTATTAAAACTGCATTTAAAAAAATTAACCTTATGCAAGGTACAGTAAAATATTATCAAAGGTCCATGCATAAATTAAATTTCAACAGCTCAGCAGACAGTTTATTTCCAAATTAGAGTTATCTCCCTTAATCCAACATTCACTTTTAAATGAATTAAACTATTACTTCATAAATTTTGTGCTTCCAAAGCACTTTTCTTGTTAAAAGGATTAACACAATCTGATTATACAATAAATAAACATGTAAAAAATAAATACTTTATTCTATCCATATATACATTAACAACAAGGAAATTCAGTAAAATTAAAAAATCTGAAATAATTTTTATTGCACCGTTTCTTTATGAATCTGTTAATAATGTTTATGCACTAAAACAATTTTCACACAAATTCTACCAAAAGTAAAATAACAAAATACCGAAATTCCAAGGAAAATTCAAAATGGAAAGTCCTTTATCAAATGGCAAAATCAAAAGCTCAAACACATCAAACAAATGGAAAACAACTGTCATAATCCTGACTTGGTACAGGCATTTCCTTATTTAGAAAATGGTGGATTAAACTTGGTTTTATAGCAAGCTGAACTCTCTTGTATAACAGTCGCATAAAATTCCATTTTATTGACAACAATGTGCGAGCAAAACAAACAGACATAATAATGTAAAAATGTCAAAAATTGGAGTATAGCAGTCAACATTGTGTTATAATCTTAATCACTATAAAACAATCAACTATATCAATAAAGAAAAACAAAATGGCATATAGACACTCTATAGACAAAGTACATAAGCAAAAATGAAAGACAAGAATACAAAAATGACCATAGCACAATAACACAATATGCTTGTCTAACATCAATTTTTTAATACAAGTAAGAAGAACAAGTTTCTTTTCATTCTGAGCAAGGACTTTAGACCCATTTAGATAAAATAGTTGGCTTCCATTTCACAAGAAACTTGTACATGCTATACAAAGTGGGGAAAATATTCCAAGAGGGCAATCAAAAATAAAAGCAGAGTTCCAATGTCCCTAGGTTGCACATATTTTATCTATCCAAGGGCAAAAAAAAAACTTCCTTTTTTTTGTTTGATAACTTTTTACAAATATCTTAGAGAAATGAAGGCTCGAGACAATACAATGCAATTTCCAATATAATTAATATTTGCAAGGGGGATAACTCTTTTAAAAATATTTTATCGCCACTGATTTTTAAACTTGTCTGAGACATTGCTTATATAAACCTTTGATATAAATTTGAAAAAATTCTGGCAAAAATTGTACACATGAGTGTTTATAATGCAATTTATCATGTAAATAATATTTCCAAGTGGCATAACTCTTATATATTATCCGATATTTTATCGGCACAGATTTTTGAAACTTGTCCAAGACATTGCTGATATAAATCTATGTTATAAGCTTCATAAAAATCTTGCAAGAATTGTACACATGAGAGCACTAACAATGAAATTTTCCATATAATTAATACTAGGGGCATAACTCTTTTAAAAATAGTTGATCAGCACAGATTTTCGAACTTGTCCAAGACATTTGCTGATATAAACCTATGATATAAGTTTTATAAAAATCTGTCAAGAATTGTACACGTGAGAGCGCTAACTAGACCAGACAGACAGACGAACTAACAGTAGTTCTATATCCCCATCAACACATTGCGCGGGGGACAAAAAGGTGAAAGAAATAGACAATATCATGGCCAAAAAAAAACAGTCTAGAAAACTAAAGATTGGAGTCTCATGTTGAGTTACTGTTCTACAATTGTACAACACACTATGAGTTTGTTTTTTTGAAATATCTGATAAGTCTAAACTGACTTTGAAAATAAATAATGCTGTGAATAGTATTATTTTTTTCTGTAAAATTAATTTCAAATGTTCTATGTAGATAAAATTAACTCACATAAAGATATAAAACATTTGAACTTCACTTTAAATGCATTTGCAATTAGTGCCAATTTTTTTTTCAAATTACAACTAATTACACATATAAAATGGATTTTTTTTCTCACTAAAAATGAATCCTCTAGCCTTCAGACAACTTTTAAAATAAAAATTTACTTTTCTTGGTTCAAAGAGAATTTGTCCAGAAGGGATCAAAATATTTTTGCTGTTTTTTATTTAATCATCAATTAAATAAAAAGTTTAACTTTAAAATCATATTTTTTATGCATGTCCCTCTAACAAGCCTAAATTAACATATGAAAAAAGTTTCAACATTTTTCGCTCCCCACTCCAACCTCAAAATCCTGGACCTGCATTTAATTGCAGTTGTCACATGAACATTAAAATTAACAAGTAAAATCTAAATTTATGAACGGAAAACAAGATTAAAACTTTTTAAAACAGGCAAAATACAATGCATTAACCTCTCTCATTTTAGGTATACATGTATTTACATTGACATTTGATATCTACATATAATTTATTATCGTTCTACCTTCAAGGTCAGAAAATGATAGCTATGTGAACTTTAATTTATAAGTCATATAACAATTCGGCATGTAATATCATGTATTTGAATGATATTATAGTGTACAATGAAAAGTTGGTTTAATTGTTATCACTGAAAAAATCTACTCAAATAAGCTCTATACAATGAATACATTGTACTATTACATAAAAGGCAATATCTAACAAAGAATAGATTTTGTTTTTAAAGTTATTATTATTTGTGACCTGGAAAAAACCTATGTTAAGATCTTGATATTATTTCTAGTTATCAAAAATACAGTTAATCGTCCTGAATATGCATGAAATATTTGCCACTGGACGTTAAGCAACCAACAATCAATCAAAAATACAGTTTGTAAATGACCTAATTTTTAATCTCACTGCAACAAAAACAACATATAAACAAACAAAAATAAATGAGGAAAATAAAAATCATTAAATTAATAAAAATCTCTTTTAATTAAATTAATTAAAACAAAATTATGAAAAAAACCAGATGATCAGACATAATTATGATAATTATTGCACACTCAAAATGAAAAAAAAAAACACTAAATAAAAACAAAAACATTGTCCAATATAATTGTTGAACAAAAAAGTTAAATTATTTATACTTGTAACTATTCTATCACAGAAAATTTGAGAAAAATACAATATATATACACAAAAACAATACAAATACACAAAACACATATAAATACACAAAATACATATCAATTTTGTCATGAAACTAAAAAAAAAAAAGCCAAAGTATGCAGTATGGATTTTAAAAGGGGAAAATTATTTCAACCTTTATCATTTTTCTAAAATGCAACATTTTTTCTTTTCCATTTATTTCGCTAAATTGAGATTATGTGTAGTATAACTTGCTTTGAGCCTGGAAAAATATCATAAAATATTTCAACCTACTGGTAAACTGAATTTTTAACGCACTGAAATGTGACATCTTAACATAAATTCATCAAATAAAACCTTTATATGACTAAACAGTAACTATCAAAATCACTATAACTATTATCACAATGACTGTTACTCCTACTATCCCAAATATTATCTTGCGTTTTCTGAACTTTTTTTGATATTTTTCTGCCTTGATCAACTGTGCCTGCCCATACTCAACATTGTATTTTGATGTGTCCACATAATCCTCAATACGATCCATTTGTTCTCCACCGCTGTGAACAATAGAATGGAGTTCTTTTTGAAGTTCTGTCATTCCAGATATGTTTTGTTCTAATTTTTTCAATCTTTCTTCACGAAGTTGGATAGCTTTCAATTCTTCTCTAGATTTTTCAGTTTCTACGTCTACTATCATCTGACCGTCTGCTGAAAGCTGAATTTGAATGTCACTTGATGTATCATTTTCTACTTTAGCATGATCATCTCTTCTTTCCTCCATCAATCTATTTTGAGATGTATCAATAAGTTTTTGCTGAGACTCATCCAGTTCAGATATTGTTTGAGATTTAGGTCTTTTGGAGCGAAATATGCCATTTAATCTAGATTTACCTCCCTTTCCATTACTCTCATCAATGAAGGAGACTTCAGCACTTGATTCCAATGACTTCTCAGAATCAGTGAAACTATCAGATTTCCTTCTAATAACTTGCCCAGCTTCAAATTTAGATTTATTTCCTTCTATATTTATAACTGAACTCTCTACATTTCTTAGATTACTGACCCCTTTTGAATCCACAGTCTTTTCTGGTCCTGATGTAATTATTTGTTTCGATTTTGATTCAGCATTATACTTTGCAATCAACGGTGATTCCTCTTCCTGTTCAAGGTTTTCAGACATTTCTTGCAATGGACTACTCTGTAGTCCATCTTGTTTAAATGATGATTCAGACTTTTGTTTTTTGAAAGAAAACATCACAGACAATTTCTTTTTCTTGCCCTTTTCTGCTTTTACACGATTTGAATTAGTGCTTGAAGTTTCTATCAATCTTTCATGCTTAGAAGCTTGTGAGTTAGTTTTTGGGGTTAAATCTAATATAAGGTTGCCCGATTCTGCACTTTGAGACTTGTGATTGTTTCTTGTAATCATAGGTTCCATCTCTTCATTTAGTGTATCTGAATTCTTAATTCTATTTTCTGATGCTATAAAACTAGATTCACCCTCCTCTTCTGATTTTTGCGGTGATTTCTGTTTTCTAAAATTAACCCTTCTTGGAAATTTAAATTTACCTCCCTTTGAAGTTTTCTTGCCATTTGGACTCTCTATATCTTTAAATTCAATAGTTTCTTGAGGTTCTTCTTTAGAAAAACTTCCTGAATCCCTATTGAAAGATACCTCAGTTTCTTTAGAGTTGTCTCCCTCTTCAGATATTTGTGACACATCTTTATTTCCCAAGTCTGAATTTTCATTGGATACTACTTGATTGTCTTCCTCTGATATTTGCTGAATATCATCTCCATTTGACTTAGTCTTAGATTTTTGTCTTTTGAAAATACCAGATAATCTAAATTTTTCTCTCTTTAACGTACTTCCTTCATTTGCATTTTCCGAATCAAGGCTTTGCTTATCCTCAGCCTGTGAATACCTTTTGAATGCTAGGTCAATGTCTTCCTCTTCTTCTTCTTCTACATTTTCAGACTCATTAGAGATTGTTTCAGATTTTTTTCGTTTAAAAAATCTACCTGAAAATCTAGATCTATCTCTTTTTAATGTGTCAGTGGGTTCAATTTCAGAATCTGTGTTTTCTGACTTTTTTGCATCTGTTTTTTTATCTTGGTCAGATTTTTTTTCTGATTTCTTGCCCTTGAACAGAAATCTATCAGAAAATCTTGATTTCTCTCTCTTGAAAGTACTTTCACCATCATTATTATCCACCTCTTCTTTGTCTTCTGAAACAGAAGAATTTTCAGAATTTCTTCTATATATCAAGTCAGTTTTATTCTCACTGTCAACCTCATTTCCATTTTCTAAAATTTCTGAAGGCGAGTTTTCAGTTCCATTTTGGAGAGATTCCTCTTGCTTTGGTTTTGTTTTAGAATTCTTCCTTTTGAACAAGAATCTACCAGAAAATCTAGATTTGTCCCGTTTTAAACTATTTCCATTATAATCATCTTCAGGTTCATCTGTTTGTTTATCCTCTGTGAAAGTTTCTGAATTTCGAGATTTCTTAGATTTACCTTTATCTTTCTTTGAATGATCAATGCCATTCGCAACAACTTTAACAGATTCTGTTGAATTAACATGTGCTGTGGTGCTGGGTGTCTTTTCAGTACTTGTAACCCAGTTTTCTCTATATTGTCGTTTCCTTTTATCTACATAGCCAGTTTGCATTAATCTAAAATCATCCATCACTTTCTTCATTTGGCTCAGTAAATATTCATTCTGCATACAACAGAATTTTCTATGAGGTCCAAATATTGACGAAGAATCTCTTTCTAGGGTTTTTATTTGAGCCTGTATGTTATAACATTCACTATAAATGACATCACTCAGTTGTTCTAATTCAGCCATATCCTTTTCTATGAAAATAGGAGCACTGAAAAATATTCCTTGTTTTTTTCTTACCTCTTCTACTTTCATTTTCAAATTTTCAATCTTTTTCTTTATATCGTTAACATTATCAAAGAAATTTTCCGTTTCCTTGTTTGTTTCTCTTTTCCTCTTTTCAAGTTTGTGAAGTTTTCTTTTTTCCTTGCTTAAAACTTGCAGTGGATTTTTTCTGCTCTTCCTTTCTTTTACAATATCTCCATGTTCCTCTTTCACTTTCTCTAAGAATTCCTCTGTTCTATCTCTCGTGCCTCGCATATTTAAATTCCTTGATGCCATTATTAAAGCAGGGAAAATAATAAAGGAAAATCTGTAACTAAATAATAATATCCTTCTCTCAGCCAGCTGTCACTAGTAGACAAACATTATTATATCTGAATAAATTATGTCTGTAGGTTAAAAAATTCCAGTGACACAAACCATTACTTTCTCTTTAGAAGTCAAAATCCACTGTCTTATCTTCATTGCATGTAATTAGTAAATAATGTCTCCATATTAAAAAAGTTTGTTTTAGGTGAAAATGGTCACCTGTTGTATGCAAGATGTAATGCAGTGTACTCTGGGGCTATTTATAGAACTTTGGAATTGTTAGAATCTATTTATAGCACAGTTTACCTAGATTCAATGAATTCTGGAAAACCTGATTTATCAATAATGTGCACTTGGTGCAAATAATTAGTACTTTCTTAATGTAGCAGGTACTTAAACATTTGACCTTGACATGTGTGTACCTGCTCTCCTGTTCTTTGCTTTATATAATTAGATAAACAGATAAGGTTTATTCTATGCAGGAATTTAAATAGGTCTGATTCTATACAGATATTTAAATTGACAAGAATTGATTTTGTAGTTGTAAATATTCACAGACCTATAAAATAATCAATGAAATTTTACAACAGAGAAGTGCAGACAAATATTCTGGGCTATGTGACTAGTTCACAGAATATGAAATAATCAATGATATTTCACAACAGAGAATTACTATTAGTGCAGACAAATATTCTGGGCTTAATCAAACCTATACATCTATGAACAAACTTATAAATAAAGTGCAGTTAAGAAAAGTGCTGCATGTGACACTTCAAGGAAATTTAATACTACAGGATGTTCATTGGTATTTTCCACACACCCTCTTCTATTTACTTTTATATTTCAATTCATGAGAAATAAAGATATAAAAACACATATGTTAATTGATGATCTACATTTGATGCTTTATTCCTTTAAAGAGGAAATAGGGGGACAGGGCATTTATCATGCTTGATCTGTTAATTTATGTATAATACAGTTTAAATTATCTGTAAAATAATATTCATATAGATAAATTTAAGTCTTTCAAATAAAATTTAGTAACTGTTACAAGACATTATAGCTTACTGTTCGGTGTGAGCCTAGGCTCCGTGTTGAAGACCGTACTTTGACCTATAATGGTTTACATTTATAAATTTTGACTTGGATGGAGAGTTGTCTCATTGGCACTCATACCACATCTTCTTATATCTATATATTAATAATGTTCTGCAATACTTTTTGCCTTTAAAGAGGGAAAAAGAGGGGAAAAGGGGGAGGGGCATTTATCATGCTTGATCTGTTAATTTATACATAATACAGATTAAATTAACTGTAAAATAATAGTTATGAATATAAATTTAAGTCTTTCAAATAAAATTTAGTAACTGTTACTAGACATACATGTATTAATGAAAACAGTAAAGACCATTGGCAATGATAGAATATTTCAATAGGCTCAATGGCACACTGGGAAAGGACCCTGGCATTTTACCCTAAAGTTCCAATTTACATTTAGACACACATAGTCATGTATAAGTTGGATTTTTTTGATACTCTTAAGAAGACCAAATCATTATATAAATAAATTTGGTTCAAAAGAAAATGTTTAGGTTTCAAATTAAATTATATTCAGGTACCTATGGATATAAAGTGTGCATCACCTGGATGTAAATGTTGAAACGTATGCATACCTCCTGTCAAAGTTAAGGTAACTCCTGGCCAAGTCATTGAGTTAATCAGAACAAGTGAAACTGTGAGCTACTGCTCACTGATGATACCCCCACCCTAATACTTGACGGTAAACAGGAAGTTGTTGAGTGATGAATCTGAAAACGCATCACACAGTATAGCTGATTTATATAAACCCTGAAACCAAATTTCAGAAATCCTTGAAGTGTAGTTCCTGAGAAAGATGCGACGAAAAATATTCATAGGACGGACGGACGGACGGATGGACTGACGGACTGACAGATGGACTGATGGATGGACAGACAGAGGTAAAACAGTATACCCCCACTTTTTTAAAGCAGGGTATAACTAAAGAACATCAATAAACATCATGCACACCTTACCCTCAACAGTGCTGACCCATTGTCTGATTTTCTCTTTGACTTATGAGTTTTGAATGTCCCCTTGATATCTCTGCCTCTTTTTGCTAATAAATTGCCAAGCAATATAAGGGAGACAATTCAATGTAAATTTTCAATGTAAATTATATTAAAACAGTGATATTGTATCCTTGTAATTATTGTGAATATTCATAGCTTATTAACAGATTAGATTTGGTAAAAAGGCAATCTTTATAGTGCCTTTCAGCACAATGCAGTACTTAACTACAAGATGGAGTGCCACTTTTATTGAGAATTTACTTTGTTATTTTCTTCTGAATATGAGCGTTGCCAGTTCAGTTTCCTGAAAACAGCATTTTTTCATATGCTGATTTGTAGTTTTTTGTAAAAGCATTTAAAAAAACTCAATTTTTAGACAACATCAGATTCTTCCTTTTCTTAAATTTATAATGAAAAGCACATTTAAATGTGTTCTGAAAATGTACCTTTAATAGCTGGCTTACTATATGGCCTAAGTTTTGCTCAAGTTGAAGGATATATAGTATGTGACCTGTAATTGTTTACTTGTTTGTGGTTTGGTCATACCATATCTTCATATTTTCATAAATAAAAATTTATCAAAACTATACTAGATCTACTCTGAAAGTGTAAAATAATTGAGAGGGTTTTTAGTATTCTAAGCAATTCTACCAAATAAGTACTTACTGTCTGAAGTGTAAAAGTTCAATTTGCTGTATAATTACTTACTGAAATATCTCACTACAATACTTGAGGGGCCTTGGTGGTCGAGTGGTCAAAGTAGTCAAACTACTGTATCACTAGCCTGTCAACACTGAGGTTGTGAGTTCGAATCCCTTACGAGGCAGGTGCACTCGACTCCAATCTTTACTGACTAGGATTGTCAGTTTTCCTACCGAAGGTCAGTAGTTCTCTCCGGTCACTCTGGCTTCCTCCACCAATAAAAATTGACCACCACGAAATAGCACAACAGTGTTGAAAGTGGCGTTAAACACCAATCAATCAATCAATCAATCAATCACTACAATACTTAAATGATTTGGATGTAATGCCATGCAGTGCTAGCAAAAGTCTACTGAAAATGTTAACCGTATCCCAATGTAATTCCAGTGGATTTCCACAGGTATTCATTGGAAACAAGAATGTGTCTATAGTACACAGATGCCCCACTTACACTATCATTTTCTATGTTCAGTGGACCATGAAATTGGAGTCAAAACTCTAATTTGGCATTAAAATTAGAAAGATCATATCATAGGGAACATGTGTACTAAGTTTCAAGTTGATTGGACTACAACTTCATCAAAAACTACCTTGACCAAAAACTTTAACCTGAAGCGGGACAGACAGATGGACGAACGAACAAACGGACAAACGAACGAACGGATGCACAGACCAAAAAACATAATGCCCTTCTACTATCATAGGTGGAGCATAAAAAATAATCCATATAAACAAGAGATTTATCTTAAAATGTCTTCTTGCATAAATGTCATTGATGGATGCTCATTTAGCTCAAATGCGAAACATACGTTCAATCCCAAGCAAACCAAACAAACCAAACTAGATTTTAATTTTAGATTTGGTATTTGCTGCTTTTCCGACAAGCACAAGGCAATTAGAAGTGAGAGCAAAGACTAGTCTGGATAGATGTGTCTTGTGATCGAAAGAAATGTACACCATAACTAACTGATTCTAGTCAGATCAAAAGATTTACTCATAGCACCTAAATAGATCACCTAATAACAAAAACATAACATTGGTCAATGAAACATGAAAAGGTCAAACATCTCCTTTTGGACAGACATTGTACAACTTACAGTGATTTTATATACCAATTAAATTTCAGTATCTAAAGAACTAAGCTTATTACCAAAACTTAAAGGTTGATTCATGAACCAAAACTAGAGACTATAAAGAGTCTGAGTTGCTGGGGTCAAATTCCATTGAACCTGGTCAAACTATAAACAAACGTCTAACAAAGATTCAATAGACAAGGTAAACATGATCTATTACTTAAACATGTTAAAGTAACTAAAAAGTCTGATTCATTGCATCTGATCACAGTAACTATAGAGAATATATTCAGTCATTGAACCGTGGCATAAAATCAATAATAGATGGAAACATAACCAAGGCATCAATCAGCATACAAGCTGTTAAACTTTCTGCAATATAATGCTTTAAACAAACAGTTTATGACATTACCCTATGACTTTTGCTGCAGGCAGGACAAAAAAAGAATTAGCTCTGTCAAGATTTGACAGATATCGATATAGATCTATTCAACTATTTCCTCATACACAATAATTTATATGTGTCATTTTGATATAAATAGATAACAAAATCCAATGAGTTAGTATCAAGCTTTTTCTCATGCTTTTATTGATATTGAAGTCTTGTCTGGTATTCTGGTATGATATATATTCATACTGTGGATTCAATACTATTTGTAGGGTAGTAATTTCAAGAATTTTGTGAAACACAAACTTAGGTGTTCAAGGAAATTAACATTAAAACACATTTGTTTGAAGAATTTGTCCAAACCCAAAATCAAGAACTGTAAATTAGGATCATTTATTTCTATGAATACAAATTTTTCATGGATTATTGAAAAATCTTACATTTGAGATTACTTGATTTCCTTGTTTTCACAAACTCTGCATACAGTGCCATACAAAATTTATATATTTTGCTGAACACATTGTCTAATGACTTCTAAGAAGATTTTTAATATGACATTAGTCTTCAGTGTTAATTCGACTAGATTAACCTATATTATGGATTCATTTTTATTCCTTGTATACCAATTTTCGTGGGTTTCCTGGGTACAAAGGAAAACCATGAATTTAAATCTTCAACGAAGATCACATTTTCTAAAGACTTGTATACAGAAATTGGCAAAACCCTGAAATCAAATATCCACGAAAATGCACGTTTTCCTGACAATCCATGAAAATTGATATCCAGGAAAAAAAATGAACCCACAGTACTGATCAGCTGACTACAAACAAAATGTGAACATGATGAACTGTGTTTAAAAACACTTTTTGGTTAAATTTTTGTGGTTTTTTTTTTAATATTTCTACAGCTACAAAGCTCAAATGCATAAACGAAAAGAAAATGTAGGTTCAAATAATAAATCAATATAAAACATTCATTTTGCTGTTGAAAATTTTTTAAAAGATATGGTTTTTATACATATAAAAAGACCATTTTGATCATAAAACCTTTTTTTTAAACTTTTTTAATTAACAATATAATCATTTAAGGTGGCTGGGGCGTCTTAATTAAAATCCATAGAATATTTTAATAATTTGTCAAAATGAAGTTTTTATCATGCTTTTTTTAAAAATATAATAAAAATAAAATTGAGAATGGAAATGGGGAATATGTCAAAGAGACAACAAAAAGTATGGGTCACCAGACTTTTTTTCCCGCTACAGGTTGTGCAAAATTGTCAGATTTTGTATAGATTATGCATGGAAAATCCAATTTTGTGTGATAAAAAAAAAAACTACATGATAGAATTTTAAGATAAAATGTGAGAAGATAGCTCTTATAACATGCTTTCAGATAAGAAAAGAAAAAAATGGGGTCACCGAACTTGTTTTCTTGCTACATCTTAAAATATGTAAATTCACAACACTTTCTATTACAAAATTACTTTACTTGAGTTATCTCCCCTACTATTTTGAGTTATCTCCCCTTATTTGGCAAAGTTGAAAAAAATAAATCAAACACACAAATATGGTGTTTATTTTAGAAATTACAGCCGTAAATATGATAAAACAAATAATTTTCTAAATTTACATCAAAAGTCTTACACATGAATTACATACTACTCTCAAAATTTGCACACTTCATTAAAGATATAGACCAACTGTTATCTGCTACTTCAAAATCCAAGATGGAGGAAGACACCCAAGCCACCTTAACAGATAATTATTTTATTATAAAAGAAAAAAACCTAAACCGATACACCTATGATAACACCAATGATAGCCAAACCTATTATTACCACAATCACAAGGCACAACACACGCTTGTCATATTTTCGTTTGTGCTTCACAGCAACTTCAAGTTGTTTTTCTGCAGTTTGTACATAATCAACACTTTGATTTACATTTGTTTCAATTGTATCTATCTTTGTCCCTTGATCTGTTACAAGAAACTGCATTGTTTTAAACAGTTCGTTCAGTTCTGAAATCTGTCCCTCAAGTTCTTGTAATTCTCTTTCCCGTACTTTGATACTCTGTAATTGACGCCTTGCTCTACCAAGTGTTGAAATATAATTTCCAGTGAATACTTGCTGATTTTGTCCTAACTCTCCGACCTCTTCATCCTCAATGTTTTCGTCTGTAGAGCCAGCAACAATAGCTCTCTGTCTTAAACACATTTCTTTTGACTTCTCAATTAATTTGCCTTGATTTGTTTTAAATTCAATGACAAGATCCCGCAACATATTCATGAGCCTCTCAATGTGGTTATTTTGTACTCTTTGCTGCATGTCCGATTCTTTTTTACACGATGTTGTATTTGGTAAATCCTCTATTTCTGTTTTTAATTTTCCTGCTCTGATCAACAAATTTTTTCCCATTTCTTGCATTCTATGTATTTCTTTGTCGTCTTTAAAAGGAGAGAAATGCAAGTTTGTTTGAAGCTTATTAATGGCATCAAGTTCCCGACGCAAACATTTAAGGTTGTCTTCAATTATGCGCATCTTTTCTAAAAACTCATTGACAGCAAGCTTTTTAGAATATTTTTTCCCACTCCAATTCCTTTTGAATTTACCCGTTGGTAATTCAGCCAGCTCATCTCCAGAGGATTCAGCCTCTTCTATAAGAACAGCAACATGCTTCTCTTGTAGTTCAGCAAGTCTGTCTTTCACCATTTTGATTATTTTTAAAGTTTCCTTGTTCAGAATTTGAAAGAGTCTTAACAATCGCAGTAAAATGCTTCAGAAAAGACTAAATACTTTCCACGCTACTTTAAAAGATTAACATTCTGTGTACGTTACATTCCAAGAAGTACAATAAGGTTAAAATAAAACATACATTTGCTAGTCATAATAAATTATCCAAAATTGTAACAACTTTCTAAAAATGAGTAAGTAAAAATGACAACATCCTTTTCTGAATTAATAAATTACCACAATCAATAAGTACTTCCTGTTGATTCGATGAGATAATTCAAATCCTATTGTTTATAAGCATGCATTGTTTGTTTCATTTTCTATTTCTGTTTATATAATGTTACTGGTGCAGGATTTGGTCAAAGATGAGAATGATCATGTCAAACACCCCACCCTCACCTCCAACCCCCAAAAAAAAAAATATTTCTACAGCTACAAAGCTCAAATGCATAAACGAAAAGAAAATGTAGGTTCAAATAATAAATCAATATAAAACATTCATTTTGCTGTTGAAAATTTTTTAAAGATATGGTTTTATACATATAAAAGACCATTTTGATCATAAAACCTTTTTTAAAACTTTTTAATTAACAATATAATCATTTAAGGTGGCTGGGCGTCTTAATTAAAATCCATAGAATATTTTAATAATTTGTCAAAATGAAGTTTTTATCATGCTTTTTTAAAATATAATAAAAATAAAATTGAGAATGGAAATGGGGAATATGTCAAAGAGACAACAAAAAGTATGGGTCACCAGACTTTTTTTCCCGCTACAGGTTGTGCAAAATTGTCAGATTTTGTATAGATTATGCATGGAAAATCCAATTTTGTGTGATAAAAACATGATAGAATTTTAAGATAAAATGTGAGAAGATAGCTCTTATAACATGCTTTCAGATAAGAAAAGAAAAAAATGGGGTCACCGAACTTGTTTTCTTGCTACATCTTAAAATATGTAAATTCACAACACTTTCTATTACAAAATTACTTTACCTGAGTTATCTCCCCTACTATTTTGAGTTATCTCCCCTTATTTGGCAAAGTTGAAAAAAAAAAATCAAACACACAAATATGGTGTTTATTTTAGAAATTACAGCCGTAAATATGATAAAACAAATAATTTTCTAAATTTACATCAAAAGTCTTACACATGAATTACATACTACTCTCAAAATTTGTACACTTCATTAAAGATATAGACCAACTGTTATCTGCTACTTCAAAATCCAAGATGGAGGAAGACACCCAAGCCACCTTAACAGATAATTATTTTATTATAAAAGAAAAAAACCTAAACCGATACACCTATGATAACACCAATGATAGCCAAACCTATTATTACCACAATCACAAGGCACAACACACGCTTGTCATATTTTCGTTTGTGCTTCACAGCAACTTCAAGTTGTTTTTCTGCAGTTTGTACATAATCAACACTTTGATTTACATTTGTTTCAATTGTATCTATCTTTGTCCCTTGATCTGTTACAAGAAACTGCATTGTTTTAAACAGTTCGTTCAGTTCTGAAATCTGTCCCAAGTTCTTGTAATTCTCTTTCCCGTACTTTGATACTCTGTAATTGACGCCTTGCTCTACCAAGTGTTGAAATATAATTTCCAGTGAATACTTGCTGATTTTGTCCTAACTCTCCGACCTCTTCATCCTCAATGTTTTCGTCTGTAGAGCCAGCAACAATAGCTCTCTGTCTTAAACACATTTCTTTTGACTTCTCAATTAATTTGCCTTGATTTGTTTTAAATTCAATGACAAGATCCCGCAACATATTCATGAGCCTCTCAATGTGGTTATTTTGTACTCTTTGCTGCATGTCCGATTCTTTTTTACACGATGTTGTATTTGGTAAATCCTCTATTTCTGTTTTTAATTTTCCTGCTCTGATCAACAAATTTTTTCCCATTTCTTGCATTCTATGTATTTCTTTGTCGTCTTTAAAAGGAGAGAAATGCAAGTTTGTTTGAAGCTTATTAATGGCATCAAGTTCCACGCAAACATTTAAGGTTGTCTTCAATTATGCATCTTTTCTAAAACTCATTGACAGCAAGCTTTTAGAATATTTTTCCCACTCAATTCCTTTTGAATTTACCGTTGGTAATTCAGCCAGCTCATCTCCAGAGGATTCAGCCTCTTCTATAAGAACAACAACATGCTTCTCTTGTAGTTCAGCAAGTCTGTCTTTCACCATTTTGATTATTTTAAAGTTTCCTTGTTCAGAATTTGAAAGAGTCTTAACAATCGCAGTAAAATGCTTCAGAAAAGACTAAATACTTTCCATGCTACTTTAAAAGATTAACATTCTGTGTACGTTACATTCCAAGAAGTACAATAAGGTTAAAATAAAACATACATTTGCTAGTCATAATAAATTATCCAAAATTGTAACAACTTTCTAAAAATGAGTAAGTAAAAATGACAACATCCTTTTCTGAATTAATAAATTACCACAATCAATAAGTACTTCCTGTTGATTCGATGAGATAATTCAAATCCTATTGTTTATAAGCATGCATTGTTTGTTTCATTTTCTATTTCTGTTTATATAATGTTACTGGTGCAGGATTTGGTCAAAGATGAGAATGATCATGTCAAACACCCCCACCCTCACCTCCAACCCCCAAAAAAAAAAAAAAAAAAATTGAAAAAAGAGACTCACTTGGCATCTGCGCAAACAATTTACAAGCATTTCTTTAAAAAAATAATATAGTTCTGAACAGTATAAAAGGTACTTTTTATTGGAATCAAACATGTTTTCATGCTTTCAGTAACCTTCAAGGGACACTCTACAATAAGGTCATTTCTGACAAGTAGTCTTAATACATTAATCAGATACAGGCATTATGTTTAATAGATAAAAAAAAAAATATAATTAATTACATTTAAACAAAACAAAAACAATAGTTTCTACAAGATAAATGTATTAACTTTTAGTGTAATAAAGATTTCCACAATTCAATAAAATGCTCCGCAGGGTGCAGCTTGATACGACCGCAGAGGTCGAACCCTGAACAGTTGGGGCAAGTATGGACACAACATTCAAGCTTGATACAGCTCTGAATTTGGATTGTGATTAAATATTTGACACAGCATAGGTTTCTGACACAGAATGAATGTGGTCTAAGAACTTAAAAATTTTAAATTGGACATTCACCTATTATGGTCCAATATCCAAAATCTTAATACATGGTTAGATTCAGCATATCAAAGAACCCCAAGAATTCAATTTTTGATGAAATCAAACAAAGTTTAGTTTTGGACCCTTTTGACCTCAATGTGGACAAAGTTGATAACGGGGCCCAAAAATCAAAAATCTAAATACATGGTTAGATTCAGCATATCAAAGAACCCCATATATTCAATTTTTGTTGAAATCAAACAAAGTTTAATTTTGGACCCCGATTTGGACCAACTTGAAAACTGGGCCCATAATCAAAAATCTAAATACATGTTTAGATTCAGCATATCAAAGAACCCTAAAATTCAATTTTGTTAAAATCAAACTCAGTTTAATTTTGGACCCTTTGGACCTTAATGTAGACCAATTTGAAAAGGGACCAAAAATTAAGAATCTAAATACACGGTTAGATTCGGCATATCAAAGAACCCAAGAGTTCAATTTTTGATGAAATCAAACAAAGTTTAATTTTGGACCCTTTTGACCTAAATGTGGACAAAGTGGATAACGGGTCCAAAGATCAAAATCTAAATACATGGTTAGATTCAGCTTATCAAAGAACCCCAAATATTCAATTTTGTTGAAATCAAACAAAGTTTAATTTTGGACCCGATTTGGACCAACTTGAAAACTGGGCCCATAATCAAAATCTAAATACATGTTTAGATTCAGCATATCAAAGAACCCTAAGAATTCAATTTTGTTAAAATCAAACTAAGTTTAATTTTGGACCCTTTGGACCTTAATGTAGACCAATTTGAAAAGGACCAAAATTAAGAATCTAAATACAGTTAGATTCGCATATTAAAGAACCCCAAGAGTTCAATTTGTGATGAAATCAAACAAAGTTTAATTTTGGACCCTTTGGACCTCAATGTGGACCAATTTAAAACGGGGCCCAAAATCCAAAAACTTAATACACAGTTAGATTCAGCATATTAAAGAACCCCAAGAGTTCAAGAATAAAACCCCATTGAAATTGGTCAAGAAATAAGCAATTTATACAAAGTATCTTCTTTTGCACAATACTGTGCAATTGAATATTGCTTGCAATTCGCAATACTGTGCAATTGAATATTTCTTGCTATTGTGCAATACTGTACAATTGACAATTTCTTGCTATTGCAATATTGTGCTATTGGATATTTCTTGCTTATTATGCAATACTGTGCAATTGAAGATTTTGCTATTGCACAATACTGTGCAATTGAAAATTTCTTGCTACTGCACAATACTTATTATATAATAATTTACACATCCTGTTTGGTGTATCTCTTGCCATATCATTATTATTTGCTTTTAAATATAAATCAGAAATAACCAACTTAAAATGGAAAATTTTAAAGAAAAAAAGGAAAAAAATCCCCCAAATTTTTGAACCCCTTATGATTCATCACCCCAAACTCAATCCCAGCCTTCCTTTGAGGTATGGTACCTTGCAGTACAATTTCAGAGAGAACCATACACTTGAACACAAGTTATTGTCTGGAAACTAGAAAATGCTTATTTTGACCCCTTTTGGCCCCTTATTCCTAAACGTGTCAGGCAATTACCCCAAACTCAATTCCAGCTTTCCTTTGTGATATGGAACCTTGTAGTACAATTTCAGAAAGATCCATACACTTACACACAAGTTATTGTCATGAAACTAGAAAATGCTTGTTTTTGCCCTTTTGGCCCTTTATTCCTAAAATTTTGAGGCAATTACCCCAAAATCAATCCCAGCATTCCTTTGTGATATGGAACCTTGTGGTACAATGTCAAGAGATCCATACACTAACACACAAGTTATGTCTGGAAGTTACAAAATGCTTATTTTTGGCCCCTTTTGCCTTATTCCTTAACTGTTGGTACAGTTACCCCCAAAATCAATCCCAACCTTCTTTTTGTGGTATTGAACCTGCTTGTAAAATTTCATAGAAGTCCATTCACTTAAACTAAAGTTATTGTCCGGAAACCAAATATGTCTTCGGACGACAACGCAGACGACGACGACATCATACGAACCCAAAAAAAATGTTTGCGGTCATATAAAAACTAAGTCATAATATGAGATGCAAAACCAATTCTGCATTCAAATGGTCTTACCATGACAGTTCAGAATAGTTTAGAGGTGAAGATCTGAACAGTTTTTGTTATATTTAAGAGTTTACAATATGACCCCTCTCCCCTTTTTTTTGGATAAAACCTATCGTGTACTGTAAAGGTCATGGCAATTAAGAATACATTTGGTTCAGGGGTTGGGATCTAAACCATTTTTTGACATGTTCAAAAGGGCAATAACTATTTACCCTGCTACTGTGCAAATTAGGGTATAAATATATTTTAAATTCCTGTAAAAGCTCAGCACTATGTAAAATAATAAATCTGCATATTTTCTATGTTTTCTACGTATTGTGTGATTTGTCCCATGTACATTTACTCCATATCCTTTCATTTTCTATATAAAATAAATAAGCTGGTTCTGATCAGAAACCACAGTGTCAGGGAAAAAACTGATGGAAACCAATAGAAAGAGCACAAACCTTTTCCTGTCTGAAATATGTTGAGTAGATCATATAGAGGCATGTCATCATCAACATGAATAACACTTGCCACTGAATTAGAATGAAGGAGGGTCCTAACGGGAGTACAATCCTCAGGATCTAAACATATTAATGTCTTTACTATCAAAACTGATATGATGTTAGTTTTTTCATCTTCATAGACAGGAAGTCTAGAATGTGACATGTCTACTATCTGAAAATAAATTTATAATCCTAATAACAGAATATATAATAAATAGAGTTATTAGTGTCACACAGCAATGTCTCTGCTACTTTACTAATCATGATTGAACACAGCAATGTCTCTGCTACTTTTCTAATCATGATTGAACACAGCAATGTCTCAGCTACTTTACTAATCATTATTGAACACAGCAATGTCTCTGCTATTTTACTAATCATGACTGAGCACAGCAATGTCTCTGCTACTTTACTAATCATAATTGAACACAGCAATGTCTCTGCTACTTTTCTAATCATGATTGAACACAGCAATGTCTCTGCTACTTTACTTATCATGATTGAATTCATTTTGAAATTTTTAAGATAAACGATTTACCACAAGTATCACTTAAACTTATCATTATCAATGATCCATTTAAAATAGGTCAAGGTCAGATCTGCCCTGCCAGAGGAATATGTACACTTTACAATCATTCCATACACCAAATGTAGTTGAACTATTCCTTATACTGACTGAGATATGGACTTGACTACCAAAACATAACCTTCATGTAATAAAAAACTAGTTTTTTAAGCAGTCGCTGAATGACGAAATTATTGTATACATTAAGGTTTGAAGAATTTATGGTCATGGGGGAAGGTATATACAGATGTCCAGCTGAAATGGGTCACTTTTCAAACATGTCAAATATATCAATGGGGTGCATTTTACCAAGTTCATATATATCAAAAGGTCATAAATTTCCTTTTTCCAATTAGATGTCTGTTTTCATACTCTGCAAAAATCGAATTTATATGAATGGAATCATTTCATCATTCAAAATTAGCTAATGATACTATTCTAACACGTGTAACATCAAACACAAGTACTTATATACGTACACATTTCATTGTCTTATGATCCATCTGAGAATTAACATCAAGCATATAAACGTCATCCAGTGGCAGCATAGCATCTTTCACAGTCTTATGTTTCATATCTAAAGCACCCTAGAAAAAACAATCATTCTCTTAAAAGTTTGTTAGAATCTTAATTTGATTAATTAATTTTTGGAATGATAATTGCTTAATATTGATTTTCACAATGATAGGTGCTTAATATGAACATTCAGAATGAAAGGGTGTAAATGTACCCTACTTTTTTTAAGACTGACATGCTAAGTTGGATAGATATAATTTAAAGCCAGACTTCCCAAAGAGATAGTCTACAGGAGGACTAGTATGTACTGGATACTTTATTCCAATTCTTAGCTGACAACCCTTTGCCTTCACACATTATAATTCTATATGTTTAATGCAGAGGGAGAAAATACCATTTTTTTTATTCTTTGGTTTAAGTTTACAACATGTTGATTAGAAAAACAGTTTCCAAGAAATTGTTTACAAATATTCAACACAGATATATTGCTCCAGAAGAAAATAAATGCAGCTGACACTAGAAACAGCATGCTTATTATTGCATCTGCAGTGTGAATAAGATGGACAAAATTATGTAATATCTGATAGAATATTTTTGGTAGTGGTGGCCATTTTAATTTTTTCAAAATATTTTAGAGATATTAAAATACACAAATGCCCTTATCCAATCTTTTCCAGAAAGGACAAATTAAGGTTGATTGGGTGTCTTTTTCTGAGCATCCCTTCTGGGCATGCTGCAAAAATACTTGCTTGATTTAAAAAAAAATTACCAAGTATCATTCAATATACAACACAAACAGCTAAAACTTGAAATTTAAAGATTAAACTCTAAAAAATTAAGTGTTGTTAAAGGATATTTAAAATTTTCAGAAAAAATCCTTTTAAAATCAAGGGCAGATTATCATAATTATATTGAATTTGATAGGACAATTTGTGATTTGGGGATTTTTTAAGAAAATAAGGCTTGTGATCCCCTATTTCTATTTGATATTTCTGAAGTATTTAAGATAAACCATTAATACAGAGATATGTCTCGCCTTTTTGTTATTTTGATAATGCAAATGTTGAAATTAAAAAAGCAATACTTTATAGATATAGGAAGATGTGGTATGAGTGCCAATGAGACAACTCTCCATCCAAGTAACAATTTATAAAGTAAACCTTTATAGGTCAAGGATCGGCCTTCAACACGGAGCATTGGCTCACACGAACAGCAAGCTATAAAGGGCCCGAAAATTACTAGTGTAAAACCATTCAAACGGGAAAAACCAACGGTCTCATCTATATAAAAACGAGAAACATGTAAGTTATGCAAATATTCAAAGTCAATAAACCATGACTGAAAGTACAGAGCTAAACAATTTCCACAGAAATGTGCTAATGCTAATACAACTACATACCAAATACCACTGACTTATCATACATCGTTCCCTTTAAACAAACCTAAACACAAACATTAACTTGGGGCTATATAATCTCCATGGAAATGAGACTTGCAAACCAACTATCAACAACTTCACATTAGTGGTTCATCTTAAACAGATCTAATCACAATTAATACATGTAAAACTAAGCAAAAGTTTCAAAGTCAATAGACCATGACTGAGGGGAAGGGAACAAATCTCCATGGAAATGAGTTGTGCTAATGCTTATATAACTGCCAAATATCATTGACCTACCACTAGTGGTTCACCATAAACTGGACCTAATCACAAACTAATACATTGTTGACTCCGTCAAGGCAAGACAAAAAGCAGTTCTCCATTGAATTTTAACCAATTCTATCATTTAATGTTTCCTTAATAAGGAAAAATCAAGTTTCCCCTATATAACCCATATAAAATAACTGTGATTTTGTTAATTTCAAGGTGTTTTAATAAAAAACAAGATCTGTGACTCTAAGTTTTAATATTGAAATTTGAAAATAAATTGCCCCAGAAGTCTTTTACACAAGTTTATAAAAAATCTATCGTCGAACATTTAGAAACCCAGGCAACTAGTGTTGTTCCGATGATCGGAATAAGTCGGAAATCAGTTGGTTCGGCTTCGCGATGTCGATAATCGATTGGGATTTTGTTCAATCGATTGTCGTTATAGTTTCCGGACTTTTATAGATATAGGAAGATGTGGTGTGAGTGCCAATGAGACAACTCTCCATCCAAATAACAATTTATAAAAGTAAACCATTATAGGTCTTTAGCATATCAACTTCCGGTCCGTTTCCGGTTTGCATATTACATGCTCAGTCAAACAAACTGTAACGAAAAATATCAGTAGATGACAATAACAATGTCAAACATCCTTATTCCTTTAATCAAAGACATGAGCAATTTCTTTCTTTAAAAACGTGGTAAAAGCATTGACTTTACAGATTGATCGTATGTTATTTAAAATAAATAACTTTTTATGAAATCTTTCTTTCAATTCCAGTACTTCTTACTCGAGAGCGTACATCAATTCATTCTGAATTTCAACAAATATTTGTTGCTACATTAGAATGTGGTTCCAAATTGCTTGTTCAAACATGTTTTGCAAATTTTCGTTTGTCCGCCATTCCAAAGCTTGTCAAGCATCGATTTGGACCAACTATAAAGAATTGTCCGCCTTACAATTATAGTACGAATCACGATGGAACAGCTGACATGAAAAATTCCAATTAAATATAAGCATACCACATGAATTAACAGACATTAGTTGGATAGAATAATGATAAAATGAATAAAATACCTTGTTTTATTTATTGATTAATTTTAAACCGCTTAAAGGTTAAATACCTTATACTATGATAACTATTGGAATGACAAGCATTCAAATTTTGATACAGCTATGTTGATTGTGATAAAATATTTGACACACCATTGAAATTTAGAAATTTTAATTATTGGTGAAAATTAAATTTAATTGACATTCACCTATTATGGTCCAATATCCAAAATCTAAATACATGGTTAGATTTCATATCAAAAACCCCAAGAGTTCAATTTTGATGAAATCAAACAAAGTTTAATTTTGGACTTTGACCTCAATGTGAACAAAGTTGATAAAGCCCAAAAGTAAAATCTAAATACATGGTTAGATTCAGCATATCAAAGAACCCCAATATTCAATTTTGTTGAATTCAAACAAAGTTTAATTTTGGACCCGATTTGGACCAACTTGAAAACGGTGCCATAATCAACAATCTCAATACATGTTTAGATTCAGCATATCAAAGAACCCTAAAATTCAATTTTGTTAAAATCAAACTAAGTTTAATTTTGGACCCTTTGGACCTTAATGTAGACAAATTTGAAAAGGGACTAAAATTAAGAATCTAAAACATGGTTAGATTCGCATATCAAAGAACCCCAATAATTCAATTTTGATGAAATCAAACAAAGTTTAATTTTGGACCCGATTTGGACCAACTTGAAAACTGGGCCCATAATCAAAATCTCAATACATGTTTAGATTCAGCATATCAAAGAACCCTAAGAATTCAATTTTGTTAAAATCAAACTAAGTTTAATTTTGGACCCTTTGGACCTTAATGTAGACAAATTTGAAAAGGGACTAAAATTAAGAATCTAAATACACGGTTAGATTCGCATATCAAAGAACCCCAATAATTCAATTTTGATGAAATCAAACAAAGTTTAATTTTGGACCCTTTGGACCTCAATATGGACCAATTTAAAACGGGCCCAAAATCCAAAAACTTAATACACGGTTAGATTCAGCATATTAAACAACCCCAAGAATTCAAGAATAAAACCCCATTGAAATTGGTCAAGAAATAAGCAATTTATACAAAGTATCTTCTTTGCACAATACTGTGCAATTGAATATTTCTTGCAATTGCGCAATACTGTGCAATTGAATATTTCTTGCTATTAGCAATACTGTACAATTGACAATTTCTTGCTATTGCACAATATTGTCCTATTGGATATTTCTTGCTATTGCAATACTGTGCAATTGAAGATTTCTTGCTATTGCAATACTGTGCAATTGAAAATTTCTTGCTATTGCACAATACTTATTATATAATAATTTACACATCCTGTTTGGTGTGTATCTCCTGCCATATCATTATTATTTGCTTTTAAATATAAATCAGAAACAACCAACTTAAAATGGAAAATTTTAAAGAAAAAAAGGAAAAAGGAAAAAAAGAAAAAAATCCCCCAAATTTTGTGAACCCTTATGATTCATCACTCCCAAACTCAATCCCAGCCTTCCTTTGAGGTATGGTACCTTGCAGTACAATTTCAGAGAGATCCATACACTTGAACACAAGTTATTGTCTGGAAACTAGAAAATGCTTATTTTGGCTCCAAATTCCTAAACGTTTAGGGCATTACCCCAAACTCAAACCCAGCTTTCCTTTGTGACATGGAACCTTGTGGTACAATTTCATAAAGACGATACACTTACACACAGTTATTGTCCTGAAACTAGAAAATGCTTGTTTTTGCCCTTTTGGCCCCTCATTCCTAAAATTTTGAGGCAATTACCCCAAAATCAATCCCAGCCTTCCCTTTGTAGTATGGTACCTTGCAGTACAATTTCAGAGAGATCCATACACTTGAACACAAGTTATTGTCTGAAACTAGAAAATACTTATTTTGGCCCCTTTTGGCCCTTAAAAATATCCTAAACGTTTTGGAGCAATTACCCCAAACTCAATTCCAGCTTTTCCTTTGTGATATGGAACCTTGTAGTACAATTTCAGAAAGATCCATACACTTACACACAAGTTATTGTCATGAAACTAGAAAATGCTTGTTTTTGCCCTTTTTGGCCCCTAATTCCTAAACGTTTCAGGCAATTACCCCAAACTCAATCTACTTTTGTACTAAATTACTTAACAATTCAAATGAAGAACCAAAAATTGGGTATAAAACTAATCATAATGAGATGCAAACCAATTCTGCATTCAAATGGTCTTACCATGACAGTTCAGAATATTAGAGGTGAATCTGAACAGTTTGTTATATTTAAGAGTTTAATGACCTCCCTTTTTTGATAAACCATGTACTGAAGGTGGCAATTAAGAATACACTTGGTCGGGTGGATCTAAACCATTTTGACATGTCAAAGGGCAATAACTATTTACCCTGCTACTGTGCAAATTAGGTATAAATATATTTTAAATTCCTGTAAAGCTCAGCACTATGTAAAATAATAAATCTGCATATAAAATAAATAAGCTGGTTCTGATCAGAAACCACAGTGTCAGAAAACTGAGAACCAAGAACACAAACCTTTCCTGTCTGAATGTAGTAGATCATAGAGGCATGTCATCATCAACATGAATAACTCACTGAATTAGAATGAAGGAGGCAGTCACAGATCAACTATTAATGTCTTTACTATCAAACTGATATGATGTTAGTTTTTCATCTTCATAGACAGGAGAATGTGACATCTACTATCTGAAAATAATTATAATCCTAAACAGAATATATAATAAATAGAGTTATGTGTCACAGCAATCTTTTTACTAATCATGATTGAACACAGCAATGTCTCTGCTACTTTTCTAATCATTATTGAACACAGCAATGTTCTGCTATTTTACTAATCATGACTGAGCACAGCAATGCTCTTTACTAATCATGATTGAACACAGCAATGTCTCTTTCTAATCATGATTGAAACAGCAATGTCTCTGCTTTTACTTATCATGATTGAATCATTTTGAAATTTTAAGATAAATTTACCACAAGTATCATAAACTTATCATTATCAATGATCCATTTAAATAGGTCAGGTCAGATCTGCCTGCCAGAGGAATATGTACACTTACAATCATTCCATACACCAAATGTAGTTGAACTATTCTATATTGACTGAGATATGGACTTGACTACAAACATAACCTTCATGTAATAAAAACTAGTTTTAAGCAGTCGCTGAATAAATTATGTATACTAGGTTGAAGAATTATGGTCATGGGAAGGTATACAGATGTCCAGCTGAAATGGTACTTTTCAAACATAAATATATCAATGGGGTTTCATATATATCAAGGTCATAAATTCTTTTCCAATTAGATATAAAAGAAGATGTGGTATGATTGCCAATGAGACAACTGTCAAGAGACCAAAATGACAGAAATAACAACTATAGGTCACGCTAAAACCCAAAGCCAAAAAAAATAAAAATAGCTTTAAAAAAAAAAAAAAATTAAAAATTTAAAAATTAGATTTAAATATAAAAATTTTTCATAAAACGTTTTAACCAAAAATTAAATTTATATTTATATTTTGAATTATTTTAGTAATAAAGGAACCTTTTAATGATTAACTCCAAGGGTTTCATTACCTTCTATATTTATGCAGAGAGAAATACCATTTTTTTTTTGTTTAAGTTTATGTTGATTAGAAACAGTTTCCAAAATTGTTTACAAATATTCACAAATATATTGCTCAGAAGAAAATAAATGCAGCTGACACTAGAACATGCTTATTATTGCATCTGCAGTTGAATAAGATGGAAAATTATGTAATATCTGATAGAATATTTTGGTAGTGGGCTTTAATTTTTCAAAATATTTTAGAGATATAAATACACAAATGCCTTTCAATCTTTTCAGAAAGGACAAATAGTTGATTGTTTTGAGCATCCTTCTGGCATGCTAAAATACTGTGATTTAAAAAAATTACCAGTATCATTCAATATACAACACAAACAGCTAAAACTTGAAATTTAAAGATTAAACTCTAAAAATTATGTTGTTAAAGGATATTTAAAATTTTCAGAAAACTTTAAAATCAGCAGATTTCATAATTATATTAATTTGATAGGACAATTGGATTTGGGATTTTAAGAAAATAAGGCTTGATCCCTATTTCTATTTGATATTTCTGAGTATTTAAGATAAACCATTAATACAGAATGTCTCCTTTGTTATTTTGATAATGCAAATGTTGAAATTAAAAGCAATACTTTATAGATATAGGAAGATGTGGTATAGTGCCAATGAGACAACTCTCCATCAAGTAACAATTTATAAGTAAACTAGGTCAAGCGCTTCAACACGGCATTGGCTCACAACACAAGCTATAAGGCCCAAATTACTGTAAAACCATTCAACGGAAACCAGGTCTCATCTATATAAAAAAAAGTTATGCAAATATTCAAAGTCAATAAACCATGACTGAAAGTACAGAGCTAAACAATTCACGAAATGCTAATGCTAATACAACTCATACAAATACCACTGACTTATCATACATCGTCTTTAAACAAACCTAAACACAAACATTAACTTGGGTATAATCTCCATGGAAATGAGACTTGCAAACCAACTATCAACAACTTCACATTAGTGGTTCATCTTAAACAGATCTAATCACAATTAATACATGTAAAACTAAGCAAAAGTTTCAAAGTCAATAGACCATGACTGAGGAAGGAACAAACTCATGGAAATGAGTTGTGCTAATGCTTATATAACTGCCAAATATCATTGACCACCACTATTGTGGTTCACCCATACATTACTTTGTTTACCTATAATCAAACAACACTAAAATGAAATTGTTAAGACCATCAAAGGCAAAAGACAAAAAAGCAGTAAAAATCTCCATTGAATTTTGAACCTTAATTCATATCCAATCTAATCCAGCTTCCTTAAGTATGGACTAAAATTCAAGATTCCTATATGAACCCAATATGGAAAATAACAATGCTGATTTTGTTCAATTCCTAAGGTGTTGGCATTACCCAAACTCAAACCCAGCTTCCTTGTGACTGAACCTTTGGTACAATTCATGAAAATACACTTGAACAATAAATTGTCCTGAAACTAGAAGAATGCTTTTATCACAGTTGGCCTCATTCTAAAAATCTATCGTGAGCAATTTACCCAAAATCACCAGCTCCCTTTGTAGTATGGTACCTGAGTACAATTTCAGAGATCCGATACACTTGACACAAGTTATTGTCTGAAACTAGAAAATGGACTTATTTTATGTGCCCTTTTGGCCCTTATTCCTAAACGTTTTGAGGCAATTACCCCAAACTTCAATTCCAGCTTTTCGCTTTGTGATATGGAACCTTGTAGTACAATTTCAGAAAGATCCATACACTTACACACAAGTTATTGTCATGAAACTAGAAAATGCTTGATTTTGCCTTTTGGCCCTAATTCCTAAACGTTTCAGGCAATTACCCCAAACTCAATTCCAGCTTTCCTTTGTGATATGGAACCTTGTAGTACAATTTCAGAAAGATCCATACATTACACACAAGTTATTGTCATGAAACTAGAAAATGCTTGTTTTTGCACTTTCTTTGGCCTAATTCCTAAAATTTTGAGCAATTACTCCCAAAATCAATCCCAGCATTCCCTTTGAAATATGGAACCTTGTGGTACAATGTCAGAGATCCATATCTTCACACAAGTTATGTCTGAAGTTACAAAATGCTTATTTTTGGTCCTTTTAGCCCTAATTCCTTAGCTGTTGGTACCATAACCCCAAAATCAATCCCAACCTTCCTTTTGTGATATTGAACACTTATGGTAAAATTTCATAGAGATCCATTCACTTAAACTAAAGTTAGAGTCGAAACCAATGCGTCTTGACGACGACGCCTGACACAGCTGACGATGAGAACCAACGTCAACCAATATCGACCACAAAAATACGCATACCACATGAATTAACAGACATTGGTTGGATCCCTTAGTTAAATGTATATATTTCAATGCAAATACCTTGTTTTATTTATTGATTAATTTTAAATTGTTTAAAGTTAAATACTTTATACTATGATATCTTTTTAATGAGAAGCATTCAAATTTTGATACAGCTATGTATTTAAAATTATAATGTGAATAATACCATTGAAATTTAGAAATTTTAATGTTATTGTTGGTAAATGTTGTTATTATAAGACAAAAATAAGTTCAATCTGAATCTGGATTCTTATTGATTCACTGTTTTAATTGCTAAATAAAATATGAAAAGGAAAAAAGATCAAATATGAAGATATAAAACTCTGCAATGATATGGAATATACGCATTAGACATGTACAATGCGACTGAATGCATGATTTCATTTTAAAAAGGACAAGGTATAATGATGTGATTATAACCGATGGTCGGTTGGTTGCTGTCAACCGATAGTAATAGATAATCGGTTGGTAATTTCAACCGATTATCCAACACTACCGCAACCTTAAGAATTTTATCAATTTTGACACAAGAAACTGTATATTCTTTTTTCCCAATGTAAATATGAACATAAGTATCCGGTAGTGTAATTTAATCATTACAGGTCATCCAATATACAGAAACCAGAAACTTTGTATTTCTTATCTACTATTGTGAAAATTGTGATGGGACTACTAGTATGACTAGTATCAAATCAATCATAACTTGCACTGTGAATTCTCATTACAAAATATGATTACGAATTTTCTGATAACATAAATGATCTTGTTTTGTCTGTTGATTCCAATCACAAAATAATAAATCCCACAGTAATTTGTTTTTAGTTCAGTAGTTCTACGGCCAATCTGATTAAAATACAGATCCTGTGTCTATGCTTTGCTTACAGGGATCTGACAACACTCTGTTCTACTTTTGTTCTTTTAATTTTTTCAAAATATTTTAGAGATATTAAAATACACAAATGCCCTTTTCCAATCTTTTCCAGAAAGGACAAATTAAGGTTGATTGGGTGTCTTTTCTGAGCATCCCTTCTGGGCATGCTGCAAAAATACTTGCTTGATTTAAAAAAAATTACCAAGTATCATTCAATATACAACACAAACAGCTAAAACTTGAAATTTAAAGATTAAACTCTAAAAAATTAAGTGTTGTTAAAGGATATTTAAAATTTTCAGAAAAATCCTTTTAAAATCAAGGTCAGATTATCATAATTATATTGAATTTGATAGGACAATTTGTGATTTGGGGATTTTTAAGAAAATAAGGCTTGTGATCCCTATTTCTATTTGATATTTCTGAAGTATTTAAGATAAACCATTAATACAGAGATATGTCTCGCCTTTTTGTTATTTTGATAATGCAAATGTTGAAATTAAAAAAGCAATACTTTATAGATATAGGAAGATGTGGTATGAGTGCCAATGAGACAACTCTCCATCCAAGTAACAATTTATAAAAGTAAACCATTATAGGTCAAGGAACGGCCTTCAACATGGAGCATTGGCTCACACCGAACAGCAAGCTATAAAGGGCCCCGAAAATTACTAGTGTAAAACCATTCAAACGGAAAAACCAACGGTCTCATCTATATAAAAACGAGAAACATGTAAGTTATGCAAATATTCAAAGTCAATAAACCATGACTGAAAGTACAGAGCTAAACAATTTCCACAGAAATGTGCTAATGCTAATACAACTGCATACCAAATACCACTGACTTATCATACATCGTTCCCTTTAAACAAACCTAAACACAAACATTAACTTGGGGCTATATAATCTCCATGGAAATGAGACTTGCAAACCAACTATCAACAACTTCACATTAGTGGTTCATCTTAAACAGATCTAATCACAATTAATACATGTAAAACTAAGCAAAAGTTTCAAAGTCAATAGACCATGACTGAGGGGAAGGGAACAAATCTCCATGGAAATGAGTTGTGCTAATGCTTATATAACTGCCAAATATCATTGACCTACCACTAGTGGTTCAAAAAAATACGCATACCACATGAATTAACAGACATTGGTTGGATCCCTTAGTTAAATGTATATATTTCAATGCAAATACCTTGTTTTATTTATTGATTAATTTTAAATTGTTTAAAGTTAAATACTTTATACTATGATATCTTTTTAATGAGAAGCATTCAAATTTTGATACAGCTATGTATTTAAAATTATAATGTGAATAATACCATTGAAATTTAGAAATTTTAATGTTATTGTTGGTAAATGTTGTTATTATAAGACAAAAATAAGTTCAATCTGAATCTGGATTCTTATTGATTCACTGTTTTAATTGCTAAATAAAATATGAAAAGGAAAAAAAAGATCAAATATGAAGATATAAAACTCTGCAATGATATGGAATATACGCATTAGACATGTACAATGCGACTGAATGCATGATTTCATTTTAAAAAAGGACAAGGTATAATGATGCGATTATAACCGATGGTCGGTTGGTTGCTGTCAACCGATAGTAATAGATAATCGGTTGGTAATTTCAACCGATTATCCAACACTACCGGCAACCTTAAGAATTTTATCAATTTTGACACAAGAAACTGTATATTCTTTTTTTCCCAATGTAAATATGAACATAAGTATCCTGGTAGTGTAATTTGATCATTACAGGTCATCCAATATACAGAAACCAGAAACTTTGTATTTCTTATCTACTATTGTGAAAATTGTGATGGGACTACTAGTATGACTAGTATCAAATCAATCATAACTTGCACTGTGAATTCTCATTACAAAATATGTATTACGAATTTTCTGATCACATAAATGATCTTGTTTTGTCTGTTGATTCCAATCACAAAATAATAAATCCCACAGTAATTTGTTTTTAGTTACAGTAGTTCTACGGCCAATCTGATTAAAATACAGATCCTGTGTCTATGCTTTGCTTACAGGGATCTGACAACACTCTGTTCTACTTTTTGTTCTTGTAATTATTACATCAGCCAATGAAATTTCAGCTATCAGATTTTTGAAGGATAGTATCATTACAACAAAACCAAAGAATCCCAAAAGATCTCTCAAACAGAAAATAGAAAGGAGCGTTGTCAGATCCTTGTAAAGGAAGCGTGGATACATGAAGTTAGTAGAGGTGGTCAGAATAAATACTTTGATAATGAGGACTTCGTCCACTGTTAAACTTTCTTCTCCCTCATGGTCTGAACCATTTGCTGAATGTGGTGATGAACTGGCATGTAAATCAACAAGAACTTTTAACTCTCCACGTCGATAAAATGTTCCATGGTCTTTTCCAAGTAAGCAGTCTAACAACTTTGACAACGGCCATGATATAATGAAGAACATACCAATTAACAGGTAAACTATTCTGAAACAGGTGAAAAAGCATGTTGAAATATAATTAAAATACACAGTTTAAATATACCACACACTCACAAAACTTCAACAGAACATGAAACCCTAACATATTTTCTTTTTGAAACAAAAAAATATATCTCTAGTCTTTTACCAAAGCTTTGAGCAAATCACTGGCTTGCTCTGATTGAAATATGAATACTGTGGATTCATTTTTATTCGTGGTATACCAATTTTCGTGGGTTTCGTGGGTCACAGCAAACCAAAATTTAAGAATTCAACAAACAATAATCTCGAGAACGGTATATTGAGTCGGATTTTTATTTCCGGTTATGTTGTGCAATTCTAGTATTGAGTTGACTTGGGATAAACAGGGTAACATTAAACTTTTATTTTTTTTTTAAATTACTGCAAGTTTTAATTACCGTATCAAAATATGGTTTATCATGTTTATTGGTGATTAAAAATCAACAGGATTAAGTACAGGACATTGCCTGTAGGTAATACTGTTTATGACAGGAACATTAAATTTCACACCTTTGACTTAAAATTTTTTGTTGACAAACTTTTAAAAAGGTATGTGTAGCTCAAATAGGACACAAATTGCTTTTTCGAATAAGATTTTGATAAATTTGCCATTGAAACAATTTTGTTTACTCAATATCGGACAAAACAACATTTATTTGTAATAAAATTTTAATGGGAGAATGGAAGACATAAATTGCATTACACATAATATTCCGAAAAAAATGTAATTTAAGCATGTGGTTTTATTTATTCTGGAGAAAAACGACATTTTCTCGTTTAAGCATGCAATTTGCTCCTTTATTCTGGATAGAAACGACATTTTATCAAAATGATAATTTACATGCACATGGTCCCAACTGATGAACACTTGAACCCCATTCAATTTGAATCATTTTAGACATTTGTTGGTACATATCATGCATTATTATTATACAAGTGAAATAATAATTTCCGACATGAAACTTAAAATTAAGAACACAACCGTGAGATGAATAAATTTAATGGCTTGGGTTCCGGCTAGGGTTCCAGCTTGGGCTGCAAACATCGTAAGCATGTTTCTTACTTTTGACCATTGTCTAATGACTGCTTAATAAAATAATGTTATTAGGGAAAATGACCTTCAATCAGTTGTACATCAAAGAGCTTTGAATACATTATCAAATTTCGACAAGAAATTATAAATTGTAAAAACAAACAAATAATTAGTTGCCTTTGTCTATGCTTGTAATCAAAGTTTTAAATTCACACTTTAACTTAAAACAACCAAGCGAGGATTTTGACAACTGAAAACATTTCCAAAGAATTTCTATCTTTGGTTTATTATTATTCAAAAACAGAGATCCACGAATTTACGTATCTGAAACATTTATTTTTTCATTTTTGAAACAGCGATCCACGAATTCATGTATCCCACGAAATCTCTTTTTTCCTCTATCCACGAAATTTGATACCCACGAAAATAAATGAATCCACAGTACATCTTGCAACTCTCCCACTTAAAAATCTGCATTCATAATGTAACAAAGAAATAGAACTGGTACTCTCTGGTTCACATATAACAAGTGATCATAAATACATAATAAAAAAATACTGTTAATGTCTATGTAGTTACAGTATCTGGACTGTATCCATCCATACTTACGGTGATAAAGCTGCTCCTATTGCCACACCATATCTTGTGCAAACAGCTTGTGGTACAACTCTGAAATAATATATAAAATCATACCATAAATGTCTAATGAATCATCTTCAGATTACTATTTTTTCAATGATACTATATCCTTACATTCAAATAAAAAATCTTTTAAATGGAAAATACATATTAGAGTCTCATTAGAGCTTGAATCGCTCAACAAGCACAAAATTGCCACTTTGATATTTATTTTCACCTTTATTGCAATCAAGTATGTTTTTCTATTTAAAAATCTTATTCAGCTAATCATTTTTGCTATAGGGCATTTACATACAACATACTTTTCAAAATAATAATTTTCCCAAACAGAAGTATTTAGTTCATATAAAAATGTTCACTACAACAATGTACATGTGCATGTATAAATTTACATGAATTCATTTTGTTAAAATTTTATGCAACAGATTTTGCATTTTCCCCTTTCAATTTTTTATTGTTTGCTTCAGCCGACTGTATGTTTGGGGAAAACTACGATAGAAAATGTTGGACCTATTTGTTAAAAATGTGTTCTAAAACATCAGTTTTGAACCAAAAAATATTTTGCTAACATACATACTCCCCAAATATCAAAACAGCAGTAACAGACACAAGGATTGCTATAACAGGACTGGAGACTCTGTCTAGAAAGATTGGCATTGATTCCACGGCTGCTGCATTAGCCAATAATAAAGTCACTAATAACAGATGGTGTCTCTCAACTATAGGAAGTATTTTTTCTGCTTGTTTTTTCTCTTTTGGAGATCCACCATCTTTCATAATTTTTAATGTCATCAAATCTAAAGATAGTAGTCCCATAGTTAAGCCGGACATTAGTCCTGAAATTAAACAATATTAATATTAGGAATTCATTCTCAATTCTTTGGAACCTTCAATTTCATATAAATCAATATACATATACATAATTTGAACACATACAATCTTCAAGTTTGGATATATATTTACAGAGAAAACCAATCCAAAAGAGAATCTTTCCATCCGAACTCAATCAGTTCATAACGATTGACAACACTGATTAAATATACATTTTATTTTATATGGTCAAGTTAAACATAGGATTGATATACAAATGTTTATGACAGTTGGTTTTTGGAGGCATGCAACAGGAAACACACCTACTTATGTGTTTTCGGTTTTTATGGGGGAGGGGCCTAAATAGAACGATGTAACACACATAATATTGGCGAAATTTTTAAATTTCTAATCTCAGGTACTATAAATTTGGCTTTTTTCCTTCTTAAAAAAATAGAGTTTGATTTCCTTGGAGTAACTGCACGTTTTCAAAACACAGTATCAACAAAACTAATCCCTTTGGGATTCAGAGTCCAGAGCAATTTTCTAATTTGGCCGCCTCAGAATCCCTTATCAAGCCCTATCAAGTCTATTTGGGAAAATATTTGCCAACTACATCACCTCGAACACCTAAAGCACCATTTCGTACACCAGAAGCAGGTAAGAATTGATTAGAAGACATATCAGCCTTTCAGAATCGGTTAAAATTTTGAAAATACCATACATTAAACAATAGTTGTAGATCCATTTTTAAATCAAAGCACCGTGAGTGCTGTGGGCAGTTAATAGAAACCAAGAATTTAATTTTTGTTGAAATCAAACAAAGTTTTATTTTTACCCTTTTGACAATGATTTGGACCAACTTGAAAGCAGGGCTCAAATTCGAAAAACCTGAATATACGGTTACAATCAGTATTTCATAAAACATGAAAAATTCAACTTTTGTTAAAATTAGCATATCAAAGATAACGAAGAATTAAATTTTTGTTGAGATAAAACAAAGTTTAATTTTGGACCCTTTGGCCTCAACGTGGATCTAAATACATGGTTAGATTCAGCATATCAAAAAACCCAATAATTCAATGTTTGAATTCAATTCAAACGAAGTTTAATTTTGGATCCCAATTTGGACCAACTTGAAAACGGGGATCAAAATAAAAAAAATAAAAAATCACATTTAGATTCAGCATATTAAAGAACCCTATTGAAATTGGTAAAAAATAAGCAATTTATACAAGTTCTATAAAATGCTTGTTTTTGGGCCCTAATTCCTAAACGGTTTAAGGGCTATAACCCCCAAAATCAATCCCAACCTTCCTTTTGTGGTATGGCACCCTGTGCTACAATTGCATAGAGATCCATACACTTATACTCAAGTTATTGTCTGGAAATCAAATGTCTTCGGACGATGATATCTTACTTACTTACTTACTTATCCTCTTCATCCCCAGTGGGACATAAGGCCACAACAAACTGTCTCCACTTCTCTCTGTCCTTAGCCATGTACTGGGCTTGACCCCAGGTGTAACCAATTGCTTCCAATTCTGCTGTTACAGTTCTTCGCCAGGTAATTCTTGGTCTCCCTGGTTTCCTTTTTCCTGGTGGTGTTCAATATAGAGCTGTTTTAGGTGTGCGGTGTTGTGGCATTCTCAGTACATGGCCTAACCATCTAAATCTTCGTTGTTTGATTCCTGCTGCTATGCTCTTAGCATTACATTTCTCCAAAAGGCTCTTGTTGCTGATCTTATTTGGCCAGAATATTTTATTGATCTTTCTTAGGCAGCTAGTATGGAATTCTACTTTTTGAAGGTCACTAACTAAAACACGCCAAGTTTCTGAACCATACAGTAGGACAGGTTTTACATTGCTGTTGTAGATTCGCAGTTTGGTCCTTAAACTGTACTGGTTAGACTTCCAGATTGTATGAAGTCTTGCAAATGTTGCACGTGCCTTAGATAGTCTTGCCTTTATATCCTTTCCTGCCCCATTATCTTTACTTATGATGCTTCCAAGGTAAGTGAAATCTTCAACACTGTCCACTGGCAGATCATTGATTGTAATTGGTGTTGTATTTCTGGTGTTTATTGACATTACCTTGGTCTTCTTGGCATTTACATTCAGACCAGTTTGCTTTGCATAGTTGTTTAGTATGTTGGTCTTCTCTTGGAGGTGTTCGCTTGTTGTTGATAATATGGCTATGTCATCAGCAAAATCAAGGTCTTCTAGCTGGTTAAACATGGTCCACTGGATACCCCTTCTCTTGTCTGATGTTGTTTGCCTTTGTATCCAGTCAATGACCAATATAAACAGGAGGGGTGACATAATACATCCCTGTCTTACACCAGATTTAACTTCGAATGAGTCTGAGATAGAGCTATCAAGGATGACACTGCATTCAAAGCTGTTATAGAAGGCTTTTACTAGCATCAAAATTTTAGGTGGAATTCCATATGATTCAACAATCCTCCAAAGAGTTTCTCTATGTATACTGTCAAAAGCCTTTTTGAAGTCGATAAAATTTATGAAAAGTGGTGTGTTCCATTCTATGCATTGCTCAATGATGTTCCTGAGTGTGAAAATTTGGTCAATGAATCCTCTCTCAGGCTCTGGCAGTTTAATACCTCTTTGAAATGTTGGACCCACCTTTTTGCTTGTTCCCATTCTGTTTTCAATGATTTGCCATTTTTGTCGTACACATGTGCTGACTGGGCATTTGATGTACCACAAAGTTGTTTGGTGATTTTGTAAACTGTACTTAACTCTCCCAGAATGGCTGCCTTTTCTGCCTCTTTTGCTAGGTCCTCCAGATATTGTCTTTTATCTTTTCTAGCACTTCTTTTAACTTCTTTGTCTTTTGTTCTGTATGTTACTTGTAGTTGATCTTGTCACCTTTTGGATTTTGCATTTACTGTTTTCTGTTTTACAGCTTTTCTTTCTTCAATTTTTTGCCAGGTTTCCGGTGTAAGCCAATCTTTGTTCTTTTTTGTCTTGTGTTTTGTAACTAATGTTTCACTGATTGGTTCCCATTCTAATAGTGTTTTTGCCTTTTCTTTGCATATAATTATTGCTACACCATTAATATGACTGTCAGTGTGTCCAGAGTGTAGGATGATGTTTCCACTATTTGTTCTGGTCTTTCCTGAGCCAGTCCAATGACATTCACTCACGCCAAGAATGTCCAACCTGTAGTGCTGCATTTCCTTGATGACCTGTGCAGTCTTTGATGTTTCATACATAGTTCGAACATTCCAGGCTCCTATATGTATTTGTGCTTTAGGCCCTAGAAGACTCATATTCATTTTCCTAGTTTCCACAATAGGGCTTTCACTAGGAGAAGTCATTCCGCTGTTTTTTGAGTCCCCTGTTCAACCTATAACAGAGGGCAATCTAATTTCATTTGTTGTGGTTTCTGTAACTGTAATAGTTTTAACAGGATCGGGGAGTTAACCCCATGCCCAACAGTCTCCAACCTGGAGGGCCAGGGAATTTGTGGTCAAGGTTTCCATCCTCTAGAAGGGCTGCTGTCTTGAGCTAGTGAATCCTTTCTATCCAGGTTTGTTTTCGAAGTTTACCATCTCCTAGATGAGTTGCCTTACTGGGCAACAACTCTCATCTAACAGACTATTTACCCATAGCTGGGACAAGGTTGATGAGTGCTAGGGCATGTCCACACACCGGTGGGCCTACACACTGCATCTCTAGGGCCCTTGCTGATCCGAGATCTCCTGCAGTTTAGCCTGAGGTACTAGACCCCAGTTTATGTGCACTGTCACAGGGAGGCACTGTAGGAGTCTTGGTAGTGTAGAGGCTATGTACTGGTAGGAAAGACTTACCCACTCAGCTTTCTTTTCACACAAGTATGCTAGCCAGCGGTAGTTAACAAATCATAGACTTGCTACCACACTTGACGCATATCACCACCCTGTGGTATAAACCACCAGCACACTGATGACAATATCACCATACCATTATTCTGCTGCAAATATTTTGCGGACGTATAAAAAATCTCAAGTTATACAAGTTCTATAAAATGCTTGTTTTTAGCCCCGAACTCCTAAACGGTTAGGGCCATTAAACCCCCAAAATTGACCCCAACCTTCCTTTCATGGTATGGCACCCTGTGCTACAATTGCATAGAGATCCATACACTTATACTCAAGTTATTGTCTGGAAACCAAATGTCTTCAGATGACGACATCACCATACCATTATTTTGCAAATATTTTGTGGTCGTATAAAAAATCTGAAGTATCAACACTTTTTTGTACTGTTCTGTTTTCCACTATCCTACATACTTTTCTCAACAACTATACCATTTGTTTTCAAAAGTTGATACCAGGTTTTAAGTTACTTTAAAATATGTATCCTTTTCAAAGTATCAATGTCTGAGGAGATGTATGTATATGTAAGTGTTAGAATGTCTCTATTGAATAATTGAAAAAAGCAAATGCATCTATAATGGGAATTTATGAAAAGGTGGTTTTGTGAGTTTTATGGGAAGCTTCAGTCTTAGGAATCATTTTTTACACAAAATATTATATAAAAGGCTAATATTATGTTCATGATTATGAACCTTACTTTGTTCATGACCAACATGTTGAATAAATGTTTTAATGTGCTAGTTTACAAGCTTACAACTTAGACTCATCATACCTACCTCATCAGGTAAATCAATTACAATCAAAGTGTTGGTTAAATTTCAACTTGATTTTTAAACTGTACACGGATAAGATTTAATAAGTCGGGTAAAATTTTACCGATATACGATTTTTGACTGAAAATTTTAGCACCATGAGCCAGAAATATAGGACAGTGCTAAGACTGATAGGTCTTAGGACCACTCTCCAATTTTATATTGGCCTGGGGAGAACACTGAGTTTGGTCGACGTAAGTTCTACAGTACAAAAGTTATGCTTTTCTTCCTTTCTATGAAAAAAAAGCCTAACAAGTCCACTGACACTGTTGTCTGAAGTTGTGGAACTATAGCCAAATATGGATAACTTTTTTTTAAATTTGACCAAGGTGAATTTTGAAGAAGTAAAAATCACTTCCCAAAAAGTTTTGAAGAGTTCCCATTCTTTTTTTGCAGCAGTAGATTGGATTTGGTTACCTACATTGCCATTTTATAGATCACGAAAATGGTATGCAGTTGATATATGAAATCTGAAATGACTGTGTCAAACACGATAGGAAGAACAGTAAAAACCCCAAAAAGTATGGAGAGCTATGCTCGATATGTCACAGTGTTAAATCAAAAAAATATATGAAACTTGTTAAATTCAATAAAATATATTTGTCTCATATAATATTGTTTGAATTCTTTCAATAAAGATTATAAACAACTGTTGGTCTGATTTTTATGTGTTGATTACCGGCTCTTCCTTTTGTCTCCATGACAAAAAAATTATAAAAATAGAATGTTATTGATCTATAAATAAATTTTTCAGTGACCCGTATGTAAAATATGTTTATAGCTGTTTCTGTATATGCAAAGTAGTAAAGGGCCCTTTACATGTTTCTGTTTGACGCGAGTGTTGTACATGACAAAATTTAAGAAATAAAATTAATTATTGTTCATTAATAACAAAAATAAAATGTTAATTAAACATATAAAAGTAAAAATAAGACAATACGATGTAAAAAAAAAAAACAACAAAACAATGCATACATGGTAAACTCTGACCTTTTGTCACGTGCCATTAAATCGTTTGTCGTCTATAACTACAACAACTTCATTTGACAGGGCCAGTTATGTAATAAAACGGAATAATATAATAGAAAGGAATGAAAGCGTTATTAAAGCATGACTGCCAAAAGTCTGCCAAATGACTGCTACGTTTAAATGACACTGTGATAGGTACAAATCATGTAAACAAAGTTGCACAGCTAAATGTTTGTAATAAATCCTTGAAATCTACTTTTCGTCTACTAGTTTAAAATTACCACCAAAAGATATTCATGCGCAATTTGTCATTTGGCAAATGTAAATGACTTGTATATAGAAATTTTCAGCAATGATATATTTCATACAATTGTTCTTTAACATCGTTATCAAAAGCCCAGAAAATAAAAAAAAAATGTAAGGCTTTCCATTGAGCACTATTTCCAATGTGCAACGTCATTGATTTTGGGTTGTTCAACGATCATTTAACGTTATATTAGACATACTTGATAAGGGCAATGGCACATATTTTAGTATTCCGAGGGAAAAGCAAATCTAGAGTGCTCGCATAATGCAGCTTAAATGCCTAAAAATATAATTTTCTCTGTCCTAAATGGCCATATTGTTTTGTCTCTGACCTGCAAACTTTCTCTAATTTGAATATGAAAAACTAAATAAAAATGTTGTAAAGGACAAAACTTATTTTCGGGATAGTGCTTGTCACTGGCACCAGAAAAAACAGTTTGTTGATAAAATGACAGAAAAGTTCTGTGCTTTACAACACAAATCTCACGAGAAAAACTTTAACTGTTGACAAAATGGCATACTTTTTCTTAAGTTTTGGGATAAAATTGATCTATAAATAGCTTTAAAGGTATGGTATTTTCAACATTTTAGGGATTCTGAAAGGCTGATACAATGTATTGTACGTCTTCTAATCAATTCTTACTTGCTTGGTGTACGGAATGGTGTTGTAGGTGAAAAAATTGCCGGTTCCAGATGAGGCAGTTGGCAAATATTTTCCTAAACAGACTTGATAGGGCTTAATAAGGGATTCTGAGCCAGTCAAATCAGACAATCGCTCGGACTCGGAAATTTATCCCAAAAGTGATTACAACAAAACAAGAACATCTTTCATTGTTCAGCTACAACTCAAAATGTAAAGGTATCCAAGCTCTATTATTGTCGGTACATTGGTAATTTTTGGAGAAATACTCGTGCTGCACAATCACTAAACTTTCGAACTTCATGCATGTTATGTTAACGGCTTACGCACCTGCAAACAGTACAAGGGCAACGTAAATACCCAAATAAATCCAAAACCCTTTGTCTTCATATGTCAACATATTTTCTGCTTTAAATGTGACATTATTACAATGAATTGTGTCCTTGTCAATGATTGTACAATTTACAAAAGACATGCTAGATGAGGTTTTACGTCCTGCTATTTTTTTGTTTACATCGATCCGGTAAAAAGGGCAAGGGCGAGTAACTCTAAAACGGCGGGACTTTCACGGTATATCCATATCCAGAGGAGCAATTTAAATTAGTAGAATACTATAACGTACTGTCCATAATAAACCCAAAAGTAAATAATTATAAAAGAAGGTAGCTCATCTGATGAATGTTGCTATAGTATAGAAACATGTGTTGTTCCAATCTAATTAAAATTAATTGTATAGATAAGATTTAGAAGATAAAACTAGAGTCTCCAAGATGCCAGAATCATATGAATGGGTAAATACTCCTATGAGGAGTTGAATAATGATTTTGACCTTAGTAGATCTTGTCTTGCTTACTATTTTATTTCATCTGCTATACTTTAAACGTTATTTTAGCTAACATTGAAAATAAAATGCTTCGCTGAGCGCAGCCTGATACGACTGCAGAGGTCGAACCCTGAACAGTTGGGGCAAATTTGGACACAATATTCAAGCTTGATACTGTCTGAATTTGGATTGTGATCAAATTTTTGACATAATATATGTTTCTGACACAAAATAAATGTGGTCAAAGATCTTATAAATCCATTGCGCAATACTGTGCAATTGAAGATTTCTTCTTGAAACTTTTCAAAAATTCGAAATTTTAAAAATTTTGAAAAAAGTATGAATCCTTAAAAAATTCCTCCCAACTTTTAGAAACCCCTTGAGCAATAACATAAAACTCAATCCCAGCCTTTCCTTTGTGGTATGGAACCTTGTAGTACAATGTCAAAGAGATCCATACACTTACACACAAGTTATTGTCTGGAAACTAGAAAAATGCTTGTTTTTGGCCCCTTTTTGGCCCTTAATTCCTCAACTGTTGGCCCCATAACCTCTAAAATGTATACCAACCTTCTACTTGTGGTATTAAACATTGTGGTACAATTTCAGAGCAATCGAAATACTTATACACAAGTTATTATCCTGAAACTAGAAAAATGCTTGTTTTGGGCCCCTTTTTGGGCCCCTAATTCCTAAACGGTTGGGACCATCATCCCCAAAATCAATCCCAACCTTCCTTTTGTGGTATTGAACCTTCTTAAAAAATTTCATAGAGATCCATTCACTTTAACTAAAGTTATTGGCAGGAAACCAACCTGTCTTCGGATGACGATTCAGACGATGACGACATCATACCATTATACAATCCCAAAAAATTTTTTGCGGTCATATTAAAATCCGTAAAATTGGTCTTTTTACAACAATGACTCCTTTGAGGTTTGATTGATTGATTGATTTCAACACTATTGTGCTATTTCGTGATGGTCAGTTTTTATTGGTGGAGGAAGCTGGAGTGCCCAGAGAGAACCACCTACCTTCGGTAGGTAAACTGACAATCCTAGTCAATTAAGATTGGAGTCAATTGCACCTGCCAAGTGCGGGATTCAAACTCACAACCTCAGTGTTGACTGGCTAGTGATACAGCTGCTCGACTACTTCGAACACCGAGGCCCCTTCATACTACTGAACAGAATGACTAATATTTAGTCAGCAGCTTGACAATGATGAGTTGTAAATTATGATGGTTTGTCGGATCTGTCAGACCCCTCTTTCCTGTTTTCCGGAATTACAATTGGAGAAATTGACCTATTGGTTTACATAAATTTTGACTTGGATATTGTCTCATTGGCACTCATACCACATCTTCTTATATCTAATTAAGGAGTCAATTGACAATTTCACTGATATTGACTTATTTGTAGATATTCTTATGTAGATAATGTCTAGTTTTCTGAGTATTTGAAAATTGCTGATGTTGATAGAGAAAGAAACTTGTTGCAAATTGAGATGATGTTATGACAAACATGCACATTTTCACATCCCCGTTTCCATTCTCAATTTTACATGCTGAAATGTCTTGCCTGCTTAACAGATATTATTGAATTTTATATTTAGAGTCTAACTCTTTAATATCAAGTATGTCTTACTACAGGGATCACATAAACATAACATTACATAGACCAATGAACCATGAAAATGAGGTCAATGTCAGATGAATTCTGCAAGATGCATGTAAATCTTTCAATCATTCTATACACCAAATATTAATGATCTATTGCTTAAAGTATCTGAGAAATGAATCTAACCAAGAAAAACATCATTGACCAATGAACCATGAAACTGATGCCAAGGTTGAGGAACCCTGCCAGACAAAGATGTTAACCTTGCAATAAATCCATACACCAAATATAGTTGACCTTTTACTTATACAAGTATCTGAGGGAACCTTACCATGAAAATTTAACATTGACCAATGAACTATGAAAATGAGATCAAGGTCAGACAAACCCTGCCAGATGGACATGTACACCTTATAATCATTCATGCATCATATATAGTTGACAAATTACTTAAATATTATTTGAGAAACAGACCTCACCACCAAAACTTGATGTTGAACAATGAACTATAAACTGTTAACACAGAGATATGTCTCGCCTATTTGTTATTTTGATAATGCAAATGTTGAAATTAAAATAGCAATACTTTAACATGTAAGTTATGCAAATATTCAAAGTCAATGAACCATGACTGAAGTTACAGGGCTAAACCATCTCCATGGAAATGAGATGTGCCAATGCTAATACAACTGCATACCAAATACCATTGACTTTTCATAAGTCGTTCCCTTTAAATAAAGCTAAACACAAACATTAACTTATTAACTATGTAAAAGTTTCAAAGTCAATGAACCATAATGAGGGGGTGGGGTTGTATAATCTCCATGGAAATGAAACTTGCAAATTCAAATACATTTGCGTATTAAATATCATTGACTTAAAATTAGAGGTTCATCTTTAACCGACCTAATCACAAACTAATACATGTAAACCAAGCAAAAGTTTCAAGGTCAATAGACCACAACTGAGGGGTAAGGACCAAATATTCTCCATGGAAATGAGATGTGCTAATGCTTATACAACTGCATACCAATTATCACTGACCTACCACTAACGGTTCCTATCAAACTGACCTAATCACAAACTAATACATGAAAACTAAGCAAAAGTTTCAAAGTCAATAGACCATGACTGAGGGGGTGGGGCCAAATAATATCCATGAAAATGAGATATGCCAATGCTTATACAACTGCATACCAAACATCATTGACCTACCACTAGTGGTTCCCCTTTTACTGACCTAATCACAAACTAATACATGTAAACTAAGCAAAGTTTCAAAGTCAATAGACCATAACTGAGGGAACGGGGCTAAATAATCTCTATGGTAATGAGATGTGCCAATGCTAATACAACTGCATACCAAATATCATTGACCTACCACTAGTGGTTCACCATAAACTAGACCAAATCACAAACTAATACATTGTTGATGCCGCCGCCGCCACCGCTGCCGAAAACAGCATACCTATGTCTCCCTTTTTGACTCCTTAAAGGCGAGACAATAAAAATGAGGTCAAGGTTAGATGAACCCTGCCAGGCAGACATGACTTCATACTATCATTCTATACACCAAATCTAGTGGACCTTTTGCTTATAATATTTGAGAAATATATTACCCAAACTTAACATTGAGCAATGAACCATGAAATGAGGTCAAAGTCAGATGCACCCTGTCTTACAGACATGAAGACCTTACATTTATAAACTGATAAACCAAATATAGTTATCCTAATACTCATAATTAGTGTTAAAATCCTGTGTAAAAAAAACTTTACATTTTTTAAACAGTCAGTGAACCATGAAAATAGACATATACCAGAAGGAAACTTCACAACATACTATATCTGTATACAAGATATGAATAATTCAGGTCTTGTACCTTTAGAAATATAAAGCTTTTTATACATTGTGACTTGGATGGAGAGTTGTCTCATTGGCACTCATACCACATCTTCTTATTTTTATTTATACTATATACAGATAATTTATGCCTCAAGGGAAAGCTTCACTGTGTCTTGCATTCTGTGACATTTGTCACAATCAAGAAAATGGGTTTTGCTCATTGTTGAAGGCTGAATGGTGACCTATAGTTGCTTAAATACATTTCACTTGGACTTTGTTTGAAAGTTGTCTCATTGGCAATCATACCACATCTCATTATTTTATATGTCATGTATATAGTAGAATAAAACTTATTTTCAAAAAAAAAAAAACATCAGTTTGCTTACAACAATAAATTTTATTTTTAACAATTTTCCTGTTTTTCAGTAACAACATATACAGCAATATAATAAAAGGTTTACGCCATTATTATACATAACTCATAAAATCATTGGTTATTTTCCCTTAATAGTAGTAACATTTATAACTGTCGCATGGAAATGCATAAACATAAATAGACAAGAATCTTTGAACCAAAGAATTTTTCACATCAATATAACTAAACAATGTTTAAGAACAAATAGAACACATTTTTACTGTTGTTACTGGGTTTTTTTCTGCTGGTCAGCTTTGTAGCTGCTTTATTGAGATAAAATTCTTTTCTTAATCAGCAGCCATTTAAAACATATCATAAATACAGAATAATATTTCTAAATGTTAAGAAGGTGGTCAAAAGCGGTTATAAAATATTTTATGAGGTAAATAGATAATAAATAAGCTCCTAATAATTAATTTGAAAGACTTTTTAAAAATGTACTTTTGAACAATTGTAAATATACTATATCATAATTAAATCTGGCCATATAAATTTGATAGTTTGAAATAATAAAAATAAACAATTATAAAAAATATAAGCACTGATTGTCAGACTTAATATAACAGTACTGGCTAATAGGTGCTTAACTGTCAGTCCATATTTAAAAATACCTGCCTTGCTCTCTGTCAGAATAATTTTTAGTGATGGAGAAGAATGATTCTTCTGATTGTTTCAAATAAAAATACTTGAAGGTATCAACGTTACCCTTTTAATCTTATCCAATCATTCATAGATTACAAATTTTTCTCCCTTTACCTCTTAAAAAATCATCTTCCTGTCCTCAGACAGTACTTTATCAATCATATGGCGTAACCTGTCTTCAAGGCCCCATTAAACTGCAATCATAACAAAAACTAAAACAAGCCTATTTTTTAGTTCCTTTATTGGTCTGTGCCTCTATCCTTAGGTGATTAATCATAAAAATTAACCTTATAAACAACAACAAATAAACATTAGTATATTAAAACAAGCCAATTATTCTCTAGTCCCTTTATTGTTCTGTGCAACTATCTCTAAGTGGTTAATCCTAAACAACCACCAATGATAAATTTTATCTGAATCTTTTATCAGCCTTGTCACCCTTTGTCTGCCTTTGCAGAAAATACAGGATTCTGTAAAATTTTGATGTCACAAAGGGAAATTTGTGATGTAACAGCACAAAACTAATTGTTGCATGATGTCAATAGTTCAATTGTTCCATAACTAAGCTCACGTGAAGAGAAACCCACGAAATATTGTTAAAGGAAAAGTCTTTACACAAAACCATACCAATGATACAGGATAATTTCCACAACTCAAGGAAGTTCTTTTCCTACTAAACAAGGAGTACAATAGATAAAATTTTGATGACAACTTGAATATTGTTTCACAAAGCACATAAGACTGACAGGTAACATAACAATGTACAACATTTACACAAATGTAAGTCCAGGAGTGAGTACATCTACTTTGAGCAAAGTTCTTATGTCTTCAATAATGTGCAAATATCAACAAAGTAAATTAAACAAGGAATGAGTTAATGTCAAATTGACAGCCAACCGGGTTTTTTGAAAGGCACTTTCAAGTTTTTTGCCCTGCCACATTCAATCATCAATGCCTATTTTCCAATCAATCATGGATCATAACTGCTGAACAGCAAAAGTCAAAATCATCAATTTGAAATTGACCTCCATTTTCTCATCAGTAACAACATATTAAAATTTGAAAAGCAATGGTTGAATGATTCATAGATTATTACACGGGAACGACATAAATTGCAATTCTAAAATCTATCAAGGACCATAACTCCTGAACGGCAAAAGTGAAAATTGTCAATATCAAACTTGACCTCCATTTTGTAATCACTAACAACATATTAAATTTGAAAAGCATTGGTTGAACAGTTCATAGATTATTACACAGAAACTATATAAAGTGCAATTTTAAAATCTATCAAGGATCATTTCTCCTGAACCATAAAAGTGAAAATCATCAATATTGAACATGACCTCCATTTTGTAATCACTAACAACATATTAAAATTTGAAAGGCATTGGTTGAACGGTTCATAAGTTATCGCGTTTAAACTCCTGGTAGCCGCCTGCCGCCCACCAAGGCCATACTTCACCAAATTAATAGCCGAATGAACTTTGATATCAAAGTGGACAAAGCCAGTAATGCATGTGAAGTAGGTCATACTGACCTACAATTATAATCTGGTTGCAAACCAACTTGCGTACTAAAAGTACCTAAATCAAAGTTTAGAGGATCCTTCATCACACAGCACCCGAGAAATAAATCTTGATGTTCATATGAACCATTGTTATTGCATTAAAAATGGATTGAATTGACTCATTCTTCTCTAATTACTGACCTTTTTTTTGATGTGCAGCTGCATGCTATATTACTAGTTCGAACGTCTTACAAAACATGTATACTTATTTGATATGAACAAACAAAAAATCTGAAATTGATGGTATTTCTAGATTGCACTGTCCTAAATATCTCAGTACATTGTTTTTTGTTTTTTTTTTTACAGTTTTGGTTTACTATGAATGTTGACCAATGATTGCCCTATAGCAATAATCATGCAAGGATTTCAGATTGTATTACAACCATTTTTAAGATATAATTATATTAGCCTGTACATCTTCCCTATTATAATAAATTTGTTATACAAATGAGTAATAAGGAATAATGATTAGTTTTAGACATGTGAAAAAAAGTGATATAATGATAAACTTTTTCCTTAGTATAGCAATATAATAATAAAAGTACAGAAGCTATTGATGTGAAACATTAAATTAGCTAACAAATTGTTCTGAGTTAATGAACAAGATATAAATTTGGTCTCAGAAAAGAACACATTTCTCAATTTCAATATGATGATCACTAAAATCAAATCTAACAATACATCAGTTTCAGGCTATAACAAAGACAAAATCTAATCATTGATTTGACTCATAAAACCAGCTGTAATAGACGTATTTACACTTGTATGCAAATTTGTCCGCCATTACATAAAATCACACAGGTTCCCGTAAACTTTGACATCATAATACAAAACATTTGACGTCACAATTAAAATGTGATTGTTGCCTGACGTCAAAAGGTGATTCTGAGTAGATCTAAGGTCATTCGGAGGCAAAATATAGCTAAATACCAAAAGTGTAAATACGTTTATAAGAACCATGACAGACATGATTATACAATATTAACTGACACATATAACATTGGCAGTGATGTCTTTTACATTACAGATTTCCAGAGTTCATTTAACATATGCGCTTCTATGCTGAAGTTTCACAACACTCTTAGATTGTTTAGAGATTTTCAATTCCAGGACATAGCTGGTTGGCTGTACATTTACCACCAGTAGACACAAAATCTGGTAAACAGACAAATCTTCTAACTTCAAGGTCATCTGAAGGTGCACAATGTGGTACTTCTATAAAAAGAAAATTTGAATTGTTGTAGATTGTGTAAATCATCATCACCTAGAAGTAAATCTACAGTAAACTGTAAACTGTGGTTTCATCATTATTCGTTGGATACCAATTTTCGTGGATTTCATGGGTACAGGTTAACCACAAATATAATTATTATACTTCATGTCAAAATGCCAGATTTTGGTTGGTTAATACGAGGGAGACAATTAACTCTATCCCATGGCAAATACTCTATTACCCTTCACAGAGACGCTTGTTCAAGTGTGCGCTTTAATAAATACAGATGATTGTTATGTACAAGACGACATAGTTTGTTACTTTGAATTTGAAATTTAATAGACAGTAATAACAGAACATTCAGTATAATAAATTAAATAACACATATCTGAGAGGGTGATAGAGCAGATTGTTACCCCTCGAAAAGACATTGTCAACCTTGGCTTCGTCTCAGTTGACAATGTTTTCTCGGGTTACAATCTGCTCTATCACCCTCTCAGCTATGTGTTATTTATATAATGTTCAACGAAGTACATATTTTTCACAGGCTTGTATACAGACTTTGACAAATCCAAGAAAATACAATTTTTCCTCAATCCACGAAAATTGGTATTCACTAAAATAAATGAATCCACAGTCTTTAACCCCACCATATGGTCATGTGCTTGTGCAGCTAATGTTTTATTTTTGTAATTTACTTAAGGAATGACTATAGTTTTTTTTCTGTCTATGGAGAAATAACATCAAAAATGGCATGTACACTGAATAATTTTGCCTTAATCCACAAAAATTAGTCAACAAAAATTAGTCTCCACAAAAATATATGAATCCACAGTATACAGTATAAAGTAGGGATAGCTATGGTATTTATGAAGCTTAGAGACAGGTTGACAAGACCAAGTTATATTGACCTCTTTGCTATAAAAAAAAATGTTTTGGATTTTAAAAAAATGAATTCCAGCATTTTGAAGATTTCAAAAATTTAAGGCATGTTAATTAGACAAATCTTTAATTTCTAGACATTTTACATAATTTCAATTTTATAGTCATAAGTCAGATATATACCTTAATATCAATGTATTTAAATGAGATTGAACGTATCACCTGAATGTTTCCTGCATTAGTTAAAATCCTGTTACTGTGAAAGTACTTTAATTCGTGGGTATCAATTTTCGTGGTTAGAGCAAATGTTACATGTTCGTGGGTTTTTAATTTCGTGGATTTTAGTTTTCTAAAAAAAAAAAACAAATAGAGTGTAGAATTGAAGCCATTAGAAATGAAGATTACAAATTGTCTCTATTGAAGGAAATTGCAAAGTAAACATTTAAATTATTGCACCCGTGTATATATGACACTAATTAACCTGAGATCGAGTGATCAACAGATTAAAGACCATCAAAGGTGTTAATTAGGCCATAAACATGTCACTTAAAGAAAACAGTTACATAAACAAATGCTATAAATGTACATTGGATTGTAAAATTGATTTTTATCAAAAGCAAGCCCAGCATGAAATTGTTATTTCCCGTACACATGGTACAAGAATTATGAGGATATAAAATGAACACTTTATCATAGCATATCATCACTGGAAATCTGACTTTCATCGATCAAAAATATTTTTTATGAGAATTAAAAGATCAGAAGTTGTACAGTTTATTTTTAAAGATTAAATGGGTATAATCCTGCTGCAGTTGTGGTTCATAGTGCATTTGCCCTGAGACTACTATTATAGAAGTCTCAGATTTGCCGATATTCAATGTATTCTCTAGATCATATCGGTAGTCAAACCTACATGGGGAATCTTTTCATGTCTTGATTTGGACAACAGTTGTTATATTTCGTTGGACACTTAAATTCGTGGATAAAGTCATCCACGAAAACCACGAAAATTGGTTCCCCACGAATAAAAGTACTTTCACAGTATATAATAGTATTCTATGTTAATGTATACACTGTAATGTTTGTTAGCTAGAATGGTTTATTCTCGATTGTCCCACTTTTTAAAATTTTAGAATTCTGATTGTCCCACATGAAAAGTTCTGATTGTCCCACATTATTTTTTGAAATAAAATATTCTTAGATATACAATGTAACTGTTGTTTGTTTTGATAAATAAACAAGAATTAATTATTGCACATTAAATATTAATTTCATAAAAGTATAAAAATAAAATGTTTTTTTAAATCATTAGATTAATGCACTTTTGATTAAATAAATAAAATATTTCTGATTTATGAAATATATCTACAATGTTACGTTATTTATAAAACAAATGTCAATACCGTAATTTTAATTACATTTTCTCTATAAAGTTTTAAAATATATTCGAAATAATGCATGCAATTTAACAAAAAAAGGTATAAACTCGTTTACATTCTACACTCTACACGAACTTGTTGGTGGAGAGATGTTTCCAGTAGTCTTTGCAATTTTAGGGAAGTAAGAGGACATTAATACAACATTCTCTGCGTTATTGAAGACTGCTAACACCCAACGTCAGATTCACCTGAACCCAACAAATTTCTTTATTGATAACGAATCTGCTGTCTGGAATTCTGGCATATCAGCCTTTCCAATAATCACTATTAAAGGTTGTTTTTCCAATATTCCCAGTGTCTTTGCCATAAAGTGCAGTCAATAGGACTCATCACCAACTATAAAGAAGAACCAGACTGCCATCAAAAATAAGAAGATGTGGTATGTTTCCAATGAGACAACATCCCCAAGAGACCTAATTTATGTACAAAATAATGGACGAAAAACAAAAAGTTACACAGCAACAAACGACAACCACTGAATTACATGCTCCTGACTTTGGACAGGCACATACAGAATGTGGCGGGGTTAAACTGGTTTGAAGGCTCCAACCCTTCCACTAACCTGGGACAGTGTTGTAACAGTACAACATAAGAATAAACTATAGTTCAGTTGACAAAGGCTTATCTCATGAGATGGGTACAAACAGAAATAAATCTTACAAAAACACAGAGTGGACGTGGACGGCTACTTATGCATCCCACAACAAAGACATTAAGTACAGATCTAAGAGTTCTCGCAGTTACTGACAGCTAGTTCAAAGCCAATAAAAAACTTATTAAATCAAAGTGCTGGATAGCACCTCTGGGAAGTTTGCATCTGTAGATGTGTATTTTTTCAAATAGATTATAGATGTGTATTATTTTAAATATGTATTCAATCACAGCTTTGATATTTTTAACTAAACCATTTTCTTTTTTTCATAAAAGTTTTTCATATAAAATTTTGATACTTTCTATTGCAACCTTGAACTGTTGTTCTAAAATAATCAAATATACAATAAGCTCTGTTAATTTCTTTATGTGCCCATGCCATATCTAGGGCCTGTGATTTTATAGTATTTTTTCCATTCGTAACTGGGCATAACCCTAACAACAACAGTAAAATGACGGCACCGAAATCCAAACTTGATCTTGGTGTTGTGGTTAAAAGTATTTTGTATAAGTTTCGTAACAATTGGTTGAGGCACACTAAAGTTAGAGCATGGAATTGAAAAAATCGTAAGTGTTCATGAACCCGGTGTTTTGCCTACTTTTGCTGTTAATCACAGGCTCAACAAAATGAGGAAAAATTAATAAAAATATTCCTCTCTATACTATCTTTTGATTGTAAGAAGCTTCTGTCCAAGTTTGGTAAAAATCCAGGATAGTTTATGAATCTAATAAATGTTTTAAAAAATAACTGCAGACTGTATGTAATGTTAACTGGAAGAAAAGCTAAGTCCATTAAGTAAAATACGGAAAAACAAGAACAAAATTTTAACTAAATTTCCTTCTAGATACTAGCTTTTGATCATAAACAAGCTTCTGTCCAAGTTTGATACAAATCCAGGATAGTTTAAGAAAGTTATTAAAATTTTAAAACTTTAGCCACAGAGTGAATGTAATGTTTCCTGGCAGAAAAACCAAGTCCATTTATAAGTAATATACTGAAAAAATGGATTTTTTTTTAACAAAATTTACTTCTAGGTACTATTGTATGATCATAAACAAGCTTCTGTCCAAGTTTGGTAGAAATCCAGGATAGTTTAAGAGAGTTATTAAAATTTCAAAACTTTAACCACAGAGTGAATATTTGTGGATGCCTCCGCCGCTGAAATGTAGGATCGCTATGTCTCGCTTTTTCGACAAAAGTCAAAGGCTCGACAACAACCAGTTTTAAATTTGTAAATAACTGTAAAGGGCATAACTCTAGAACAGTAAAACTGACGCCACTAAAACTCAAATTTAATCAGTGTTTTGTGATAATGAGCATTGTGTATAAGTTTCATAACATTTGGTTGAGACAAACTAAAATTAGAGATCGTAAACAAAAATTCAAGCAACTTTTTCATTTGTTAAGGAGCATAACTCTAGAATTGTAAAATCGACGCCACCAAAATTCAACTTGACCTGTGTTTTGTGGAAATAAGCATTGCGTATAAGTTTCATATAATTTGGTTTAGGAAAACTAAAGTTAGAGAACAGATGGGATGTACGGACGTACATACAAGTAAGGGACGATAAATTCTTACAGAAGAAAAGGGTAAAACTTAATACAGTGGAGACATAACAATAGCAGTATGACGACATGAATAAAAGTTTATATACACTAGATTCATAGAGGTGCTAATAACCCGGCTGTAACACATTTTATAGTTGATGCTGTGAAATTTAGCATTGAGACAATAACATTTGAGATTTTGGTTTGTCATAATTATTTGGACTAGCACTAAGAAAAAGAAAGTCATTTTCCTATTACATGGACAGATTTTATTTAATCATGTAAATAATTGCTACAGCACTTGTCTTGATACACTGAGTTATTCTAAGTAGAAGCTGACTTGTCTGCCTTATATCCTTGTAACGATTTGTGTACAAATGTAATTGTTAATCGTAACGCTGAGGAGGCTGCGATATGTATGAACTGTCGTTCAGTCAATGTTTTCAGCTGTCAGTTTGACCCATGTGACTGAGCATGCTGGACAAGTGAAGGTCCTTAAATCCACATTGGAATGTGAAATAGCTAGTATTTAAATAGCGGAATTTAAAGTTTTCAAATGTTTTGGCATCAAAACATTCTGATCGATGTTTTAACAAAACATGCACCTTTCTATCATAGCCGGTATTTACCTTTACTCATCGATGGCGTGTGACATAAGCCATATGATTATCGAGTATTTCTGTCACCTGTGTATAATTGTTCAATCAAACTTTTATCACTTGTCAATTATCCGAAGGCTTGGTCAAAACATATCAGTAATGTCAGCCATACGGGATTCTTTCGATACACTCAGACTTTTACTTATTTAATAATAAACATTTGTAAATATCGTACATAGTAAAAAAAAGCAGGGAAAATGTTCATTCATGAAATATTCATGAATGAATTAAACGCTGTCTCGCGAGATTTCTTTGATTTTCTCTTCAGTGCATGGCAGATCCGCAAGTAGTGTTTGTGATAGTTATTTTCAAAATGAAGTTAAATTCATCTGAACTGTCGGTGAACATTCATTCCTTTTTTATTCAAGCTGTAATCTTTTCAAAAGGACTCAAAATTTCAAAAGAATCTTCTTACAATCAGTATTCAAACACTAGTACTACATTATCTTGGAGCAGAACATTTGCGATAGTCTGTCACCGGAAGTTTGAGGCCGACGCCTAAGGAAAGTATTGCTATAGCAAACTTCCCAAAAAATCATGCATCTAAGACAAATTAATCACTATCTAAACAATTCCCAATTGTCCCACATTTAAACTTCCCAATTGTCCCACATTAAAACTTCCCAATTGTCCCACAAACATATTCCCGATTGTCCCACAAAATTTCATTACTTTTTTACCTATAATTTCAAAAAGTGGGACAATCGGGAAGACACTGTTAGAATGCATACTTGGTAAAAACTGAAAAGAAATGTTTGTAATCTTGTTGCCATGGCAACTCAGTAAATCACTATTAAAAAATCCATAAAATTAAAATATTCTATTCAATAATTGATATTTTTTTTCTAAAACACATATAATCAATAATCAGCACAAAATTTCAAAAGAATCATCAAATTTATAAAACATTTATGTAATTCAGTAAAACTGATCAATAAATATATTTCTAATGAAGGCAGGATATAAAAGCATAAATAAAGCATCTTATGTTATGTGCTTGTGGAGTGTAATGATGTTATTTAGATAATCAAATCTTTTTTTCAAAACATTTGAAGTTTTGCCTTTTGGTCAGCAGAAATTTGTGTTTTGTAAAAATTTCATTACTACTCAGAAATGCCCCCAACCACTCAAGGCACGGCATGAAAATAATGGAGTTTGCATGACATTATTCAATATACAATATAAATAAATGCATAAATATTTTACCTTTTCCTTTGAAACTCTCTATGACCTTATTCATGGCACTAGCACATTCATTTGAAGCCTCTTTATGGTTTACAATTGGATGTGGATAATCTTTCCCTACAATACAATAAGCCTTCTGTTGCACTGCTAATGGAGCCTTCCATGGTTCAAACAAATACCGCAAAGGCATATCCTTCAACACTGGCAAGTATCGTCTGTAATGAAAGTATACTGGTAATCACAATTTTGCAATAAAGTGAGAGATATTTGTTTCTTGGATGAAGACCTTTTAACAATTTTTCAATTATCAAACACTGATGACTAATTATAGAACTACAGAAATGTATTAATGTGATTCATGCTCCCATATTGAATACATTAACAAGAGCTCTGAGGAGAATGAATCGCTCATATGGGGAAAAAATGCTATAAAAATACTTAAATCAGTATTAGGATATAAAAAAAAGTTATTTACAAATCTTCCAAGCCCCCCTCCCATGAATTACTTTGGATTAATTTATTTTTGTGGGTACCAATTTTTTTGGATTGAGGAAAAATTGTATTTTCTTGGATATTTGATTTCATGGTTTTTCAAATGTCTGCATACAAACATATAGGAAATTTTATTTCATTGAGCATTTAAATCCATGGTTCACGTTCACCCACGAAAATGAGTATCCCATGAATAATAATGAATGCACAGTTGTAATTAGTCTTCAAAACATCAAGGACAAATGACAAGATTTACTGTTTCTCTAATATTTGTGCTATTTTCACATTTCTTGAGCGGTGTGAGAAAAATATTTCTCCTCACTAGTGAAATAACTGTTCTCGGCAAACGATTGGTCGAAATTTTAATTATGACGTCAAATTTTCTTGGTTTCTTCTGAATTTCCTATTGTGACATCATCATGAAAAAAGGCGACCATACCTGATGACGTCACATATAAGGCAGCAACCATTTGATTTTCTGGGGGGGGCTATGGATTTTTTTGGAAAAAAGTTTGTTTCAGTTTTGGAGAAAAATAATTTGTTTTTGACCCTGTGAAAAAAATTGTTTGTTTCACCCTCAGCTGCCACTATATGTAATGCTAAAATTGAAAGAAAAAAATTGTATTCGACTTGTCGCCCAAAAAATAGATTGTTTTTCCGGAAAAAAAATCCATAGCCCCCCCCAGAAAATCAAATGGTTGCTGCCTAAAGAACACAATTTTCTGCAAATCTTTGAAAAGGAAGGATAAAAATCATTAGAGAAACAGATTCCACCACTATAACTCGTGTATTAAGATATTTCTCCTCTCTCAACAGTTAAATTTTAATTATTTAAAAAGCTCCGCAAGCTCGCACTTTAAATATTAAAATTTAACTGTCTTAAGTGGAGAAATATCTTAACACACTTGTTGCACTGGTGGAATGTATATTTCCCTATATCCTTTTTTTAAAAGATAATACCCCAAACACTAAAATTTATAAAAAAAAAAGACATTTAGACAGCAAAAAACAGTCTTCAACAATAGACAGATGTGTATACAAAATATCAAGCTTTAAATCATCTCGTCTATAAAAGTCTTTAATAAATTAAACAGAAGCAATCAAAATCATCCATCAACACCAGATTTTCAAAAATACCAAAAAACATTAGGATATGACATGAGACAATCACTGACCTGGATCCTGACAGGTACATGAATATGTTACGAGGTTAAACTAGTTATTTTTAGATCTCAACCCTTCCCCTATTTTTAAATATATATAATCCTTTAACTGAACAGATTTAATGATATGTAAATATTTGATCTTTTTAACTATAAAGATATATCTTATTTGTACATTTTATTGATTAAACCGAATAGTTCTGTATTTGATGGTACATAATGCCTTTAACTAATTTTAAGTTTATAGTATATTTAAAAGTGTAACTTGTTATACTCCCCATCCTATCTTTTCTAAAGTTGCCCTGTTACAGCCCCCATTATATATCTATTCTAAAGTTGCCCTTTTACAGCCCCCATAATATATATTCAAAAGTTGCCCTGTTACAGCCTCCATTATATCTATTCTAAAGTTGCCCTGTTACAGCCTCCATTATATCTATTCTAAAGTTGCCCTGTTACAGCCCTGTTATATCTATTCTAAAGTTGCCCTGTTACAGCCCCATTATATCTATTCTAAAGTTGCCCTGTTACAGCCCCCATTACATCTATTCTAAAGTTGCCCTGTTACAGTCCCCATTATATCTATTCTACAGTTGCCTTGTTACAGCCCCCATTATATCTATTGCATGGATTGTCTGTTTTATTCCATATCCCATATATTTTAGGGTTGCCTGATATACTAACCCACACTTACTATACATAGGGTTGTCTATTAAACTCCTCTATACTGTCTATTTTATATGTTGCCTGATTTGTTCCCTCACCTTTTCTAATTAATAAGTATTTTCTGAAGGTCTGGATGGGGTTTACAGAATAGAGAATAATGAGCAAATACTACAGAAAATGGGCCAAAAAAGTAAAGAAAAGAGAAAAATAGGCAAATAAAATACAGAATAGAGAATAATGGGTTGCTTAAACGTAAAGAATAGAGAATAACAGGCAAAATTTATAAAGAAAAGGGGGAAAACAATTCAAGATTACAGAAATGAAGAACCCCCTTCCAGAACCTCTTATCTGATTTTTGTCTCCTGTCCTGTATAGTTTTAGTGTTACCTGATGTACTCTCCTGTCCTATCCATTCTACGTCCATATCCAACTGGGCAGAAACACTTTGGACATTGTAGGACCTTCTCAAATGCTGAACTGGACACCCACATCCAATTCCCAGCAGAAACTGACCAATCAGCATCAATTAAGTATTTCAGGAAAATCTATTAATTAGAACAAACAGTTAATGGTGGACACTGGACAGTTCTACAAATATTTCTTCGTATGATTCTATAAACAATTTGTAGATAAGCAACAGTTTTATAATTTGAAAACTTAAATATTTAAGACTTTTAATTTTCAGAATATTTGAAACTGACAAATAAGTAATTGTACATGTGGAATTAACGAGCCTGTAATTCGGTGGTTGTCGTTTGTTTCTGTATATCATAATTGTTTTTTGTTTACATAAATCAGACTGTTAGTTTTCTCATTTGAAATATTTTACATTTTTCATTTCAGGGCCTTTTATAGCTTGCTATGCTGTATGGGTTTTGCTAAATGTTGCAGGCTGTACAGTGACCTATAGTTGCTAACTTCTACATCATTTGCTCTCTGGTGGATAGTTGTCTCATTTCCAATCTTACCACATCTTTTTATTTTTATATGTAGAGTTTAAGTCAAAACTATTTAAAGGGGTAAACATTTTTTTGTAAATGTAAGATGTAAAACTATTAAGTTTGTCCAGTCTTATCCTTGTCTGTCCTCATTTATTATTTATTTAAGTTTTGCTATGTTATATAAAAATTGTTAATTCAAAACAAATCAAAACAAACCATAATAACAAAACAAACCAAAACAAAAACTCAAATTATTGATTTATTTACCTAGATTTGCTATTTTACTTACAACAACCATTTTATATTGGGAATCTGCAAATACAACGTTACTTTTACAACAGACAATCCAAGGTACCTCTCAATAACAATTTGGTCAAAACTGTCCAAAAAGGTTTCAAGGCAAAAGATTTCTATGCAATTTTGAAAAATTATGTTTAAAATTTGCACAACTGGATGACCATTAGATCAGTTACATCTTCTTTTATGAAATTTTCCAGCCTCAGTATCAGTTGTCAATTTGGATTACAGAACAGCAATAAAGAAGATCACAAATATATCATTAGCTAATGCTTTGTTGGAAGTTATACTTGCCGGGTTTATGGAATTTACTACAGATTTTGTTACAACTTCTTTTTTAATCCTGAGTTTATCATTTCCTTAAGTTTTGTTGCAAATAGATCAGAAATATCAGAAATGTATAAGTTTTCCAAAAGGTTGATAGCAGCTGTTCCATTATCTACAAGAATTTTAATTGATTTTATTATCATACTTTCATTCAATCTATAGTAACACTCCCAACCATAATGTATGCCTCGCTCCTACTAAATATATGTTTTGGCGGAGGCTGTACTTCTCATTTTCCATGACAGCCATTGTTTAAGTGTCTTTGAGCACCATAAAATTTGGCAAACAAATCCAATGTCCCTTTTAGAAATAGAATTATTATGGAGATCAGTCATTTAGTTATTTTTCAGTGACCCATCTCCATTAGTATGAATGTCTGAAATTTTGAATATTAATCTTGGTCATTCATGTTCAAAAATTGGTTAAGCCTGGAAAATATGACTGTTTCTGGTCCCTTGATCTGTACAAAAAAGCTTGGGCAAAATTTACCTTCAAACCATCTACCCAACTGATCCATAAATCTCCTCTGGTCAAAAAGCAGGCCACAGCATGTCTACCAACATGATGGATCCAGCCTTCATGTCTCAACTGGTTCATTATGGCATCAATCCATGGGTAACCAGTCTGACCCTAATAGAAATGGAATAATTAAAAGCGCCATCTGGTGTAGCTGGATTTGCCAACCTAGCCAAAAACAAATATTATACTATTGTAAATTTACAAGTTTTATTTTGAGCTTTTTATTGTGAAATCAATCTTCATCTACTGATGATGGTTCTTGAACATAAAGTATAAAATTTACAATCAATGATAAAAATAAAGAGTTTTAATCATAGCAACATTAAACCTGTCACATTTTCACTTTAAACAGAAAAACATAAAAACAAACCCGACATACCATTTCCCACTTTTTCAAAATTTCATCATTTCTATACCATGGAATGTTTAGACATATAGGGTTTCCTTCCATCTTATCGTAGTTTATATTGTTGGCTGACATCACATAAAAGTACTCTCTCCAAATCAGTTGACATGTCAAAGCATCTGGCTTACTTTCTTTGGGCTTGACCTAGATGAAATATGTAGCATGAATAATAATAAGAAATAAATATGAATAAAAGATGATTTCCTTACAGATTGTTCCATAAAAACACATACATGGGACCCAGGGAAGGCACTTTGAAATATTCATTATGGGTGAGTGCCAAGAGAGGCAAAGGATACCAAAGAGACATTCAAACTCATAAGACAAAAAAAAAAAAAACAACAAGTAAAGTGAAAATGTAAGTAAAATTCTTATTTGCCTCTAAAGGTAGCTTTCACTTTTTGAAATTGCCTTCCATGTATTTTTGAATGAACAGCCTTTAACTGTTGAAATCCAATACATGTCGTACCTTATCATACATTTATACAAAATAAATTATTATTATATATAAGTACTAATATTGGATCTTAGTTTTTTTTATAAAACCAAGGATGTGATAAAAATCTGCAGCATATATTTTGCTAGCTATAAAATTGAGTTGAGAAAAATAAATACTACAAAAATATACAAATATTTTTTTTTTTATTGATTTCTTCCCTTTCCTGTATGCTGCAAACGAACTAATTTTCATAATTTATTTAAGTAAATTTTACAAGAAGAAAAATAATATGAAAAAAATCGTTCTGAATGTGTCAAATTTGGATATTCCTTATATCAGGGTTTAAGGTAGGATTTTTAGGCCTTTAGTCACTTTAGCGTGATAAAAAACCCGACCTTTCTTGGGTAGCAGTTTAACATGATACTAGTAGAATTAGTTATTGCATAGGGTTTAATACATGAACAAAATATTTCAGTATTTCAGTATTATAGTAGTATACATGAACAAATAAAAATATAACAATTAAGATTAAAAAAAAAACAGCTGTATTTCTTCAAAAGATAAATATTGTATGTTTTTGTTTTGATTTGTATGTCTCAGAACAGGGACTAATGGGATTAATATAATGAATCTATTGGTCAATGTTCCTGTCCTTATAATTTGCGTATGGTCTGCATATGCTACAGAATAGAGAAAATGTTTTTATATTAAAAACAGAGAAAAATGGGTAAAAAAATCAAGAAGAGAGAAAAATGGGTCCTTTAATATACTAAGTGAGAATAGAGAAAATTTGTATAAAAAATAAAGAATTCAGTATACCCTATCCCCTCTCCCTAAACCCCTTTATTGGCACCATAACTCAAAAGACCTTCTAAGCCTATAAGTCCTACAGTCAGAAGTATGTAGACAGATCATGAGAAGGTATTTTAATACTAGGAAAAATTATAATTGAGTTATCTTTCTTGTATTCGGGTGTGCTCCTTCTCTTCCAAGGATTATACACAGTAGGAGCACATTTTATTAATGGCTGCCTGCTTTGTTATTATTATTTCTATATCAAAAGTGAGGACAGTCAAAGACAAAATACGTCTGAATTTTAACATTTTTAACGGAATTCAAGAAAAACAATGTGTTTGAATAAGTTCATTATGGTTTTTGTCGTTCTGTCAATTACATTTTCATCGTGAAACTACGATAAACATGTGATATGAACAATTTCATACAAAATGATGAAATGCCAACTGACCGATTCTATTAGTATGAATTGATTTTGATGATCATTAATGACCCATTGGATAAGCAGATTACCTGTAACAACAAATTATGACACCTGCTATATCCCTTGATTATCTTGGAGTCATAAATTGTCATAAACTTGTCACCAAGTAAAATTTTGCACAATTTATTTTTTTTTTTATAAATTTAAGTGATGAAATTGATCAGCAATACTTTCGTCATTTGGAAAATCGTTAGGTAAATGGCGAAAAATTACGAGCGCTAGCAAAATCACTGCCTTATATGAATGCAACAACAAATGAATAATATATATTTCTATGGAACAGAAGATACTCAAGTGCAATTAAGATAAATCTATGTTCTCCAGAGGCAGTACACATTATTTGATATATTGTAAATTAGAAACTATTGGGCTCATTTTTTTAATGCGAAACATCAAAGTTGACTTCAATGTCGAATGTCTGTGGTTCTCTCCAGACACAATTTATTTTCCTCCACCAATAATAACAGACTGCCACGATATATCCAATAGTGCTTAAAGTGGCATTAAACACCAATAATCAATCAATCAATGTGAAATTTGTGATGAAACTTTCAAAATAAATTTTTAATTGAAAGCTAAAAGGGAAGAATAAAATTTTAAGTTTTTAATAATGCACTCTGAATTCTGTTGCTATTTTCAATATCAAAAAGATCACTTGAACTGACTGAATGTAATTTCGAATTAAATCATGTAAATTGAGCTTGTTTGTCTAGTGTACTCTCCGAGAAGTTCTGATATGAATGCAAAGCTCATGAAAATGGTTACATTTGATACCAAGAGACATCATGTTAATCATGAAAATAAATTTTCTTGGAAACTTTCCTTTTTTGTCAGAGAAATTGGAAAATTTAATAGGAAAATTCCATATATATTTCAATAAATGACCTTTAAATACTTTTATTTTAGGGTGGCTGTCTCAGTGCTGTACATCCCACATCTCCTGTTATTATCATTTCTTGGAGATATTCATTCCTTCATTTGAAGTACCATGGTGGTATTATTTATCATTTAGAACCTATATATGGTACCTTTTCAAACAAGTCATGAATGGTCCAGTGGAACCTCCTGACAGACAAACAACCAAATCTCAAATGGGCACTCATACTCATTGGTTCTCCAAGCAGATCTGGACTGTACTGGTTTGGTAAGACATATCCATCCTCATATGCCTAAAATGAAAAAAAGAACTGCAATCAAGCAAATCTATGTGTGATATTCACATGCATTTGTTCAAGTCTTGAAATAAAAGCAGACCTGCCAACTTTCCCTACTTTGGTGGTATTATCGTGACTTTCATGCCTCAAATCGAATCCAGATATCAGGTTTGTGAAACAAGCAAAAATCATAATTTTCATAAACAAGTTTCTTGGATTTATGAAAATTAGGATGATGTTAGACTACCTATAGTGTATTTCCATTGTTAAGCAATTTTCTTTCAACTTACATACATCTTACATATTTAATATATATTTTCTGTAAATTCAGAAATTATTGCAAGGTTTTTGTTAATGCCAAATAATGGATCTTGATGAGTATGGCAATAAGAACTTGCATTCAAATATATGATATATATATCAATATGTAGATTTTCTTGAAATCACAATAATTTGTCTCACTTGTTGTTTGCTCTTTAAAAATCGCAATAATAAATGAACACAATAATTTTTGAATTAACAGTATATATTGAGAGAGAGTGATTTGTGGTTCAATGGGCAAATGTTTTCAAAAGCTTATTTTCTGTCCAATACATGGTACACTGTGTCATTTTTTAATAAAAACTTTTTTTCAGCAGAATTTATACATCTGAGGAAAAGGGGATGTTATTCTTTAAGCCAATGCCAATATACTTCTTTTTGGAAATATAAGTATGAAAATAAATAACTTTATAACTCAACAACAAATCCAAAAGTGAAGGTCCTTAAAAATCCTTAATTAGTTTTTAAGCTTCACTTTCAATATCTTACTTAGCTGGAGGCTCCAAGGAGTCTGAATATCTTACCTAGGACTCTAGGGAATATTAAGACCAATTTCATTTATTTCACATATCTATTTAAGATTTAAAGATAATGACTCATATGAGAAATCATTTAAAGAATTTGGTCAATTTTATTAAACCTATGCAGACTTGCTATGAGTTGCTGTCACTTTTAGGGTGATTACTCCTCTTTGTCTACTATAATGTTCAAGATAAAAGCAAAATATGGTGGAAAAATTGGTAAAATAGTCAACGGAAATAATTCCTATTAGGCTTCAACTAACATTTCAGTCATGTTAACCTTTCCTTGATAATGTCATGCTTATCGATGCTTTAATTATGCTCAAACATTTTTTTTTTTCTTGCTGATCATTGATTTTTGCGGTTGAGGTTATCTCTACCTACTATAATTTTTCACAAAAATGCAAGTAATGAATCATTGAAGGGCAATAACTAAAAATTGTAAGGGGTTCCGCGGAACCCTGTGTCTCGCATGCATTTGCTGCTGTCAATGTAAAAGTGTAATGTTGACCTAAAAAGTGAGTCCACTTATCAGTAAAATAGAGAATTAAAAAAAAAAATCAAACTTTTTCTTGGTCTTGAAGATTAGCGTCTGTCCAAGTTTCATAACAATCCATGAAGGTTTACAAATTTATCATGTCAAAAAAATTCAATCCCAGACTGTCTGTAAATGTTAACTGTAAAAACCTAAGTCCATTTATCAGAAAAAAAATTGTAAAAATGAAAAAAATATGGTTTCAAAAGTTTGCTTCAGACATTATCTCTTAATCATAAAAAAGCTTTTTCATAAAATTGTATGAAGGTTTGACTAAGTAATTGATGTGTAACAAACTTTAACCCCAGACTGTATCTACTTGTTAACTGTAAAAAAAACAAGTCCATTTATCAGTAAAATACGGGAAAATGAAAATAAATATTTAAAATTTTGTTCTGGATACTGTATTTTGGTCATTAACAAGCTTCTGTCCAAATTTCATAAAATTTCATGAAGGTTTGACAAAGTTATTGATGACTGAAAAACTTAACCTCAGACTGAGCTGAGTGTTAACTGTAAAACAAACTAAGTCCATTTATCGGTAGAATAGGGAAAATGAAAATAAATCTTTTTAAAATTTTGCTCTGGATACTGTATTTTGGTCATAAACAAGCTTCTGGCCAAATTTCATAAAATTCAATGAAAGTTTAAGAAAGTTATTGATGTCTAAAAAAAACTTTAACCACAGACTGAACCTAAATATTGACTCCACCAACGTTGACTGGAATCTAGGATCACTATGTCTCACTTTCTCGAAATAAATGTCCCAGGCTCCACAAAAATGGGAAAAATCCATTATCTAAGGTAATAGTTTCTATTAGGAGCTGACATAAATTAGTAAGAATCATACTATAGTTTATTGAGTGGTCTTACAATTTTGGTAAACATGGACAGTATTTGAGACTTTGGAATATTTCTGCCCTGCCAGTTTTTATCTATCTAAAATCATTTTCAAGATATTATAACTTTTTACAAGATAATTGCATCTTACCCCAATGCTTATTTCTAGCCATGGCAACCATGTTGGCTGGCAGGTGTGATTCCATGACAACTTCTTACAAAATATACCCAAAAGGATGAGTGTGACAAAAATTGGTTCAAATTACCCTAGCAGTTTCAGAAGTTTTTTTTTTTTTTAACTTAGTTTATTTCAAAATAATGTGTCACTGTTACCCCATCATACACTATTTTCTAAATTAAGAGATAGAAAAATACCTTTTTCTCTATGGCCAGTCTTTTTTCTAACAAGTCTAGAGCTTTGGTTTCTCCCCCCTTCCATTCATTGATCCTGTTGTTCTGTTCCTTACAATCAGGAAACACACCTTTAAATAGACATATTATACTATTAAAAATTATTTACATTCAGTAATGTTACTGTTATAAAGTTGAAATAACCAACGCAGCTTTAATAATCTATGTCTTATAAATTTATTTTTTTTCACATTCAAAATCTGTTACCAAACACATATAATTGCTAAATAAAAAAACACTATTTGCATTGTATGTACCTACCCACTGTTTGAGGTTTTGGGATACCAAACTTCTTCTCATGGTCCGGGTATACAGGAAGATCGATATTATGGAACACTGGGTAAGACACAGGTCGTGGAGGATCACCAAGGGCTGATGCCACCAAATTAAATAGACTGTAGGTTAAAGGTGGCATGCCATCATTCTTTTCTATGATTCTGTAATACAAAAATACATGACACATGAGAATCTATGATTGGATCCTCATCTTTGTATTGGCAGTATAAAACTAATTCTGCAATTCCAATATTTGCACAATTACATACATTTATTCTTGTGATTGTAGAAAAGTGGAAAACAATGTGAGATTGATTACAATTTTAGTAAATGTTGAGGACAAATAATTCTATCAAAATTTTAACGCATCTTTATTTTTGTGAAAACCTATCATGTCACAATTTTCAACATAAAAGAAACATGGCAAAATTTTCTGAGTAGAATCAGTATAGTCTAAGACTTCAGTTGATTCATCACCAACCCAAAACATTGAACTGTACAAGGTACATTATTCAAAATTCTAAAAGAAACAAAACTGTGAGCATACCACAGCTCCGCATGAAATGTTAAAGTTTTGTTATGGGGGGAGTCCGGAGACATAATTAAAATCATTTGGATAAATAAAATAGAGAGATATCCTGAATTTGGCGATCACAATACTGGTAGAAGATAGCTTTATCAAGAAAGTCAGTAAGAAGTTATATCCTAGACTTGTCCAATGTTTTGTTGAAAAGCTGATTGAACCATTAGTTGCAATATTCAACAGTTCAGTTATATTTTTTTTCATATTAAAACATCAACATTCTGCATTAAACATGTTAAATAAAACAACATTCTTTTTACATGATATACATGTTTTTTGGTGAATAAACAAATTAAGAAATAAATGGGGAATGAGTCCATGGGACACAGATGATGCCCCCACTTGCATATCATATAAATTTATAAAGGGACATAACTGAAGAACGATAAAAGTGACCCTACCCAAATTTGTACTTGATCTGAGTTTTGTTGTAATAAGTATTGTGTTTAAGTTTCATAATATTTGGTTGAGGCAAACTTTAGTTAGAGAATGGAAATGAAAAATTCAGCAATTTTTCCATTTGTAAAGGGACATAACTCTAGAATGGTTGAAGTGACACCACCAAAAATCAAACTTGATCTGTATTTTGTGTTACTGAGCATTGTGTATAAGTTTCATAACATTCGATTGAGGCTAACTTAAGTTAGAATGGAAACAAAAAATTCAGCGATTTTTCCATTTGTGAAGGGGCATAACTCTAGAACGGTTGAAGTGACACCACCAAAATTTAAACTTGATCTGTTTTTTGTGGTAACAAGCATTGTGTTTAAGTTTCATAACATTTAGTTGAGGCAAACTAAAATTAGAGAATGGAAACCAACTTTGGGACGTATGGAAGTACAGAAGGACAAGGGTAAAACTTAATGCCTCCTCCGCTACGGCAGGGTCATAAAAATGTCCTTCAGCTACAAAATAATGAGATTTGGTATGATTACTAATCAGACAACTACCCATCCTTAAACGAAGAACCAGGATGTAAAATACTGTCTAGTTATCTACTATAGCAGGCAGTATACCTTTAAATTCAATAAATTTTTTAGTGCATTTATTATTGCGATTTTTCAACAATGGCCAAAAATGTTATATTTATAATTGTGATTTCAAGAAATGCAGCATTAATATGTTTTTATTATCGCAAAATCTATCCCAAAGAAATTTCTGCTTTAAAAAAAACATTGAAAAAATTTAGAAATTTTCGATTATTAATGTTTATACAGTACATACTTCATTGGTTCATAAAGGGTATGAGATACTCTCTCAACACATTCTATTTCCTTTTTCTCACAAAGTTCTTTTACAGCATCATCTCTTTGTTTCCATACTGCTTCAGGGTCCTGCTCAAATGTTAGCTTTGTCACACCCCATTCCTATCATAAAATATACAATAAATGTAAAGATACAAAAATCAATGAGTAGATACAAAACTTTGGCTACAATGTATCAACTTTATATAAACAAAGCAAGTATGAAGATCATGAAGCATGTGTTGCAAAACTGTTTACAAAATACCATGGATACGGTCTTTTGATCATTAAAAAGCTAGCTTCTGTCCATTTTTCATAAAATTCCATGAAAATTTGACAGAGTTGTTGATGTCAGAAAAACTGTTACCTTACTTAGACTGTATCTTAATTGTTAACTGCAAAAAAAAAATATGTCAATATATCAGTGATATAAGAAAAAATGAACAAAAATATTAATTTTCAAAATTTTACATTGGATACTGTCTTTTGATCATAAAAAAGCTTCTGTCCAAGTTACATTAAAGTCCAAGAAGGTTTGACAAAGATAATGATGTCCAAAAAAGTTGAAGCCACCGCCAACAGAATGGAGGATCACTAATGTGAGGGTACCCAAATTGCACCTATTTTGATAGTTTTTTCACCAACATTTATTTAAGAAACAGACAAAATTTTCAAATCTAAGTTTATTATGTAAATGTGTCCTTATTTACTATATAGTTCCACTCACTTTAATTTTGAATCTATACTGAATCACCGAAAAATGGGTTTGAACCGACCTCCATGGGACCCAATATTCTGTAATGAGGAGTACTTAAATTGTGCCTATGCTTAATTTTACTTCAGTAAAAAAATAATGGAACAATATATTTTGCTTTATTTCTCCACATTTTTAGAACAATTTGACAGTTGTCAATGCTTTCTATGAATTTTGTAAGAAATGGATGTCTGTGACACATTTTAACTACACATTTATAAAAATTGACTTTTTGTGGAAGTTGCATGTGACGTTTCAGTAAATTTTTCTTTTTTTAGTGGCTTCTTCATCTTTTGATATATAATGAGACCGTTTTGTGTGTATTCATGAAAATTAAGCTATGTTGAAAGACGAAAATAAAGGCAAATTATAGGTGGTGTTACATCTTACAAAGTCTATCCAATTTATTTTTGCAAAGAATTCTGCTTATGCCGGTGCAAGGGGCCGTCTTAAACTTGCAGTGAGGTGAGAGGTTTTTTGATCCGTGTTGAAGGCCTCACTGTGACTTTGAGATGAAGAACAGCAATAAAAGCACTGTTTCTTTGCTTTTTGTGTTTTTTTTTTGCTGTGCATGTACTGATTTTGTGTCATGGATGGATACCTCATATCCTTTGTTTTTCTATTAAATAATAAAAAAACAAATTGTTTAGTTTGTAAGAAAACCTAAAAGAATTTTGCTGCTTTTTTTTTCTTGGCTAAATGGGTGCAAATTGGGTACTGCGACGTTAAGTCTAGTTTAAAAAAGAAACAAAAAATGACAAAATCATAATCAAATAATTCTGTGATATTTATTCTGCTTTTATCAAAATTCTCACAGCAATGACACAAAAAGTTTTGAAAAAAATTTGGTTTTCTGGATAGATATCTCATTGGCATTTATACCACATCTCCTTATTTTTATATTTCTTGAAATATATAGAGAAAATCAAGTGGCAACTATTTTAGTCTATTCACTGTAGGCCCAGATGAAGATAAATGCAGTGTCTCTGTGATCTATGGTTATTTACCAGTATATCTTTGAAATACCAATTCATGTTAATCCACCCATATCTCTTTTTTCTATCATTTCTAGACAGTCATTGGATAAAATTCATAAATGGAATAAACTAACAATTTAAATTATCTGAATTACACACAAGTCTTAGTTGAGAGACTGAGTCAAAAAGTACTGGTAGTTTGAATTATTTCATTAAAATACCTTGAATAGATTAGTCAGAATGTCCACAGGCTGGCCATGGAATACATACAGTCGACCACCAAATTTTCTCAAATTCCTATCCAGATCTTCCAGGCTTTCGATTAAAAACCGCATTCGATTAAATGCAACATGCTTGGTACCTTTAAAAATAATTTGTTGAAGATAAATAATATATTGAATAAACTTGATAAACTCCAGATGAAGATAAATGCAGTGTCTCTGTGATCTATGGTTATTTACCAGTATATCTTTGAAATACCAATTCATGTTAATCCACCCATATCTCTTTTTTCTATCATTTCTAGACAGTCATTGGATAAAATAAACTTGATAAACTCCAATTCTCGTTTGAATTGTTTTACATTGTCATTTCGGGGCCTTTTATAGCTGACTATGCGGTATGGGCTTTGCTCATTGTTGAAGGCCGTACGGTGACCTATAGTTGTTAATTTCTGTGTCATTTTAGTCTCTTGTGGACAGTTGTCTCATTGGCAATCATACCACATCTTCTTTTTTATATCCAAGGTTATTTCAAAATTCCAAAGTCTAATCTACTAAAAAAAATTACTAATCACTAAAATATCAATTTTATAAATACGTGGAAAATGACTAATATTCTTGTCCTGGTACAGACACTTTTCTAAGTGTACAATAAAAAGAACAGTATTCCAATGTCCTCTAGCCATGCATATATTTTATCTCTCCAAGGGCAACTCCAAAATTATTTATTTTGGTTCTTTTTAACCTTTTTTTCAAATTTCCTACAATAAATGTATAAAGAGTATTTCAAAAGGTAAACAAATCATAAATATTTTTTAATGATAAAAATAATTATTCTATCAGCTCTACCCTTGAATTTCTATCCGTGGTTATCCCTGCTGTATGCTAGATTTGTGGTAGAAATGGAAATGTTTAATATAATGCCAGATTTTCAGACATTCACCACGTTAATGCATGTGATTTTGCAGGAAAAAATTCTGCTCCTAACCAACATAATCTTTTGTTTCAAGTTGAGACCTTTTCTCATCCTCTATTTGGGTTGACCAATTTTGCTGGTCCAAACCCACCCTCTATATCGTTGACCAATTTTGCAGCCCAAACCCAACCTTAATCCAGGTTACCAATTTTGCAGAATCTTCTTTATCTGTTGTAAAATTTGTTCTTATTCTAAATATGCATCTGTCGATGAATGTTAAGAAAACAACTATTAATGGAATTTTTGATGGGTAATGAGATTTATAATTAAGAAGAAAACTGAGAAACTTTATTATGTATGCCAACTATAAGATGAATTATACGGTACCTGCTACTTCTCCATCAAAAATAAATATAGGATAGAACTCTGTACAATTCTTCAGCGCTTCCAAGAGGGCTGGGTTGTCATGAAGACGAAGACCATGCCGGAACCAATGGACAGAAACATTTCCATATCGCTTATTAAAATCTTGTGGTGGCATGTTCAGCTCCTTAGCATCTCCTAAAACATTAAAAATAAGATGAAATTACACTTTCAGTCATTTGTTGACTATAGAGTAATTTTTTTTACTTTTTTATCTTGAGACAATGGACCTGTTTTCCTTTCCTGTGGAATCTACAAGGCTGGATAATACCAGATTTTTATATGTACAGTTAAATAAAATAACAGGTGATTAAATTACCTGTCAGAGCAATACCAGTATATATATACATAACCTTGGTTACAGTTTTGAATGTATAATTACTGAAATAACAGCCCACAATAGATATTTACATGTGATTTTACAGGAAAAAAGTAATAATAGTGATTTTTGAAGACTCCTTAAAACAATAAATTATTTCCTGTCTATTCAACTGCAAGACCAAAATAGTTCTTCATACAGGAAATGGAAAGTTTTTCTCTTATGGCTTCTGATTTTATCTTTTTATCTTAATATTTTATACTAATAAATTTCTGTCAACATAGAATTTCAATGAAAAAATTAAATAGAAAATCCTGGAAAGTTTCCAATTTTCTGACCAACAAAAGGCAATTAAACTTTTATGTATCTAGATGACAAAGTAGATTTGAAATTTGTTTGATTGACTTGAACACTTTCATATTTTCATGACTTTCAGTGATACAAAGCTAGTTATCAATATAAGAAAAGATCATTTAAAATGGCTTATATTGACTTGAACACTTTCATATTTTCATGATGTATAGTGAATAAAAGCTAATCACACATAAATTTACCACTTGGTTCAATTAACAATGGTCATTTGATAATAAATATAGACCAACTATAATTTGTACATGTTTACCATTTTGAATCATATAGACTCAATACATGTCATTTCTTGTACATTTTGTAAGTCAATCTTGAAGCTTTTTGCCAACACTTGTTTTGGGGATTAATAACAGATTTAAACAATTGGAAATAACAAATATACTGTTTGAGATATTTTCTCAATCACCTATGATCAATTAAATTAAGTAGTACAAAGAAACGTAATTCGATTTGATTCAGCTGTATTTGTCATGGTTGTCTTAATTTACCATTTCAGAATCTAATGAATGTCTGTTGATTCTTTCACAACCATACACAAAAACATCCTAAACAATGGAAATTCAACCAATGATATGACGTAATTTTCATTTTGGGAACGAATAATTAAATTACCCACAATCCTTTATAAACTGAAATGGCAAATTGAGGTTTATCAACCAGTAAGGAATTATTATCTGCATCTGCTTCTTTTAACCATTTTTTTTTGTCAGGGGATTCAGTGAAAAGGGATGACCATTTGATTTTCTGAGGAGGGTTGGGACAGGAGGAATTTTTTCTGCTTATCTATTTCACTTTTTGTACACATTTTTTCTTGCATTTGTTGGGCAGAATATTCATTTCATTCTGTCAATGTCTGTCTTGGGCAAGATTTAAAAAAAAGTTTTTATAAGGGTCAGGACATTCCCAAATCCTGGCTTTTTTTAGACATGGTTGATCAACCTTGACAAAAATCACAAACTTAATAATTAACATCCTATAGACAAATTTTGGTTTCAATCCATTGAGCAGTTCCAGAGGAGAACATTTCTACAGAAAACTTAAAGTTTACTGACGACAAATGCAATGTGATGGCAAAAGCTCACATGGCCCTTAGTGCCAGGTAAGCTAAGAAACAGATCTGGGTATTAACAATTTCATTTATACTTGTTCACGTCATTTAAATTTCATTTCAAAAGTAACCACAACTCATTTTAACTTCATATTCTTTGAAATAATCAATCAACTATGTAAGATCTAAAATAGCAATGTGTATTGTTGGCCAATCAAAAAAGTTATTGATCATTGTAATAAGCAAATGAAATTTTTTTGAAAAACCTCAATTCTACTTGTTTTTTCTCCTATATATATTTCTGATGAAATTTCTTTAAAAGACAATATTTGTGTTCAAATATTTTATTTATGTTTTTATTAAGATTAACTGAACTCAATGTCAAACCTTCATAGTCAGGGACAAAAGGTTTGTGAACATGCTGATACATGTATATGCTGGATCAATCTAAGAGGGTAGTAAAGGGTTATTTTCGTGCAACGTTTTCGGCCTTTTTATCTCACGTGTTTTCGTGTTTTGACGTTTTATTTCGTTTTCTCATGTTTGGTTCAACGTGCTGGCTTCATGTTTCCCCTTATTTATTTTCCGTGTTTCATGTCGGTGCTCTTAATTTCTCGTGTTTGTCCTATATTTGATGAAATAGTAAACTGGGACTAAATTCAAAGTCAGTCCGGAGATTGTTTAAAATTATGTGTTCCCAAGATATTAATTGCTATCAAAATTACTATGAATAATTTTTTTTTTTCAAATCAGATGCAACTAGCCGACGCTAAAAGGTGACCACAGGGTCTTCATGTCCATTAATAATGACTGCATGATCTCCAAGAACGGCTGAGTAATAACTTCTAGTACTTTTGCCTTAATATTTACGATTTTATTTCTCGTGCTTCGTTTTCCCGATTTTTATTTTCCGTGCAACGTTTTTGCGATTTTTATTTCACGTGTTTCCGTGTTCAGACCCCCCCCTTTACCACCCTCATTAAACTTCTATCTTAATAAACGTATTTACACTTTTGGTATTTAGCTATATTTTGCCTCCAAATGACCTTAGATCTACTCTAAATCACCTTTTGACGTCAGGCAACAATCACTTTTTAATTGTGACGTCAAATGTTTTGAATTATGATGTCAAAGTTTACGGGAACCTGTGTGATTTTACGTAATGGCGGACAAATTTGCATACAAGTGTAAATATGTCTATCACTGTGTACCATCACCACCATAGGAAGGAAAAAAATGCCCATCAAAAAAGATCTAATCTTTCTGAAACTCCAAATACACTTAACTTTTATATATCTACTTTTATCTAGTGGATGCCAGGACTTAAAACTTTTCCAACTGCACAGGTTTGTCTGTACTCAGAGTACAATTTTAGGTGAAAACACAGCCATTTTTGTCCATTTGTTATGATGAACCTTAAACCTGTTATACAATAATAATTTAATTTTAGGTGACTTGTCCCAACCTTTTGACATTTCGAACTATACACTCCAAAAATACTCTCAGGTAATTTAAACATTAGTTGTCTTGTTATTGTCTCGTAAAATAACAACCGATCATGTCGAAAATACGATTTTTTATCTGAAAACTCAGGAGAATTCAAAATACAAAACCAAAACAAATAAACAGGAAGTGGTAAATCGCCAAAAATATCAAGCACGACTCCGGAGATAGATCTGCATATAAAGAACCGGAATTTCCAATATTGAGAAAGTCGAAAGGGGGGGCAAGGGGGGATCCAATAACAGCAAAACAGCAAATTGATTTGGCTTAAAACAGATAACAAGGAATTGAAAAAGGATAAAAACAGATAACAGTAAATGAAATACTAAAATCATTCGGGTCCAAGACCAATCCTGCATATCTTATTATATTCCTTTGTAATAAATTCCATTTTCTATAAACATATAAACATGTATTCTAGAGTTATCTAGAATGGGTTTACTCATTGTAGGATAATAATTTTGTGTTATCCAAAACAAGTAGACTCAACCGTTGGATCACTATCTTTTGTAGATGATCTACTTTTGAGTAAAAAAGGTCTACAGAACAGTATAAATAAATTTAGTAGTTTCTGTGAAAATTGGCAACTTAATTACTCTAAATATAAATAAAACTAAAACCATGATTTTACAGCAACATATTGCCAAAAGCGTAGTTTCATTTCTTTACTACAATGGTAATATGATAAAAAAAATGAATAAGAATATACATTCCTAATGACTCTTATAAAGAGCAAGGGTAACCTTATTTCAAGTTTAGAAGACCTAGCAAAAAAAAAAAAGCAAGAAAAGCCACATTTTTGGTTAAAGCCAAGGTAGCTTCATTATGAAATCTTCCAATAGAAATTTTTAGTAATCTTTTTGATAAAGAAATTCAATTAGTTTTAACTGATAACTCGGAGATATCCTGTATGGATAGCTATATATTTGTTTTCCTTGTGTTCATTTATTTAAGAATTGTTATTTCTTTGCTATATTATTTTTTTTTTTTGTCACAAGTTAATTATGTTTATATGACAATAAAGATATTATATGATATAATGGTCATATATTTTCCTTTTTGTAATATTAAGAATTGTTCGAATTTAACATTTACAGATGGGGATACAGGGAACATTATCCCCATATATATGTGAAAAATCAAATTCGAACAATTCTTAATATTACAAAAAGTGAAACATATGGTCAGGGATACATGATGAGAATCGACCTTAACAGAAACACCTTTTTAAACAGGGCTGAGTCTGTGTTTCGTATTGTATAAATTTTATACAATACGGAACACAGACTCAGCTCTGTGATTCTTTTCTAAGAATACACACACTAATTTATTACAAGCATGTGTCAGTTTCTTTAAAAGCACAAAAAAATGCCGAGAAAAGTATTGAATTCCATAACAAAAAATAATCATCCATTGAGTAAACCTGAATTCTAGGAAACTCTAAATACATGTTCATAGAAAATGGAATTTATTACAAAGGATTACAATAAGATATACTGGAATTGTCCTGGACCCGACTGATTTTAATATGTTTAAATGATGTGAATGTTACTAGAATCCCTCTCCAGATAAGGGACCACTATACTAAGTTACCAGTGGTAAGAACCAAATGTTGAATGATTTCAATTTCTACCAAAAATTGGCTGTCAAAATGCTAACATTACAATTTCCAATAACAGTTAACAGCAAATACATTCTCACAATAACAGATAACAAAAAAAAATAATAGTCCTATAACAGCTAACAAGGAATAAGCTAATAACAGCTAACAGCAAATATATTTTCAGAATAACAGATAACAAAGAATTAAATTGCCCCAAAACAGCATAACAGTTAAACCCCTTGCCCCCCCCCCCCCCTCGAAAGTTCCTGTGGTTAGAAAACTCGATCTTTTCCTCCGATTTTGAATTGAATGCGCTAACACTCATTGAAACAAAGCCGTATCCTCATCAAAAATTTTATACTGTAGACTTTAGTCAAATCCCCGTACCTATTTCATCCTGGTCCACTTTCATAGGCGGATCCGGGGGGCCTGGGGGGCCCGGCCCCCCTTTTAGTGGGAAAAATTTGGTTGATTATATAGGGAATCACTGAAGCATGACTGGAGCCCCCCTTTTTAGGTCAGTCAGCGCCCCCTTTATGAAAAGTTCCGGATCCGTCACTGACTTTTAACTAGACTACTTATATTATGTGTACTATGTAACAGTCTCAGATTTTTATTAAAAATGTTATAAACATAATATCCGATTGTACCAGAATTCATTTTGTTATTCATTACCTAGGTAATATAAAAAAAAGGATAATTTGTTGAACCAGATTGTTTCGAGTCTCAAAACTTGGTTGGTCCAAACGGTATTCGTCTAAAAATACTAAAACGGAAAAAAAATCCAAAACTGAAAATCAAATGTATAAATATCTGAAATGGTTAAATATGGATATAAGAAGATGCGGTATGATTGCCGAATGAGACAACGTTAATTTTCAACATACGCCAAATGATGTAGGTGCTTCTTTATGTCACCCGTCTTCAACAATATGAATATGGCAAAACCCATACCGCATAGAAACATATAAAAGGTCCCGACGTGACAAATGTAAAACAATTCAAACGAGAAAAATAACGGCCTAATTTATGTACAAAACAATAAAAAAAAATGATATACACGCGGCAACATTATATTTTTCTAATTATATTCTATAGATAATAGGATGCTATTTTTAAACTTGACGCTACCATGCTGACAGCAAATGACTAGATCATTTGCAGTACTACAGCACTAACTTTTCTAGATTAATTATTGATTTTCTTTGAAGAGAATGATGATGGGAGTATTTAACGACCTCGACTGGCCATACAGCCCTCGCACGGTCGGCTTTGAAGAGAACGACAAAAGGGTATCTATATATATGTTAGCGGCAATAAGTGAAACGAGGCGTTAAGCTTAAATCTTAAGCAATATGATAACGCCTATGCAGTACGCATATTGCCTAAATAATGTTAGGCATTAGTCTTAAATCATAGGGTTTAAACTTAAATCCTGACAAATATGTCCAGTCATCAATCTTAATGCCTAAAATATAAATCAAAGTAAATAAAGAGACATTTGTAAAAAGTTTAAATATTTTTGGTACTTAATAGCATAAGAACTATAGTTTGAAAAGTCAATTTCTTGAAATAAAATCGTTGTAAAAATGGAGTACACCTAATATTGTGAAAACATCAATTCAATTAAAAGCCTACTCTGATGAACATTTTGTCGTAAGAGCTCTAATGTTACAAACTTTTTTTTTAAGTTGATCTTTGTACACTGTAAGAAATCTATAGTTTCCATCTGGGTTTGATTGGAAATCCATCAAATCAACTTGTCCTCAACTGAAAAACTCTTTGTATAAAACTGACTTATCAAAGTGAAAGAAATGGTTCAATGGAATCACGGGAATATTTGCACAGCCATTTGTTTAATTACACAGTTTCCTTGATTCATATTTAGACCGCGAAAATTCAAGAAATGTGTCCTCAGAAGATATGTTGTCACTTAAATTAATAATCTAGGGGCCTGTTTATCGAGGCTGTCCTATGATCTGTCATAAGATATACATTAAGGAATAAATTATGAAAATGTTAAGACCGACTTACGGAATGTCTAAGCATGTACATCGAACCTATCTTAGACAAAAAATGATTAACAAAGAAAATTTACATATATAATCTGTGGAAAAATTATGTGAGCAAAAACTCATATTTACATTTGTCTACTTAGCTCAAACCATCTCGACCAGTAAAGTGTGAATTTTCTGCACATAGTTTTCAGATAGAATCTTCAATTCCCCCTTAGATACAATCACCTTTTAAAACTTATCATTTGTGTTATACCACAAAGAAATATAAGTTAATTCTGTTTTGAATATGGAGAACTACTAAAATTTGAAGATCTGTTAAATTAATGTATGTTAAAATGTGGAATATATGGTTTTTTTTTCAAATATACACCAGGAATACGTCACCGAATGTACATGTATTTGGAAGATAAAACAAAGATCACAAAGATCACAAAGTTCACCTAAAGCAGGAAACGATGTTCGACAATATATAGGTTGAATAATCTTCATCAGATTTCAGGAAATAAGCTTATCAATGCCTGCATGAAAATTTCAGACAATAATTTAATGCCTAGACATTAGCCTATATGACCTATAGGATTTAAGCTTAATGCATAATTTCTCTTATTGCCGCTAACATATATATGAATTAAAGAGATTATGCAACCTTCCTTTTCTATTGCAAAAGTTGGATACTGACCTCCAATGTGGTATACAGATTTTGGTGGTTTTGGTGACAAATCATGCATAAAAATAGATGTTTTTTTTTTTTCTGAAGCTAACTATACTAGTAAGTTTTCTCGTTTAAATTGTTTTACAGTTGTCATTTTGGGGCCTTTTATAGCTTACTTTGCGGTATGGGGTTTGTTCATTGTTGGAGGTCGTACGATGACCTATAGTTGTTAACTTCTACATCATTTGGTCTCTGGTGGGGAATTGTCTCATTGGCAATCATACCACGTGTTCTTATTTTTAAACAGATAAATGAGTTTATTATTTTTATTAACACTAAATGAAAACTGCAGATGTAAATATACAGACAACAGATTTAGAACTAGATTTAGTACCTTTTAATAGTTGAGACAAAAGAAAAAATACTTTAAAAAAAATCATCATTATTAATTCATGATGTTATCATACCGATTGTTCACGATCTATATGAACAAACTATACATGAATAAGCTTTATTAAAGTCAGTTTTCAAGGCTCCGAATGTCTTCCTTCTTGGTCATATTTTGAAAAACCCGCACGTTTTAACTGTAGTACTCGAAAAAACCATGACGATGTAAAAGATGAATTTTAAGTGAAATAGAAGGAGATTTTATTCGTCGCTTGCGACCAAAACTGGTATATAATCAAAAATAAGACATATATGAATAAGATTTACACGTGCAGACACAATTTATCATTAGAAATATATCACTATAATAATGACTTTTTTTCAGATGAAAATGCCAAGTTTAAATCTCAACTAAGACTACACATTCTCCATTTTAAAGGTGGATAGATGGTTTGTGATATGAAAAAAAAAACAAGTGTAAAAATTTCGTGCGTTTTTCTGGAATAATATGCACGGAGTGCATATGAACGTAATTCCTGAATAATTCGATTTGGGCATTTGAATAGGTAGTGGTATTCGTTACTTACATCTGGTTTGCAAAGTGTAGAACCTATAGTGTAAAATGTATGTATATTATAAGGATTGGAAGCCTATTAAATAATCCACATACAACAACTGATACATGCAGTATGTCCTATCTTCTACAACTGTGTCATTGTTTAATTTGTTTCTGCATAATGGAAGAAAAATTATGAGCCAAAACGAGATTTTTGTTTTTATCACAGAAACATGATCCCAACATACGAAAATTTTGAGATTTTAGGGAATTTTCATGGACAATTTATAGTTTCTTTACGTTTCTACTGATTCTTGAAATTTTGTATCTGTAAAATTGAGGAAAAGGGGCAGAGATTTGCGACTGCCACGGGATAACAAGGGGAATCCCACTGTCCCCCTTTTTTTGCCACCCATAGATACCACTACATTATTTCCAATATAACAATTCCAATTATAAATCAACTAGAAAGAGGCATATAAATGAAAATATTATGGGTGGTGGGGTATATTTGGGGTATTTTTTTTTGTGTGTGTCAATTATTAGAAGATTATGGATTCTGCAACAATAAAGAAAGCTCTTAAAAGAAGGTACATTTATAAAAGAGAGGAGAAAGATACCAAACGGGTTTTCAAATCATAAGTCGAAAACAAACTGACAATGCCATTGCAAAAAAAAAAAGAAAACGAAAAACGACGAAAAGACAAATAACAGTACACAAAACACAACAGAGAAAACGAAAATCCGATCAACACGAACCCCACCAAAAACTGGGGTGATCTCAGATGCTCCGTGATCCTGCTCCAGATGTGGTCATGTAAGTAAAAACAACGTTACAAGTCTAATTCGGTCACGTTCGAGCAAAAGGGGTCGGGATTGTGGTTACGACTATTGGAACATATTCGTCGTCATCTATGAAACATATTCCATAACGGTCAACCAACTCGCGATTGCGTCCGTAAAATTTTCGAATGGATTGATTTAACTTCACCACTTGGAACACTTGGTTCAATAGATTCCTTGTAAGCAGCAATACTCTATCAAGGAAACCATGATAGGAAATGTATGCTCTGGGATATCGTATCAACTGGGAGATATATACTCCATATGCAGGCGCTACTGGGTTGTTGCTACATAGAAATGTAAAGTTCACAGTTGGGAAGCTGAAATAATCTCTTGTGTCGTATAGACTTGTTCTCAACCGACACTCATTGTCAACTTCTAGATGTAGGTCAAGATATGAGACAGACTTAACTGTATCTGTTGTATCCTTTATTTCAAGATGCGTTCAGCACAGTCACCAACTTTGAATCATTTAGTGAGAGGGCATCATCTATATATATAGCGGAACGTGAAGTTTAAGGATATTTTATTTTATTAAATACATACATATATAAAACTAATTTTTCAAAAATATATTACTTGTGCATATATTAATTCTCAATTTTATTAAATTTCAGATTTATATTCTGCATTTTATTTATTTATTTATTCATTTATTCTTTTTATTTATTTATTTATTTATTTAACAAAATAGATATTTTACTTGCAGTTTAAATAGAAAATCTGTCCTTCTTACCTGATGGATTGAATATTTAATACTAATTTGTATATGATGCCACACATAGATACTCGTTTTTGCATTAAAAATCAATAAGATCACGTTGTATGCGATGTGACTTTACTTGTCGTCAAGGAATACTTCATCTTTTGTTACAGCGAGTGGAATTACTATTTTGTTTCATTTTCATGTAAAATGACGGTGACATCGACCGATGCTTATCAGGAAACATATCGCTGATTTCAAAGACCTTTTCATTCCAATAAACCAAAGGCTAATTTGTTGTTATTTATTTCAGAACATTTATTTTCCTTGGATCGAGTGAATATTTAATACAACACTTAATTCATCGTTTTGGTTTAAAGAATAGTCATATATTTTTTAAATGTTTTTTTTTTTCTATTAATTTTTTTATTTATAATGATGACTGTCTGTACAACAGTGCTATGGCATTAAACGAAAACGGCGAAAAGTACTTTTAAAAAGTATACATGTATACATTTATATACGTATAGCAACTATAATTTTCTATAGAAAAATAAGACGCTCAGCAGAACCCCCTTTTTATTCAACACTCATCTGAACTGTTTCATTGAATTACATGATGAGCTTTTATCCAATTCAATTTTTTTTTTTGGATGGATTTAAGATTATTAGTGCGAAAAGGAATACTGTGACTATTTTAGCTATAAGCAGGTGAGCTATTGTCATCATTTGGAGTCCATCGTCGTCAGTTCCTAATTTTGTTTAAATCTCCTCTAGAACAACCCAGCAATCTAGATCAAACTTAATTGGCCAAAATCATACTTACGGTGTTATCTTTAAAAATTGTATCGATTATGACCACCGCCCACGAAACGCATGACCGTCATGCATGGCTAAAAACAGAATATATTAAATTGGATTTTTTTGCATTTTTACATTTTTCTAGTGTGGTTTGGCTATTATCTTGAAAACCTACGGTGTTAGAGCTATCTAGAAACTTTCAATGGTCAAAAATGATCAACAAGAAATGATCTAAAAATTAGTCAGTCTACTGTCACCAGATGCGCATTTTCACAATAAATGTCTCTTTATAAATTAATGATGCTCGAGATAAAATTTTTGAAATCCATACCAAACAACTATAAATAAAATCGAAAGAAACTAAGTCGACTCCTTATAGAAAATATTGCTCTTCAGTGACGTGTTCTACACATTTTTTGGTTATTTGATTCTTGGCCCCGGGGTGGCAGGCTTAAATGTTAAAACTCTTAAAAAAAACACAGAGAATCTTTAATCAGAAGAAATGATTAGCAAGACAAGATCCACAAATAAATAAGCCAGCCTTTCCGAACTTGTCAGTTAGTGACAATTTTTACCCATTTTTTTGCATTTTTAACACAGAGAATCTTCAATCAGAAGAAATGATTAGCAAGACAAGATCCACAAATAAATAAGCCAGCCTTTCCGAACTTATCAGTTAATAGATATAAGAAGATGTGGTATGAGTGCCAATGAGACAACTCTCCATCCAAGTCAAAATTTATAAATGTAAACCATTATAGGTCAAAGTACGGTCTTCAACACGGAGCCTAGGCTCACACCGAATAGTAAGCTATAAAGGGCCCCAAAATTACTAGTGTAAAACCATTCAAACGGGAAAACCAACGGTCTAATCTATATAAAACGAGAAACGAGAAACACTTATGAACCACATCAACAAACGACAACAAACGACAACTACTGAACATCAGATTCCTGACTTAAGACAGGTGCAAACAAATGCAGCGGGTTTAAACGTTTTAATGGTACCAAACCTTCACCCTTTTTCTGAAACAATAGTGTAACATCACAACATAGAAAGACACACTATAAAATATCAACCAAAATAGCTTAACTCAATCAAAGGACATAGTAACACCATTGAACATACACTGAACAAATAAATTTGACCTATGATACAATGCAAATTCAAAATAAATAAACTAAGGAAGAATAATAAAAGTGACATGTTATATCGGTATGAAATGTTAAACAATTTAAGAAAACAATATGCTCGAACAAAAATATCAGCCATTTGCAATAACTTTAAACACAGGTAAATAAAATAATTTTGTTGTTAGGTATACGTATACAGTTACAATAGAGAAAGGAAATATTTTAATGACAATTTTACCCATTTTTTGCATTTTTATGTGTTTAGTGTTTACCCGTAATAGATGACTTAAACTTTTGAACAGTAAAAAAATATCCGCAATACGATTGAAAGCGTAAATCGACTTGAAAGTTTTTGTCCCTTACTGCAAATTTTATTTAATTTTTTTTCCATTTTTGTCTTTTATATTCAAAACTCAAATGGATATATATAGACAGAAACTCGTTGAGCAAGACAAGATGTTGGCCCACATAGCTTTCATTTCATGAATGTTATTGAAAAATGCCTTGTGAACGATACAGGCCCGTCGGAGCCTAGCTCTAGTTTAATACAACAAATTATTCATGCTTTAAAACTCTATTCAGTTTTTCTTTATTTTTCCTTATTGAAATTACATAAAAATAGTCCATTTTTTTTTAGGGAAACTGGTGTTGATAGAAGATATCTGATAGTGTGTTAGAATTATTTACAACTTTTAATGACGGAAAGACCAAGAGCTTGATATATTGTTTGACACCTACCATCATGACTATTCTAGCTGTATATTGTTTGAGACCGTAGTAGACCTCTATATATGTGTCTTTTTGTTTTTTGTGTCGTTTGTTTTTTTGTTTCATTGTAACATAACCCGCAGCTTATGTTATTTGTAACTCAATTAATGATGTTTAATTACCCATTATCAATACAATATAAGTTTGTCATATGGTCCGGGGACACAGTTATTGTCTTTTATAGTCCCTATATTGTGGACAGTGTATAACTTGCAAATTTTTTCATATACCTTCCAAATTTTTATTTCTTTATATTTTATGCTTAAAAAAGTAAGTAGAGTATGAAACTACATGTATACAAAGGAGTAAGTTCGGTAAGGGCCATATTTGGCCCCGATTATAAAGTTCAATGTTACATGATAAAAAATGTTTTAAGTTGACTCAAAGACATGTGAGAAAGTTAAATAGAACTATTTGTGTCAATGTTTTCTTCTAAAGCGTTGATTTTTACATCCCAAATAGGTCAAGATAACAGATTTTGGCAAAATCGGCCGGATTTCAACCAAATTTAGGACCCGGAAACATAGAGCGCAGGCGTCGACAAACTAAATATTCAAGTTAGACATGTGAAATGTCTTTACAAACATTATTTTAAAAGATCTTTTTTGTCGACGTATGCGCTCTATGTTTCCTGTCCAATAATCAATGGAAATTTACCCATTTTAATTGATTTTTCGTGGAAAATCAAAATGAGTACTATTTGTGACGTCATGAATAAAACGCAGGAACGTAAATTTTCAACAAAAAGGCTTATCTCCTATCTAGTCACTGTATTAGCTATGATTCATTGTGATATTGGTCAATAAATCCTAATTTGAAATTTAAGCTAAATAAGGGGGCCATTTTTGGGTCTTATCGAACCTACTCCTTTTGGTCATGAATTTTTAGGTAAAGTAATGATTTGGTACAGCTGAAAAAGGTAGACTTTTCTCTAATTTTGATATTATTTGTCACTTTACTATAAAAATGTTTTTATGATTGAGCAAGTACGATTTTTAAAATATTTGTTACATTTTCTAGAAGAAATGCACTACGAAATAACTGTGTTCTCGGTCTTACGATACAAGTTATACGTATATAATAATCAAAGTGCTGACGTACTGTTTACTCATATTTTCCCAAGAGGAGAAGCAAGTAGATCGAATTTTAGATTAAAAAAAACATTTTGGAGGTGTATACATGTATATGTATGTGTTCAAATGTTATTATCTTGCTAAGAGGTTGAATGATATCAACTACTGAAGATTTAAAACGTAGTTTCTATAAACCTCAATAAAATTTACCAAAAAAAAGTAAATAAATAATTTTGCAAGGATTTGCCCCCCCCCCTCCTTCCCCCACGCCCCCCAAAAAAAAATTACACCTCAATGTTATAATGAATCGGTAATCAGAAAGCTTTACTTATGGCATAATTCTGAATTTACCTTCTATGCTCGCATCTATTAGAAGTTCAATATATTTAGTTTCTATTAAAAAAAGATATCAAGGTCTGCGGTGTATTGCACGTATCACATGTTTATAATATTATTCTGACATAATAGTAATACGTTTATAATCATGACGGTATAAAAGTCGATTAATCTAAATGTTAGTAAATATAAGAAGTACTGACGATGGTCGTTTGAGTCCGATGATAAAATTTTACAAACATTTTTTAAACTGAATTTTAATGTTAAAAATAGTATGATTTAAAAAATATGTTTTCTCATCATGCCCACACCAAAAGCTCCTGATAATAAGCGATGCTTAATCGATATGAATATGATCAAGGTTTTAATATGAGAGTTTTCTCATCATGCTCACACCAAAAGCTCCTGATAATTAGCGATGCTCAATCGATCGATGATATAACATGCAATGGACGTGTGTTCGCCTTAAATCGCATTGGTCCGTTTTTCTCTAAAAAAAAATCTTTTTTCTTAACCGTTCATTCTATATATGCAATCTAGACTCTATCAGAAAAAACTCGTATACATAAAATCTTTTTAGTAATCCTGGCATGTTATACAAATAAGATCGTGAAATCAAGCGCGATAACTTTTCACAAGCATGCACTGACATCTCTTATCGATTGAAAACCTGTTTTTGGATACCAAATTGAATATATTAGAATTTATTCGGAGCACACTCAACCTCCTCTGCTGATAAAAGAGTGAGAAAAACTACGAAATTTTTTGAAGGGGCTGTAATGCTGTGGAAAGCATAACATCGGATTGCCGAACACAAGTATCTAACAGTAGTTTCAGTGCAGAAATACAAAAAAAAATAAAAAATAAAAAATAAACAGCAATATCAACCCGCATTCTTTCAAAGCGAATTAAATAAATGTTTCGATTGATAATTCATTCACAAAATAAGATACAGAATGTATAAATGTTTATTTATTCCTAAGTAATAATAAAACACATGTTTTGTGTTTGTTACTATGTTCCATAAAATACCTTTACTCTTGTAGTTTCTGCTAGTGTAGTCAGAGAAATAAAACCATATTTTCTGTTTAACATGCTACGTATTGCATGTCTATTTTAACGGTGCGAGGACTGTTTGGTCATATAATTACATAAGATGTATGTTTCATTAAAATACGTTATTTTGATTGGCTAACATCAATCTCGAGTCATTCTGAAATTAACATTCATTTCGAAATGAATTGTAATATTCATGATGACACACGTTTCGACAATAAAGTGCACAGGTAAATAAAAGAAAAACTTGATTGTAATCGTGTTTTCATGATCATAGCGAAAAAATGCAATTATAAGTATTGAATGCTTCTTTTAGTAATTTCATAGGGTTGTAAAAGCGTTGACCGTGTGCACATTTTTAGAATGAAGCGCTTCCGCGCTTCATACAAAATGTACTTCGGTCAACGCTTTTACACCCCAATGAATTTACAAAAAGAAGCATTCAATTCTTAAGTAAAGGTCAAACGATATCCCATATTTAAAATTTTCCGAACTAACAGATCGTAAATGCAAATGAATATAAAGTAATAATAATGATAAAAAAAGGTATAACAAATATACCGATCCCCAAGGTAAATTAATAAAAGGGGGAAATCCATAACAACTGACAAAATCAAACGTTATCAACCAACGGAACGAGTGAAAACAACCGTCATATTCCTGACTTGGTACACGCATTTTCCAGAGAAAATGGTGGGTTAAACCTGGTTTTAAAACTAGCTAAACCTCCCACTTGTATGACAGTAGTTTATAATTGTTTGGTAGTAATAATTCTAATAATAAGTTCAAATTCCTCAAACCAAAGGACTTGAAAACAATCTTTAGACAAACTCTAAAGTTCATCATGCACTGGAACATTATTGTCTGTTATGATTACTTTATTTTATGGTTAACATTTTTATTTCATTTAATTCTGATTTTCAAGTATACGGCTTCAATGCTTATTTCTTAAGTCCGGTTATCACCATCAAAGTTCACTTGGTCAAAGTTTTCTCTGACCAGGTAAACCTGTTCCAATTCATCTGTTGTCACTATATAAGTTTTTAATGTCAGACTTCGACGAGGTAAACCTGTTCCAATTCATCTGTTGTCACTATATAAGTTTTTAATGTCAGACTTCGACGAGGTAAACCTGTTCCAAGTCATCTGTTGTCACTATATAAGTTTTTAATGTCAGACTTCGACGAGGTAAACCTGTTCCAAGTCATCTGTTGTCACTATATAAGTTTTTAATGTCAGACTTCGACGAGGTAAACTTGGTCCAAGTCATCTGTTGTCACTATATAAGTTTTTAATGTCAGACTTCGACGAGGTAAACCTGTTCCAAGTCATCTGTTGTCACTATATAAGTTTTTAATGTCAGACTTCGACGAGGTAAACTTGGTCCAAGTCATCTGTTGTCACTATATAAGTTTTTAATGTCAGACTTCGACGAGGTAAACTTGGTCCAAGTCATCTGTTGTCACTATATAAGTTTTAATGTCAGACTTCGACGAGGTAAACCTGTTCCAATTCATCTGTTGTCACTATATAAGTTTTAATGTCAGACTTCGACGAGGTAAACTTGGCCCATGTCATCTGTTGTCACTATATAAGTTTTAATGTCAGACTTCGACGAGGTAAACCTGTTCCAAGTCATCTGTTGTCACTATATAAGTTTTTAATGTCAGACTTCGACGAGGTAAACTTGGTCCATGTCATCTGTTGTCACTATATAAGTTTTTAATATCAGACTTCGACGAGGTAAACTTGGTCCAAGTCATCTGTTGTCACTATATAAGTTTTTAATGTCAGACTTCGACGAGGTAAACTTGGTCCATGTCATCTGTTGTCACTATATAAGTTTTTAATGTCAGACTTCGACGAGGTAAACTTGGTCCATGTCATCTGTTGTCACTATATAAGTTTTTAATGTCAGACTTCGACGAGGTAAACTTGGTCCAAGTCATCTGTTGTCACTATATAAGTTTTAATGTCAGACTTCGACGAGGTAAACTTGGTTCATGTCATCTGTTGTCACTATATAAGTTTTAATGTCAGACTTCGACGAGGTAAACTTGGTCCATGTCATCTGTTGTCACTATATAAGTTTTTAATGTCAGACTTCGACGAGGTAAACTTGGTCCAAGTCATCAGTTGTCACTATATAAGTTTTTAATGTCAGACTTCGACGAGGTAAACTTGGTCCAAGTCATCTGTTGTCACTATATAAGTTTTTAATGTCAGACTTCGATGAGGTAAACTTGGTCCATGTCATCAGTTGTCACTATATAAGTTTTTAATGTCAGACTTCGACGAGGTAAACTTGGTCCATGTCATCTGTTGTCACAATATAAGTTTTTAATGTCAGACTTCGACGAGGTAAACCTGTTCCAATTCATCTGTTGTCACTATATAAGTTTTTAATGTCAGACTCGACGAGGTAAACTTGGTCCATGTCATCAGTTGTCGCTATATAAGTTTTTAATGTCAGACTTCGACGAGGTAAACTTGGTCCATGTCATCAGTTGTCATTATCAAAATTTTCATCAAAAACTTGATCAAAGAAAAAAAGTGCACTCTGATTGGACAATTACCGTCTAAGTTTATCCAAATTTCAAGAAAAAAAAAGGATGAGATTCTAATCTATCCAAGTTCAACTTTGACGGTTGTCACTATAAAAAAAAATAATCCATCAAAAACTTTAATTGGCCAAGAAAACATTGATAGTGACAACGGCCTTTATGCATATCATTAACATTAAAAACACATATTATTCATATATGCAATGTCATTGTGGTAATTTTAAAAAATCTAACAGTGAACTAAATATATTTATATATCTGTAAATATTTTCTTTAAATCATTCATTAAACTACAGTTATATTAAGCCACGGTTTAATATTTGACTGAACTCAATTTTTCCTTGTACAGCATTATATTAATGAAGATCTAAACATGCAACCAATATGTGCTCGATTATTATTAAGGAATATGAAAACATGCGTACATGATATTGTGCATGGATTATATTATTTCTCACAAAAATTCAATGTTTACATTTAGGAAGTTAATAATTTGTTTAAGTTGTCAATATCTTGTAATAAGTTGTTAATTTCCACCCGTAGGCTTCTTAGTGAATCAAAGAACATGTTCCGTTCGATTGATTCCACCAAGAGGTGCTGGTTCGCCGCTTGAGAATTATATCCGGCCGAATAGCATAATTTTTGGATTTACAATTCCAAAACAATCCACAAAGGATTAAAAACAATTTTCTAACGGTGAGTTAATTTTCATTTTTATCACATTTGGTTATGTATAGATATCAAACTTAAAACTATGTGGAAAGGTGTACTTATCTTGAAGAAACATACCATTTGATGGTTGTCCTATTATAGTCATTTTGTAATAATGTGTATCTCTAGTTGAAAAAAAGCACTTTCCCAATATGGAAAAATAAAATTAGACGATATAATACAATTCCTATCTTAAACATCAGATGATGATATCTGTTCATATAACTAAGTTATGTCAAAAGGCATATTATTGGGTGTATCATATCATAATGATTAAACAGTTTTAATAAGAAGCAAATGTAGTTCACCTAAAAACGGAGGGAATCGCATAAACTCCGTACAGAGTGGGGTCGGGTACGCCGAAAGGGTAGGCGCCTTCTGTAAAGTTTGCACCCGTGACCCGCCATGAGAATCCAGACTCTATCAGATTGTCACGATTGAGAATAGAACACAATCGTTTATTCTGGAATCTTAAGACCTAAGACCACAAAAACATGTCACTAGTGACTTAAGACACAAGACACGTTATATTGTGATGGTGATTGTAATTTCTGAGTAGTGTCGAATCAGTCGTTCTTTCTCATAGCCCTATTGGAGCACACCCTTGCTGAAGAAGTCTTTATAATGTGAACATGCACGATGGGACAGAGTGTATGTTATCACTGAAAATGATAAATTGACAATAGGGAAACTGACATCGTCACGTTTGACATAGATCTTAGTTTCAAGTCGTTCATCTGTGACGATTTCAAGAAAAAGATGTAGATTTGAAGCATACCTTCAGAACTCGGCTATATCATTTTCTTTTTGTCTTTAAGAAAGATTTGTATGAATTCTGGAACATATGAATACAAACATAACTCGGAAAATAGGGATGAACACTTAAGCAGACGTTAATGAGACCCTCTACAACAATTAATATATTTTAACATTAAAAACAATCTTAATTTTGCTCTTTGGTCGAGTTGTCTCTTTGACCTATTCCCCGTTTCCATTCTCTATTCTATATTTAATACTGTTTAATATATTGCTTCTTGGCAAAATTAATCAAATTTACAGTAAAAAGTCACATGCATTGATTTTATATATTGAAAAATAGATCTGAACAGAGTAAAATATTAAGTTGATTGATTGTTGGTTGCTTAACGTCCAGTGGCAAATATTTCATGCAACAGGACGAGAAAAAATTAACAATTAATACAATATGTAGGTTCTGTAATAGAGGCCGTCCGGGATGAAGGTCGTGGAAAGTTGGACTGCCACGGGAAAATGAGGTTATATTGGACAGAAATTTAGCGTTGCAACAGGCACCTACGGGCCTCCTCAAAGAGTTGTTCAAATATTTTGTTATTAAGTATGACAGCAACTGAGGTTAATAATGCCAACTTTTCCACTGATTAATTCACGAATTTGCTTAGAGACAATTTTAACAGTGTATTTCGATCAAAACTAAAAGACAAAGAATAGAAGAAAACCATCAAGAATTACACTATAACTATCCTCAGACTTTTTAGATATGGAAAACCTTCCAAATTTTATAAAACGTTTTTCCTTACAACCAAGCACAGAGTATACTGAGTCAGCTAAGTTCCAACTTCTGATATGTATTGAAGGAACCGTGGTCATTCTTATATTAAAGTTTGCACGAAACTTAAACAAGACAATTTCAGCTATATATAAATAAGGAGTTATGGTCTTATGGCACAATGAGACAGCAATCCACCAGAAAACAGAGGACAATGATGTACACAACCATAGGGCACTATACGGGTGTCAACAATGAGCAAAAAGATACCATACAGTAAGTTATAAAAGGCACCGGCATTACAAAATGTGAAACAACTCAAAAGAGAAAACCAACGGTCTGATTTATCATTTTTTGAGCTGAAACAAATGTAAATGAAAATACAAGAAGAAGTCTTTTATCTGTCTTTATATATACGAGAGTACATATTTAAGCATACTAGTATATGGTTTATAAAATTTATTTCAGCTATTTCAAAGATGTAGTTAAATGTATAACATGTTTTAACTTGACTGTCACCATAATTGATAAAAATTTAAACACAAACCCCATAATACACAGACCACTTTCGATATACACTTTATTCTTTTTACATAGGCGGATCCAGGGGCCTGGGGAACGCCCCCATTTTGTGGGAAAAATTTGGTTGATTATATAGGGAATCACTGAAGCATGACTGGAGCGGGCCCCCTTTATGAAAAATTCTTGATCCGCCACTGTTTTATTTGCTGTGTCATAGCTGACCACGGGTATGACCAAGTTGTCGTAGTTACGGTCTATTCCTCGATTGTGAAATCACCGAATGAGACTTGTCACTGAATTTTGTCTTGTCATGATCAACATGAACGGTGTCATTCCTTGATCAGGAACTACTTGCCCGCTTGGAGCACCTGAGTTCACCTATGGTTTTTGAAGGGGTTCTTTTTGCTCTGCGTGTAATGTTTTATGTACTGTTATTTATCTTTTTTGTTGTTTATTGCCATTGTGTTATCTGTTTTTTCTCAGGCCTCTGTGTATTGTTTTATGTACTGCTGTTTATCTTTTTTGTTGTTTTTTGTCATTGTGTTACCTGTTTTTGTTGTTTTTTTGCCATTGTGTTATCTGTTTTTTCTCAGGCCTCTGTGTATTGTTTTATGTACTGCTGTTTATCTTTTTTGTTGTTTTTTGTCATTGTGTTACCTGTTTTTGTTGTTTTTTTGCCATTGTGTTATCTGTTTTTTCTCAGGCCTCTGTGTATTGTTTTATGTACTGCTGTTTTATCTTTTTTGTTGTTTTTTGTCATTGCGTTACCTGTTTTTGTTGTTTTTTGCCATTGTGTTATCTGTTTTTGTCGGGGTTTTTTTTTGCCATTGTGTTACCTGTTTTTTTCTCAGGTCTCTTTGTAATGTTTTATGAACTGTTGTTTATCTTTTTTGTCGTTTATTGCCATTGTGTTACCTGTGTTTTCTCAGGCCTCTGTGGCGGCCTCGGTGGCCGAGTGGTCTAAGTAGTTACTACTGTAATCACTAGCCAGTCAACACTGAGGTTGTGAGTTCGAACCCCGCTCGTGTGGGTGCACTCGACTCCTATCTTAATTGACTAGGATTGTCAGTTTTCCCATCGAAGGTCGGTGGTTTTTCCGGGCACTCTGGCTTCCTTCACCAATAAAAACTGGCCGCCACGAAATAACCCAAAAGCGGTGCTTAAAAGTGGCGTTTAAACACCAAAAATCAATCAATCAAATCAGGCCTCTGTGTAATGTTTTATGTACTGTTGTTTATCTTTTTTTTTCGTTTTTTGCCATTGTGTTACCTGTTTTTCCTTCAACTTATGGTTTCCTTTGTAATTTGTTCATCGTTTTATCTGTTCAAACACAATCGGCACTTAAACTGTTGACCTATATATAGTCTTGGTTCATTGATTTATGTGACAGATTTATTACAGTGACTTCATAAGAAGAATATAAAAGGCACTTACATTACCCTTGAACATCACACGTTACGTTATATACATGTAATTCAAAGTTAAAATTCAAGTGTAAGTTTGCAACCTTAGTTCCAGACAACAAACTACCTGTGAATGATAAAGTCAGTCCAGACTCCTTCTTATCAGTGCTTGTTGTGTGGTTTTGGGAGTATCTCGTAATGTTCATTAACATGCAGCCTTCCAGTCAGGCTTCATGAACACTACCCGACCCATCACCCCTCCCCCAACTGAAAGTTTTGTCGCGCTTTACATTATTCATTAGAATGACAGCCTAAGAGTCTAAATCTAATCTGACCATTTAAACTCTTGCTGCTTCATAGATTTTGGACTTAATTAACAATTTCAGATTGCACCAGTGGTATTTTTTATTGAAACCCATAACACTAATATTGCATGCAAACAATCTTGAGTCAAATATTATTCAAACAAGTACAAACGCTATTCACTAACGCAATTAGGTCCCAAAAGATCTAAAATTATTATTTGTAAATCCCATAGAAACACATTTCTGACACACCAGCTCTAACATTGAAATTTTGATTTAGAATAAAAACTTCATAAAATTCGATTTTTCACTTTAAACTTTTGAGACAGTGATAATGTTTTCAGGAGGGTTTGTAGATGAACAAGGCAGTGGTTCTAACTATTCACGTGATCGCGTTGAAGCATCTCTTTAATTTATTTGCAGTATTTGCACATTTGGCTGCCATGTAGCATCGTGTTGAATAATTTACGCTCAAGGAACTACATTTTATACAACAAAAATACCAAAGTAGCCAGAGTTTTGGTACTGACTTGAATTGTAACGCATAAGTACACTTTTTTTTTAAACAGGAGAGTGAATGTGTGCGATATTTTTTTTTAAAGAAAGTAAATGTAACTAGGCCTACTACTTAAATAAAGCCATCCTGGGATTTAGTATATCATTAGGACCCTTATAGTTTTGTCTCTATCCATGGTTTGTACACTTTTCTTTTTTAACGCTCCTAAATGTTTTATTTATTTGGGCTTTCTAAACTTTACATGTTGACAGTTATATCACTATTTGAACCGGAAAAAATGTCGGGTGCCACATGTGGAACAAGATCTGCGTACCCTTCCGAAGCACCTCAGATCACCCCGATTTTTGTGGCAATCGTATTGCTCAGTCGTTAGTTTTCTATGTTGTGTTTTGTATAGACTGTTGTTTGTCTTTTGTAGTTTTTCATTTTTTGCAACGGCGTTGTCAGTTTGTCTTCAACTTACGAGTTTGAATATCCCTTTGGTATATTACGCCTATCTTACATTACAGAAATAAGTGGCATGTGCACTAAAATCTGTATACAAAATTAAATTTCAGTACAAGCTTTAGCTTTAAAAACTTTTGTCTCAGCTTTCCCGATTAAGATTAATCCTCGACATTGCTTCGAATGCAACAAAATGGATATGCATGGTTTGGATTTATTACATATAGTTTCCCTTTAGGAATAACTATGGCAAAAAAATATGCAAAAAATAAAGGCAAATGATGGGATGAAAAATTGTTCAAATGACCAGAAAATCAACAGATAGATCATATTGGATACGTTTTAACCTTTCAATTGATGAATGTGGATATAATTTTGAATTTCGAATTTACAAAATAGAAGATATAACAATATCAGTTACCAATGTCAAATCACACTTGGAACCACTACAATATCGATATAATATCAACAGTGATCCTACAATATAGTTCATAAATATTCTTCTTTTTCATAGAATATAAATGCCAGATGTCGTGTAATTGACGAAGACATAGAAACTTTGCCTTAGGTTTATTTTCCTGACAGATAACTGATTGGATCCCTTAAACGCGTGACGTACTTCACCACATGCACAACGAATTCTGTCTAGACATCAATTCATTAGAATCAAAAAAAAAACCAGTGGCGGATCCAGAGGGGCGTAGAGGGCGTACGCCCCTTTGCTTGCACTTTTTTTTTTTTTTTAAATGATTAATCAGACTAGACTTCGTGAACTTTGCCATTTCCCGTGTATTTAATTTTTATGCGACAATTCTTTACTTATAAAGATATTTTTCGCTCGTATTTACTGTAATATATTATTGATTATGTCAGTCATGTGATTCTCTACGGTGGAGTTGACCAGTTCGTCGAAAAAAACGTCACTCAGTCATTTTGAAATTCAAATTACAGTAACACATTGCTTAGGCTGAGGATGACAAGCATGACGCCTTCAAAGCGACAAAGTATTGAGCAAGAACGTATTGACTTCTATTTCACAATTCCACCCAACACAAAGTAATACTCTATTACACTCTCATGAAAAAAAAAAGTTCCACAGCAATATTATTTACCTACGAAAACAAGTTTAACCCCACACGCCCCAGCCCATTAATAACATTGCTGAATAGTGATCCCCAGTCAGTAAGCTCTAGATATAGATGCACCTGTCCTAAGTCAGGAATCTGATGTACAGTAGTTGTCGTCTGTTTATGTAGTTCATACGTGTTTCTCGTTTCTCGTTTTTATATAGATTAGACCGTTGGTTTTCCCGTTTGATTGGTTTTACACTAGTAATTTTTGGGGCCCTTTATAGCTTGCTGTTCGGTGTGAGCCAATGCTCCGTGTTGAAGGCCGTACCTTGACCTATAATGGTTTACTTTTATAAATTGTTACTTGGATGGAGAGTTGTCTCATTGGCACTCATACCACATCTTCCTATATCCAATTAAAGTCTAAGGTACGGACCATATGATCTGAGGGGGCAGTCTGAGATATTTTAGAGAAAAATTCTGACCCTGATTTTTTTGCCTTAAACAAAAATTCTGGCCGTATCTGGATTGAAAACAATAATCTTGTCCACTTTTTTGCTATTAGAAAAACATATTTTCAACAAAATTATTTAGCATTAAATGAACATGATGAATAAAAACGGGCGTAATTTTTTTGAGGGTTGCATGTGAATCCCATATCTGAGCGGAATGTCTGTTTCGCCGAACTGATATACTGAATACTTTTTTCAAGGCCCGACTGTAACCTGCCTGCTGGGTGTGGCCTATATGTCTCCATGTGTCGACCGTCATTCGCAACTTCATTGTCATTTCCGACTCATTCGTAGCCTTTGGTTGATTTGGAACCCCTCACTTCCCTTGTTGGGTGAAACATTTCAACCAAACATTTGGATGAAAATTGCTTGCTTGCTTCGTGTCGGTCGTATTGTAAATTTCATTGAATAGCCGTATATCTTGTTTACAACAAGAAATCTGTGAGGTTATGCTAACTAACCATACAACAAAAGAGAATTTTCCATGTCCATTTTTTACTGACAAATCCCACATCAAATATATCAATTAGTACATAGCTTTGAATCCATCCATTCATTTCATGATAGACAATTGATGGAGAGAATACGGCACCAAAAATGTCCAACCCCTACACTCATCTATAAAATGCATTTTACACTTATTTTATGTGTTTTAGCCAAAAAAAGGTAAAAAAAAATTTTCGCCTCGCTCCGCTCGGCGAACTTTAATATTACGCCCCCTTTCCAGAATCCTTGATCCGCCCCTGAAAACTATCTACAAGGTGACTATGCAGGCGGAAACCCAGTTGATATCAAACAAAAGAAATGGAGCTCTATGTTAGAGAAGGTGAAAAAAGCAAAATTGGTATATTTGAATTGTTTACATCTGTTTCTATGGGCTTTAAAAGTTTAATAAAGGTGCATAATTTAGGATTTTATGCATCTTATATACGTGTTTTTACTTGAATTATAGTATGGAGCTTCGAGATATTTGTAAACTTTTAAATAATATGGACAAATTTTCATATAACATTCGATTGTGGCAGGTTCAAATCCAAGTGGATCTTTTTGTGCATAAGCATAAATTCCGACGAAAAAAAATCCACAGAAAGATAATAGATTGATCATTCTAAAGCCTTAATTTGCATCTCTGCCCCGGCGACAGTTTTTGGGAAAAATTTTAAAAATGGGCAATAATTGCATCGAAAAGAGAATGTCGAGTACACCTATTTTATGTTCGAGCGTGTTTGAATTGACTTTTCTGACTTGAAAACGTATAAAGCAAATATATTTGATACATCATCTCGCTTCAGATTCTATAATTTTATATATTTAGGATACATGTTGATTTAATAACATTAAAAATTCACAGTACTAACGAATGAAATATATGGGTCAAGTGAAATACCTTTCTAATGCGTCATAACAACCGAGTAGGTGTGTTCGAATAACAATTTTTTACTAAAAGTACTTGACAGAGTTTACAACTGGATCTATAAAATGGATAACTTCAAAAAAACTTCATTTTTGTGTGTGTTATCTAGGGTTATTAGTCTTCAACCTCTGAAAATTTTTAGTCTGCCCTTCCACGAAATATTTAATTAGAATTTTTTAAATGTTTTTGAACTTTCGAAAATTCCACCTGACAACCGATCAGACAATAGTTTTAAGTTGACTGAATGCAGAAAAGTACATTAAATGATGCTCAATAGCTAGTAGATACATTTGTCTTTTAAAATGCAACTGGCATATAAGGATCGTAATGATGCTATGTGGATAAATTTATCGGTTTTCAAGAGCTAAATTGGTAGCGCGTCATCCCTATAATGGCTTCCATTTTATGATTGCAAAAATTAACTGGCGTAATGGGAGATAATTAAACGAAGTAGAATCCTGACTGTATGACTGAACCAGGCGTACAATGAACTTTATTTGTTTAGCAAATGGAAATATATGGTTAAGGGATGGGGATCGGAACAGCTTTTGAATTATTTTACAATTTACGATATAAGAGAGAGAAAGGGGTTACGACCTGGTGCACGACATAGGAAAATCAATCTATGATGTACTGGAAATGTCATGTCATTTCAAAAGAATATTATGGTTTTGAGTTGAGGTTTAAATGTTTAAAAGACATTTAACAATTAATGATATGATGACATGAAGACATAACCCTTCCAGGGACCCATATGTAAAGCCTAGGTTAGAGGATAAAAGTCTCATGACCGGTCGGACATAAGAATTTGACCAATTCCCAATAGAAATTATTATCTAGAGGTTAGAAGTCAAGATAATATCCAATGGCACGTTACACTTCATCTTAAGGTGTCTGGTGATGGAACAGCTGGACAATGAGATGCCCCAAAAATCAAGCAGATTCAATAGAAGGTGGACGGTATTAAAACTCTTATTAAATGAAATATATTCCTTTCTGTTAGGTTGAAATGCAAAATTTTAATTGTGTCAATTGCAGTTTCTGTCACAAATCTACGTTCGGGAACACTTGATGAGCATTTGTCGATATCTGAAATATCAAAAGGGGAGATAGCTAGGGGCAATAAAATCCATATATGTAAAAGATCAACAGCATGATGCCGGAATTATAAATCAAATTTAAAAGTATAATTAAGAGATCGTCTATGCATAATATAGCATATTATTTCACATGGCTGTAATGCTATTGTCAACTTTAGCATACTAGAATTTCAGAACTAATGTTATTTAATGATGACTTTTAGATCATATTTACGCTGTTAATTATAGTCATACACGGTTTTCCTTTTCGAGCTTACAGAGTTTTACATCATCGGGGCTTATGATATGCCATTTTTTTTGGTACCCCTATACGAGAGCGTCAATATGCTCGTGTCCTTCCGTCAGTAACCCGAATACTGACTAATCGGGAACTGATCAACCAAAAGAGCTTAAATTTCATGTAATTTATTGATAAATAAAATAAAAGAAATTTTCATTTTGTCTTCTAAACTTGTACTGTTCCAAATCAATGGTCCTTAATTTCCAACTAAAATTCTAAAAATATCTCGATAACAGTTACGCAAAACAAAAGATTGGAAAAATGTTGTTATATATCAATTTTGACCTGTTTGTTAACTTTCCTTAAAACAAATACAATTGAAGATGTGAATGAAATAGCTCCATTGAATTTTGTTTATGAAAAGATAAAGAAACATTATTATAAAAAAATAATCAAAATTAACATTCATCAGACTTTAATGATGTTTTCCTAGAAATGTAAGCACAAATGCACACATTTCTGTTGAAAAAACATAATAAACACTTTCTCGACTGCCAGAACTAGGAGTGATTATCGATCGTTATCGATGATCGCCAGTTTAATCGTTGATATCTGTACTTCCTTTTTGTAGTACAAGTAACTCACGCATGGAAGAAACATTTTGTGTTAGGAAACAGAAAATAAAGACCATTGTAAAATAAGGAAAAGTGATATGATCGCCAATGAGACAATTATGCAACATGTTCAAAATGAAGCGGATTTTAAAAGCAAGTTTAAGCATTATGTTGACCTGTAGAAGTCATTTGGTTTTTGACCTTTAGAAGTCATTTGGTGTTTGACCAGATTCTATAATTTTTATATATTTAGGATACATGTTGATTTAATAACATTAAAAATTCACAGTACTAACGAATGAAATATATGGGTCAAGTGAAATACCTTTCTAATGCGTCATAACAACAGAGTAGGTGTGTTCGAATATTAATTTTTTTACTAAAAGTACTTGACAGAGTTTACAACTGGATCTATAAAATGGATAACTTCAAAAAAAACTTCATTTTTTGTGTGTGTTATCTAGGGTTATTAGTCTTCAACCTCTGCAAGTTTTTAGTCTGCCCTTCCACGAAATATTTAATTAGAATTTTTTAAAATGTTTTTGAACTTTCGAAAATTCCACCTGACAACCGATCAGACAATAGTTTTAAGTTGACTGAATGCAGAAAAGTACATTAAATGATGCTCAATAGCTAGTAGATACACTTGTCTTTTAAAATGTAACTGGCATATAAGGATCGTAATGATGCTATGTAGATAAACTGATCGGTTTTCAAGAGCTAAATTGGCAGCGCGTCATCCCTACAATGGCTTCCATTTTTACGATTGCAAAAATTAACTGGCGTAATGGGGAGATAATTAAACGAAGTAGAATCCTGACTGTATGACTGAACCAGGCGTACAATGAACTTTTATTTGTTTAGCAAATAGAAATATATGGTTAAGGGATGGGGATCGGAACAGCTTTTGAATTATTTTACAATTTACGATATAAGAGAGAGAGAAAAGGGGGGGGGTTACGACCTGGTGCACGACATAGGAAAATCAATCTATGATGTACTGGAAATGTCATGTCATGTCAAAAGAATATTATGGTTGGTTTTGAGTTGAGGTTTAAATGTTTAAAAGACATTTAACAATTAATGATATGATGACATGAAGACATAACCCTTCCAGGGACCCATATGTAAAGCCTAGGTTAGAGGATAAAAAGTCTCATGACCGGTCGGACATAAGAATTTGACCACTTCCCAAAAGAAATTATTATCTAGAGGTTAGAAGTCAAGATAATATCCAACGGCACGTTACACTTCATCTTAAGGTGTCTGGTGATGGAACAGCTGGACAATGAGATGCCCCAAAAAATCAATCAGATTCAATAGAAGGTGGACGGTATTAAAAACTCTTATTAAATGAAATATATTCCTTTCTGTTAGGTTGAAATGCAAAACTTTAATTGATGTCAATTGCAGTTTCTGTCACAAATCTACGTTCGGGAACACTTGATGAGCATTTGTCGATATCTGAAATATCAAAAAGGGGGAGATAGCTAGGGGCAATAAAATCCATATATGTAAAAGATCAACAGCATGATGCCGGAATTATAAATCACATTTAAAAGTATAATTAAGAGATCGTCTATGCATAATATAGCATATTATTTCACATGACTGTAATGCTATTGTCAACTTTTAGCATACTAGAATTTCAGAACTAATGTTATTTAATGATGACTTTTAGATCATATTTACGCTGTTAATTATAGTCATACACGGTTTTCCTTTTCGAGCTTACAGAGTTTTACATCATCGGGGCTTATGATATGCCATTTTTTTTTTTTTGGTACCCCTATACGAGAGCGTCAATATTATTATAGTGATGCTCGTGTCCTTCCGTCAGTAACCCGAATACTGACTAATCGGGAAATGATCAACCAAAAGAGCTTAAATTTCATGTAATTTATTGATAAATAAAATAAAAGAAATTTTCATTTTGTCTTCTAAACTTGTACTGTTCCAAATCAATGGTCCTTAATTTTCAACTAAAATTCTAAAAAATATCTCGATAACAGTTACGCAAAACAAAAGATTGGAAAAAATGTTGTTATATATCAATTTTGACCTGTTTGTTAACTTTCCTTAAAAACAAATACAATGGAAGATGTGAAGGAAATAGCTCCATTGAATTTTGTTTATGAAAAGATAAAGAAACATTATTATATAAAAAAAATAATCAAAATTAACATACATCAGACTTTAATGGTGTTTTCCTAGAAATGCAAGCACAAATGCACACATTTCTGTTGAAAAAAACATAATACACACTTTCTCGACTGTCAGAACTAGAAGTGATTATCGATCGTTATCGATGATCGCCAGTTTAATCGTTGATATCTGTACTTCCTTTTTGTAGTACAAGTAACTCACGCATGGAAGAAACATTTTGTGTTGGGAAACAGAAAATAAAGACCATTGTAAAATAAGGAAAGGTGGTATGATTGCCAATGAGACAATTATGCAACATGTTCAAAATGAAGCGGATTTTAAAAAGCAAGTTTAAGCATTATGTTGACCTGTAGAAGTCATTTGGTTTTTTGACCTTTAGAAGTCATTTGGTGTTTGACCTTTAGAAGTTATTTGTTTTTTTTTGTTTTTTTTTACTTTAGAAGTCATTTGCTTTTTTTCTTTGGGACAATTGCTGTCTCATTTACATATATCTCCTATTTAATTCATATTTTACTCAAATTGTAATATGTTTCCTCAAGGATTTAATTATTGGTTTCATTTATTAACATTTTCGCACCTTTTTTTATAGTATTTGACATATTGGCGTCCATCTAATTTTGACCAGAAGGTAAGAAGGTCAAATTGATAACTATTTCCTAATATTACACCATTGTGTGTATTAGGAGATATTTGTAGGAAATGACAGGAATTTGCCCTTATTTGATATTATGTCTTATACTTAGAACGAGGCCTATCTTCTTTCTAGTTAGTTTTATAACGTTGAAAATTTTCGTTAGATTTTTATTATTAATTATTTTGATTTTTTTTTCTTCTTAAAGGATTATGTTTTATATGGTGGAATTCGGCAAAGAAGAACATTAAAGTACACTAAAAGGTAAGAGAAACAACAGCTTTCTGATGTTGTGTCCAGCAATAGTTGTTTCATTGGCTATCATACCACATCTCCTTATTTTTATTATGTAAGAAAGTAAAATACGACTATTTTTGTCGAGCTTTTGCTATATACCATTGATATTTACATCCCAAATAAGCTAAAATCCTTATTTTGATGAAAGTTTATAAAATCGTCCGGATTTCAACCATATTAAGGTCTGGGAAACATAGCGCGGGGTTCGACAAACTAAATATTTAAGTCAGATATATGTAATTTGTTACAGCACACATTATGTCAAAATATTTTTGGGGTCGACGAATGCACTGTATGCTACCGGTCCTAAAGTACAATGAAAATTGACCCGTTTTCGATGAATTTTGATGAAAATAAAAAAAAAGTGCCATTTGTAAAAAAAACGCTGCGGCTCTTTTCACAAAAAATCTTACGAGTAGAATTACTAGTAAGTCATGAACATTTCAGTATAACTTACTATCAATTTTAATAGTAAGTTTTTTTATGAAAAGAGTCGATGATACGTAAATTTTCAACAGAGATATCTAATACCCATCTAGTCACTCTTTTGACTGTGGTTCATTAAGATAATGACAAAAAAATCCTCGTTTGAAAGTTTATCCACAAATAGGGGTCAAACCGGGCCCTTATCGAACCTTCTGCTTTCACAACAACGTAAATGTTGCAATAGTTACTTCAAAGATCTTCAAAGGCAACATGCCCTCCACTCTTTAATGTTGGTGCCGAACAACAAAAATATAACTAAAGCATACCATATAGACTCTTTACTATTCGAATGAATTAAATTAAATCATTCTTAAAAATGCTTGGGGATTTGATTAAACATTATATACATTCGTGTTCATTGGACTTTGCAGTGCATTTCAAAGATGAATATTTGGTTTGTGGTACAAAAGACGTCCCAAAATGCACCCGACAATAGGCTACACATTATTAATTTTGATATTTTACCAACTATGTGTCGTGCATTATAATTCTTCACATACTGCCTGGTCATGGAAGAAAATTGATATATCATATTTATGGAATGTACTACCGATTATGGAGTTATTTCCCTTTTCAGACATTTCATGTTGCATTTCACATAATTTATGTCTCTCAAGACCTTCGGCAAAAGTATTAGTCATGGAAAGTTTTTAATACAACATTGCATTATGAACAGAATATAAAACTAAAAATGTGTAGACTTTTCATCTATGAATTACTTTTTGCATGATTCTTCGGTGGAGTGGTACCATACAAACAGATAACCCAACCACCCTCTTTTTGTCACAGAAACTTGTAATATAGTTTAAGTAAGATATAGGAAATACTTTTACATAAACATCTGACGATCGGAAGTCGTAAATCAAAGAAGTTCAAACGCGACCATGGGCAAGTGACAAACAGGAATCGACAAAACGTTATATTGAAAGCGAACCATTTAATAACTCGAACTAAAATATTCAATAATAAAAATGTTAGCAAGGCTTAAATATTTAATTTATCCAGTTGAATACAAATTAATGAACAAACACAAACATTTTTCTGATGGTTTTCGTTGGGACATACGTATACTATTCGCAGATTTTAGATAAATATTAAATGTAATCGCCGTAATTTTGGTTGTCGTTTGACGCTGTTGTCATTTCCGAAACAGCTTAATTCATGATGAACGAATGATGATATATATTTTTCATGAGAGGAAAAAAACTTACTGTAATATCGAAGATGAAATTTTACTTGTTTGCTGTCAATATCTATTGTCCATGGATAATTTGGAGAGGCGGAATATATCAAAGGAATATTCAAACTCATAATCCCAAGACAAACTGACAACGCGACGTTGAAAAAACGAAAAACGAAGAAAAGACAAACAACAGTCTACAAAAAAAAAAAACAACAGCTAAAGACTGAACATATAAAAAGTCCGGGATTATCTCAGATGCTACGGAACTATCAGACACGATAATCTATAAACAAAGACTTAAAAGCACAACAACCAGTTTAAGGTGGTACCCAACACCTTGACTAATATTAATTTGGCTCGTTTAATTTTCATAAAATTTTAACAAAATGTTTACTTTGACCCTTTGACCTTTGACAAAATATAAAAATTCAAAAATTTATCAGAAAAATTTCACTGGTTATATAGCAGTTTGACAAACACTAATTTTGATCATTGAGAAGCTTAATATTTCCTTAACAATACAACGTGATTAAAACGTTTAGCTCATTTTACAGAGTTATCTCCTGTAGTGTTAGGTACCACCAACAACAGAATCAACAACACAATCAGATACTAGTAATCCTTGTCAATATAGATAAGGGGCCTCGGTGGCCAAGTGGTCTAAACTGTAATCACTAGCCAGTCAACACTGAGGTTGTGAGTTCGAACCCGCTACTCAATCTTAATTGACTAGGATTATCGAAGGTCGGTGGTTTTCTCCGGGCAACCAATGGCCGCCACGAAATAGCCCAAAAGTGGTGCTTAAAAGTGGCGTTAAAACACCAACAATCAATCAATCAATCAATCTATATAGATACTACAAATACAATGAGATATGGGTTATATGTGAATGAAACTACAACTAGAGGTCAACCATAATTGTAACACATACATAAATATCCAACACTCTATAAACTTGATGTAAAACGAATACATCAATGTCAAAAACTAAATTCGGTTAGGCTAATTAAGAACCCTGTCAAGATGTCAAATTTGTTGTTCATCTGATGAGAACTAATGATCAGTCTATACACATTGCAAAATTCATCATAAGTTCTATTACAATCGTGTGTGAACAGTAGTCATATTCAAGCCATCAACTCATACTTCAAAGACTTGTAGCAGAAACAAAGTGAAAAAGATTATTCCAGTTATAAAAATAATTTGATGATATCAAGGGCTGCCATAAACCGTGAATCGAAGACAAAAAGACAATACCATAAACCGTGAATCGCAGACGGTGAAAGACAATACCATAACAATAAAAAATGCAGAAAAAAACAAACAACGACCTATTTAAAACTAATATAAGAACAATAAAACCGAACACCGTGACTACAGAGAGTAGGAGATGTGGGTGTGAAACTCGGGGGTTCCCGAACGGTATATTAATCTGCTACACATGCGATACACGTTGTTCCTCATGTCAAACCCGGAAATGAGTCGTGTAGAAATTATACCACTTATAATGCGGCTCTGTTGAGACACAAATATCAGTAATAGTCTGATGTATTATAATGACAACATTTGTTTGATTGAATGGCCCCAAAAATCATTCACTTGCTCCGCAGAGCTCATCTTCGCTAGCTGAAGTAAAAAGGTGGGTGACGGATCGCAACCCTTGGCTAGCGAGGATGCGCAGAGCGTTACAAGTTAACTAACTTTGCAACCAAGAAATTTGCGCACTGATTCCTGCAAATCTTTAATTGAAAGACTGGTATTCTAGATTACACAGTATACTAAAACAACCTGTAATATCACGTAATTTTTGTATGAAAATTCACTTTAATCAACGGGAAAGAAGGGACATGCATGTCGTTTTTAATCAAGAATTGAAAAAAAAAACCTTTACATCGAAATAAGCAAACTATTCACTTTTAAAACTTTATTCACAAGATGAGTTTCTTCCATATTGATTTCGGCTCACATGTTAGAATGCAGTGACATAGCATTTTAAGTAAGAGAGCAGTCTAAATATAAATAAAAGCCCCAAAAATCATGCAATTCAATTTTTTCTTCTGACTATAAGCTTCTAATATATTTATACATTTTTGCATACCAAAACTTTTAGCCCTCAGCGCCCCTGATAAATAATAATAAAAAAAATCATCTTATGCAGCACTTGAAATGACTTGCTTTCTGTTCAGCATTGCTTTATCATTGAAATGATTAGCTTTTTACTTAAATTATGTCTCCTGTTTGAATATCGTATGCTGAATTCTTAATTTCAAAATCTGAACTTAGAAGTGTATACAATTACGAACCTAAAGTTTTAGAGATTGATTTCTATTCTCGAGTTACCAACTTCAGATAGTGAATCTCGAACTTCAAATTCGGAATATCATAAATTGTTTAGACGGACGATTCAACATCAATATAACCTACCTTTTCTTTGGAGGAAGCGATTATTTATATTGCTTTTTTTAAGTCATTTATAAGAATAAACTTTGAAAAACAAATATGGATCCATCATAAATATATATGTTCATGTACATGATCGCTGATTTTTTTAACCTTTACAAGTTCAAAAATTAAATTTACTATTTTAAACATTTCCTATACACGCCCTAACAACAAAAAAATGAATAACTGTATAATGATATATTTTTGTTGACGCTTTAGAAATGAGTAATCATTATAAAGACATATTTATTTTTCAAACAATTTTAATTTGTTTTGTTTTGTTTTACCTGTGTTTCAAAGATAAAAATATTCGCCTGAACAAAATAAAGCTAATGAAAAAATGAGCTATTTCATGTACTTCATGTATTTTCAACAGAATAAAGGGATACTTGAATCAATGAGATAGCAATTTAACACAAATGAACAAAATTTATTCAAATAAAAACAATGCAGTCCGTGTTGAAGACCGTACTTTGACCTATAATGGTTTACTTTTATAAATTTTGACTTGGATGGAGATTTGTCTCATTGGCACTCATACCACATCTTCTTATATCTATTCAACAATAGAAAGATGATTTTGTTTAGATCTAAATCGCCACGTGTAAAAATTGTTGTGATAAAAATTATTCAAATAAAGATAAGAAGATGTGGTATGAATGCCAATGAGACAACTCTCCATCAGAGACCAAATGAGAACGGCCTTCAGTCAAGAGCAAAACCCATACCGCATACAGCGGCGGATCCAGGGGTGGGGGGTTCGTTTTGACGATCAATGCATTTGAATGGGGACATATAGTTGGAAACCCCTCCCCCATTTAAAAATGGCTGGATCCGCCCCTGGCATATCTAGCTATGAAAGGCCCCGAAATGACAAATGTAGATATGATATACAGCATCAAACAGCAACTACTGAATTACCGGCACAAGACAATGTGGCGGAGTTAAATGTGTTTGCGAGCGCCCAACACTCCCTTAACCCGGGACAGTCATGTAACAGCACAACATACGAACAAACTAAATAAATCTGTTTAAAAAGGCTCAAGTCATCATACACAAAGCACACAAAAAAATACCAAATAGATTTAAGACACAAAGTACCGATGTGAGAGTACTCGCCTTTACCAAAAGCTCGTTCTAGGCAAAAACATATACATGCATGATGTAATAAAACAAAATCATGTAGTCGTCAGCTCCAGCTGAAAGTTAAATAGAAACACAAATGAAAAGATAATTGGACTTTACAGTAATGAAAAAGAATAATTATGTCAAAAGAGATCAAAATTTAAAGAAACTAAAACGGTATTGTTTATTATTGCTGAATATGTTCTTGCTGTTTTGGTTATCTATTATCACAGGCAAAATTTGCTCACGTGAATTTCACATGAATCTCACATGAAATTCACATGAAAATTTTCACGTGAAATTCACCTCAAACGAGCTTATACATGAAACTCACATGAAAATTTTCAGATGAATTTCACGTGAATTGAGATTCACCTGAATCTCCCGTGAAATTATTCACATGAATTTCACGTGAACTTTACCCCCAAAAAAATGGTATTTTTCATGGTTTTGATTAAATTTGAAAATAAGATGTTATTTGAATTAGGTTATTTTAAAGATTCACGTGAATTTCACGTGAAAAAAAATTAATGTGAAATTCACGTGACTTTCACATGAGATTCATGTGAAACTCACATGAACTGATTTCATGTGAGTTTCACGTATAAGCTCGTTTGAGGTGAAATTCACGTGAATTTCATGTGAGATTCACATGAATTTAAATTCACGTGAAATTGATGTGAGAGAAATTTCCCCTATGTATGCCGTTGCACTTGCGCGCATCGCCATTACATTTGCCTGCGTTCATTTTATTTTGATTTGTCTTTTTTTGTTAGTTGCATACACACACCTTCTTACATAATGGAATAATTCAGGCTGGAAGAATACTTATTATTTTTTTATCCAAACGGTAGTAATATCTTGAACTAAGATAATACTTCTATCCGTACATATTGTTTACCATTCATAACTCGTAATTTTTACATACATTAGGTAAATTGTTTTGGTGTTTTGAATGCGTTTTGAGAATCAAATAAATGTAAACAATATAAAAGTAGGAAAAGTATAAATATTACGGAAGACTATCAATCAGTCAAAATATTATCAATTTAAATATTTAGCACAGTTGAAAAAGTTTTAATATAATCACATTTAACCACTTAAATTTTAATAAATCCAGAGCAATATTTATGCAAATTAATTTGTATGAAAATTATAAAACTACAAGAAGTTAAGAATTTTCATGTTTATTCTCAAGACAGCAAATTTTATGGTAAGTCATGCGCATTTCAGTAATATGTAAGGCTAAAACGAAGAATTACATGCTAATGGGATTTTGCATTTCAAAAGCATAACAAACCATACTTAAAGGTAGCATTATAAGGAATAAAGATGAGATGAGAACTGAGGAGACAGTAATACAAAGAAAATCAATCTTCTAAATTTTATTTTTTATTACAAAATCAGGAAAACCAAATTAAAGACAAGACTTATACATTAAAAATTTCAGACATGATGTTGACACGGAAACATTTCGCTTGTCCAATAAAACCTAAAGTGATATCAAGGAATATGAAATGGAATACACATCCTGCTCCAAAAGCGCTGTGACCCCCTTGATTACTGGTAACATTCTGATTGGATTCTATTGGGTTTACTTGCTGTTTGTGTTACATCGGGTTTATACATCAGCTATAATCATTGTTAATGATGCCTCATCCCAGTTTGTGGTAAATCTATGCATTTTATCGTGAGTGGCACGACGGATGCCACTAGCGGACCATGTTGTTCTTCCATCGATTTATGCATCTTTTTTTTTTTATTTTTAAGCTCATAAGATCTAATATTCCATCCGTAATCACTGTTATTTTTAAATACAACAATAAGAAGATGTGGTATGATTGACAATGAGACAACTCTCCACCGGAGACCAAATGATGTTGAAGTTAACAACTAGGTCCCAATACGGACTTCAACAATGAGCAAAATTATGCACTTGGTGAATTACAAAATTATTTCTCGATATTAAGTGATTTTCACCATTTGTCACAAACATATGCAAAACAATTGTCTCGAACTTAAGCTATTGAGAAAAATTCAGGTTTTAATCTATTTTCAAATTTACACAATTCAAATAAAATTCTAGTCTGTAAAATGAATATTACTTATCATGTTATGAAAATTAACAGAAGGAAACGCATCTATTTTGGTCCAAATGTAGGTTATGTATGTCTTCTTATTAACGGTGTGGAATTTATTAATTTGCACCTACTGCAACAGTCGATCGAGACATACAGTCGCCTGGGAAAAAAATAACATATCTGATATCAAGGAAGTCGATTATTAAATGACAACTCTTTCGTAGTAATTTCTGCATTTAGTATGCAACTTAACACGCATTTAGGAAGAAATAAACATACAATATGTACTTTTGAACTTGTTATTATTTAGAAACATTTCAAAAAACAAAACAAACTAAAAAAGAATTATTATGATAAAATTACAAAACACCATGGTTGCAAAAGCCGGGTTGCCATTTTTGTGGATTTGTAGTAAAAACAAAACAGATTTTTTGTCGATTATTGATAATTTATATGAAGTTTTGGAGGGAAAAATGCCCCAAATTCAGTCTATTAGTTGTTGTAATTATGACCTTTGACGTAGTGACCTATGAGTAAATATAGGTGTTTTCATCCCAATGCCTATTACCCACTAAAGATATTGTCCTGAAACAAAACATTTCCTTAAATTTCAGGTACTGTGACCTTGACCTTGACTAACTGACTCAAACGTAAATAGGAGTCTTCATTCCAAGTTTTTAGCTAAGTTTAGTGTTGGTTGGGCAATATGCTTTAAAATATATCATCCGGAACCAAAATTGTGCCTCACTTTCAGTCTTTAAAATGTTGCTGTAATTTTGACCTTCGGCAGTGACCTTAACATCATTAGAAATCTTTCTAATCTCAAAGGGCATTATCGAATCAGGTTAATAACATAACTAAAAATGTTGGACATATGGTTCAAAGATAACTTCCAAAATTCTAGTTTATCAACAGATGATGAGAGTTTTACCTTTGATCTATTAAACCCAACATCAATAGGAATATTTTGCATCCTATGGTCCTCTCAAAATCTAAGATTGGTGAATTTTGACCAAATGCATCACAGAAGGGACATTTATTGCCGAAACGCGGATCTGGTGCAGAAATGGTTACCGTTAATGCTATTGGAAAACGTAAATTTATCCACATAGCATCATTACCATCCTTAAATGCCAGCTGTATTTTAAAAGACAAATGTAGGCCTTTAGTCAACTTAAAGCTATTGTCTAATCGGTTGTCAGGGGGAATTATCCAAAGTTCAATAACATAAAGAAAAAAATTTATATTTCGTGGAAGGGCAGACTAAAAAATTTCAGAGGTTGAAGACGAATTGCCCTAGATAATACACATAAACATGGAACTTTTTTAAAGTTATGCATTTTTGAGATCCTTTGTAAAGTCAGTCGTCAAGGGTTTTCAGTAAAAATGTTATTCAAACACACCAACTCTGTTGTTATGACTTATTAGAAAGGTATTTCACTTGACCCATATATTTCATATTTTAGTACTGTGAGTTTTAATGTTATTATATCAACCTGTAGCCTAAATATTTAAAAATAATAGAATATGAAGCGAGATCATGAATCAAATATTTTTGCTTTATACGTTATTAAGACAAAATAGTCAACTCAAACACGCCTGAACATAAAAAGGTGTACTCGACATTACCTTTTTCCATGGAATTATTGCTAGTTATTAGGATTTTTTCTCAAACTGTCGCCGGGGTAGATATACAAATAAACGCTTTAAAAAGATCAATCTTTCATCTTTCTGTGGAATTTTTATCGGCGGATTTTTTGCTTATGCACAAATTAGATCCACATGTATTTACACCTACCACAATTGACTGGTTTGTGAAAATTTGTCTTAAATTCAAAGTTAACAAATATCTCGAAGCTCCATACTATAATTGAAGTAAAAATACGTATATAAGATGCATAAAACCCAAATTATGCACCTACATTAAACTTTCAAAGCCCATTGAAATAGATGTAAAGAATTCAAAAATGACCAACTTGACCTTTTTTACCGTTTCTTTTGTTTAATTTCAACTGGATATCAACCTGAGAGGGTAGAATGATCTCTTTGTAAACTTCACCATTTGGCCTGCTGCAGTTATGATATATAAATTCCTAGGATCCCATTATGTTTCTACTGCGATTTATTGTATTAATTTTGTAAATCTAGAATCATGTGCTATATCCTTTCGTGAAAAAAACATCCCTTCGTGAATGTGTTCTTTACTTCCAACGATTACCTGACTAACTTCCTATGGTTTTACCAAGATAACACGGAAACCTCAACGAAATTACAAACTGTTCGATCTCACGACAGAATGTTTATCATTTTTGGAAGAAAGTAGTTCACTTTACAATATATTGAAACGTATGTCTTGGAACCAAACTTATACAAAAGTTATTTAGTCATGCCGGCCGGTAACTTTTTTTTTTAGTATCCTTATGGATAAAATGTGCCTGGCTTTATGGATAGAATTTGCTTTGATTAATTTTCTAAGTATAGTCAAAAACATGTATTGAAATCTATTAAATCAGTGTCTGAAAGACTGGAAATATCACTTTATAGATTTCTAACCAGATAGCCTATGGAAAGTTGTAAACGTTTTAAAAGCGCAGTTGTAACATTAATTTGGAAATGTATTAAGTTATTTAATATGTCTACACCAAAACAGGAAGTATCACATAAGGTGTCAGATTTGTTGCCATCGGTATCATATTTTTATCAAACGTATTAGACGATGTAAGATCTTGTCACGTGAAAAGCTGAGTTGCAACAAAATTACCGTGTTACGGAATTATATGTTATGAAGTACTTTTGGTATATATATTTGCATATGATTATTATTTCATTAAAATGGAAGGTATTTACTTATATTAATATCACAGCATATTTCAGATTTAAATTCACTACACGTATGTTTCTATGTCATTTTGAAATAAATAAAATTCATTGAATAAAAAGATACTTTGATATATTTTTTCATTATTTCATAGCTGATCTGACTTAAGGTAGCACTACAGTCTAACAATGATTTTTTGAAGATATTTTTTTTATCACATAATTTTGAATTAATTATTATTCTGCACAGTTTGTAAAAATCCCAAAGTCATTATCATATCACAACAGGGAGTAAATTGATAATGAACTTATGTAAATAAAAGCACATGGTAATTAATCTAAATATATAGGCATTTAGGAGGGGCTAATATGTCAATCATCTGTCCAGCTGTTAATCCCTGACCACAAGATAAATATTGTGGTCTTATCTCATTGTATTGCAACAAAAGTAATTTATATAACATGTGTATAAACAGAGAAAAAGAAAAAGATATGAAAAGGAAAAAATCTAAAGGGAAGAAATCTACAAAAAATGAAAAAAAAATATGGAAAAGAGTGTACAAGTATCTTTGAAAGCCTCTGGCTGCCTGTATAAATTTCTTCTATTTGGTCTTCTACATTTAAATACAGTTTTAGGCATTTTAACCAATTTTAAGTTTATGTGAAATTGTTCAATTCCATAAAACTAAAAAATCATGTGGGAGTGTCTTTTTTTTAAGAAGTGGATGGTCTTGGATCTTTTCATGAACATGTCTTTTGATGCACAATTTTAATGTTCTAGCTAATTTTAGTAATAGTATATTTCTTTTAAAATACAAATGAAAATTATTCTTTATAATGATAATGATGTTAAATATTGATTATATGCAGCTGGTCAATCCTGTTATTCTCTTATCTTAGACTGTCTGGACACAGATATTGGTCAAATCTGTGATGTCAAACTCCGCCAAATGCCAAGTTAGTGTTGCACAGTGCCACACATAATGCAAAATTTACAGCATTAGAGCATCAAAGAGGCAAAGTGTGTGGTTCTATTGATAAAGTAATGGTGTCAGAACACTCCTGGGTGTTCCCAGTGGAATTTTGTATATATGTTGCATTTATAGGGGTTCTAAGGGGAAATTCCGTTTTTAGGTCATTTCTCAGAACAATTTTTCATGAGATTTGTTAGGAAAAAATGAAAATATAAACTTTATGGGTACCCCCTCTGGCTTGACTTTGATATATATGATTAAAGGGAGTATTTTCTACAATACCGTGTCCCAGTTTTTGGATAATTTGTTTCTAAATGAATTTATAGGTCTCCAAAGATGAAAGGTGAAATGAGGTTTGGCACCCAGCAGTTAGGGACATGCATGTCGTTTTAATCAAGAATTAAAAAAAAACCCTTACATCGAAATAAGCAAACTATTCACTTTTAAAACTTTATTCACAAGATGAGTTTCTTCCATATTGATTTCGGCTCACATGTTAGAATGCAGTGACATAGCATTTTAAGTAAGAGAGCAGTCTAAATATAAATAAAAGCCCCAAAAATCATGCAATTCAATTTTTTCTTCTGACTATAAGCTTCTAATATATTTATACATTTTTTGCATACCAAAACTTTTGGCCCTCAGCGCCCCTGATAAATAATAATAAAAAAAAAATCATCTTATGCAGCACTTGAAATGACTTGCTTTCTGTTCAGCATTGCTTTATCATTGAAATGATTGGCTTTTTACTTAAATTATGTCTCCTGTTTGAATATCGTATGCTGAATTCTTAATTTCAAAATCTGAACTTAGAAGTGAATACAATTACGAACCTAAAGTTTTAGAGATTGATTTCTATTCTCGAGTTACCAACTTCAGATAGTGAATCTCGAACTTCAAATTCGGAATATCATAAATTGTTTAGACGGACGATTCAACATCAATATAACCTACCTTTTCTTTGGAGGAAGCGATTATTTATATTGCTTTTTTTAAGTCATTTATAAGAATAAACTTTGAAAAAACAAATATGGATCCATCATAAATATATATGTTCATGTACATGATTAAACGACAATGATCGCTGATTTTTAACCTTTACAAGTTCAAAAAAATTAAATTTACTATTTTAAACATTTCCTATACACGCCCTAACAACAAAAAAATGAATAGTGTATAATGATATATTTTTGTTGACGCTTTAGAAATGAGTAATCATTATAAAGACATATTTATTTTTTCAAACAATTTTAATTTGTTTTTGTTTTGTTTTACCTGTGTTTCAAAGATAAAAAATATTCGCCTGAAAAAAAAAAATAAATCTAATGAAAAATGAGCTATTTCATGTACTTCATGTATTTACAACTGAATAAAGGGATACTTGAATCAATGAGATAGCAACTTAACACAAATAAACAAAATTTATTAAAATAAAAACAATGCAGTCCGTGTTGAAGACCTTAGTACTTTGACCTATAATGGTTTACTTTTATAAATTTTGACTTGGATGAAGATTTGTCTCATTGGCACTCATACCACATCTTCTTATATCTATTCAACAATAGAAAGATGATTTTGTTTAGATCTAAATAGCCACGTGTAAAATTGTTGTGATAAAATTATTCAAATAAAGATAAGAAGATGTGGTATGAATGCCAATGAGACAACTCCATCAGAGACCAAATGAGAACGGCCTTCAATCAAGAGCAAAACACATACCGCATACAGCGGCGGATCAAGGGTGGGGGTTCGTTTTGACGATCAATGCATTTGAATGGGGACATATAGTTGGAAACCCTCCCCATTTAAAATGGCTGGATCCGCCCTGGCATATCTAGCTATGAAAGGCCCCGAAATGACAAATGTAAACACTATAAATGAGAAAATATGCAATCTGATTTATGCAAAATTAATAAACGAAAACAGATATGATATACAGCATCAAACAGCAACCACTGAATTACCGGCACAACGAAATGTGGCTGGGTTTAATGTGTTTGCGAGCGCCCAACACTCCCTTAACCCGGGACAGTCATGTAACAGCACAACATACGAACAAACTAAATAAATCTGTTAAAAGGCTCAAGTCATCATACACAAAGCACACAAAAATACCAAATAGATTTAAGACACAAAGTACCGATGTGAGAGTACTCGCCTTTACCAAAAGCTCGTTCTAGGCAAAACATATACATGCATGATGTAATAAAACAAAATCATGTAGTCGTCAGGCCCCAGCTGAAAGTTAAATAGAAACACAAATGAAAAGATAATTGGACTTTACAGTAATGAAAAGAATAATTATGTCAAAAGAGATCAAAATTTAAAGAAACTAAAACGGTATTGTTTATTATTGCTGAACATGTTCTTGCTGTTTTGGTTACCTATTTCACAGGCAAAATTTGCTCACGTGAATTTCACATGAATCTCACATGAAATTCACATGAAAATTTTCACGTGAAATTCACCTCAAACGAGCTTATACATGAAACTCACATGAAAATTTTCAGGTGAATTTCACGTGAATTGAGAATCACCTGAATCTCCCGTGAAATTATTCACATGAATTTCACGTGAACTTTACCCCCAAAAAAATGGTATTTTTCATGGTTTTGATTAAATTTGAAAATTAGATGTTATTTGAATTACGTTATTTTAAAGATTCACGTGAATTTCACGTGAAAAAATTAATGTGAAATTCACGTGACTTTCACATGAGATTCACGTGAAACTCACATGAACTGATTTCATGTGAGTTTCACGTATAAGCTCGTTTGAGGTGAAATTCACGTGAATTTCATGTGAGATTCACATGAATTTAAATTCACGTGAAATTGATGTGAGAGAAATTTCCCTGTGTATGACGTTGCACTTGCGCGCATCGCCATTACATTTGCCTGCGTTCATTTTATTTTGATTTGTCTTTTGTTAGTTGCATACACACCTACTTACATAATGGAATAATTCAGGCTGGAAGAATACTTATTATTTTTTTATCCAAACGGTAGTAATATCTTGAACTAAGATAATACTTCTATCCGCACATATTGTTTACCATTCATAACTCGTAATTTTTTTACATACATTAGGTAAATTGTTTTGGTGTTTTGAGTGCGTTTTTGAGAATCAAATAAATGTAAACAATATAAAAAGTAGGAAAAAGTATAAATATTACGGAAGACCATCAATCAGTCAAAATATTATCAATTTAAATATTTAGCACAGTTGAAAAAGTTTTAATATAATCACATTTAACCACTTAAATTTTAATAAATCCAGAGCAATATTTATGCAAATGAATTTGTATGAAAATTATAAAACTACAAGAAGTTAAGAATTTTCATGTTTATTCTCAAGACAGCAAATTTTATGGTAAGTCATGCGCATTTCAGTAATGTGTAAGGCTAAAACGAAGAATTACATGCAAATGGGATTTTGCATTTCAAAAGCATAACAAACCATACTTAAAGGTAGCATTATAAGGAATAAAGATGAGATGAGAACTGAGGAGACAGTAATACAAAGAAAATCAATCTTCTAAATTTTATTTTTTATTACAAAATCAGGAAAACCAAATTAAAGACAAGACTTATACATTAAAAATTTCTGACATGATGATGACACGGAAACATTTCGCTTGTCCAATAAAACCTAAAGTGATATCAAGGAATATGAAATGGAATACACATCCTGCTCCAAAAGCGCTGTGACCCCCTTGATTACTGGTAACATTCTGGTTGGATTCTATTGGGTTTACTTGCTGTTTGTGTTACATCGGGTTTATACATCAGCTATAATCATTGTTTATGATGCCTCATCCCAGTTTGTGGTAAATCTATGCATTTTATCGTGAGTGACACGACGGATGCCACTAGCGGACCATGTTGTTCTTCCTTGATTTATTCGTCTTTTTTTTTATTTTTAAGCTCATAAGATCTAATATTTCATCCGTAATCACTGCTATTTTTAAATACAACAATAAGAAGATGTGGTATGATTGACAATGAGACAACTCTCCACCGGAGACCAAATTATGTTGAAGTTAACAACTAGCTCCCAATACGGACTTCAACAATGAGCAAAATCATGCACTTGATGAATTACAAAATTATTTCTCGATATTAAGTGATTTTCACCATTTGTCACAAACATATGCAAAACAATTGTCTCGAACTTAAGCTATTGAGAAAAATTCAGGTTTTAATCTATTTTCAAATTTACACAATTCAAATAAAATTCTAGTCTGTAAAATGAATATTACTTATCATGTTATGAAAATTAACAGAAGGAAACGCATCTATTTTGGTCCAAATGTAGGTTATGTATGTCTTCTTATTAACGGTGTGGAATTTATTAATTTGCACCTACTGCAACAGTCGATCGAGACATACAGTCGCCTGGGAAAAAAATAACATATCTGATATCAAGGAAGTCGATTATTAAATGACAACTCTTTCGTAGTAATTTCTGCATTTAGTATGCAACTTAACACGCATTTAGGAAGAAATAAACATACAATATGTACTTTTGAACTTGTTATTATTTAGAAACATTTCAAAAAACAAAACAAACTAAAAAAGAATTATTATGATAAAATTACAAAACACCATGGTTGCAAAAGCCGGGTTGCCATTTTTGTGGATTTGTAGTAAAAACAAAACAGATTTTTTGTCGATTATTGATAATTTATATGAAGTTTTGGAGGGAAAAATGCCCCAAATTCAGTCTATTAGTTGTTGTAATTATGACCTTTGACGTAGTGACCTATGAGTAAATATAGGTGTTTTCATCCCAATGCCTATTACCCACTAAAGATATTGTCCTGAAACAAAACATTTCCTTAAATTTCAGGTACTGTGACCTTGACCTTTGACTTACTGACTCAAACGTAAATAGGAGTCTTCATTCCAAGTTTTTTAGCTAAGTTTAGTGTTGGTTGGGCAATATGCTTTAAAATATATCATCCGGAACCAAAATTGTGCCTCACTTTCAGTCTTTAAAATGTTGCTGTAATTTTGACCTTCGGCAGTGACCTTAACATCATTAGAAATCTTTCTAATCTCAAAGGGCATTATCGAATCAGGTTAATAACATAACTAAAAAATGTTGGACATATGGTTCAAAGATAACTTCCAAAATTCTAGTTTATCAACAGATGATGAGAGTTTTACCTTTGATCTATTAAACCCAACATCAATAGGAATATTTTGCATCCTATGGTCCTCTCCAAAATCTAAGATTGGTGAATTTTGACCAAATGCATCACAGAAGGGACATTTATTGCCGAAACGCGGATCTGGTGCAGAAATGGTTACCGTTAATGCTATTGGAAAACGTAAATTTATCCACATAGCATCATTACCATCCTTAAATGCCAGCTGTATTTTAAAAGACAAATGTAGGCCTTTAGTCAACTTAAAGCTATTGTCTAATCGGTTGTCAGGGGGAATTATCCAAAGTTCAATAACATAAAGAAAAAAATTTATATTTCGTGGAAGGGCAGACTAAAAAATTTCAGAGGTTGAAGACGAATTGCCCTAGATAATACACATAAACATGGAACTTTTTTAAAGTTATGCATTTTTGAGATCCTTTGTAAAGTCAGTCGTCAAGGGTTTTCAGTAAAAAAATGTTATTCAAACACACCAACTCTGTTGTTATGACTTATTAGAAAGGTATTTCACTTGACCCATATATTTCATATTTTAGTACTGTGAGTTTTTTATGTTATTATATCAACCTGTAGCCTAAATATTTAAAAATAATAGAATATGAAGCGAGATCATGAATCAAATATTTTTGCTTTATACGTTATTAAGACAAAATAGTCAACTCAAACACGCCTGAACATAAAAAGGTGTACTCGACATTACCTTTTCCATGGAATTATTGCTAGTTATTAGGATTTTTCTCAAACTGTCGCCGGGTAGATATACAAATAAACGCTTTAAAAGATCAATCTTTCATCTTTCTGTGGAATTTTTATCGGCGGATTTTTGCTTATGCACAATTAGATCCACATGTATTTACACCTACCACAATTGACTGGTTTGTGAAAATTTGTCTTAAATTCAAAAGTTAACAAATATCTCGAAGCTCCATACTATAATTGAAGTAAAATACGTATATAAGATGCATAAAACCCAAATTATGCACCTACATTAAACTTTCAAAGCCCATTGAAATAGTGTAAAGAATTCAAAATGACCAACTTGACCTTTTTACCGTTTCTTTTGTTTAATTTCAACTGGATATCAACCTGAGAGGGTAGAATGATCTCTTTGTAAACTTCACCATTTGGCCTGCTGCAGTTATGATATATAAATTCCTAGGATCCCATTATGTTTCTACTGCGATTTATTGTATTAATTTTGTAAATCTAGAATCATGTGCTATATCCTTTCGTGATATAATCATCCCTTCGTGAATGTGTTCTTTACTTCCAACGATTACCTGACTAACTTCCTATGGTTTTACCAAATAACACGGAAACCTCAACGAAATTACAAACTGTTCGATCTCACGACAGAATGTTTATCATTTTGGAAGAAAGTAGTTCACTTTACAATATATTGAAACGTATGTCTTGGAACCAAACTTATACAAAAGTTATTTAGTCATGCCGGCCGGTAACTTTTTTTTTTAGTATCCTTATGGATAAAATGTGCCTGGCTTTATGGATAGAATTTGCTTTGATTAATTTTCTAAGTATAGTCAAAACATGTATTGAAATCTATTAAATCAGTGTCTGAAAGACTGGAAATATCACTTTATAGATTTCTAACCAGATAGCCTATGGAAAGTTGTAAACGTTTTAAAAGCGCAGTTGTAACATTAATTTGGAAATGTATTAAGTTATTTAATATGTCTACACCAAAACAGGAAGTATCACATAAGGTGTCAGATTTGTTGCCATCGGTATCATATTTCTTATCAAACGTATTAGACGATGTAAGATCTTGTCACGTGAAAAGCTGAGTTGCAACAAAAATTATCGTGTTACGGAATTATATGTTATGAAGTACTTTTGGTATATATATTTGCATATGATTATTATTTCATTAAAATGGAAGGTATTTACTTATATTAATATCACAGCATATTTCAGATTTAAATTCACTACACGTATGTTTCTATGTCATTTTGAAATAAATAAAATTCATTGAATAAAAAGATACTTTGATATATTTTTTCATTATTTCATAGCTGATCTGACTTAAGGTAGCACTACAGTCTAACAATGATTTTTGAAGATATTTTTTATCACATAATTTTGAATTAATTATTATTCTGCACAGTTTGTAAAATCCCAAAGTCATTATCATATCACAACAGGGAGTAAATTGATAATGAACTTATGTAAATAAAAGCACATGGTAATTAATCTAAATATATAGGCATTTAGGAGGGCTAATATGTCAATCATCTGTCCAGCTGTTAATCCCTGACCACAAGATAAATATTGTGGTCTTATCTCATTGTATTGCAACAAAAGTAATTTATATAACATGTGTATAAACAGAGAAAAAGAAAAAGATATGAAAAGGAAAAATCTGAAGGAAGAAATCTACAAAAATGAAAAAAAATATGGAAAAGAGTGTACAAGTATCTTTGAAAGCCTCTGGCTGCCTGTATAAATTTCTTCTATTTGGTCTTCTACATTTAAATACAGTTTTAGGCATTTTAACCAATTTTAAGTTTATGTGAAATTGTTCAATTCCATAAAACTAAAAATCATGTGGGAGTGTCTTTTTAAGAAGTGGATGGTCTTGGATCTTTTCATGAACATGTCTTTTGATGCACAATTTTAATGTTCTAGCTAATTTTAGTAATAGTATATTTCTTTTTAAAATACAAATGAAAATTATTCTTTATAATGATAATGATGTTAAATATTGATTATATGCAGCTGGTCAATCCTGTTATTCTCTTATCTTAGACTGTCTGGACACAGATATTGGTCAAATCTGTGATGTCAAACTCCGCCAAATGCCAAGTTAGTGTTGCACAGTGCCACACATAATGCAAAATTTACAGCATTAGAGCATCAAAGAGGCAAAGTGTGTGGTTCTATTGATAAAGTAATGGTGTCAGAACACTCCTGGGGTGTTCCCAGTGGAATTTTGTATATATGTTGCATTTATAGGGGTTCTAAGGGAAATTCCGTTTTAGGTCATTTCTCAGAACAATTTTTCATGAGATTTGTTAGGAAAAATGAAAATATAAACTTTATGGGTACCCCTCTGGCTTGACTTTGATATTATGATTAAAGGGAGTATTTTCTACAATACCGTGTCCCAGTTTTTGGATAATTTGTTTCTAAATGAATTTATAGGTCTCCAAAGATGAAAGGTGAAATGAGGTTTGGCACCCAGCAGTTAAATCAATATATCTTCTTTCTGGAGGCATATATCAAAATCCAAATGTAGGCCTTTAGTCAACTTAAAGCTATTGTCTAATCGGTTGTCAGGGGAATTATCCAAAGTTCAATAACATAAAGAAAAAATTTATATTTCGTGGAAGGGCAGACTAAAAAATTTCAGAGGTTGAAGACGAATTGCCCTAGATAATACACATAAACATGGAACTTTTTTAAAGTTATGCATTTTTGAGATCCTTTGTAAAGTCAGTCGTCAAGGGTTTTCAGTAAAAAAATGTTATTCAAACACACCAACTCTGTTGTTATGACTTATTAGAAAGGTATTTCACTTGACCCATATATTTCATATTTTAGTACTGTGAGTTTTAATGTTATTATATCAACCTGTAGCCTAAATATTTAAAAATAATAGAATATGAAGCGAGATCATGAATCAAATATTTTTGCTTTATACGTTATTAAGACAAAATAGTCAACTCAAACACGCCTGAACATAAAAAGGTGTACTCGACATTACCTTTTTCCATGGAATTATTGCTAGTTATTAGGATTTTTTCTCAAACTGTCGCCGGGGTAGATATACAAATAAACGCTTTAAAAAGATCAATCTTTCATCTTTCTGTGGAATTTTTATCGGCGGATTTTTTGCTTATGCACAAATTAGATCCACATGTATTTACACCTACCACAATTGACTGGTTTGTGAAAATTTGTCTTAAATTCAAAAGTTAACAAATATCTCGAAGCTCCATACTATAATTGAAGTAAAAATACGTATATAAGATGCATAAAACCCAAATTATGCACCTACATTAAACTTTCAAAGCCCATTGAAATAGATGTAAAGAATTCAAAAATGACCAACTTGACCTTTTTTACCGTTTCTTTTGTTTAATTTCAACTGGATATCAACCTGAGAGGGTAGAATGATCTCTTTGTAAACATCACCATTTGGCCTGCTGCAGTTATGATATATAAATTCCTAGGATCCCATTATGTTTCTACTGCGATTTATTGTATTAATTTTGTAAATCTAGAATCATGTGCTATATCCTTTCGTGAAAAAAACATCCCTTCGTGAATGTGTTCTTTACTTCCAACGATTACCTGACTAACTTCCTATGGTTTTACCAAGATAACACGGAAACCTCAACGAAATTACAAACTGTTCGATCTCACGACAGAATGTTTATCATTTTTGGAAGAAAGTAGTTCACTTTACAATATATTGAAACGTATGTCTTGGAACCAAACTTATACAAAAGTTATTTAGTCATGCCGGCCGGTAACTTTTTTTTAGTATCCTTATGGATAAAATGTGCCTGGCTTTATGGATAGAATTTGCTTTGATTAATTTTCTAAGTATAGTCAAAACATGTATTGAAATCTATTAAATCAGTGTCTGAAAGACTGGAAATATCACTTTATAGATTTCTAACCAGATAGCCTATGGAAAGTTGTAAACGTTTTAAAAGCGCAGTTGTAACATTAATTTGGAAATGGTATTAAGTTATTTAATATGTCTACACCAAAACAGGAAGTATCACATAAGGTGTCAGATTTGTTGCCATCGGTATCATATTTCTTATCAAACGTATTAGACGATGTAAGATCTTGTCACGTGAAAAGCTGAGTTGCAACAAAATTACCGTGTTACGGAATTATATGTTATGAAGTACTTTTGGTATATATATTTGCATATGATTATTATTTCATTAAAATGGAAGGTATTTACTTATATTAATATCACAGCATATTTCAGATTTAAATTCACTACACGTATGTTTCTATGTCATTTTGAAATAAATAAAATTCATTGAATAAAAAGATACTTTGATATATTTTTTCATTATTTCATAGCTGATCTGACTTAAGGTAGCACTACAGTCTAACAATGATTTTTGAAGATATTTTTTTATCACATAATTTTGAATTAATTATTATTCTGCACAGTTTGTAAAATCCCAAAGTCATTATCATATCACAACAGGGAGTAAATTGATAATGAACTTATGTAAATAAAAGCACATGCATGTAATTAATCTAAATATATAGGCATTTGGGAGGGGCTAATATGTCAATCATCTGTCCAGCTGTTAATCCCTGACCACAAGATAAATATTGTGGTCTTATCTCATTGTATTGCAACAAAAGTAATTTATATAACATGTGTATAAACAGAGAAAAGAAAAGATATGAAAAGGAAAAATCTGAAGGAAGAAATCTACAAAAATGAAAAAAAATATGGAAAAGAGTGTACAAGTATCTTTGAAAGCCTCTGGCTGCCTGTATAAATTTCTTCTATTTGGTCTTCTACATTTAAATACAGTTTTAGGCATTTTAACCAATTTTAAGTTTATGTGAAATTGTTCAATTCCATAAAACTAAAAAATCATGTGGGAGTGTCTTTTTTTTAAGAAGTGGATGGTCTTGGATCTTTTCATGAACATGTCTTTTGATGCACAATTTTAATGTTCTAGCTAATTTTAGTAATAGTATATTTCTTTTTAAAATACAAATGAAAATTATTCTTTATAATGATAATGATGTTAAATATTGATTATATGCAGCTGGTCAATCCTGTTATTCTCTTATCTTAGACTGTCTGGACACAGATATTGGTCAAATCTGTGATGTCAAACTCCCGCCAAATGCCAAGTTAGTGTTGCACAGTGCCACACATAATGCAAAATTTACAGCATTAGAGCATCAAAGAGGCAAAGTGTGTGGTTCTATTGATAAAGTAATGGTGTCAGAACACTCCTGGGGTGTTCCCAGTGGAATTTTTGTATATATGTTGCATTTATAGGGGTTCTAAGGGGGAAATTCCGTTTTTAGGTCATTTCTCAGAACAATTTTTCATGAGATTTGTTAGGAAAAAATGAAAATATAAACTTTATGGGTACCCCCTCTGGCTTGACTTTGATATATATGATTAAAGGGAGTATTTTCTACAATACCGTGTCCCAGTTTTTGGATAATTTGTTTCTAAATGAATTTATAGGTCTCCAAAGATGAAAGGTGAAATGAGGTTTGGCACCCAGCAGTTAAATCAATATATCTTCTTTCTGGAGGCATAGACACGGTTTTGCAGCTTGTATATGGTTGATTAAAGGGATGAAAACAAATTTTTACTACCATTTGACCTGAATGTGCCATTTCCATCCAAGTTGGAAGACCACTTTTTTGGCAATTAATGAGCTATATTTTGAGATTTATCATACCAAAAATAAATTTATCTATGAATTAAGAAAGAGTAATATTTCAGCTTTAAAATGAGTTAAAGATTATAAAAATCCATTGAGTAGTTTTGGAGAAATTAATCTTTAAAGACTGTTGGTTGGAGTCAGAAAATTCTGACTGTAGTGCTACCTTAATCCAGGTGTGAGCTATTGACCACACTTGACGTTCAATGTCTGTTGGCTTTTTTAAAAAAAAAGTTCTAATCTAAAAACACATAACAGAAAACCAAACTTGTCCAGAATCATATTCTTGTATGTATAGTTTTGAAGAAGGAAAAAAACCCAAACAATTCAAAATCCGGAAATATTCTATGAAGGGCCAGTATCTTTCAAACTTTTTGAAGGTAATACAGTAATAACATCCACATAAAGAATAATGGCTGAAAACACCGTTACTAACAATAACTAGAAGCTCTAAAGAGCCAGTGTCGCCCACCTTGATCTATGTGCATCTTCAACAATGGATACTCCCCAGCATTGTAGATTAGTATATTATTCACGACTAAATAATGTTATTTGTACTTGTATTGCTGATTATTGTTTCACAGTTTCTCTCTATTTTCTATCATTTTTTTTTCCAAAAAACAAAAAAGGGTAAAAATCGTAATTTAACGGTAATAACTCTTTTAAGAAGACAACTGACAAATTAATTTACATGTATGCTGACCTATTTGCAGATCTTGTCTAGCTGATCGTTTCTATCTATCTATTATAGTTTTCAAGATAATAGGCAAAAACGCAAAAAAAATGTAAAAATTGTCATTTACGGGCACCAACTCATATCAGAAATATCAACTTATTTGTACAGTTTTGAAAATTTATTTTCATCGACATCTTATTTATGATAATTTATATAAATTTAACTGGAACATAAATAAATACATAATTGTTTTTCCGATTTTGCTAATCTGAAATAATAATGCAGCTTTTTCTTTATAATGTCGTCGAAAATAATGGTTTTTGAAGTGTCATTCAAAGCTTACTGCACAAATACATTTTTAACAATAGTGCAAGATGTAAATGTAAGCTGTTGTATAGGTCAGGCTTTGGATGACATCGGACCAATGGAAATTAAACTCTATGAAAATTATCTTTTCTAATCAGTTTATATCAGCAATGTCTCGGACAAGTTCAAAATAAATGCCGATCAATTATTTTTAAAGAGTTTTGCCCCTTAGAAATGTAAATTATATGGACATATGCATTGTAAGCGATCTCCATGTACAATTTTTGCCAGATTTTTATCAAATTCATATAACAAAGGTTTATAAAGCAATATCTCAGAAAATTTCGAAAATAAGTGCCGATCAAATATTTTTAATGAGTTATGCCCCTTGGAAATAATTCGGAAATTGCTCTCAAGTCTTCAACTCTCTAAGATAATTTCAAAAAGTTTTAAAGAATAAAAAAATATGTGCAACGTGGGGGGCATTGGAACGCTGTTCTTTAAATAATTTTTGTATTACAATAAATATTAACCATGCCAATCACTAATCGAGTGTACAATTCAATCAAGGATACGTATAACTCTATGCATTATGTACATTTTAAGGTTTTATTAGTATGGGGTATATAACAAAAAAATAACAGAATACATTCATACTATGCCAAAAAGGTAGTTTTACTATATCATGATATTTCCAAAAAATTAATAAAACTATAGATCACCGCGTTTGCTTCCAAGCTGCAAGTTGTGAAAAATTGACATATTTTGTAAGGATTATACTGTGAAAATGGATTATTATGTGAATAGAAAGCAAACTAAGTTACAGAATTTTGAACAAAAATATGAGATAGCGCTCATAAAAAATTTTTTATAGAAAATTTGAAGAAATTTTAAAATGGAATCACTGTACTTTATTTTCTTGCTGTTATACAAAATTAACAAAATTACTGCACATTCCATTATAACATTAAATTATCAGAGTTATCTCTCGTTTCTCGTTTTTATATATACTAGACCGTTGGTTTTACCGTTTGAATGGTTTTACACTAGTACTTTTGGGGCCCTTTATAGCTTGTTGTTCGGTGTGAGCCAAGGCTTATAAGGCGGAGTAAAATTGTACTAGACACGAAACATGATAGAATATTTGTATTTACTAAGCCTCGTGCAAATACATTTTATATTTCAAGTCCACGAGTTACTCCATTTATAATGATATTGTACTTCAAGGGTCTTTTCAGAAAAATGACGATACCCATGAAGCTTATTATGCTGAAAAGTATTTATACCATATTTCAATCTATTTTATATTATATTTCAGATGATTAAAGGATTTCTGGTCATTGGATACATTTTATCATTAATCAGTCTAAGTTGTGCTCTGGTAGAGGAAATCAAGCCACCCGATGAATTTTCAGCATGTTTAAAAGAAAGATTGGCAAAAAATAATCCAACCCACACATCTTATGAATCACTAAATAATTTCTGTATAAGTAGCAATCGAAATAAGCAAACAGCTAAAATTGAAGGTCCGCATTTAAATATATCAGTTGAGACTGTTAACTGGATTAATGAACTTCTTCGCATGTCGGAAGTAGATATACACGAAAGAGCAAAACGACAAGCTACACAAACAAATGATACTATTCCTATCCCGCCATATTTACAGTTTGTTTTTCCAAGTCAATTTGGTACTCCATTGTATCCAATAAGTTTTAATACAGAAAATCAAGCTCAGCAACAAAATAATGCGCAGCAATCCGAGAGTAATTCACAAGGTCAGCAGACGATAGTACAACCAGCCTCTGTTCAGCAGAATCCACAATTACCAGTTCAAAACAATCAGAATATTCAAAACCCTCAAATACAAGCACAGGTGCCACAAAACACACAGACAGCACAAGGACCACAGAACCAATTTCAGAACGTGCAGATTCCAGCTCAAGGACCACAGATTCCCTTCCAACGACCACAGATTCCAGCAGTTCAAAATCTACAATCGGCTCAGAGTCCCGCAGTTCAAAATCTACAGTCAGTCCAAAGTCCTGCAATTCAAAATCTACAAGCGGTTCAAAATTCTGCAATTCAAAATCTACAATCGGTACAAAATCCTGCAATTCAAAATCTACAATCGGTTCAAAACCCTGCAATTCAAAATTTTCAATCAGCCCAAGCACCTGCTCAATTTGCTGCAAACCAAGTCCGACAACCACAGATAGTAAGACCACCGGTCCAACAACAGGCAATTAGGCCACCTAGAAGACAGCTACGAGTACGAAAAGAGTATAGACGTCTCACAGACCAGGAGCGTGCAAGATACCACAGGGCGATTCTAATGATGAAAGCTGATACGGTATGACATCCATTTAATTAGTAAATAATTGATTTTATTTTGCATGTTATTTTTTCTGGTAAGCCAGAATGATTTGTTTCAATCCAAACCATACATATTGAAATGTCGTATGGATCTTTATCATTATTTGAAGAGCCTTTCACATACAATAAATGGCTGTTTTTTTGGAATCAAGAACTACTGATGAGTAACAAATTAACACAAGTATCTAGTAATTTTGTTTATTATCACTATAGGTAGATGTCACTGCTAATTGACTGCAAGTCCCCAAGGGCATAATCATTATCCTGTAGACAGTACTATTGTACATGCATAACGACATCTTAATATTGAGGAATTTGGCAGTTATATGATTAAAAGATATGAAATTTGTCAGATTTTACAGAGATAGAATTTTACTGAGATTTACTTTGTTTAATTCAAAACATTTATGGATTACGTAATTGAAAAATCATTTTACATAAAGATATTGATTCTGTAATAATGTTCACGAGAACAATCGGGGATTCTTTGTTTACAATATGCGTTCCTTTCCAAAGAGCTTAACATCTAATGTATCGTTATCTTTACAGAGTGTTCCACCTAATAGATACGATGCATTAGGTCTGATTCATTTCCGAATGGTTGACAACATACATCATGGTGGTGCCTTTTTAGCATGGCATAGAATTTTCATCACAATGTAAGTACCAAAGTTCAGCTCAAATAAAAAAGAAGTCATTATTTACCATTCCCTCTCCGTCATACCCCCTTCACCTTACGGTAATGATATGTTTGGACAATACTTTGAGAGCTTCGCCTTTACGTTCTATTATAAAAATGGTATAAATACCTAGACTAAGTTTCAAATCCAAATTTGTATTTTGATTAATATATCATAACTTGTTTTAAATTATCTTTAATGTGATACTAGTATTTTAAATATACATGCAATTGCAAATGCCTATATCGTGAATTGAACAAAAAATATTTTAAAAAATTAAGCTTGTTTTGTCACGGAATAGAAGTTCCTTCATAATATAAGTTCCAAATGGAAACAATATTCTGGAATATTATTTCCACTGGAATAAATATTACAGTAAATGTTCCTAACGGAATAAATGGTATAGAATATTTGTTCCAACAGGGACAGATATTATGACATTGTTTATAAGAAAGTTTCCAGTGGAACTTCTGTTAGGCGGAACAAATATACGTTGACAGTTTAACTGATATATTAAAGATGTTAATCTTGGCTGCATATTGATAAATAATAAAATTGGGGAAAATATAAACATATTATCGCATTTAAGGCTCATTCCTTGTACTAATATAAAAATGAGGAGATGTGGTATGATTGCCAATGAGACAACTATTCACCAATGTTAAAATGAAGTGGTAATCAGAGTGTTCCAAATAGTCCTAGCCGTTTTCACGAAAAATACCAATTGGCAACAACTAAGTTCTTGAGCACACACCAGTCCACTCATTGCCGAGGGAACTTTGAATTTTCACATACTGTCTTAAAAAGAAGACAGTATGTCAATCTATAAGGATCCTGTGTCAACGTTTCGCTTAGTCCAAAGTTTTCGAAATCTTTTTTCCATGATGGTCCTTAAAGAAAATCTGCTGGTCATCATTATTTCTATTGCAAAATACCAAAATTGTGTAGGTCATTTGCGAACTTTTGGTGATCAAAACCTTCGGACCACCACTTTTCTTCGAGAAATCTGGCATACAAGGTAAGAAAAGCGTGGACACAGGATTAGTATTTTAATCAGATTGAATTTATGCTGTGGAAGATATCAGTGGTTATCTGTGTACCATGTCTTCTAAATAACCGTCTGAACAGTTCAAATATTCTTGTTAAGCTTATGTTTATTTTGCAGATTTGAAAATGCCCTTCGACAGAAAGTGCCAGGTGTAACTCTCCCTTATTTCGATTCAACAATGGATGAAGCTATGGTAGACGAGACTCGAACAATCATGTTTTCACCATCTTTTCTTGGGAATGGAAATGGTTTGGTGACTAGTGGTCCTTTTGCCTACTGGCAGACCCCTTCAGGTCCATTGATAAGAAATGTTGGCAACCCTGGTGGAAGTCTGTTCTCAAAAGACGAAATTCGAAGTATTTTGACAAGAACTAGAATTTCAGAAATTTTGGAACCCGGTGCTTCGAACCAATTCAATCTTGAGAATATACATGGGGATGTACATACCTGGATAGGAGGTCAAATGGAACCAATGGAAACATCAGCTTTTGATCCTATTTTCTACATGCATCATGCATTCGTTGATTATGTGTGGGAAATATTCAGAGGTAATCAGAGACGGAGGGGTATCAACCCTACTCAAGATTATCCAACTAATTATGGCCCCGAATCGCATGGACCAATGACTAGTACTGGATTCGGCAATTTAGTCAATTCTTTTGGTTTAAGCGATATGTTTACGTCAGAGGTTTACACTTACGAGCCTAATCCCTCATGTTCTTTTAATAATGCAAATTGTGGATCCAACTATTTGACGTGTGATATATCCAGTGGCACTCCAACATGTATTCCAATAACATTTGGTGGAGGACAACAGAATGCACAACCTGCAGGACCAATGGCACCAGGCGGATTTGGTGGGGTTGGTGGACCTATGCTTCCAGGTTTCATGCCAAATGCTTTTGTAGGTAGAAAGAAACGAGCTGCGGAAAAAATTGAAAAAATGAAAGCCAAGCGTCAATTGAAAGTAAATCATACCTCACAACTAAAAAGTCCATTTAGTAGCGATAACGAATGCTATGCTCCTTCAGATTCAAGCCAGAATACATTTGCAATTGATGAAAAATCCGATACCAGGAAATGGGTCTTTATTCCAATTAAGATAGTAAGTAAACGATCACCTGAAAGTAAAAATTTCCGTGCTTTTCCGATATATGATGGTGTGCCTGCAAGGGAGTTTGATATATATAGTCCAGAGTCGTATCCAGAGATCAGTTCTTACTTTGAAGATGAGGTAATGCCACAATCAAAACGATGTATACAGTCAAAAGGAATTGGCAAATCTGTAGGTCGTATTCATATCCGTTCGGATGGTCTTAACTACCGTGGTACATACGACGAATACGTTATCGTTGACCTTCGACAAGCCTTTATGGAATCAATGACTTATATTGCATTGCGAAATCCGGAGAAAGAATATTCAGAGGTTCTTATTTCAGCATACGATTCTTGTGGAAGAAAGTGTAAAGCTTTCTGTCGAAATGAGGAAGGTGATACATCAGCTTTTCATGAATGTGCGGGCTCCATCCGGGTCACAAATCAAGCACCGTACGGTTTTGGGAAGAATTACGGATCAGCTGTGGACATGTCATGGAATATAAAAAGCAAAGCATCCATTCCAGAATTTAAGAACGATTCAGTTCATGTTCAGTTTTTCTGTGATCATCGTGAATACTAATATATTTATGTGTTGGGGTACAACTTAAAAATTAAAGGAAACAATAAAATTAGGTACATATTTACCAGATTCAACCGCTTCTTGTCCTTTAAGTTACTAACTTGTAAAACTAGAAGAATACACTTACTGCTTACCAGACTTTGTTGTTAGTTAACTGGCGCTTTTAAAGCAATATCCTTTAAATTAGATCTTATTTTTATTTCATTGTCGATGTCCATGCTTGTATCCAACAAATCTTAGGCTGCATTTGTTTTTTTTTTTTCTCTATTTTATGAATAAAAGAAAAAGAGGGATATCCATCAATGAGATATGAACTGAACGAAACAAAGAATTTAAAAAAAAAGAATCCCAAAAGCTTGCCGGTACTTAAAGCAAGCTGAAAGAACTTAACCTATTTATATGAAATCTGTCCAATACTCCAATGTTGGTGTTATAGTTTAGAAAATAGTACACACAAAGGACAACAAGATTCCCTAAACAAGATTGAACAGTATAAAACAGAACATATCAACCACCCAAATCCTTCCCAAAGACAAACAACAACGAATAGCACATGGTCAAAATAGCCTGAAAAGAAATCTATGTATAGTTTAGCCACCAACATGATGATGACAAGCTTAAACAAGGAAATAAGACGGTTCATAATTTGGAAAGCTGGTTAAAAATATGTTCGCTACTATGGGAATTCGAAGCTAGTTAAGGACTTGAATTCTGACGGAGAAAAAAATTATACATACAATATACAACATTCCTAACAGGTTTCATAAAGTGTCATAACATCATTAAATTGAACTCGGCAGCATTTGTGAGAGGCGAATAAGTATTGAAAATCGTGAGGAGAAAAAACGTTTTAAATGAATTGATTATAGGTACTTCACCTTATACAAAGTTGTTAGAAATATCCCGTGTTCAAATTCGTCATTTTTGGTTTTTTTATTACTATTTACATGACAATAGAAGGAACGATACGAAATACCGTCGACTATATGTTTTTACGAGAAACATACTCGTTAGTTTTCACGTTTGAATTGTTTTACATTTGTCAATTCGGGGCCTTTTATAGCTGACTATGTGGTATGGGTTTTACTCATTATTGAAGGCCGTACGGTGACCTATAGTTGTTAATTTCTGTGTCATTTGGTCTCTTGTGGAGAGTTGTCTCATTGGCAATCATACCACATCTTCTTATTTTTATATTTACAGAAAAGATGCGAATATAGACTGAATAAATATGAAAGTATTCAAGAGTTTTGGGTATCTGAACACTGTGAAAAGGGACACCAAGGGGGCAATCATTAACCACAAGTCCATTAAAAACAAACAACACCGTAGTCAAAAGAAAAAAAAACGACGAAAGACAAAAAGCAATAACAAAAAACACGCAAACCTAAACCTTGTGTAAATGGCTATAGTCATTTAAGTCAGCTTTCTACGAACACATTCTAGCCAAACGTACAAGGATTGAAACGTACACACCATATAGATATAAGAAGATGTGGTATGAGTGCCAATGAGACAACTCTCCATCCAAGTCAAAATTAATAAATGTAAACCATTATAGGTCAAAGTACGGTCTTCAACACGGAGCCCAGGCTCACACCGAACAGTAAGCTATAAAGGGCCCCAAAAATTACTAGTGTAAAACCATTCAAACGGGAAAACCAACGGTCTAATCTATATAAAAACGAGAAACGAGAAACACTTATGAACCAAATCAACAAACGACAACTACTGAACATCAGATTCCTGACTTAGGACAGGTGCAAACAAATGCAGCGGGTTTAAACGTTTTAATGGTACCAAACCTTCACCCTTTTTCTGAAACAATAGTGTAACATCACAACATAGAAAGACACACTATAAAATATCAACTGAAATAGCTTAACTCAATCAAAGGACATAGTAACACCATTGAACATACACTGAACAAATAAATTTGACCTATGATACAATGTAAATTCAAAATAAATAAACTAAGGAAGAATAATAAAAGTAACATGTTATATCGGTATGAAATGTTAAACAATTTAAAAAAAACAATATGCTCGAACAAAAATATCAGCCATTTGCAATAACTTTAAACACAGGTAAATAAAATAATTTTGTTGTTAGGTATACGTATACAGTTACAATAGAGAAAGGAAATATTTTAACAAAATAAATAATTTTGATGTTCATAGTACGAAGTGGAAATTTATATTACTACCAAACACTTATCAAAGCTGGTATATAGACCAGATATAACCCTGAATAACATTAAATAACAAAAAAAGCATTACAATTAGTATCAACAGGTCAAATAAACAAGAAAGTACGATTTGAGAGTACTCGCCGTTACTGACAGCTAGTTAAAAGCCAAAACAATTAATAATAAAAAATCATGCATCAGAGACTAAAATCAACTAAAACACATCCCATGGATTTAGTATTTTAACGTCATGGACAGTCAAAGAAGACATGACTAGTGCAATGCCAAAAATAAATGTATCGACAGACAGTAGGATAGTTAGGAGTTTAACCTCTTTATAGATCAAAATGAACGTGGGTGTGTCTTTAAACATCATTTTTGAAACCATGGTCATTTAACAACACCACTAATAGTATAGAAAGACATGATCTTGTGCAGAACAAACCAGGACAAAACACCACATTCTGTACTTGCTGTATTGTCCCAAGTTAGGAGCCTATTATTCAGTGGTTGTCGTTGGTTCATGTCTGTCATATCTGTTTTTCGTAATTTGTATTTATTATAAATGGGACTGTTAGTTTTCTCGATTGGATTGTTTCACGTCTTCCATGTCGAGGACTTTTATAGCTGACTATACGGTATGGGCTTTGTTGAAGGCCGTACGGTGACCTATAATTACTTATATCCACATCATTTAAACTCTGTTGGAGAGTTGTCTCATTGGCAATCATACTTTAATACTGCGATGAAAAATCTGTGAAAAAAAGTTATTTATTTATGAAACAAGGCTGCATTCAACCAAAATGCAACAGATCCAACTTGTCTACTCTGCAATGAAAAGTCAAAAACTTTTGAACATTTTCTTGCTAAATTGTAAAACATTGCTCGATACTCATATACCATATTCGCATGAATTAGGCAGCTTTCTCTACACATTTAACATCTATGCTAAATGCTTTTATCCTGAGATTACTTTATAGTAATATTCTCAGTTTAACCTAACCAGTGTATTAATATATAAACAGCTTATTTTAGATCAAAGTAGATTACTATGTGCTTGTGACAGTAGATGAAAATGTACTGACAATTTCTTTAAAGTAGAGTATATAACCTGGAAACTCTGCTACGCTGTACATGTCCAAAGAAATGAACTACTAAAGAACTCGTCCTCCGGCAAACGAAACGGTCAACCACTGTAGACAACATGCACCCCATGGAGGGTATTCTTTTTATTTTACACCATAGTCCGTATTAATATAGTCTTGTAAATATAGACTTGAAATTTTAATTAATTCTCAAAGAAGTGCTCACTTGAAAGAGGGAGTTAGTTTAAACATATTTTATTTGTTCAAGTACAAATTGGATAAGACACAAGTCAAACAGACTTATGAAGTCTTCTCCATTTAACATTTAAAGCAATATAATACAAAATATATGTATGAGCATGCATGTATAGAATGGTATATCTATTTAATATATATATATATGGATTTATGTCAAAAGACAGAAAAGTGAAGACAGAAAGAAAACAATAATACAGAAAAAATAAATATATAAAGAGGGAGTTCCTTATACAGATACAGCTAGGCAAACCCAAAACAGTTAAAAAAAATAGACAAATCTGCTTACACAGAGAAATGTTCCCCCCAAAAAACAGTAATTTACAGGAAAGTTTTGTCAGAGGCTTCGTTGGTAAATAATTTTAGTTTCAAGTCCAATGTGTTAGAGATTGCTATCACTTTATGTTCGTTATTGTCGTCTTCGTCAATCCGTTAACTAATTTAAAAAGACTCCCGGCCACTTTGGACTAATATTGCTTAATGATTACAACTTTTATAGTAGGATACTGCCTTTTACAAAATATATATCATAGAATCAAAAGAAAATATGATTCGTATGTCAGAATTCATGATATGAGTCTGGATAGGGAGTTTCTTTATTTCTTTATAATTTTTTTAGACCATTTTTCTCTACTTCTTTATTTATTTTTCCCATTTTTCTCTATTCTTTATATTTTATCACCCCATTGTTCTCTATTCTTTATATTTTAGCACCCAAATATTCTCTTTTTTCCTATTTTAGCACCCCATTATTCTCCATTCTTACTTATTTTTTGTCTTTTTTTTTCTCTATTCTTTATTTTTTTTTGCCCTTTATTTTGACTTTTGGCCCATTGTTCTCTATTCTATAAACCTCATCCAGACCGGCGGATCACAGATAGGTGTTCTATACACTGTTGTATTGCAAGCATACCCACATGCAGAGACGATTTTTGAATACGCATTATTTGTTAAAATTTTCAAATTGTTCAAAGCCATTTGGATTTTAACATACTTAAGCTAAGCAAACATCATTCTGCAATGATCTATTCTTTAGTAATATTGAAATCTTTCATCAATAAAAAAAAATACAACTGAGACACTCTGCCTATGAAGAAAATCATTCATTGGTTCTGATTTCGGACCCGTTGTCAATCAATTAGTCTTGTCTAGCTCGTGTTTTTTAAGATAACAGTCAGTACAAAAAAAAGGTAAAAATTGTCATTGAAGGGCAATAACCACTATAAGAATAAATATTTTTGTAAGATTATTCATTGTTTCCTAAAAGAGAGGCTGGCGATACCAAAAGGATGTTCATACTCATAAGTCGAAGACAAACTGACAAAGCCATGGCACAAAACGTAAAATGACGAAGGGAAAAACCAGTCTACAAAACATACGACTGAGCAAAAAATCTAAAACAAGAATGAGTCCATAGTACACGGATGATCCACTCGCACTATCATTTTCTATGTTCAATGGACCGTGAAATTGGGGTCAAAATTCTAATTTGGCATTAAAATTAGAAATATCATACATAGGGAACATGTGTACTAAGTTTCAAGTTGATTGGACTTCAGCTTCATCAAAAACTACCTTAACCTGAAGCGGGACAAACGGACGGACGGATGAACGAACGGACACACAGACCAGAAAACATAATGCCCCTCTACTATCGTAGGTGGGGCATAAAAAATCATTTTGACATGAAATACAGTTAGATAGAAATGTAAGAGTGTGTGTGTATGTATGGTTTTTTGTTTTGTTAATACTTCACCAACTACACGCGGATAGGCTGGAAAACACGTGTTATTTCTATTTGTACTACAATTATAAAACAACTGAAGTTACCATCCTTTAATATGTTCATTTATAAAATTTCAAAATATTAAAAAAAATAAAACATTGTAATTCAATTAAACTTATAATTCAATAAAGTGATGAACTATTTAAATGCAAATGAAGGTAAAATATCAACGAGTTCCTTCATAAAAGTTAAACTGCAAGAATTAAAAATTAATTATACCACAACGCGTATTATTTTTAATGAGATAAAAACTTTTATTTCCATTATTTTATTTTTGCGCCCTTACCTAATGAAGGAAACTGAAGGTGAAGGTGTCGACCTTTCCAAGTCACTGGAAGACAGTGGTGTCGTCCCCAATGGACTGTTATAGTTGACAGCCCTGAGGGAGTAGAACCCAATACTGCTATTGCCGTACACGGTGCATATTCTTGTGGGTTTGAGATAGCCCAGAAGAATATATTTTGGAAAGGCAATTCTCTCTCCTTTTCTTTAATCATTCAATTTCTTTCTTTATTTATATTTTTTCTCCCTCCTCTCTTTTCTCTCCTTTTTGTTCTCTTCCTGTTCTCTCTCTCTTCTCTTGCAGGGTGCATGAGGGAACGAGAGAGGGAGAGAGTGAGTGAGCGAGTGAACGAGATAGATAGATAGAAAGTGAGTGAGTGAACGAGAAGGAGATACTGTGAGTGAACGAGAAAGAGAAAATGTGAGTGTACGAGAGAGAGGGAGTAAGTGAGTGTACGAGAGAGAGGAGTAAGTGAGTGAACGAGAGGGAGGAAAGAGAATGTAAGTTAATGAGAGAGTGAGTGAGTGAACGAGAAAGAGAAAATGTGAGTATACGAGAGAGAGAGAGAGTAGTGAGTGAATGAGAGGGAGAGAGAGAGAATGTGAGTGAACGACAGAGGGAGTGAGTGAGTGAGAGAGTAATTGAACGAGAGACAAATGGTGAGTGAAACCCAGAGAGAGAACACAAGAGGGTGAGTGAATGAGAGAGATGCTGAGGTGATATGAATGAAAGATTGTGAAAGAGATAGTGAGTGGGTGTGTCAGAGAGGGTTGGTAAATAAGACTTAGTGGGTAATATTGTGAATGACAAAGTGTGAGCGAGCAAATGTAACATACGTGAAAAAAAATGAGAATATGACGAAGGGATAGCGAAAGCGAGGATATGAAGTGAGAGAGAGATAATACATGTGAAAGTGTGCGTGTACTAAAGGGAGAGAGAGAAAGTGTGAGTGGTGTTTGATTGAAAAAAGACTGAGTGTGAAAGATAGTGTGTTAAATTGTTGTGTGAAAGAGTATGAGAGAGTGATGGGAATGAAAGACACGATGTAGGGAAGGGAATACTGAGTGTCGGAGTGTGCGTCTGTTGTTTTTTTTCGATTAAAATAACTACAAAATTTGCGAAGAAACTTTCTATAAAATATTGGACAGGTATGAGGCCGCATGCCGAAGACCTGTTCAATATTTTACAGAATGAACTGTTAGAAGCTTATATCTTTCTTAAAACATTGTTTAACTTGTCAAATTAGGTGAAAAAAGCAAACGAATACAAAATTTTGTTAAGATTTATTTTCATCAAGTGTGTAAATTGTTTTGGATCAACTTTATTAATATTATCCAACAGGTTGGCCCCTGTAAACAGTAGCTCAACTTAAACAATAGAAAATAAGAGAGAATAGTTAAAGGTAAACTACATGTATAGCTACATGTACATGAAGACACAGTGCATACGTATCATGCTTTTTTGCGTGCGCTAGGACTACATTATATATTTTCCGTCAATATCTTCACATGCTCTGGTGTCTCAAAATGGATAAAGACGATGAAAGTATATTCTTTATACAAAATTATTTCCGACAAAAAGATAGCGATGTCGAATATAGTGAATGTGTTGTTTCAAACTTTGGATTAAAATCAAATCTGTATTCAGATATATCCGATTCTAGTGCGGACAACGAAGAGGATTTAGTTATAGCAGCTTATAATTGCAAGTTATATATATTTTAAAATTAAGTCCTCTCCTATTACTTAGATATTAGAAGATGTGGTATGAGTGCCAATGAGACAACTCTCCATCCAAGTTCCAATTTGTAAAAGTAAACCATTATAGGTCAAAGTACGGCCTTCAACACGGAGCCTTGTCTCACAACCGAAAAATGACTAGTGTAAAACCATTCAAACAGGAAAACCAACGGTCTAATCTATATAAAAAACGAGAAACGAGAAACACTTATGAACCACATCAACAAACGACAACCACTTAACATCAGGTTCCAGACTTATGACAGGTGCAAACAAATGCAGCGGGTTTAAACGTTTTAATAGGCGCCAACCTTCACCCTAACCTGAAACAGTGTAACATCACAACATAGAAAGACACAATATAAAATACTTCCTTAGTCCTTCAGGGGTTTTATTTCTTATTAGGCGAGTGAGAAAAAAAATAAATGAAAAACACATGAAGCTTGAAGACAGGTTCACGTTGCAGAAAAAAGGTTCAACCATATCCAGTACACCGCAGTCGATTTTATTTCAAAACGACACTATAAAATATAATGAATGAGCAAAAATGAAGATATAACAAGCGTGCAAGCTATTTAAATTCCTTTGATGTTCATCGAAATTTCCCCCTCTTATATTATTACAATGAATTTTAAGCGAATTGTGAGCCAAATATTATATTTTTTATTTGTAAAAAATGAATTAATAAAGTTATAATATCTAAATTCATCGCCATAAAATATCCGGAGATAAAGAAATTGTCCAGACGTATTCACCTACATGAAAAAAATGTATTCATAATTTTACCATATGACGAAGGCCCCCCTCCTTTGTTCCTCGTTAACCGAAATTGACATTGACTCTGCGGTTGTCTTGCAAGAGACAGTTATTGTTTACACAAAACGAACCACCTGAATTACCCCCTTTTCCCCTTTTTTCCTGTTTTTCTGCAAGGTTCGTGTCGCTCTTTTTTTTTCTAACTTTATTTGCGTATTACTGTCCTTTGTGGGACCCCCCAAGGGTGACTGGGGAATAGTAATATGGTCACTACAGGTCTTCTTCCGACCGGCAGTAAAACAGTAAAATCCTTGCCAAAGAGGGGCGTCCGTTTGGCTGCGTTGGATGCACAAGTACGCAGCCACGTCCGCTCAGAATGGGGACGCTAAATTCGATGACTCGTGTAGCACGTTAAGAACCATTGTAGCAATTCTTTGAGGGTCCGTGGGTAGCCTGTTGCAAGGCAAAATTTCTGTCCCTATCCAATATACCCTCATTTTCCTGTGGTAGTCTAATTTCCCCCAACCTTCATCACGGACGGCCTCTATTACCGGACCTACCTATTGTATTTATTGTTACTTTGTTCTCGTCCTGAACATGCATGATATATTTGCCACTGGACGTAAAGCAACCAACAAACAATAATCAATCAATCCTTTGTGGGTTTTTTTCATGATACTGAAATAGATTTCTGTTCCTCCATTTCCTTTTGCAAATAACGCTTTCTTTTTTTTTTTCTTTCAAAACAAAGCATTATAAGTGTAGAAAATGAAAGGATATGGAGTAATTGTACATGGGACAAAATCGCACACAATACATAGAAAACACAGAATATTATCCTTGTTTCTTTGTTTAATGTATAATTATTGTATTCAATTTTACTTTTGAGATCTAAACTAAAGTGAAGTGTTTGAAACTGTTCATAAATACATTGGAAAGAAACAAATGTAATTCGTATTTTGACGTTATATAAACTATATAGTAAAAATACCTTTATCAATAACTCAATTCAATGCAGGAAAGGGTTTTATGTTCAATTCATGTAACACAATTGCAAACTGTCTAAAAACGTATTTAACAAACATATGATTAAATCTTAATTTCAAGAGACTACATCAGTTTTTGAAAAAACGATCACTACGAACAAAGTGCGAATCGGACACTCAACTGATTTCTTTTAACTGCGATAAGGTGTTCTATTTTCTGTTCTTCGTCGTTGATAAGCAAAGTTTTGCATTATATTCCTAAACAGACAATAATATCAGATTTTTTAAACAAAAAACTTGCAAATCAACGCCGACACCTGAAAATTATAAAAACTGTTATAGCCCCCTAGTTCATGAAGCAAGTTCTCGATTTGCACACAGGTTGTTAACCAAATTCTTGATTAGTTATTTTGTCCAAGGATCAATCTGTGGCTTGCACATCAATCCTCGGTAAAACATCTATTTCAGATCAACGGTTTTCTCCTAGTTATGATAATAAAATGATTTCACCTGTGGTCCTCGTATTTCGGCATGATCTATCAAGCATTAGAAGCATTCTTATATTTTTTCATTTTCATTGTAGCTGAAAATGATGTTAAGAAGAATTAGAGCAACACCAGAGGTCAATTTTTATATACAAAGACGGACGAGTATATCAAAAATCGTGTGCAAAAAGAAATACCTATAAAAACCAAAGACAAAACTTACAACGAGCATGGCCAACCAAATTGGTGCTAAAGGAGACAACCCAAAACATGTGGAAAATGGCTGTGAAATAATTTTGACCCTGGCAGTGTTCAAATCAATTTGAAAGTTTTTCTTCTTGAAGAAACCGTGTTGATGAGTGACGGAATTATTATATTGGAAGGTGACCTTAATATAAATGTTTTTTTTTTATAATTGTCATTTGTTCTTTCGTTGTAAATTTTTTTTCAAAATGAAGAAACAAATTGTGTGAATTGATGGTTTTTTCAGTCCTTGAACTATCATTTACCTGTAAGAATCAATTATACTACCTTTAGCTGTCCAATATTTTTAAGAACGAGGAGGGTATTCTTAAAAATATTGAGTAGTTAAAGGTAACATAATGGTTTCTTACAGGTAAATGATAGTCCAATAACTGAAATAAAGAACAATGGGATGACGTCACAACAATGTTTTAATACTAAAGATCAACACCATTCTTTCAACAGTAAAATAGGGTCTTCTTCAAAAATATTGTGATGGTAATACTGAACTAACGGTATTAATCAGATGGGGATTCTTAAAATTCTAAAGATCTACTGCAAAATCTTCAATTACAATCGTTATAATTTGCAGCAATTTGAAAAGTTTTGATTTTTCTACGCTTTACACCATTATTCCCCATGAATACATCTACTCTATCAAACATTTCTACAAAAAATGGGAATTTCTTGTTTTAGGTCATGAAAAGTCCTATTTTGTGAAAAACTGCACTGATTCCCAGTTAAAAGAAAAAACGAATATAAAATAAAAATGCTGGACTTTTTTTTTTATCAACACCATAAATGTTGAGTTTGGTGGACTGCTATTTCAGTCAGTATTCCAATGGGTACTAAAACAAGTATTAACTACTGATTATGCACCCCTACTGGCAAACTTGTTTTCGTGCTCATATGAAGCAGAATTCATAAACCTTCTTTAAGACAAACAATTAAACATTTGTCTAGAAACAACATGTCAGTGTTTAAAAAAAACTCTATAATATGGTTTTGGAGAAATAATGATTTAAAGACAAGTGTAAAAACTAATCAAAGATACCAGACTAATAATTTGGTACGCTAGACGCGCGTTTAGTCTACACAAGACTCATTAGTGGCGCTCGATTCAAAACAGTTGAATAGCCAAATCAAATACAAAGTTGATACGCATTAATCACCAAAAAATCGCAAAAGTTGTGCCAATACGGTTAAGGCAATCTATTCCTTGGAGGTAGACAAACCTTAGTATTTCAAATATTTAAACTTTTTTTGTAAGCCGTCTCTCGTATACTTTTAGTGCATTCTGTATAAATGTGCATCTATTTCGAGAAATTATATTCAACCAAATTTCTTCATGAAATAGATAAATATAAATCTATTTTTCCCCTTTTAATTTCTGCAGTGATGCGCATATTTGACCTTAGGGTCTGTATAGATCACCGAATTATTATAATTCTATCGTCCGTCATTTACCACAAGACATAAGTTTGTCAGACAGCAAAAATAATACTTTTTATTTGTAAATATGTTTTGTCGCTAGACCATAGTATATGAAGAAAAATTCATAAAGTTGCAGCAGCTTGAAATTCTTATCTATATTTAAGAATTGTATGCTTCTTTTGTAAATTTATTGGGGTGTAAAAGCGTTGACCGAAGTACATTTTGTATGAAGCGCGGAAGCGCTTCATTCTAAAAATGTGCGCACGGTCAACGCTTTTACAATCCTATAAAATTACTAAAAGAAGCATTCAATACTTACATTTTTTGCTAGGATCATGAAAACACGATTTCTTTCAAGTTTTTCTTTTACGGAAGCGTATTAGCGCCACACATTTTTTTTTCCTATCTTTGCGTTATAACGCAAACCTTTGCGTTATAACGCAAACCTTTTGCGTTACAACGCAAACATTTGCGAAATAACGCAAACCTTTGCGTTACAACGCAAACCTTTTGCGAAATAACGCAAACCTTTGCGTTACAACGCAAACCTTTTGCGTAATAACGCAAACATTTGCGTTATAACGCAAACATTTGCGAAATAACGCAAACCTTTGCGTTGTAACGCAAACATTTGCGTTTAACGCAAACATTTGCGAAATAACGCAAACCTTTGCGTTGTAACGCAAACCTTTGCGATGTAACGCAAACCTTTGCGATATAACGCAAACATTTGTTTCATCTTATTTCTTATTTAAGATTCAAAGGAAGCAGCAGTTATTAATGGAGGAGAAGGCTGCATATATTAAAATTTGTCTTCTTTGTATTCATTGCAAAGCAAAATGCTTTACTATTTAACTAATAATGAGAAGGATAATAGATATAAGAAGATGTGGTATGAGTGCCGATGAGAAAACTCTCCATCTAAGTCATAATTTGTTAAAGTAAACCATTATAGTTCAAAGTACAGCTAGTCTTCAACTCGGAGCATTGGCTCACACCGAACATCAAGCTATAAAGTGCCCCCAAAATGATATACATGATAATACATGTACATATATTACAATGAAAATTGAGTAAATTAAAGTTATACCGAAGATAAAAAACCAACCCTGCTAATATAGCTATAGCTGAATATAAATATACTTCCAAAGTAAGCTCTCGTTTGAGGATTGTGTAAAGTTGGCTAACTACCCTTTTGCAATAAATGAATAAAATTATGTTCTCTCCATTTAAATTGCTACCAAGTTACCACTCTAGATTGAAAATTTCATGACTTTTTATCAAAGAATCTTTATCATATTCTGAGATTTAAAAAAACGATTTCTTACATCAAAATTAAAAAAGAAAATCTTTCTTATTAGTTCATTTTACAGCAGAAGTCATTTTGTCTATTTGCCTTGACAATTTTACAATTTTATGACATTATTTTTGCTCTTATCTACTGAATCAAAATTCTAAAAATGTTGGCCTTTCAAATAAAATATGCCTATAACATATCTATTTTCTTGTTAAATTATATACTTTTCTGATTCCTATGCATATTTATTATAATGACTTTGCCTTGTACATGTATTTATGGTTCTTTTCCTAACTAAATCACAACAGAAATTTGATGACAGACGGGCATATATACAAAACTTAATGAATAATTGAAATCAAGATGTTTGCGTTATAACGCAAAGGTTTGCGTTATTTCGCAAAGGTTTGCGTTACAACGCAAAAGGTTTGCGTTTTAACGCAAAGGTTTGCGTTATATCGCAAAGGTTTGCGTTATAACGCAAAGATAGGAAGAAAATTATAAAAAAAAAAAATGTGTGGCGCTAATACGCTTCCGTATTCTTTTATTTACCTGTGCACTTATTGCGGAAGCTCGTGTCATCATGAATGTTGCATTTCATTTTGAACTGAAGATCAATTTCAGAATGGCGCGAGATTGCTGTTAGCCAACCAAAATAACGTATTATAATGAAACCTACATGTAATGTAATTATTACAGTATGAACAAGAGAAACACCGTATGAGCTCTATATATATTTTTCAATGGCTGTTCATGCAAGGAAGTATTTCAATAGTTTCTTATCCAGAAGTTTATTTAATGGCTTCTTGGATCTGTATAAGAACTAAGTCAATCTTTTCTAAAAACAAAATGTTAATTTAAACTACATCACACAATTTTGCATACTAGTATTAATATTGTTCAAAAATTATCAAACAAGGCCTTCACATTTCAAAATGGGTGAAATGCAGTTTGCATACGTATTAAAATAACTTAACAGGAGGGAATTTGAAACAGTTAAAAAAAAACAGTACAGACTAAGAAGATGTTCACGGCTGCCACATTATCCCAACCTCCCGCATTCGTATTTATATATGTTGACCTGTTGATGCATAAATATGTATTACTTCTGTGTCATTTGGTCTCTTCTGGAGAGTTGTCTCATTGGCAATCATACCACATCTTCCTACTTTTATATTATCTTGTCAAATGATATTTGTTACATAGTTGTCTTATTGCCCATCACATCACATTACCTTGTATATTTTCAATTTTTCTGAAACGCGGAAAAGTACAAATACAATGGCCAAAATTGAGAAAGTACTACAAATGTCAACTTATTGAAAATCAGCAACAACGACATGACACAAGACACTTTCTTAGCGCAGAATTTAACGAAAAGTCCAAATACACTGGCCAAAACTGAGAAAACACTACAAATTTGAACTTATTGAAAAACAGCAACAACAACGATCAACTTGACACATGACTTTTTCTTAGCGTAGAATTTAACGAAATTGACAGCCAAAATACACTAGTCAATTAGAGAAAGTACTACACAAGTCACCTTATGAAAAACAGCAACAACAGACACTTTCTAAGCGTGGAATTAAACCATATTTTACGACTCCTATTCGTATGGTTCTTTTAAAAAATAAATCATCTCCTCCAACAGAAAGAACAAACAAATACAATGCAGACACAGCTGTTTAAGACTACATGTTGACCGCTAGATGTCTGGTTTTATTGTGTAGTTGCTATGTTACTAGTAGTATCGTATATCATATATCTTTCTTATTCCTTTATGGAGTCAACAGATGATTTAAGTCATTTGACTTTCTTGAATACAATGTCTCGCTTATCATTTTTGTTGTTTCTCTCTATCTACTACAGTTTTCATCAACATCATAAAAACATTGGTAAACATCGTCATGTAATGGTAATGACTCCTAAAAGGAATCGAATAATGATTTCGGCCCTTGTTGACATATTGGAAGATCTCACTAAGCTAATGATATTTGCTGTTTTAAGTTTTTCTCCATGTATTCTAGTTTACAAGATTATAGCCAAAAACACAAAAATGAGTAAAAATTGTCATTCAAGGGCAATGAATCTTGTACGGAGTTAACTGATGATTTCGTCAATCTTAATCTAAATATACATCTTGTCTTGCTGATCATTTTTTTTATGTTCAAGTATTTAGTTTTTCAAATTATAGACCCTTACGCCAAAAATGCTCATTGAAGGGCAATTACTCATATAAGAAGACCAATGACGGGTTCAGTCGTTTTGACCTATTTGAAGATCTTATTTTGCTGAACCTTTTTTTGCTGTTAATCGTTTCTCTCTGCTTTAGTTAAGATTAGTTAAAATTGTCAATATAGGAGTCAAATGACGCGTTCGGTCATGTTTAACTTATTTGCAGATCTTGTCTTGATGATAACTTATGATATTTAAAGTTTCTATATACAATAGTTTTCAAGATAATTGGCAAAACCAGGAAAAAATTGGTAAAAAAAATCGTCATTTAAGGGCAATAACTGATATAAAGAGTAAACTGATGACGTCGGTTACATTACTTATTTGTAGATATTGTCTTGCTAATCATCATTGCTTTGGAAGGTTTCTCTCTATCTATATAATAATAGTTTTCATAGTTTTCAATATGATATGCTAAAAAAAAACGCAGATAATATTCAAAAACGCAAAAAAAATTGTAAAACTGTCATTAAAGGACTATATTGGTCTAAATTAAAAAAGAAGGTAGGTCTTGACATTCTGAACCTTTTTGCCTTCTCAGATTGTCTCTATCTATTACTGTTTTTAAAATATACGCGAGTACTTAAACTTTATTTCTATGTTCTATATTTAGCGGTGGCAGCCATGTTGGTTGACAGGAGGAATCATTAAATACATTTTTAAAACTATATACCTCAAGGACGATTGTGGGCAAGCTTTTTTCAAAATAGCCGGGACCAGTAGTTTAAGAGGAGAAGACGACGGACGCCAAACGATGGCGATACCTCACAGCGGTCCTTTGGACCAGGTGAGCTAAAAAAGCGAAAATTGAGATTGAAAATATTTGTGGCTGTGTCTGGGCTATAGTTATGGACCAGTTGAGAAATAAATTAAAAATGTAATCTGATTAAAATCAGATCATTCACTTTCTTCCTAAGGATTTGTTTGTCGCTCGTGTAAGATCTGAAGACAACCCATGAGGGGTCGTTTGCTCGACCCTTAAAACTTTTAACATCCAATAAAATCTTTCGCTACAATATTCTCGGCATTTTGTTTTCCATAAACTATCAAAAATACTTACGGGTAATCTGCGATCTATATCCAAATATGAAACGGAAAACCGATGTTTAACTTAATATGATTCTTGATGTAGTTCTGATTTTATGCAACCTGATTGTAACCATTCCTGGACTTAGCAAAACAATAAATGGATATAACACTTTCTAAAATTCGTTCATCCTGATTCCCGAGCGTTTTTCTGCTGGATTTACCTTCATTAGGAAATCTAAAACCCATTTGAACGTCAGGGATCTATAAAAGGGTGGAAACGTTAGGAGCTAAATGAATACCCAAATTCATCTAACTAGAGGTCAGTTTTGCCTGAGGGACTCGGAACCTTTGTTTTTTTTTTTAATTTATTAAATATCAACGGGGGATTTTAGAAAAAAATATGTAATAAATAATGTGAGTACGGAAGAACTGACTACTGCGCTGATGAAACTCTCGAGGACTAACAGTCACCATCAGTGGTATCGACACAGTGCTGGTAAATGAAAATAACAATTTATAAATTTCGCACGTCCGTAGCGCTTTTCTGTAGAGACGCTTAAACCCAAAACGTTTGAAAGGTAGGGATGTATAATAACGAAGAAATGTTAGAAGCTAAATGACACAAAAAACAATAGCCAAATTCGTCAAAGGTCAACTTCACCTATCGAGTGACACAATTTGACTTTTTCAAAAGACATTTCGTATGACACGTCTAACGGTCGGTCAAGTAGCAGCATTATGTTTCCGTGGCTTCATTGGTGCAAAACGGTTATCGCTGGTCAACTTACAAGATCATATATTATTGGTCAATGTACAGATACACCGGCATACGAAAAGGAAGACGCAAATGGTATGGTGCATTATACTGGCGGATCCAGGGAGCGTAAAGGGCGTACGCCCCCTTTTGATCTCTCTAAAAAATTATTATATCACCTTTTTCACGACTTAAGTGATATTTTAGCAAATAATCGTCCAAAAATGTTTATAATCCCTTTTTTGGAAGTCAGCGCCACCCCTCCCCTTCAAAATCCTGGATCCGCCACTGCATTACGATCATGCATTCATCCGTTATTTTTTGTGGCGGTGTTTGTTTTGCTTAATCTTTGGATTCCGTTTTATATATTGTAGACTTGTTTCGTTCATTGTTTTTTTTTAATATAAATCAGGCCGTTAGTTTCTCGTTTGAATTGTTTTACATTTGTCAATTCGGGGGCAATACCGCCTATCCGGAGTCGACTAACAATTTCGGCAATGTTGATATACTTGCAGATCTTGTCTTGTTCTTCGTTTTTTGCTGTTTACAATTTTTCTTTATCTACATTAGTTTATAAAGGGGTAAGAGGAGTCGACTGACAAGTTCCATCATGTTGACAAACAAGTAGATCTGAGCATTCTGAAATTTTATGCCCTGCCAGATTTTTTCTGTTTATAGCATTTTCAAGAACATAAATAAAACCGGCATTTTAACCTCCCCACACACACAAAAAAAACATGCTCTTTTTTAGCTATCAGCCATGTTTGTCGGTAAACAAGAATATCGGACAATTTTTAAACTAAATACCAGTGGCCAACTTTGGTTCCAATTTGCCCAGTAGTTTCAGAGAAGCGAAGGACGACGACGACGGACGCCAAGGGTCAAGTAAGCTTAAAGGGAATGTTCCTCCAGAAATTTCAGTTCAGTATCTTTTAACATATGTGCTTAAAAGCCATGGGTGCGAGACCAGATTTTAATTTATGTATATACTCAAAAAGGTGTTTGAAAAAATCCATATATTAAACAAATCTCGTCTCGCACCTGTGTTTTATTAATATGCAAAAGTAATACTCTCCCAAAACCAAAAGAAGAGAAAATGGTAGATGCCTCACATCCCTTTCTAGTCATATTATATCATTCTATTTATTAAACAAGAGTGCACTTGCTGAAAGGTCTCCCCTGCTTAACTGGGTTTCACTGAATTATGTGATTAAACTTAAGAAATCAATGTCTTAACTACAGGCATCGGTCACTATAAAAAAATTATCAATGATCCACGATTGATTGGGTGTTTGCGACACGTCCAGTAGTAAACAAGGGAGCTACCATTTGATTTTTATGGGGAGGGGGGCTAGGATGAAATTTGAAAAAAAGGCAGGACAGGAGTTTTGAGTAAAAAAAAGGCAGGATGAGCAACTTTGCAAAAAAAAAAAAAAGGCAGGATGATAATTAATGTAAAAAGTCAGGATAAACTAACAAAAAATAGGCAGGACCGAATAAAGTGAAAAATAAAAAAAAGGCAGGACAGAGATTACAACTAAAAAAAATGCAAGACATATTTTTTCATCCTAGCGACTGGACATAATTTTTCATCCTAGCGACTGGGATGAAGTCTGGGAATTTGGCGGTCACTGGGAAAATATGCGGACAATGGAAAGGGGCAGACATTTTGGCCTGTGAACCCCTCAAGAGTTGTTGCAATGGTCCTTAACGTGCAGTGTAGCATTCTCCGTACTCAAGCATCATATTTAATACCTCCGTTTCGACCAGACGTGGCTACATATTTCTACTTCCTGCACAGCAAGACAGACTCACCTCTAGAGCATATGGATTTTACTTCCAGATGGGAAAAGTCCACGGATGGTCATATTTTCATGTAAATTTTCTCTACTCTAGTCAATCCTTGGGGTTTCAATTATCCATGAAAATGAGGTCAAGTCCAGCTGACTAATAAAATGAGAATCTGGTGTAATCAGGGGAACTTCACATTGATCAATTATCTATGAAATCAGGTCAATGTAAGGTGAACTCTATCAGACAGGCACGAGCTCTTTACCATAATGCTATAAAGTTGACCACAATAGCAGTTTTTAATGCGGTAGTTCAACCATAAAAATAAGATCAAGGACATTTATACATCTACATCTGTATAAAAGATATGGCATATGTAAGGATTACCCAGAGGTTTTACTTTCACAAAACAAAGCTTTATACAAAAAGTTTATAGCATCCCTAGGTCTCCTATTTTGCAACATTTCTTCATTGATGGATTGTTGGTTGTTTAACGTCCAGTGGTAAATATTTCATGCATGTTCAGGACGAGAACAAATTAACAATAAATACATAAATACATCATGTAGCTATAGGTCCTGTAATAGAGGCCGTCTGGTATGAAGGTTGGGGAAATTTTGACTGCCACTGAAAAAATGAGGGTTTATTGGATAAGGACAGAAAATTTGCCTTGTAGTTGTAAGAGGCCACCTATGGACCTCTCATAGAGTTGTTGCACGGGTTCTTAACATGCATAGAGTGTGTAGCACTCTCTTTACGCGAGGCATCATATTTAATGTCCCCATTCTGACCTAGCATGGCTGCAATTTTGTACATCCCACACAGACAAGCGGATGTCCCACCTTGACAAGGGTTTTACTGCTTGTCTGTTGAAGACCAAATTGAAGACTATTCTAGTGCACAGTCTTCTTAGGGGGCCAACACTCCTTGAAGGCCAGACACAAAAATTGTAGAATTTATTATTTTCATATTCACCAATGTCTCGCTTGCTTTACTGACCATGATTGATTTTATGTTGAAAGTCTTTTAAAGGTTTTACTACAAGTATCGCATAAACTTAATATTTATAAAGATCCATGACAATGAGGTCAATTTCAGATTAACTCTGTTAGACAGACATGTACAGCTTACAATTATTCCATACACCAAATATAGATGACTTAGTACTTAAATTATATAAGAGGACCAAATCCTGATACCCTAACATTGACTAAGGGTCAAAATGATGTCAAGGTCAGATGACCTGCTAGACAAACATGTACACCTAACAATCATTGTTTACACCAAAAATAGTTGAATTAGTACTTATAGTATACGAGGAGAGAACCAAACCATGAACATCTAACACTGACTAATGTACAATCAAAATGTGGTCAAGGTGTGGTCAAGGTCCTATTGATGATACCAAACCATGAAAACCTAACATTGACAATAAACCATGAAAATGAGGTCATGTATACCTTACAATCATTCTATACACCAACTTTTGTTAAACTATTATTGCATATAGTATTTGAAACAAGAGTGAACAGGCTAAAATATCTCGCCTGCTTTACCGACTATTGATTTTATGTTGAAAGTCCTAAATAAAAGCTTTACTACAAGTATCACATAAACTTAACATGATCCAAGAAAATGAGGTCAAGGTCAGATAGACCAAACAGGAAATAACGGTACATTTACACCTTACAATCATTCCATGCACCAAATAAAATGAGGTCAAGGTCATATGAACCATGCCAGACAGACATTACACCTTACAATCAATCTATGCATAAAATATAGTTGACCTATTGCTTATAGTTTCTAAGAAACAAACTTAACCATGAAAACTTAACATTGACCAATGAACCATGAAAATGAGGTCAAGGTCAGATAGTACCTGCAAGACAGACCTTACAATCATTCCATACACCAAATATACTTGACTTTTTCTTATAGTTTAAGAAAAACAGACCAAAACACAAAAAATTAACACTGAGCAATGATCCATGAAAATGAGGTCAAGGTCAAATAAAACCTGCCAGACTGACATGTACATCGTAAAATATTTCCATACACTAAATATAGTTGACCTATTGCATATAGTATTAGTAAAAAGACCAAAACACAAAAAACTTAACTTTAACCACTGAACCATGAAAATGAGGTCAAGGTCAGATGACACCTGCCAGTTGGACATGTACACCTTACAATCATTCCATACACCAAATATAGTAGACCTATTGCTTATAGTATCTGATGTATGGATTTGACCATGAAAACTTAACCTTGTTCACTCATCAATGAAATGAGGTCGAGGTCAGAAGAAAACTGTCTGATAAGCATGCGGATATTGCAAGGTACGCACATACTAAATATAGTTATCCTATTACTCATAATAAGAGAGAAATTAACATTAAAAAAAAATCTTAACTTTTTTTCAAGTAGCCACTGAACCATGAAAATGAGGTCAAGGACAATGGACATATGACAGACGGACACTTCATAACATAAGGCATCTATATACAAAGTATGAAGCATCCAGGTCTTCCACCTTCTAAAATATAAAGCTTTTAAGTAGTAAGACTAACTACTTAGTTAATGCCGCCGGATCACTATCCCTTTGTCGAGCTTTCTGCGACAGAAGTGTCAGACTCGACAAAAAACCCAGACCAAAACTCAACATCTTTTAAGCAGTCACTGAACCATAAAAATGAAGTCAAGGACAATGGACATATGACAGAAGGAAACATAGTATATTTGTAACATAAGCCATCTGAATAAAAGGTATGAAGCATCCAGGTCTTCTACGCTCTGAAGGGGGCCTCGGTGGCCGAGTCGTCTAAGTAGTAACTACTGTAATCACTAGCCAGTCAACACTGAGGTTGTGAGTTCAAACCCCGCTCGACTCCCATCTTAATTGACTAGGATTGTCAGTTTTCTTATCGAAGGTCGGTGGTTTTCTCCGGGCACTGCGGCTTCCTCCACCAATAAAAACTGGCCGCCATGAAATAGCCCAAAAAGCGGTGCTTAAAAGTGGCGTTAAAACACAAAAAAATCATAAAATCAAATCTATGCTCTGAAATATAAAGTTTTATACAAATGATTTATGCTGCTGCTGGATAGTAATCCCTATGTCTTTATTACTTTCGTCGCATTGAAGACAAAAATGGAGGATGGACACAAAGTGATTGCAAAGCCATGATGGTACATATTTGCAAACTACGTGTATCTTCTAGGCTATATCTGTAAAGTATCTCTGGCATTGCTTGAAAATGAAAATGTCTTAATTATAAGATACAGAATATTCAGATTTGTTTGTGATTTGGGCCAGCTGTGTACACCAAATAACCATCACATATTTACACATAGTATTTGAAAGACCAATTCAGTCATGAACATGATGAACAGAATATTTAATATATTTCTATTAAATAATTTTTGAGCAATGTAGGCAAAGGCAGTTGAGGGACTTTTTCGACTAGATTTCTGTCAATAGATTTGTAAATAGCAACTCTAGCATTCTGCTTTAAACTTCTTGGATTTTCGGCCAGACTGTTCAGAATTTGTAGGAAGGATTTCCCTGTTGCACCAATTGGATGAAAATGGGACATAAATCTGGCAGTATTTAGACAGTTATACAGAATATTGTGTGACATAGTGTTGTAGAATAACATCAAAAGTTCCTGAGCATTTCCATCCTGGAATATGTTATCCATGTCTTTAACTTCATGGATATAATGACTCACAGCTTGTGTGTCTTGCTTTTTCAGAAATATTGAACTTTGTGAATGACAAATGATAGGTTCTGACGGATAAGGTTCAAGATCAGGGTTAGCACCCCATGCAAACAATGTTTTCAGCCATGTGTGGATTTCAATGAAGTCTTCTGGAATGCCAGCCATTTCAGTTAAACGGACAAATTCAATTAATGAATTTCCACTGCCACCTTGCAAATGCTGACTTTTTCTATCTGTTACAAAATTTGGGTTTAGACCATTCTTCAGAAATGTCTCTAGTAAACAGTTTACAAGTGATGAAAATTTTTGCCTTGTATCACCAAAAATGGATGAATTGTTTTCAGAAATGGTAAAGAAACGAGCTGCAATTTTTGCTAATATGGTAGATCCACCATGACAAAATTTCTGCGTTTTAGCTCCATTTTTCAGTAACAAGTGTACAATGTTTATTATTTCTATACTTTGTTCACACAAATTTTCAATGTTGTCTTTCAATAAACATTGCATCATGAGAAATAAAGGTGTATGACCTTCAAGACATGATTTATTCAAGTCTGACCCTAAGTGAAGCAAAACTTTCAAGGCACTACATAAATGGCCATAATCATTCTTATAACTGTATGTTGAACTAATAGACAATCTAACACATTGGCATTGCTCATACTCCGGTAAGCAAGACTTTAGAGCTATATGCATTAATTTCCCCAAGGGATGAAGTCCATGTTTATTCTGGCTCCTGGGGTCTGCATTAAATTTCAGCAATAATTCAAGGGTCTGGACAACTTGATTTTGGTAATCTGGTTGTAACTGAGGCCGTGAACGTTTCAACAAGACCTTGTCAGGATGAGTAAGGCTCCCTCCTATGTAAGATACATGCGATACTAACACATGGAGAGGAGTTTCTCCATTATTGTTCTTGCAGTTTATCAATTGTTCAACACCAGTTGTCAATAAATATTTTGTGGTGTCAAAAATTGTGAATAATCCATCAACGTCATTGCAGTATAGTCTATGAAGAGCGGTTTCTCCAATACTGGATACAATTTTTACATCAGCGCCAAAATCAATCAAAGTCTTAGAGCACACTCTTCCCCAAACTACTGCAAGTAAAAGGGGTGTGTCTTTGTTTACATCCATTGAGTTGACAATTGATGGATTTTTACAAAGAATTTTACTTATACACTTGCTTGCTCCTCTACGACATGCAAAATGAAGAAGATCAACCATTTTAGGAGATATCTCCCTTTAGCGATCATGTGATTTAGAAGTAATGTGAAGCATGATACCCTGTCGCTTTCTATTGCCCAATAAATCGGTAATAACTGATTCATATTGCACTTGTAGACTGGTTGATCCAGTAGCCAAAGCCATTTTGTATGAGCAACTGGTTGATGAGGATTAGGATAACAGATCCCTGCTGAAAAATTACTGTCCATACCATTATTTAGAAGGTGTTGTAGAATTGTCAATTCTCCTCGAGATGCTGCCAGATGAACAGGAGGACTGCAAAGTTTGTAATCATGACGACAGTGCCATCTCAACAAACTTAAAGCCAAATCTTTATTTCCATTTATAATTGCAAATTGTAGAAGGTTGCACCCAGTTGCCTGGTCATAAATACTGAGCACATCTTCATTCAGTGGAAATGAAGATACAAGTTCCTTAATGTCAAACTCAGACTGACGAACATCATTTTTACGCTTCAGAAGATAAAATATTTTCAGTACTTTCAGTTCTGTTTCTGTAGATATTGGTTGCAGGGTTTGTTTTCCTATGATTACTTTAATGGGCCAAACTGTTCCAAGATACTGATTGAGTAGTTGTAAACAATTGTATGTCAAATGTACAATTGCTGCCATGATGGTAAATTTTCATCGAAGAATTCTTCATTACTTACACTAATCTGATACCCTGAAACAAAATAAAATGAAAGAATAAGAATGATATTTTCACACAATACATAATGGACTATATAAAGAGTGGTTTGACTTTAAATGAGGAAACTCTCCACCAGAGACCAATTGACGTAAAAGTTATAAATAAGTTAACATACGCATAAATTATATTAACTTTTGTACCAGAATTTGGCAGAAAAAATAATGAAAGTTCATATCAGCAATTTTTAGTTTATCTTCAAAGGTAGGAAACTTAACACAACTTACAAGATTGCAGCACAACTGAAATGTCCCCTGCTGCTTTGTAACTGTGCAATAAAATTATCTCAAGAGTAGACAGAGGAACAACAGTGTACAAGACTAGCATGATCATGATGTTATATTATTTATATATTTACCTAATCACTGAATTGTATAAACTACAAGAAAAAGAATCACCATGTATATATATAACAAGCCATAGTATCAAAAGTGACAACCATTCATGAAATGCTTGCATGCATAAAACAAGAGTGCACACGGTAAAATGTCTTGCCTGCTTTACTGACCATTGATTTTATGTTGAAAGTTTAAAGATAAAGATTTACTAAAAGTATCACATAAACTTAACATTTTTAAAGATCTATGAGAATGAGGTCAAGGTCAGATAAATTTTGTCAGATAGACATATACACCTTACATTTTTTTTAAACACCAAATATAGTTGACCTATTGCTTATGGTAACTGAAAAACAGACAAAAACACAAAAACTTAACATTGACTAATGAACCATGAAAATGGGGTCAAGGTCAGATTATACCTGCCAGACAGACATGTACACCTTACAGTCATTCCATACACCAAATATAGTTGACCTATTGCTTATAGTACTAGAAAAACAGACCAAAACACAAAAACTTAACATTGACAAATGAACCATGAAAATGAGGTCAAGGTCAGATGAAACCTATCAGAATGATATGTACCCATTACAATCATTCCATACACCACATATAGTTGACCTACTGCTTATAGCATTTGAGAAACAGACCTATATATACATGTAGTTATCCTATTACTCATAATAAGTTAGAAATTCACATGACAAAAAAACAATAATTTTTTTTCAAGCAGTTGCTGAACCATCATGCATGAAAATGAGGTCAAGGACAGTGGACATATGACAGACGGAAACTTCATACGTAAGGTATCTGCATACAAGATATGAAGCATCAATTGCAAGGTCTTCTACCTTTTGAAATATGAAGCTTTATACAAACAGTTTATGCTGCCAGCAGATAGTAATACCTACGTCTCGCATATTGGGACAAAAGGCTCGACAAAAACCAATTGTATTAAACATAAAGTTTAAATTTAGATGAATGGAAAAATCATCAAAACAAAGTGGATATACAAGACACAGATACCATATAACAATAATAATACATTTCGTTTTTATAGTTTGACCCTCTGTTCTCTGTTCTCTTGTTATTGTAATATTGTAATTGATAAAAGCTAGTACACATTTTTTAAGTGAAAATGAGTTAAAAAAATGTAAAGAAAATTTACTAAAACAACAAACTCCAAAATAAAAAGGGGACTCCATGCAGGGGCGTTCCTAGGATATTTGAAAGAGAATCAAATCTTTAAAAAAATTTTTTGGACCTTTTTTTAGCTAAAAAACATAAAATAATTGTGAAATGCACTAATGTAACGGTTCAATACAATATTAGCAGATTACGTTAGTTTTTTTTTTTTTGAAAAAGGGGGGGGGGGTATGCCCATTACACCCTCACCTGGACCAGCCCCTGCATGTCACTAAGCAACTGTGGTATTTATAGGAGTGTAAACTACATAAAATGACAAACTGACTTACTGTTGTTCTTCTGTCTTTTTTTTTTAACAGTTACAAAGCAGCAGGGGTCATTTCAGTAATGCAGCAATTTGTTAATATCATACTCTGCAACAGTGTCAGATCAAATTGGAAGAAGTATGATCCCCTTCATTCAATAAAAATCCATACCCATTCTGCACTTACCTCTGAAATTTGTTTACCTACATACCTTATTATTATACCTCAGTATGTTTTTTCCATATAAAAAAGAATGAAATATTTGTGCTATTTCGTTCCACAGACTATTTGTCAGTCAATAGTTTCAAAGACTATTACTCCGGTCAATAGTTTTATAAACATATTTCCCGTACTTTTTCATACTAATTTTTCATTGGACAACAATGACGTCATTGACTATTCTGCTTGGATTTGTGTGCTTGGCAACGTTAAACTCTGAAATATCGTAAACAGTATAATCTGTATGTGTCTGTCGTCGTTATTTCAAATTAATATATTTCTTACCAGAAGCAATTAAAAAAGAAAAGAAAATCTATGGGACATATTTTAAGAACTAAAGCATAACAAATGTATGGTATGGGGTGTCATCGTCTTCATAATCAGGGATTGCTTTGGTGTACAGTAATATATGATAGCTAGCATTTATTATATGCATGAGAATTTTTACAAAAGGATTCCTGGTCTTGATTACAGTAAATAAATAAATGTGGATAGTGTCCACATGTGGACACAGATGATGCCCCCGCTTGCATATCATATAGTTATAAAGGGACATAACTGAAGAACAGTAAAAGTGACCCTACCCAAATTTAAACTTGATCTGAGTTTTGCGGTAAAAAGCATTGTGTGTAAGTCTCATAACATTTGGTTGAGGCTAACTTAAGTAGAGAACAGAAACTAAAAATTCAGCAATTTTTCTATTTGTAAATATGCATAACTCTAGAACGGTTTTGTATAAGTTTTATAACATTTGGTTGAGACAAACTAAAGTTAAAGAACGGAAACAAAAAATTCAGCAATTTTTTTTTTTATAAAGGGACATAACTCAAGAATGGTAAAAGTGTCGCCACCAAATTTTGTACTTAATTTGTATTATGTAGCAATAAGCATTGTGTATAAGTTTCATAACATTTGGTTGAGGCAAACTAAAGTTAGAAAACGGAAACAAAAAATTAAACTGAGTTTTGTGGTATAAAAAGCATTATCATGATTATATATACATTTATTACATTAATTTAAGACAAACTCAACTACCATTATGCACAAAGAAAGATAACTCAAATTTTCAAAAAAGACCTTAAAATATTTTTAGAAATGAACGGGTAAAAATTACTTTAATTTATCAGTGGAAGGTAAAATTAAACATTGCATTGTATAAAGCATTGATTGTAGTTGATTCAACTATAATCACGGACAAAGAAAGATAACTCCAATTTTTAAAATACTTGATATTTAGAAAAAAAAAATGAAAAAATCAGCAATTTTTCCATTTGTAAAGGGCATAACTCTAGAACAGTAAAAGTGACGGCAACAAAATTCAAACTTGATCTGTATATTGTGGTAATAAGCATTGTGTATAAGATTCATAAGTTCATAACATTTGGTTGAGGCAAACTTAAGTTAGAGAATGGAAACGAAAAATTTAGCAATTTTTTCAATTTGGAAAGGGACATAACTCTAGAACAGTAAAAGTGACGCCACCAAAATTCAAACTTGATCTGTATTTGGTGGTAAGAAGCATTGTGTATAAGTTTCATAACATTTGGTTGAGGCAAACTAAAGTTAGAGAACGGAAACCAACTTTTGGACGTACGGACGGACGTACGTACAGAAGGACAAGGGTAAAACTTAATGCCCCCTCCACTATGGCGGGGGGATAAATATTGACAAATACCACGAGCAAAAAAAAAAAAACCCGATAGTTCACCTTGTGCATGTTTATGTGACTATTTGGATTTTTTTCAAAGTGGTGTATGTAGTCTTTTTAGAATGTTGTTTTGTTCGGTATAATAAAACACTTACTGACTGGTTATGAGTGTAATAGTGTTTGTTGTCCCTTTGAAACTAACTATTGCCCTCGGCTTCGCCTCAAGCAATAGTTGGTATCTCAGGGACAACAAACTTGCTATTACCCTCATAACCAGTCAATAGGTGTATAATATAACATTGAGGTATATAAGCACAAAAATTTGAGAGACAAGTGCCTGTCATCCGACAGATCTGAAAATGGCTCACATGTTACAACTCATCACTATCAAGCTGCTGACCAAATATGCATTCTATTTTAGTGTTAAGTAGTTTCTAATAAAAGTGTGATGAATTTATGTGTTGGATGAATGCAGGGACAATGTGATTGCAATAGAGGAGTTTCCAATTTTCGCATTATGAATGAGCTGCCCCAGTTGCCTGAGGTTATTTTGCTGAAAATGCATCTGACACAGGACATTGCGAGGTGTAGATATTTGCTTTGTGATGTCAAATTTTTCTGGGTAAAATGCAATAATTGAAATATTGTGTGTACATTTATACATGATAGTTCTCACTCCTACATGTAGCATGATGGAGGTATGCAAAAATCAAAAACAGGTTTTTATAGTTGTGCTAGTGATGTTCTGAAAATCAACTACACATGTATACATGTATATTCTAATCAATCGATTATTGAAATTTTTTTCATGTTTAAGTAATCATTATCAATTATGAATTATAATTTTTTATTAATCAATTATTATTTTCAGTTATCCATAATCTTGATAATAGATATTAATGTTAGTTAAAAAAATTCTATATAATGTAATTTTTTTTTTGGAAGCCTTCAGTCACCTTTGGTAAATTTAAGAAATGCCACTATCCGTTAAACACTTATAAAGTATCCATTTAAAGTGTTCATTTTGTACATATATATATATAGCTTTTAGCAGTACAGTACATGTACATGTACTCTGTATTTATAAATAGATCTGTAGGTTTGTGTAATTCTACAACAAAACTATATATGTCGTGCACATGTTTTACATCTGGAAAAGTGTGTTACTGATTCATACATTATTTGCATAAAAATTAAAACTGATTATTATCCAAAATCAAATCATGCAAATTGGGGCAGGGCTGTCTAATCTAAATGGATCATTACTTTCCAGCTGATTCCAAACACCAAGTTCTACCACAACTTCAGAGTCTACACATGTACGTAAGGGTCACAGCACTTGTCTCTAAATTTTTTTTTTACCTATCATGCCTATAAACCTCAACAAAAGTTCACACGCTGAAATGTTTCACCTGCTTTACTATTCAATTATTTCTATGTTGATCGTCTTAAATAATAACCATGATAACGTTTTCTTTCTAAAGAGGTCAAGGTCAGATGAACCCTGCCAGACAGACATGTACACCTTACAATCATTCCATATACCAAATTTAGTTGACTTGCTGTTTACAGTATCTGAGAAACAGACATACTCCTGTAACTTTTCCCCTTGATCACTGATCCATGAAATAATGTCGAGGTCAGGTGAACCCTGTCGGACGGACATGTAGACCTTGCAAGGACCCATATACCAAATATAGTTATCCTAATTCTCATAAGTGAGAAATTCACATAACAAAACTAGAGGCTCTTAAGAACATGTGTCGCTCACCTAGGTCAATGTGCATCTTCTTTAGTAGTTGTCAAGATAGTAGGCAAAAACGCAAAAAAATGGTAAATATCATCATTAAAGAGCAATAACTCCAACAAGGAGTTGACTGACAATTTCGGCCATTTGAATAACATGTAGATCCTGTCTTCCTGATCATATTTGTTTCTTTAAGTTCCTATAATCTATTAAAATTTTTAAAATATAAGGCAAAACGCAAACAAATTTGTAAAAATTGTCATCAAAGGCCAATATAATTCCAACAAGGAGTTGTCGGACAATTTCCTCCATTTTGACTTTCAAGTAGATCATATCTTGCTGATCAGTTTTGCTTATTTAAGTTTCTATCTATCTATTATAATTTTTAAGATATAAGGCAGAAACACAAAAATTGTAAAAATCGTCATCAAAGGGCAAACACTTCAATAAGGAGTCGTCAGACGAATTCCTCCATATAACTCAATTTTAGATCATGTCTTGCTGTTAATTTTTGCTTATTTAAGTGTCTGACTATCTATTATAATAGGCTATTTTCATATTACCGACTTTTGACTCGGATTATATAATTTGTCGACTGGTTACCTTGGACATCATGGTACCAAGTCAGGTAAGAGCAAGCTAAAGAAGTAAAACCAAGCTTTCAATCGGTACAATTTTGGGGGAAAATTACCTGCTTAACATTTTTTTTTCACTACAAAATCATCGGAAAACAGTAAACTTTCCCCTCAAATTACACCAATTATATGTTTGATTTTACTTATTTTGGTTGCTATTACTTGGCCGAGTACCATGATGTCCAAGGTAACCAGTCAACAAATTACATAATCCGGAGTCAAAAGTCGGTAATATGAAAATAGTCTATTAAAAGATATAAGGCAAAAACCCCAAAAAATTGGTAAAATCGTCATTTAAGGGAAATAACACCTGTAAGAAGTCGTCTTGACAGTTTTGATGTAAATAGGCACTAGGTAGATCTCAACACATCTCTGCCCATGTCAGATTTTCTTAACTAGAGCAGTTTTCAAGATAATAGACAAAACTTGCATTTTACCCCCTATGTTCTATTTTTAGCCATGGCGTCAATGTTGGTTGGCAAGCGAGGTCATCCGACACATCTTTAAACAATATTTCCCAATGATGATTGTGGCTAAATTTGGTCAAGTTTGGCCCAATAATTTCAGAGGAGAAGATTTTTTAAAAGTTAACGGACGACGACGGACGCCAAGTGATGAGAAAAACTCACTTGGCCCATCGTTTTTTTCTTGGTAAAGTGCAAATAATAGTATATGGTACGCACAAATCCGAAACACGGGACCAAAAAACTACGTAGTCCCCAGATAAACAACATTAATAATGACCGAATAACACTTGAAATTTTAATACGTCCAACGGCTGTTTTAAACAGACAAGCTGGGCCGTGGCAAATTCAGCCGTTGGACGTCAAAAACTAAGTCCCCAGATAAACAACATTAATTAAATAAACTAAAATATCGCCGACTTTTTATTTACAAATGTATAAATAGATGTTTTTCTCGTACTGAACCTGGCATTTACCTGTCATGGACTTGATCTGTAAACGTGGTAATTCTGGTCGCTGTGCAATGCCACTTACCTTAAATTTGAAGAAAATGACGTTTCACTCACCTGATAAATTTTATTTGTACAGCTTCTCCACACGACAAGCTCTTATGACCTTCCCCTTGTTTACCCTGGCACGACTTCCTGTTTTCCGTAATAGATGGCTCATGATCAGTCATCCCTGACCCACATATTTTTTTTAACGATTCCACACAAATATCACGCGTGTATCGTTTCCTCGTCGCAAGGCTATATGTGTTATCTTTGAACGAGGACGAAGTAGCTATCTATCTCATTCTCTAGTACAGATAATGTAAACAATAAAAAGAGAACTAAAAGGGTTACATGACATTCTAGATTTTTTTGGGGGGGAGGGTCTTCATTTCTGAACTATATAACCTTTTAGGTCTCGATTCTCTACATTTTTAGTCAGTGATTCTCTATTTTGTTGATTTTAACACCCCATCTTCTCTATTCTTTATATTTGCACGCATTTTTCCTTTATTCTTTATTTTATTATTATTTTTTTTTTTGGCCCATCATACAAAATTCTTTATTTTTTTTTTTTTTTTTTTTTTTGGCTCATCATACAGATACAGATTACAGTTTTTTGCTAACTAATCACAGCGACCACAAAGAGTCATGCATAAATAAATGTTGTCTCATATCTAATATGACCCCAATGCAATGCATCTCACTAGATTAAACATTTTCGTGCGTCTGGCGTACACAATTTTAATCCTGGTATCTCTTAAAACAACAATTCATTAAATTTAGAATTAATAGATTGGTAAAGATTAAAGATTAAGACATTTTATTGGTTTCAAATCGAAATTTCAAGATAGTTAGCTGATCTTAGCAAAATTTCATGAATGATATATATCAGAGATATATAATACAATTGTATTATATGTCTCTGTATATATTAGATGAGGGTCTCTGGAGGCTTTCAGAATAGACAATAATGGGCCAACAAATTGAAGAATAGAGAAAAATAGGACAAAAAATAAAAAAATAGAGAATAATGTGGTGCTAAAATATATAAAGAATCAATGGCACAAATTATCTAGAATAGAGAAAAATGTAATTAAAAATTAAAGAAAACAGAAATTAAGGATCCTCTTAGATATACATAATTATATAAATACAGTTCTAAAGGGTTTTGGGCAAAGGATCGTTTGACGAGATTGTCAAACTGGTAGGTATTGATATTGCATGATTATCAACTTAATTTTAGTTACCACATTTTAAAATATTTGTCGTAAAGCATCTGGACCACTGAATGTTCTAACCGCATTGGTTGCTTCCTCGCGTCAAAATTAAATAAATTAAATATTCTATCGTGTAGGTATACCTAGGGTTATGGTTCGAACTCTTTTTTTAAATATACAGCTGCTGTTTTATGGAATGATCTACCTGATAATTTATGAAAAAAATGTTAATTTCAGTCAGTTTAAAAATATTTTAAAGTCATGGAATGGTATTGACTGCAAGTGGACAGTTTGCGCAGATCGATCATTAATGTGTTTTTGTTATTATTATTTTTTTTTTTTTACAAATTTAGACAATTTCTATCTTTACTAGCTTTTTAGTCGATTATACCTAACATTCTATTAACACTGGACACTTTTAATTTGCAAAACACTCATTTGCAAATCCGCCGCCCTCAAATAAGAGCTACAGTGTCATGTATATAACCAAAATGTGCGGAATTACATGGGATTCAATAATTTCATTGGTTTTCTACTGTTACTATTATATTTATTTTGCTATTTGATTTATAAAAACATGGGATTTTCAATATCCCATGGGACAGGCAAAATCCCATGGATTGACCATTATCCCATGGGATTTTGGTTAAATCCATGGGATTTTTGGTCCCATGGGATAATTGTAGTCCCATGGGATATTTGTTGTCCCATGGGACAAAAAAATCCCATGGGACTATAATTATCCCATGGGATTTTAATATCCCATGGGACAAAATAAAATCCTATGGGATTCAAATTATAAATATATAGATATAAATATACAGTAATGTGTATGTTACAATGAATGCTGTTTGGTAGTAAAAGTTTTAAATGTATACGAGTTTTTATATTTTATATATATATATATATATATATATATATATATATTTATTTTTTCATTTTGTCACAAACATGTTTTTATTTGTTTATATGACAATAAAGATTATTCTTATTTTGCAATTTGGAATGCATGATAATATTTATGGTCAAAGAGTAAAGTCCTTTCACTGAAACAAAATGATGACATGTCTAAATAAATGAAAAATATTGTTTTGAAATCTTTGTCTTGTTTATTTTATTATGAAAAATAGAACTGAAAAAATATTTCATATTCTGACTGACAAGTTTACTCTTTTCATGAGGTAAGGTTTTCTTTGTTATAGTTTCATTGCAATACATGAATATGCAAACAGTTTGAATTATATACCTTTGTGGTGTACATAATATTAAGCTTATATTTGCAAATTTATAATATAAACACTTTTTCTGTTAAAGTTTTAGTTTTCTTTTTCACTGCTTGCTATGTACAATTATTCAGTCCACTATATAAGAGTCAAGTCAATAAATTATTTCATCCACTAGAATATTCCTGCAATTCTTAGACAACACATTTTTTCAATCTGTTCTTCAAAGATCTTCCTCCGTACATCTTTATTGGTTGGAGCGATTCAAATGAGAAGACAAAGCAAGTTTATTTGGACAACACCATACTAATATTTTTTTCATTCGTTCCTTCTTTCAATTGATAATTACATTGTTGCATTTACATGATCAAGTTCTTGTGCATCTATGATCGTGATGATATGACTCCTTTTTGTTTAAAGTCATTATGTTGAAATTTCCTCTTTCTAATAAATGTAGGAAAAAACACGTTCCATTTCAAATTAATAAAAAAAGTCGCACTATGGAGAAAAATATCAACTTTAAGTTTTCTGTTCAGTATTGATCTGTTGAATGATGACCATGAAAACCGAGATGTCTGACCTACAAATACACAAAACTCAAAATTATCAGTGAAGAGAAATACAGCAATAAAATGGCTATTTTATCATGTTTATGAACATTTTGATAAACTTTCATTTGAATATTCATTGTTAGTACTCTTATTTCAGTGCTTTGTGTCTATGATTTACATATTACCGGTTGTTGTTTGGTTCCTTGTTGCAGTCATTTGAGTTAAGCCCATTGCAACAAATGTTTACAATTTGTTCAAATGTTGTTCTGTTATTAAAACCACTGTCGGGTATAGGATTTGCTCATTGTCAAAGGCTGTACAGTGAACTATTTTTGTTAAATTAAGGGGCTCTCAGGTCTAAATCAAATTTTTTCTTAATATAGGATTTCGCTATATTTTCTATAAATGAATTTTATCTTATACTTAATAGAAAATAAAATAAAAAAAACGGTCACCGTTCATTTACGCTCACAATCCGCCTTGAAAAAGCATACATTTTGTAAAAGTACTTTTTTCTGTTGAACTAATAGGAGAAATAGAGGTAATATCGAAATAAAAAGAACTAAATTACAGAAATCGCTTAAATTTTACAATAGTTTAGTTTAAGTACAGCTTATTTGAAAATGATAATAAAACATATAGGTCACCGATGAGTTAAAAAGATATTACAATTCTAATGTCAAAAATGGCATTTTGCACCAAAGGGAGATAATTTGGAGCTTTATCAATGATATATACATTTTAAAAGTCATCTGGGGCCAAAACGAATAGATGGTTTTGAATGATTTTTGTACCATATGATAAAGTAACAACTAATAAAGTTATAAATAAAATTAGTTATGAAAAAGTTTTTTAATATTTTTCTGAAATTTTATACCCTCAAGCCTCCTTAAACACATGTTAAATGTCATTTGATCTCTATTGGAGAAAAGTCTCATTGGAAATCAGACTGCTTCTTATTTTTATATCAACCCAGACATATTATGCCTGTTTAATATCAGGAGCTTGTACATAGTTCAGTGGTTGATGTTGGTTCATATCCGTTATTTTTGTTTTTCATAATTTTTTGTTTTTATAAATTAGTCTGGTATATTTGAAGTTTGAATTGATGTTTTGTTTCAAATGTTGTTAGTGTTGTCTTTTATAGATTATTATATCATGTATAGGGTATGGGTTTTCTCATTACTTACAGGTCACCATTGGCCTTTAATAAGTAATTACAATGCTTACATCCACTTAATTGAACTCTGATGGATAGTTTTCTCATTTATCATACCACATCTTGTTTTAATAAATATTTAATCATTATTCAAGGGCAAAACTTTTATAACAGTGGACTTACCATTTAGGCTTTATTGACCTCTGTAAATCTATTTTTGTTGATAATTTCTTCTGTTTATAGTTTCCTTTATCTTTAATGTTCTTGCCCTACACATAAAAGGGTAAACATTATCATTTAATGACAAAAATAACTACTATTACATAATTAGTAGGCAACTGAAAATTTTGCCTCATTTGTATATAATGTCGACTTGCTCATCATTCTTGCTGTTTAATATTATCATTATTCTATGAAGATGAGGTCACAGTAAAATTAACCTTGGCAGACAGACATCTTTTATTCTTATATGACACCTTGCAGTCATTCCATACAACAAGTAGACCTATATATAGATATAAGAAGATGTGGTATGAGTGCCAATGAGACAACTCTCCATCCAAGTCAAAATTTATAAATGTAAACCATTATAGGTCAAAGTACGGTCTTCAACACGGAGCCTAGGCTCACACCTATGCTTATAATATCTGATAAAATAACAAAAACCAAGAAAACTTAGCATTGACCAAAGAACCATAAAATGCGGTCATGGTTATATGAATCTGCCAGACAGACAGGCACACCTTACAATTGTTACATATCCACCAAATATAATCTACCTTTAACTTTAAGCATATCATAAACTGACAAAACAATGCAGTGTTTCATTGACCAATGAACCATGAAAATGAGGTCAAGGTCATATAGAATATGGCAGACAGATATGTGCATCTTACAATCATTCCATTCACTAAATAAAGGGGCCTTATTGCTTACAGTATCCGTAAAATAGACCAAACCTCAAAACTAAACATTTTCATAGTTCCTTATACCCTGCCACATTCGTTATGTATGTGCCTGTTCCAAGTCAGGAGCCTATAATTCAGTGATTGTCGTTTGTTTATGTGTAACATATCTGTTTTCCATTTTTGTACATAAATTAGGTCGTTAGTTTTCTCGTTTGAATTGTTTTACATTGTCATTTCTGGACCTTTTATAGCTGACTATGCAGCATGGGCTTTGTTCATTGTTGAAGGCTTTACAGTGACCTTGAGTTGTTAATTTCTGTTTCATTTGGTCTCTTGTGGAGAGTTGTCCAATCATATCCCATCTTCTTTTTATATTGTCCAATGTACTATGAAAATAAAGTAAGATGAAACTTCTCAGTCAGACATATGTACCTAGTTGACCTTTTGCTAATTTGAAAATAAGAAAATAGAAAAACTGGCCAAAAAAACAAAAGGTAAAATCAAGCAATGAACCATAAAATGAGGTCAAGAGTGAATAAAACATGTCAGACCAACATGTACATCCCTAAAAATTTTCATACAACGAATATACTTGACATGTTGTATACAATATTAGAAAACCCGACCAAAACACAAAACTTAACAATAACCACTGAACCATGAAAATGAGGTCAAGGTCAGATGAAACTTGCCAGTTGGACATGCATACCTTACAATCATTCCATACAATAATTAAAAGTAAATATAGTAGACACATTGTTTATGGTATCTGAGATATGGGCGTGACCACAAAAGCTTAACTTGTTCACTGATCCATGAAATAAGGTCAAACCAAGTGAAAACTGTCTGGCAAACATGAAGACTTTGCAAGGTATGCACATATCAAATATAGTTATCCTTAAATTTTTAGTATTCTTGATTTCTCTTTTAATGAGTAATAGGAATCCTATTACTCATTATAATCATGATAATAGAAATTAAGGATACTAAAAAACCTTAACTTTTTTTCAATGCAGTCACTTAGCCATGAAATGAGGTCACTCAAGGTCAATGAACATATGACAGACGAAAACTTCATAACATAAGGCATGTATATACAAAGTATGAATGGTCCAGGTCTTCTGCCTTCTTAATATTAGGCTTTAATTAAGAAGTAAGTTAACATTTTATCACTAGTATTTTGGGGTTCGTGAGGATAGAAAACCAGAAAAATTGACACAAATCCTGTGGTACGCGACAATATGTGCCATAATATTAGTCCAAATGATAATGACGTCTTGCATGGCTATTTCAACTTTTTATGGGACGCGTCATGGTAAAAAAAAAAGCCTTGCAAGACTTCTTAATTGTTTGTATTACAAAAAGAAGTAACCTAATTCTTACTTGTTAGTTGTTAGGGCTAGCAAAAAAGATTTATTTAAAGTCGGTTATACATATAACAATACAACATAAGCTCTGTAGAGCTTTTATCCGACATACATATATGACAAGCACAATACATAAAACATAAAGCTCATCACTGAGATGGTAGTCTCAGATAGAGGAGACGGGTCAACCAAACCCCTATTCAATCTGAATGTAGGACAGAAAGTCACAGGACAAAAGTCACGGTCAAAAGTCACGGTCAAAAGTCACAGACAAAAGTCACAGGACAAAAAGTCACAATTAAGTTTTGAGATTATTTTTCTTTGAACATGTTGAACATTGAACAAGAAAACACCTTTTTGTATTTTTCTTGAAGTTTTATACATGAAGCAACTTTGTAATTGAAATGTATTAAATAAATATCAATAATGATCAAATAATTGTTATGAAAACAAAATGTCAAAGTGGCTTGGTACTTAAATGGCTTCAATTTGCCAATAAATATATCCTTTGCATGATCATGATGATTAAAAACTAATACATTTTCATTTATCAAGGTTTATGACATGTATGAGCAATTTCCTTAAATTAAAATGAATATATGTAATAAAAGAAAATATTTCAAGATTTTTTCATATATATTCAAACAATTGTCAACAAATTGTTTGCGACTTTTGTCCTGTGTCTACTGTGACTTTTGCAGTGGCGGATCCAGAGAGTAGTTCGGGGTTGGAACCCCTTTTTTGGACGATCAATGCATTTGAATGGGGACATATAGTTGAACCCCCTTTACAATGGGTTGAGAACCCCCTTTTAAAATGGGTGTTTTGTCCTATCAAATTTGTGACTTTATGTCCTTTGACTTTTGTCCTGTGACTTTCTGTCCTTTTACCTTCCATCTAAATCAGTGAACTGAATAATTGTTTTTGCAGTAGTCCGGGTAGCGAGTCGATATCTGTTATTAATCATGCACATTGAGAGTCAACACTTACACAATACATTTTAAAAACAAAGAATCACTGATGATAGGGAGTGTAACCGATGAATTGATCCTGAATCAGATAAGATTTTCCAAGTAACGGAGAACCTCTTAATTGAGCACAGTCGCCTGAAGATTTAATGATAATGCTACTAAAATATTTTATTTCCCCATTTGCCGCTATTTTTCGCTATAATTTTCGCTATAATTATTAAATCTCCAGGCGACTGTGCTTTGAGTGAATATAAATAATGACGAGGGCCTCACGAATAAATATGGAACATCGATTAGCAGAGCTCGAGCAGCAGAGTAAACTTACACATAAATCTCGAAGTTATTAACGATTAACAGACTGTGCTCCTGAATAAAGCTGTTAAATACATTAATTTGTGTTTTTACTGCTACAATATATTTGAATCAAATGCTAATTACGCACCAGTTGCTGAGCAGAGAATCATTCTAAGTCAGGAACAGTCTATTACTAACTGTTAACAGTAAGAATAGAAAGTCCCTGTAAAAGGCAGTCAAATCCTAACAGAACTATAACTTAATGATACATGCATATCAAGTTCCAGCACCTCACCCAGCACACTGAGTTAGCAAACTGGTGTGTCAGTCTTATAATATAAAACTGCGTAGGTTTGATTCAACGTTTGTTTGCATATTTTCTTAGGATCGTTGTAAAATTATATCTTAATCCTTCTCACTATACAAATCCTTGATCTTTGTTAAAATACGATTTTAAATTGTTCAATTCTTTCTATTTCTATTTCTAAAGTTTTAAATTTTAAAGATAAAATGAATATTCCATTTTGATTTTTAGGAAAATCTTTTGAACTGTAATGACATGGTCAGTCAACTGATTTGTTGCAAAGCTGATTACAGGTAATTATAACATACAGTAATTTTCCATTACGACAGTGCGTGTACCCTCGGTGTGTATAATGTATAGTTTTCTAGAGAACATCCTGTCTACGCGTAATACAGATTGATGACATTACACAAAATTTCTTTTGTTAAATGTGCTTAGGTATCTGTGTCCATTCCTATTTCAACACCACAAATTTAAAAAAAAAATCAAAAATCATTTATATGAAATAAAGAAGAAAGTAGCAAATATAAACTTCAGTAACTGCGCATTGAGTAAACATAATTTCAAAATTGCATAAACCAACCCTTGAGAAAACGTATACATGTATGTAGACGTGTTTAAAAGACCAATTCCATTGGCTTTATTTCACACTAGGACCTAAGATAACTAGAAAAACCTAAATCCGCCTCTGCTAATTGGGAAGTCATTTGGTCTGATACACACATATATATATATACCTATTATGTACAAAATTAAGAACAGCTTCAAATATATGCATAAAAAATAATGGTACGTCTAAAACCGTTCAGGATCTCCTGGGTGCACGTAGGACATAAAAGTCACTTAGGACATGTATATATCAGTTTTAGTGAGCGTTGAAGGTATACATTCGATTGATAATTTATTTCATAATTTTGTAATTTTGTTTTGATAAAATCAGAGACATATAATACATGTATTGAGACATATAATACATGTATTATATGTCTCTGATAAAATCAAATGATTGGTGTGCCTTATATTAAACGCTAGGTAACATTGATGTTGATTTTTAATATTAAAAATCAGCGTATTATTAATATTACAAATTCATTTATTAATATTAAAAATCAGACTGAATATTTAATGTTAAAAATGATTTTTAATATTAATACATGATTTTTAATATTAATACATGATTTTTAATATTAATACATGATTTTTAATATTAAATATTCATTTGTTAATATTAATACATGATTTTTAATATTAAATATTCATTTATTAATATTAATACATGATTTTTAATATTAAATATTCATTTATTAATATTAAAAATGACAGTATTTTTAATATTAAAAATGACAGTATTTTTAATATTAAAATTCGATTTATTAATATTAAAAATGATTTTGTAATATTAAAAAATCATTTTTTAATATTAATGAATAGGGAATAAATTCCACAACGGCTTGCCATACAAACCATCTTTATCTATCATTCTATCTATCTATCGGCATGCGCCGGTATTTGGGATACGTCACGGATGGCCGATGATCATATTCAATACCAATCATCATTTGAATTTGGTTAATTGATCTTTAATGATTAGGACTGATTGGTGATGGCATAATTGAAGACGTTTAGAAATATAAAAAACCCTCACATAGCTGGAAAATTTTTCAATTCAAGTTATTTCATTTAAAAACGTTTAGAAATATAGATCTTATTCGATGTGGCCCGCTTGGAGATCAAAACCCCGTTTAATAAGGGTTTGTCTACTTTCGTCTATTTATATTGCCGAACATTCTATAATCAAGGATTTGTACAAACCCTTGCTATCATATAATGAATCTCGTCGCCAATATCACCATAATTACATAAAGTACAGATACAATCTTCTCCTAAATAGTTTGCCATCTAACAATTCCAAAAGAAATTTTGAGTCGAAACTGATCGAAGTACCAAATCTATAAAAATAATCACTATTTTTTTGTAGCAGTAGACGTCGAAAATTAAACTGTATATATTTTTTTTTCAAAACTCCTGAAATAATTTAACATTATCTATAGACAGCTTACATATGCAAATCTGTTTAGAAGTATGTGAGCGTATAGTAAAATTTGTTTATTTACCCCCTTTCCCTTTTCCTTCTATAAAATTTAACTGTAAACGATTTTGTTTCTTAATTTGTGTTTGCTAATTAACTGGGGTTCATGCTGTCAAAAGTCAAAATGTCTCCTTGTGTAATAAGTTATTGATAAAAAATATTTGAAGCCGCCAGAAGAATAAATCATTTCCCGAACTAAAATACATTTATCTGTAAATAAAGACAATTCGCCTAAAACATTCTCTCATATATTTAAACAATTGTAAAATAATTAATTCAACGACTTTCTGTCTGTTTACTAATACTTTTCTTGTTCAGTTTTTTTATACCCATTGCTCTTCATATATTCGAATGATAATTACTGATCACAAATTTTCCGGATGCTTTTATCCTATTTTCGTATCGAACTAACATGTTAGCAGTTGAACGGAAATTTATATATAAATTTATTCAATTAAATTAATTCAGTATTTCATCGTTACAAAATTATCGGCGGTCATAATTCATTTAAAAGTGAGCTTACGCAAAATATAAAATATACAACGACTATCCAGTTATTGTGCGACTTAATTACTCCACTAAATTAATTTTAATTCTTTTTTATATTTTCTGTGTCTAAAACCAGCACTCCCGTTTATCATTCATACAAAATGTTGTTCACACCTGGAACGGCAAACCGTGACGGCTACAATTCACTGAATGAAGATCAAAAGATTACAATTACAGAATGCTAATCTTTTAATTACCTTCAGTTTAACCACGAATTCAACATTCACTAAGTGTCACATAACAATACACATTCTATTTCCACAGTACAAGTAATATTTGCTGGACTGAAGCAAAAAGGTCAATACAAACAAGTATTTTTAATACACTATCGATCATGTCAGTTTCCTATGTTTGTTTAAAGTATTTGTTGGAAAAAAAATCATAAAAAATGTTTTATAGTATGATTTACTTTTATTACTAAAATTCGTATCAAAAATCGTTAAAACATAAATCCTACAATCTAGTTTAAAAAGTTGCATGGCTATCACCTATTTTTAGTTGGTTAATAGCTACACCGAAAGTAGTCGATGCGCTTTAAATCGCGTTATTAGATGGTTAACGAACAAGTCTTAAATGAGATTTATTTCACTCCCGGCAAGCAAAAATACTTAAACTATGTCACATAAGTCAGGAAGTTTGGATAAATAAAATTAATAATTCCCAATTTTCTTCTTTATTACTTTTCATTTCAAAATAAAACTTGGTGAATATGTTTTTATGGTATTATGAACATAATAAGATGATAATTGAAAATCGCGAATTTTCCTTTAAGTACTTTTTTAGGAATTTACAACTTAAATTTTCAACAACAAAATTCTACACTTTTTATCTTGATTTTTTCTCTGTTTCGAAGCCGCCACCGGTGACCCCATAACATAGCCAACGCCTCACATGGCGTATTCACGATGTTGTGGTATTGACAATATACAATCACGTTTATCAATATACAGCAAGTAAGTAATTTGGTGTTGAATGCCAGTAGATCAGAATTTGTTAATTGAATTTTACCTGTTAAAGGGGCACTAGCTGTCAAATTCATGTTCATCGATTTTGATCAAATTCACATAACGTGTAGTGTTGAATTGTTTATTAAAATTTCACGCACAATCTTGGCTGATATCAAGGAATTGTATATTTAAATACAATTCCTTGCTGATATGCATAAAACCATTATTTCATGAAACTGCATGAAAAATTGACTTATCGCACAATACAGGGGCGGATCCAGAACCTCGATGTGGGGGCACCATGAAACCAAAATTAAAGATTTTTTTTATATATGCATATATGCGAGTGTGGGTGGTGGTGGTGTCATGTATTGGGGATGATGGTGGTCGTATGAGGGAGGGGTAGGGAGTCGGGTCTTCATTTTTATACCTTTTCATTATTTTGGGGTCCGTTTCTTTCTACTCTTTTATTTGTTGCCAATTGTCCTCTATTCTTTACAGTTCATCACAGCTTTAATCTGTTTTCTATATTTTTGGGCCCATTTTTTCTAGCCTTACCTTTTGACCATTGTTCTCGAATCTGTAAAACCCGTTCATACCCTCATTCAGGGTAAACCATTCATACCCTAGTTCATTTACTCCATATCCTTTCATTTTCTATTGATTCTAGAGTTTGTCTCTAGTGCTGTGTGGAGGCAGTAGAACGTTTCCCGTGCTTGAGGTGTATGCTCTTATAATATTTACAGTTATGGTGTGCTTGTTCATGTGAGAATTTCTCATATTAATACACCGTCAAAATTTCATGTTTGGTTAAATTTCTTCAAAATACTGGTCTGGTCATCTGTTTTGTATATTGCCCTTTCATATATTATTTTAAACTGCTAGGTTTTCTTACATATATTTCGATGTGCCCCGTGCTGTCTATCATTTGTTGTTTAGTTTTATATGTATTGTCTTTCATTTGTTGTTTCGAAATTATTGGTCTTTTGTTGGGCAATGTATGACAAATATATGTTCAAAAACCTCGCCCGTAATTATAAATTATGTAATTCATTGACCGCTCCCGACATGTGTAACTTCAATGCATATTTTAGCGGCGATCGATGTCTTTCAAAATTACTTTATTTTTATCAATAGTACCGCTTCGCTTAAGTCGACGCCTAGGGCCGTCTTGACCTTGTTGTGGGGTATGAATGATTTGTTCATTGTTGAAGACCCTACATCAACTGTCAAGATGAAGAACAGGAATAAAAGCCCTGTTCATTGATAATTTTCTATGTTTTCTTTGTATTGTATGCGATTTTGTCCCATGTACATTTACTCCATATCCTTTCATTTTCTATCGTATTAATTCCAATCAGCATGTACATGTACATGTAGTTTACATAAATGCTTTTGGATATAGACATTATATATACACAAAGTTGTCAAATTAACACCCATCGATAAGTTGTCATAAATCACACATGTTGAAGCTGGGGTTAATTAACGACCAGTTTAAGAAGTCAAATCAAGCTGTGTCTTGATTTTCGATCTAGTTATCTAAATAAGCAGATACAGTAGCCATAAAACTATGTTAGAAAATTTTTGGTGACCTCGATTGGGGCACGTGCCCTGTGCCCCCGGTAAATCCGCCACTGTAATACCAGAACTAAAAAAACCCACCGAAAGTCCACTTAAGAGGGTATGGATGTGAATTAACAGAATAGAGAATAACGGGCAAAGAAAAAAAGGTAATAAAGAATAGTGAAAGAAAGAGAATAATGGAAAAAAGTGTAAGTTATTAAAATTATAGCTAAAAAGAAGACCCCCCGAGACGATCCTTACTTCAACTGTTATTTGACGCTGTCGAGTTATTTTGAGACAAAGACATGTATTAGTAGCACTCTTGCATCAATTTGAGGATTACCCAAGGTTAATTTTACGGCGGATCATCTTATTTTGGCTTAAAAATAAACATAATTGACAAGTTTCCTTCCCCTGCATTATCGATCGCACATGTAAATAGCACGTTGGCCTCAAATAAGACATTGATGATCATTGATACATTACAACACTTGTCGTCAGTATTTGAAAATATTGATTAAGAAGGTACAGAAAATTAATGCACGCACACTGTTATCCACCACAGGCCTAAATCGTTAGTCCGCAAACAACGAGGGTGATGAAAAACCAGCACTTTGAACACAGCCACCGCATGTTGTGAATTTGAAAGCTTCCCAAATTAGTAGCTATCCATTTCTACCCATAGAAAACTTTTGCCCTTCTTTTATCAAAAATGAAATAAAAATTCCACCACAGGCCTAAATCGTTAGTCCGCAAACAACGAGGGTGATGAAAACCCAGCACTTTGAACACAGCCACCGCATGTTGTGAATTTGAAAGCTTCCCAAATTAGTAACTATCCATTTCTACCCATAGAAAACTTTTGCCCTTCTTTTATCAAAAATGAAATATGTTGATATTAATGAATGGTATAAAGGTTAAATCAATTTATTCATATATTTGACCGACTAGAATTATTGGGGAATTTAAACCATTCCTATTGTAAGTGATAAAATTAAATTTATATCAGGGTGATTGAAATGAGGAAAGGGGGGCTGATCAGGAGTTCAGGGCCCCCTTTTTTGGAAAAAATTGATTGATTATATAGGAATTACTGAAGCATGACAGGAGCAGGCCCCTCTTAGGCAGTCAGTAGGCCCCACTTATGAAAATTTCTGGATCCCCACTGTGGGCTTCAGTTGTATTATCTTGAAAACTTTATACCTGTATTCTAAAGTGGAAATCAAGGGAAAATAATGTAAATTAGCTGTGCATTGGAGTCAATTAAGGGGTATTTTGGGGGGAAGAAAGAAGGGAGGGGTTTACTAGAGAACCCTATGGGATTTTATTTTCTACAATTTTCAAATGAATATAACTTGTAAACTGTAAGTGATAGACACACGCAGTCTTCAGAAATGATGATAGGACAATAAAACAAATCACATGAAATATAGGGTGAGTCCCTCGGGGTAATACCCACCCCCTTCAATTTGAGAATTTGCTATTATCTTGTAAACAGTCCAGATCCCCACCCCTAAACCATACATATTCTTGAATGGGACGATAAAACAAATCAATTAAAATTAAAGGGAAGTCCCTGGGGTCACCCCACCCGTTCAATTTGAGAATGTGCTATTATCATGTTAACAGTCCAGATCTCCACCCTATACCATATATATTCTTGAATGGGACAATAAAACTAATCAAATGAAATTAAAGGGAAGTCCCTGGGGTCAACCCACCCGTTCAATTTGAGAATGTGCTATTATCTTGTGAACGATCCAGATCCCCACCCTAAACCATATATATTCTTGTAGGGACAATGAAATAAATAAAATGAAATAAAGGGAAGTCCCTACGGGTCACCCACCCCTCTTGTTTGAAAACTTGTAAACGGTCAAGATCCCCACTCCTAAACCATATATATTCTTGTATGGAACAATAAAACACATCAAATGAAATATAGGAGAGTCCATGGGGTCACCCCACCCCACATGTTTGAAAAACTTTTAAATGGTTGAGATCCCCAGTGGTTAGGTGAAAAATTTCCGGATCCCTGATCCCCACCCTAAACCATATATATTCTTGTATGAGACAATAAAACAAATCAAATGAATATGGGACAGTAGGAATGGTGAGTTATGTGAGCTTTGTTTGGGAGACTTCGTGACAGCATCCTGTTACAATTACTTCTTGTTTGAACATAATTTTGGTTTTATTATGCATGTCTTTCTTCTACATTTTGGATAAATAGACCCATAATCCGCAAATTGCAAGTTGAACCTTCGTCAGTAGGCCTATCCCCATCAGAGACCAAATGATGCACAAGTAAGGTATAGGTAACGATATAAATGCAACTATGAGCAAAAGCCTTACCAGTGGCGGATCCAGGGGGAGGATTCCAGGGGTTGGAAGTTCAACTTGAACCCCTTTTTTCAAATGCATTTGAATGGGAACATATAGTTGGAACACCCCCTTTGTCTTGGGTTTGGAACCCCCCTTTTTAAAATTGCTGGATCCGCCCCGGCATACCATCTAGCTAGCTATAAAGGCTTTAAAAATATGAAATAAATCAAACAAGGAAATAAACGGTGTAGGCAACTGTTTTGAATTTTTAAAAAAACCTTTAATAACAATGTTAAATTTTGTGTGCATTTATTTTTGCTTATTTTCAATAATGGATGAAATTGCGTGATTGATTATTGTAATTTAAGAAAAATCTGCATACATGTTATGAAATGGGAATTTGTCAAAGAGACAGCAACCCAACCAAAGAGGAGACAACGGCTGAAGGTCACCTATGGGTCTTCAATGCAGTGAGAAAATTTCATCACTGGTCTTCAGCTCATAAATATGTATCAGAAATGAGAATGAGATACAGCTCTCAGTTGCATTAATAAAAACCTCACAATAAGTTCTGAATATCAGAATATACAGTATTGCAAGATTCTCTCAAAATGTACACATGGAGCTGAGAAACTGTAAAATTAATCATGCTAATTTAACATTAAAGTCCTCGAATCAATCTTAATATGCATACTCTTGTACAAAGGAATATAAGTATGCAATAGACATATATGGTCTTCAAAATAAGAGTATCGATGCTATTAATTTATGACAAGATCTTAATCAAGTTATAATTTTGGTTTGTTTAAAAATTTGGAGGTTAGTATGACCTCCTTTTTTTGTGATGATGTTTTCGTTTTAAGTTGGGAAAAATTGTTTGTACCAACAAAAATAAAAACACAAAGTTAATCTAGAATTATGTTTTTATCATTTTTATGTTTAGGTTGTCAGCAAGATGAAAAGAACAAATATGCAGTTCAAAAATCAAAATGTGGATAAGCTGAGGTTCAAGGTCCTACCTTTGCAGATTTCCATATTTTGCATGAATAAATTTAAAGTTTATATCATGGACGGCAGAGAAAGAAAAAAACTTTTCAATTTTCCTGCATCTGAAGGATAAATGTAAAACATCTTGTTTTCGTAAGTTTTATGCTCTGTTTTAATAGTGTTTGTGCATTCATCTGTCCAGTCCTTCCTCTAAATTGTATCCTCTTTAAGTTTTGGTGAGTTTTCGCCATGAATTTCAGTAAGTATTTTGTGGATTTACATGTATATACTCAAAATGTAGTACTAATATTAATGGGATTTTAGCAAGACATCCTGTCAAATGCTTGTTAATCATGTTTATGTTCCAGAACATATGAGTATCTGGTCTGTCTGCGTACAGTCTGCCCAATTTTAAGAAGTTGGTCAAGTTTATTAGAAACAAATGTACATTACAGATCAACAGAGCTGGTACTAGACAGTACAAGTATACTCAAATGGTCTGACTATATGCATATGGTTGGACTATAAGAGTATACTTATATGTTAACGTACGGTCCAAATACTGATATGTAGATATAAGAAGATGTGGTATGAGTGCCAATGAGACAACTCTCCATCCAAGTCAAAATTTATAAATGTAAACCATTATAGGTCAAAGCACGGTCTTCAACACCGAGCCTAGGCTCACACCGAACAGTAAGCTATAAAGGGCCCCAAAATTACTAGTGTAAAACCATTCAAACGGGAAAACCAACGGTCTAATCTATATAAAAACGAGAAACGAGAAACACTTTATATGAACCACATCAACAAACGACAACTACTGAACATCAGATTCTGGAACATTTATACATGTCTTAAAATTAATATAAAACACATTGGTGTTTGTGAACTTGGTAATAAGTTATTCGATAGAACTATAATGTTTTGGGATATCAAAATAAAAAAATATCCCATTTTTAGCTCACCTGGCCCAAAGGGCCAAGTGAGCTTTTCTCATCACTTGGCGTCCGGCGTCCGTCCGTCGTCGTCCGTCGTCGTTAACTTTTACAAAAATCTTCTCCTCTGAAACTACTGGGCCAAATTTAACCAAACTTGGCCACAATCATCATTGGGGTATCTAGTTTAAAAATTGTGCCCGGTGACCAAGCCAACCAACCAAGATGGCCGCCATGGCTAAAAATAGAACATAGGGGTAAAATGTAGATTTTGGCTTATATCTCTAAAACCAAAGCATTTAGAGCAAATCTGACATGGGGTAGAATTGTTTATCAGGTCAAGATCAATCTACCCTGAAATTTTCAGATGAATCAGACAACCCGTTGCTGGGTTGCTGCCCCTGCATTGGTAATTTTAAGGAAATTTTGCCGTTTTGGTTATTATCTTGAATATTATTATAGATAGAGATAAACTGTAAACAGCAATAATGTTCAGCAGAGTAAGATCTACAAAAGTTGCATGACCAAAATGGTCAATTGACCCCTTAAGGAGTTATTGCCCTTTAAAGTCAATTTTAACAATTTTTGTAAATTTTGTTGTCTTTACAAAATCTTCTCCTCTGAAACTAGTAAGACAAATTAAACCAAACTTGATCACAATCATCATTAGGGTATCTAGTTTAAAAAATGTGTCCGATGACCCCGCCTGCCAACCAACATGGCTAAAAATAGAACATAGGGGTAAAATGCAGTTTTTGGCTTATATCTCTGAAACTAAAGCATTAAGAGCGAATTTGACATTTGTAAAAATGTTCATCAGGTTAAGATCTATCTGTCCTGAAGTTTTCAGATGAATTAGACAACCTGTTGTTGGGTTGCGGCCCCTGAATTGGCAATTTTAAGGAAATTTTGCCGTTTTGGTTATTATCTTGAATATTATTATAGATAGAGATAAACTGTGAACAGCAATAATGTTCAGCAAAGTAAGATCTACAAATAAGTCAAACATCACCAAAATGGTCAGTTGACCCTTAAGGAGTTATTGCCCTTTAAAGTCAATTTTAACAATTTTTGGTAAATTTTGTAATCTTTACAAAATCTTCTCCTCTGAAACAACTGAGACACTTAACCATTTAACCAAACTTGGTCACAATCGTCATTAGGGTATTTAGTTTAAAAATGTGTCCGATGACCCTGCCTGCCAACCAACATGGCAGACATGGCTAAAAATAGAACATAGGGTAAAATGCAGTTTTGGCTTATATCTCTGAAACTAAAGCAAAAGTATAACGGTTGCATTGATTTATGCATCAATTGTAAATAAAAATATCAGGTGAGCGACACAGGTTCCTTGGAGCCTCTAGTTACTTTTAATAAAGAAGAAGATTATTGATGTATGTATAACTGTATATAAAATGAGACAGCTAGCCAACAACACAAAAATAAGGATAAAACAATATTTTTGTATCAATGTTATAATTTCAATATGTCCAAAGAGTTCAAGGTATTTTTCATTGAAATAAAACACAAATTGAACTCTGTCAGAACTTCAAAAGCTTAAGGAAATATTGTTTCTGTTGTCTGCGTTTTGTATAATATATTGCAAATTCTTGTGAATAATGGAATGTTATTATAATTGCCTAAAGTTTTAACATTGATCTTTATATATATATATTATATATATAACCTGGGAAAATACCCAAATGTTATAAAGAAGAATAAATTAATTGATTCTTATATAGTATTAGAATAGGAAGATGCGGTATATTGCTAATTTGACAAATCTCCATCAGAGACCAAAGGATGTAGGAGGTTAGCAACTGATGACACTGGACAACTTTTAAAAAATCAGTAAAATCCATACCGCATAGCTATTTTTATTGAAAATCATATTATTGCTACATGTATGCAAACAATTTTGTATAATACATAACTTCAGATTTTATTGGTTGTTTTTCAGAAGGATTGAAATTCATCACCTAAAATAAATGGAGAAAACATAGAAACAAGACCAGAATAAATTCAAAGACAAAAGTTGGATCAGTTATTCATGTTATTATTTTCATCACTCAGTCAATGAATCGAAGTTCTATTAAAAACCAAAAGATATTGAAACCACAATAATGTCAATGTTCTGTGTTGAATGACCAAAAAGTGGACTATACAATCACACAATGCTGGATGATAAGAAACTATTAATGTTTTGTGTGGAGGGATATTGTGAAAAAAATAGATTTACTTAAATAGCTACTAGTATGTTAAGCCTAATGATAGAGTTTTTCATTGATTTCAAATGGTAAATAATTGTGTTTCAAGAAAGTATTCTATAATTCATAAATAAACATATATTGATACTTACATTATCTGCTTTGTTGTTTAAAAGTTTAGTTTTGAACAGTTATAGAACAATATGTTGAATTAACATTTCCAAAGAAAAAAAGATATTCAATTAAAAAGATTCATCTTATAACAATTTACTACCAAATAGAATACATATTGTAACATACACATTAATATATATTTATATCTATATAATTATAATTTGAATCCCATAGGATTTTAATGTGTCCCATGGGATATTAAAATCCCATGGGATAATTATAGTCCCATGGGATTTTTTTGTCCCATGGGACAACAAATATCCCATGGGACTACAATTATCCCATGGGACCAAAAATCCCATGGATTTAACCAAAATCCCATGGGATAATGGTTGATCCCATGGGATTTTGCCTGTCCCATGGGATATTGAAAATCCCATGTTTTTATAAATCAAATAGCAAAATAAATATAATAGTAACAGTAGAAAACAAATGAAATTATTGAATCCCATGTAATTCCGCACATTTTGGTTATATACATGACATTGTAGCTCTTATTTGAGGCGGTTTGCAAATGAGTGTTTTGCAAATTAAAAGTGTCCAGTGTTTATTCTATTCTATTCTATTCTATTCTATTCTACCATATAGTGACCGCCTTCAACAAATTCAAGATTATGTCAGAGGAGGAAACTCACAACAAGACATCTGATGTTCAGAAGTTGTCGTTTGTTGATGTGGTTCATAAGTGTTTCTCGTTTCTCGTTTTTATATAGATTAGACCGTTGGTTTTCCCGTTTGAATGGTTTTACACTAGTAATTTTGGGGCCCTTTATAGCTTACTGTTTGGTGTAAGCCTAGGCTCCGTGTTGAAGACCGTACTTTGACCTATAATGGTTTACTTTTATAAATTTTGACTTGGATGGAGAGTTGTCTCATTGGCACTCATACCACATCTTCTTATATCTATATAGATTGATATATATACAATTTTTAAAAAATACGAAAAAATGAACGTTTTGTATTTGCTTTTGCTTTAACATCTAGCTTGTCATGTTAATACATTATATGCTAGATCTTTAACATACATGTAGTGTTTCGTATGTTTTATGTAACTTATTGCTTGTTAGTTTGTATTGTTATGCCTTGTATATCGGTCAAAAGCTTAATACAGCTTACGTAATGCCTTTGATTTATAAACCATGTCGACATTTTTGATAAAGCTTATTTATTATTAATATCATTATTATTAATTTATGGTTATCTGTACGTTGAAGAAACCAATCCTGTTTTCAAGAGACGGGAGAGGGAGCACCTAGCAGGGACGGTTCCAGGGTTCTAGGGAAAGAAGGCAATAGAGGGGAAAATCGTGCATGTCGCACGTTAACGATTTTATTCCAAAAACGATATTTTATTTCGAACAGAGAGGAGCGCCATCTATTGTCTCCATTGACTGTGTTGGAGAGCTGATCGATTTGAATTTCCGCTCTCCACTGACTTAGCGCACACTATATCTTTTCACTACAGGTTCCCTTGAATAATAGTCTTAACGGAAAATGAGATCTTGTATTGCTCAGCAATATATGGAGGGGTATCAAATACCTTTGAATTGTTCTTTTAATTAATGAAATTTTCATTATATTTACACAAAACGTCTAGGTTTCATGATCCGTTTCGGCAGTTTTCTTTTAATTTCTCAGGATGTATAACTGGGACCAAACCCTCGACTACTTTGTACAGAAATACTATCCGCTAGCTCGTTCTTCAGGATTAAGGTTATTTGATTCTAAGTCGACCAGCATTTTGTTGACCAATACATCTTCTCTTGATTTGTAATGTTCTGTGCATGATAAATCCACAGTCGCTTTGTATGCCAGATGTCGCGTACGGTGTTGGTGATAATACGGGTTTTGCTTTCCAGTTCGCTTTTATTGTATATGTATATGCTCGAAGTTTCGGAATTGATAACTATATTAATATATATATATATATCAAAATTTGCGTAATTAAAAGTAGAAATGGAATATGCCTTAAAATCAATACTTTTTTTTCATTTTGTAACTCAATGATCCCTAATTGTACCGATTTTGCTCGTGTGGACAAGTAACACCGCAACATATGACCAACGTTATTTTAATGCTATTCTCGTCTTTGTTAAAACTTTTTTTTTAAAAGAGGTTATCCCAGGCCTTGCGGTCATAAAACTTTCGAGCACGATTATTGTACTCAGACTCAGGAATCAACCAATCAAAGTACTGGATTTGATGTTTCGAGCACAAATTTTGTACTCCGAGCACTGAGTAAAGTTTTATGACCGCAAGGCCAGAAAGGGCAGTCTTTGGCGTTAATGACGTATGTTTTACTTATGACGTCATCGCTAACTGGACGCATCTGACCAGGACGAAAAGTTCACTTTGTTTTGTGCACAATCCTAAAAACTTTAAAAAAATGGATAGGGGAGAAAGTAAGAGTAATATTAGAAAATAATTCAATTAGATCATTCCGAAAATAATATACCATTTTATTTCGTATATGACAAGGAAAAAAACGTTTTGCTACAATATTTTCAAAAGATCGTCTCAGAATTTACGATTATTTCAAATTTTTATTTCTGTCACAAAACACAAATCTCTCATTTTATAAAGAGCTCTTCAAAATCAGAACGAATGCTGCAGACACAAATCAAAATTTACATATCCATTCTTCCTGTGTCAAAATGATATAAAACTTTCTATTGTTTCCATTAGTAAATATTGTATTAAAATATCATATCGTAATTCAAGTATGTCGTGTTACACTTGTGTACCGTCTTTACCAAAAAAAACCAAAACCAAAACTTAAGAAATCAATCGCGGCTTTTGAGACCAACAAATATTTTGCAGTGTATTGTGAATATTAATATTTCGCGTAATAAAAATAACAGTTTCCTTTTCTGCGGTTATTTATAAGGAATGCGATTATTCTTTAAGATATTATGATTAAAAGAAACATGAAAAAGTTTTAACAAATTTCTCGAAAGTATGCGACATTTTGCAAAAAAAATCGAATTACATAATTAGTAGACATGTTTATAAATAAGTTGGTCACCTACTAATTTAACATCCCCATTTCGAATGAAAATACATATTTTTAGATTATTGCTTCCATGTTGAAACAGGTATAAAATGTATTGAAATATCATATTGCAATACAAGTATATCGTGTTACATTTGTGTACCTTTACAAAAAATACTAAAAGAGGTCAATAACAGTATTTGAGCCCAACAAATTTATATGTTCCAGTTTTCTGAAATAAAGCGTGTATTGTGAATATTAATATTTCGCGTAATGAAGTATAACAGTTACCTGGTTAGAATATTTATTAGGAATGCGATTATTAATTAAGATATTCGATTTTAAAAAAGATATATGAAAAAAACTTTTAACAAATTTCTCGAAAGTATGCGACATTTTGCATGAAAATGACGAACTACATAATTAGTAAACACGTTAAATAAGTTGGTACTTAGTACTAACAAGCTTATGATCCTGTATTATTTGTTGACATCCATTTTAAGTATAAAAATAATGTATTTAATTAAGTTTGCTTCATTCCCGCCAAAATCGTCCTTTTGGCGCCGTCTTTTGACGTTGTCGGTGCCCCTCTGTATTGTGACGTTACCATGGACCCTTGACGTTCTACACAATAAACAAGTTTTGTGTGTAGAAGCCATAAATGTCCCTTTGGCAGCAAGAGGGTTAAATTATGTCCTATATTGTTCATTTTATTAAATCCGTTGAAATGTCACACAACCCTTTACTAGAGTAAAAAATGACGTTGAAGTAAGCAACTTTAGGTCACTGAACGGCCTTCAACAATGAGTAAAACCAATACCGCGAAGCAAGCTATAAAAGTCTCCGAAATGACAAATGTTAAACAATTTAATTTACAAACGAGAAAACTAACAATCTGATTTATGTACAAAACAATCATATATTTATATTATACAGAAACAAACGAAAACTACTGAATTACAGGATCCAGGATTGGGACAGGCAAATACAGCATGTGGCGGGGTAAATATTGGGATAAACTATAAAAAGCAGTTGAAAAGGGCTCATTAACTCATTAGATCAATACAAATCACAAAAACAATCATCAAAAAACACAAAAGACAGGTACTTGCAGTTACTGAAAGCTAGTTCAAAGCCAATAACAAACTAATAAAAACATCATGTATCTAAGACTTAAATTTTAATTAGCACACATCCAATATCCAATCGATTTAGTGTAAATACACCATTAACAGTCGGAGAAAAAAAACGAACTTGTGCAATGCCAAAATATAGGGTATCGATAGAATGTAGGACCGTGAACACGGCTGTCATTCGGTATATCGAAAAAAATGATCGTGAACGGTCAAGTATTGCGATTGAATCGTGAAAGATCTGGTATAGGATAGTGAAGGAAGTCTTAACGAGAAGACACATGTAACGTCAGTAAATAATCTAATTTGATGAAAAAAAATTACAAATATAGGAAAAATTACACTGTCTGTCAAAATGGTTCAACATTATTATCAGTATCCGAGGTACATCGTTTTTACAAAACTACAATAGGCAGATTGCTCCTCGAAATATCAAAGAAATAAAAATGTAAAAAAAACATGATTTTTTTTCATATTTTGATTGGATAAACTACATTCTCTTAAAAATATCGTTCCATATTACTGTTTACACTTAACTGCAGCCGAGCTTAGCGAAAGGCCGTGCGACATAATCAGTCAAACAAACTTTATTAGAACAACATGTTAAGGAACGATCGTTGTCATTGGTCAGTTCACACCTTCGACCTTAATAAACTTTCAAGCCCCGCCCAAGCACACCTGCGAAAATAGAACACGCGTACAATAACCGATCGAAAGTTGAATGGACTGATCACGTACAGGATTGTGTACTTGATTATCTCATGGCAATTCTAGCTTATACACGTGCATATAAAATTTATTTATATTATTTATATTATAATTTTGTGCAATAGTTCTAATAAAGTTCTTTCTTTAAATTTTTTGAAATTGATAACGAAGACTCTTTAATACTGACGGATTTCCCGGCGAAATATTGAATCCAACTGTCTCCTCTCATATAGTTCTGGACTAACCCCGTGCACCTTTTCTAACTGTTAATTTACATTATTATGTGTTTGCAATGATAACAAAATAGGAAATATGAATGAAATTGCTCGGATGATGTCGGATACGACCGTAACTTCAAAAATAGTCAAATTACAATGTATACATAATAAAGATATTGCACGCCACAGTAAATAGGGTTGTGAAATAAACTGTTCACTATTCATATTATATATTCTATCGTCAGTATATCAAACCCCCCTCCTCGACCCTAAAACTATGCTCGCATATACAGAACCTTTTTTTAAAAATATGAAACACGTAGAAATAGAAAAATGGAATCCCAATGAATAGTTATAAAATACTAACTTAAATTTACATCATTGCATGGCATAATCCAGTAACTTTTTAAAGCAGGGAAGCTTGGGGTTTTATGGTTTCGACTTGGGATAGTGTGATATTTTTTTCTGATTCAGTTTACTTTACAAAAAAATCTTTAAGTTCTATGTAAATTCAGAGCAGGTAACCATGCTTTGTTTGGAGATGACAAAACATTGGCCGCAATGAAAGGAAATGTACTTTATGTAACTCCGGTGATATAGGTTATGAATTTTTTTAATTCATGATCTATATTGCTGTTCTCAGTTGAAAAAAAGAACGTAAATTTTATATAATAAATGTTTACATAGACCAAGTATTATGTCAATTAACTCACTGTTTGGTAATAAAAACAATCAGTTTAAAAATGTGTTTATCATTAAATGTATCAATAAAAAGGGGACCGAGTCCCTCCTTTTACAAGTATTTTGTCATCCTTAATTTCTAAATATTTCGTTTAACAGTTTATTATACCTCATTGGTATAAGTTTACTCAGAAACATAAAATATCAATAAAATATAATAAGATTGAAGGTAAACAAATTCAGTATATATGATAATAAGGAGATGTGGTATGATTGCCAATGAGACAACTATCCACCAAAGTAATATGTAGTATGCTTATTAAAATGAAGTCACAATGTTATCAAGACGAAGTATTTAAAAAAATAATTCATTAGCGGATTCAGATGTAGGATACTGGTAGTACTTATAGAAAGATATTTTATTCTAATATTCTTAGATTTGGAAGAATAATAAATCTTTCTATATGTACTTGTAATGATGTTATACTTCAATCCTTTTGCACAAACATTTTATTTTCGTAGTAACCATGACAGTACCTTATACATCTATGATAGTACCATATACATCTATGATAGTACATTCCATACTACGTCAATTGTATTCATTCACTTGCACAATACGATCATTGATATTTTGTTTCTAGGGCTTCTACCGTTCGGTGAATGAATGGGACAATGTGTTACTAAAACGCTTAGCTTCTGTATGTTCGTTTTATAGCATGAAAACAAAAACGAGAAATGTGCAACCCTCATAAATTATTTATTATTATGAGATCCGAAAATTAAAAGTTTTCATGTATTCATCCGTATTTAAAATGGTTTTAAAGTTATTTAGTCTGATTTTTTTCAGAATCTTTGCAAAAATGGGAATATTTGTAAAAATTTGTTATTCTGGGTCGTGAAAAATCGGGTACGGCTTTCTGATGACCGTGAAAAGGATCGTGAAAGTTCTGTTGCGCTTATTTCTTATTGCAAAAATCCACGAAAACGACCAAATCTTGTTTTAAACACATGATAATATATATTTGTAATTGTTATCGCAAAAGATTGGATATGCATGACTTATATATTCCGCTTCACTTTTATTTGCGAATAGGGCTATAATTGTTTAATGCTATTTGATAATACCACACCGACTAGTTCAATGCCTCATAACACTATAAGTCCGTCTGTCAGTCCTGCACAAGTTTTATGTCGTATGAAAAGTTAAGATTGTCTCATCTGATTTTCATTATTTTTTCTGATGTAGTCATATCTATAAAACGAAGATCCTTGTTGACTTTTGTAAAAATTGTAAAAAGAAAAAAAAAACATTTGCTTAAAAAAACCCACAGGAAAACAACTGTCATATTCCTGACTTGGCACAGGCATTTTCCTAAGAAAATGGTGGGTTAAACCTAGTTTTCTAGCTAGCTAAAACGCCCACTTGTATGACAGTTGATTAATGTTCCGTAATATTGCCAATTGAAATGTGGTGAGCAACCTAAACAGATATAATTGGTTAACGTGGCCATAACTGAGATACAACAGCCAAAAACTGTGTAAACATACATAGCAGACTGAATTAAACGTTCAAACAACTTACAATTAAATACAAAACAAAAAAAAAGGCGCTAACAAAAGCTTTGTGATTGATGATTCAGTCAGCGTAGTAAGCATAATGACATATACTCTTTCTCGATGAAATACAAAATGAGTAAAATATAAATACAAGGGTACTATACAAAATGAAAACAACACAATAAAAACCTCATATGTCCGAATAGCATGCCTGGTCCCATCCGCATAAGGAACGCCAAAAGCCAAAAAAATGAAAGCTGGATGCACATACCGGTATATGATAAACCGAACCACATCAAGAGTCATACGACCAAATGGAAAATACTAGTTCAAAGACAAATAGTGGTAAAACTGTAAAGTAGGTGAAATTCTGTACAGAGTCAGCACCTAGAATGTATAACTCAAGACTGGTACTTTCCAATGAATTTTGTGAGAAAAAGGACAAAACTTTCTTTCACAAAACCCTGGCTCATTAATTTTTTGCTCAGGCACTGATGAGGTTTTACAAATTCTGAGTAGCAGCTGAAAGCTCATGAATATCGTATGAGTTCAGAAATTTATACTATATACGCGGATGAAGTTGGTTTATTGCTGTTAAGGTGAGGAAAATTTATAATTTCAAAATTGAAAGCATCTCGTTTATCGTAGACTCTGGAATTGAGATAACCGCTGTAGTCAAATTCGGGGTATATGTCTAAAAATGAGGCCGAGGAAGCTGTATATGTCGTGTCTGCAATCTCTAGTTCAGGACTATTAATGGGACCAAGAAAAGTTTGTTTTGTTAATGGAAATAACATCTTCAAAATACCTTTATGTAAAGTTAAATGATATAGCTCCTTTGGTCTAAGTAAAACCCTTACGAAATTAAACAAAAACGCATACATTAAGATATTTTACAGGGGAGACCACCAGACCCCCTCGCTTCACTCATTCGTGGATGCATTTAGCATTATAAATTCATAGATATTTACTTCTTGACAATTTACGCTCTTGATGGTCTTATTATCTTGGATGCCTAGTTAGCATTACCTCTTAAATGAAAACAGGTCTAAATATGGGTCTATATATATAATAGATATAAGAAGATGTGGTATGAGTGCCAATGAGACAACTCTCCATCCAAGTCAAAATTTATAAAAGTAAACCATTATAGGTCACAGTACGGTCTTCAACACGGAGCCTAGGCTCACACCGAACAGTAAGCTATAAAGGGCCCCCAAAATTACTGTGTAAAACCATTCAAACGGGAAAACCAACGGTCTAATCTATATAAAAGAAACGAGAAACACTTATGAACCACATCAACAAACAACAACTACTGAACATCAGAATCCTGACTTAGGACAGGTGCAAACAAATGCAGCGGGTTTAAACGTTTTAATGGTACCAAACCTTCACCTTTTTTCTGAAACAATAGTGTAACATCACAACATAGAAAGACACACTATAAAATATCAACTGAAAATTAATTTACGTTCTTAGTAGGTAGTAACACGCTTCAACCAACTACAAGTATATCAATTGGTAAAAGAAAAGTTGTTTTTCTGATCATTCAGCCTGGTCACCTCCTTGTCTTTCACGATCAAAATAATGCGTTGCCTGATCTTTCACGATCAATTTTTATTAAAAACCAACAACAATATACCTTTTCAGAAATATTATGAACTTTTTCAAGATATCTGACACACTAAAGATTATGTTTCAAATATATCATGATTTATTGGAATGTGACCATTATAGATACAAAACGTTATTTTTTCTTAATGATTTTCATAGGATTGTATTTCGCCTTTTGTGTTTTTTCTTATAAAGCACTTCATTTTTCACAGTATTATTAATGAAATTGATTCATTTTGACAGACATAATTCTTTTTTCTTTTTTGTTGCACCTTTTAAAATACAGCAGATTTATCACAGATGTTGAAGTAGATTTACACCAAATTGCATTCACGATCCGTTACCAGATCTTTCACGATCCGATCAGAATGCTTGGCCACCATTAGTTATTCTTTCACGGTCATTTTTCTCGATATACAGAATGACACCCGTGGTGAATGTACATATGTGTAAAGCAATAATATATAGTTGGATTTTAATTTATTTATAACAAAATCAATATCTATAAATCGCTTTATGAAGATGTTCAATGTACTGTCCGTGTGAATAATGAGTTAACCCCTTGGTTCAGTGTGACGTCCGGAGTAAAACAAGGCTGTATACTGTCACCTACGCTCTTCGCGATATATATTAACGACCTTGCAGATCGTATAAATGCGTTAAATTGTGGAATCAATGTAAATCAGACTATGTTAAGCATATTGTTGTACGCGGATGACATTGCCTTAATTGCGCCCAATGAAGAAAGTCTACAAAGTATGTTGGATGTGTTGACAGACTGGTGCTCTAACTGGAAGTTATCCATTAACGCAGATAAAACTAAAGTTGTACATTTCCGCCCACAGTCATTTAACATTACCAGATGTAATTTCGAATGTGATGCAAACAGTATCAAATGCATTGACTCATATAAGTATCTTGGGATATGGCTAGACGAGCATTTGACTTTTATTAAAACAGTAAAGAACTCATGAAGTCCGCTAGTCGAGCTTTAGGAGCTCTTTTGGTAAATTTGCATCATCTGGTGGAATGTCACATAGTGTATATACTAAACTTTATAATTCTATGGTGGATCCAATTCTGATGTACGGAAGTGCAGTGTGGGAACTAAATCAATTAATGTCATTAATACAGTTCAAAACAAAGCCTGTAAATTCTTTTTATCTGTAGGAAAAACACGTCAAATATCGCAAGTCAGGGGCGACATGGGTGGATCTCATGTTTAAATAAGCAGCGTATATCATGTATCAGACTTTGTGTAAAATAACAAGAACAGACGAAAATCGAAACGTGTTCAAAATATGGAAGTGGGCCTCGAGAAGACGCAAAGGTTGGTGCCGCGAGGTGGATAAAATTACCGACTTATTAAACATTAGAAACACTGTAAATGATTTATCATTATCTACGAAAACAGTTATGAAGTTTGTGACGGACAAAATAAAGGTGTTAGATGATACCGAATGGCAAAGTGAACTATTTAATGATCGTGGACATCAAAATGGCAACAAACTTCGAACGTACAGGTTATTCAAAACTAACAATTATGCCGAGACATACGTTCTCCAAATTATACCACGCTCGTACAGACGTACTCTAGCCTTGTTCCGCGCCGGTTCGCTCCCGTTAGCCATCGAGACTGGCAGGTACACCAGGCCGCCTACAGCACTAGAAAATAGACTTTGTAAATTTTGTTCCTTAAATAGTGTTGAATCTGAAAAACATTTTCTTTTAAAATGCTCCTTATATGATGACATTAGGTTTGAATTGTTGTTCGAATGTTCAAAATATATTGACAATTTCTCAAAGTTAAATGATGATGTTAAACTTGTTGAAATAATGAAATGTTCTGATATTCAAAATGTTTAAGTAAATGTTTACACAAGAGTTTTATGAGACGAAAATTATTTTCTTAATTATTACTAATAACATACTAGTTGTAACAGTCTATTTTATGATTTTAAAGTCACTGTGATTAATTTATGATAAGATAATTAAATATGTTAATTTTTTTTTTTTTTTTTTTTTTTTTTTTTTTTTTTTTTTTTGATAAAATTATTTAAAACTTAATATATATATATTTTATTCTATTTTATTTATTTTTATACTTTTTTAAACAACATTCATTTCAGATTTTTATTTTTTGCTCAAGTATATATGCTTTTAAATGCATAAACATGTTTTAACTTTTCGATGATAATTTTATGAATTTTACATTGAAACTATATTAATATGTATATAGCATGTGTTAAGTGTCTCATAAGTCAAATTTATGACTGGGTATTGATTGTTTTATTGAATACTGTGATTTCCGATAAAACAATATTCAAAGATCTAATTACAGTGTTATTGTGATAACCTTTTAGAATAAGTATAATTAAAGGATCGATAAGTTTACCGGATCGTTTCTAAATTTACGGGTTCGGTAAACAACAGCACCGTAAAAATTAGGATGTGCTATCCCGTTAGAAATAAATTTTCTACCGGTAGAGCCAACCTTGAAAACCAAATCTTCGTATCTATGAAAGAATTTAGTAAAGGTTTTAAGTGGTAACCATGGTAACGAAATTCTTGACTTAAAAATTTACCAGTGATACATAGACTACGTTCATTGAAATCCAAAACGTCACTTCAGACACAGGTATATATATAGCAAACTAGTTGGGATCTCGTTGGGATATATAAACACCGTAAGATGAGGGCAAAGTAACATCGCCGCCCAAAAAAAAAAAAATTGACAATAGGGAACCGGAAAAATCGTCCCTTTTGTCGTGAATTTTTGTGTAGAGCTAAAATATCTAAATGTTGAAAAGGACAGTTATTGGTGTTTATATTTGATTTATCTAAAGTTAGTTTCGTTGGGAAAATGTCGGCAGTAAAATTAGAGAATTCTTGATTATTTAACGAAAAAATATCATCAAGATAATGGTAAGTGTTGTTAAATTTATCAATTAAATGGAATTTAGACGGGTCTTTGCTGAGTATGGCCATAAATTGTGATGCACAACAATACATGAACAAGTTTACTATAAAAGGGATCAATTGGCGCTCATACGAATAGCAACAACCTGTCGATAAACTGTATTGCTTGTCTTACTCTGTTTAAGGTGAAATTATCCAACTTTGATACACTCCCTTACTTTACTCTCTATACTAAAAACAATACTGGATGAAACTCGTAGTATCATGGAATGCATTTTATTCCACTGATGACCAGTCATCGTTTCCGTTTTCTCTTGTTATATTACTTTTTACGGCAATTAGGAGCTTCCCAAGCGTTACTGGGATCAACAAAGAACAGTACGTATCTTGGCGTGTCCGAAAGTTTTCAATCCACGGATAAAGACCACAGGCACTCGGTTAGCAGATTAAAAAAAAATAATCAATGCTTTTTTTCATTTATGTTCGAATTTCCCGCCTATTTGTGTTACTTTATTTGCGCATTTAACGCTGGTATCATTATTTTTTGTTTTCTAGCAATGTGCAGTTTACTACCCATATCTATATACTAGTACTGAGAATTCCTCAGTATGAACAATTGATCAATGCTAATTTTTCAAACTTTTTTTCTGTCCATATTTTGCTTATATAATATCATACCAATCCTACAAGAAATTGAGGCTTGAGATCGCTTACACTGCAAATTTCCATTTAAAAACAGTTGATCCGTCACTGATTTTCAAACTTGTCCGAGACATTGCTGGTATAAACCCTTGCCATAAATTTCATAAAGATCTGGCCAGAATTTCACACCTGAGTGCGTATACAAGTTCCTATAGAATTAACATTTCCAATTACTCTTCCAAAAATAATTGATCAGGGTGTCTGAATCGTCTCAGACATTGATGATATAAACATTTGATATGAATGTCGTAACAATCCTACAAGATATGTAGGCTTGAGAACGCTTACAATGCAATTTTCTATATAATTTATATTTTAAAAGGTCAAAATGTCTTAAAAAATTGTTGTGTGTCACTGGTTTCGAACTTGTCTGAGACACTACTGATAAACAAATTTGAGAACAGTTTAGAAAATCACACTTAGCGCTTATGATACAGGAATGACGGGCGCACGTACACATGAACGGACAGACATATGGGTGGACGACCGGTATTTATATATCCCCTGTACCACAAACAAAAACAATCTTTTTACTTAGCAGACATTTAACTATTTTGATCTTAAAAAGTAGATTTTCATTTAACTAATTTATAGGTAACCCTTAAAGCGACAGAACTCTACAAAAATATCTGTTAATTGAAAGCATCATGTTAAAAGATATCTCTGTGTTTAGAAAAAAAAAAAAACAAAACAAGGCTGCATTTGTATTAGTCATTCATTTGTTTAATATTTTTTAACAAATCGACCGTCATCTTTTTAAAAATTGTCCCGCTAGAATAAACAAAGGTAAAAAATAAGTATCAACGTTGATGATGAACATATAATAGACGTCGTTCATGATAAAAAAAAAACTGCAAGGAAACCATACAATGTATTGACAAATCTCATTCGTGGGAAAATCAAATTGACAAACTTTGTGCAGTAATTGTAAGCAGACTGCATCTTATGGGCCGACTCAAAGCATATCTTCCAGTAAGTGTTCTCAAACTATATTATAATCGATATATACTTTCAATTGTGGATTACTGCTGTACCGTGTGGGGAAATGCTTCAAAAACTAATATTGACAAATTATACAAGTTACAAAAGAGGACAACAAGAATCATTTTGAATGCAGGTTTTGATATCTCTTCATCAGTTATGTTTAAAAAGTTTTGATGGCTTACCATTTATAATAGAATTAAATATTTTATGGCAGTGATGGTATATAAGTGTTTGAATAATCTAGCACCTGAATATTTATCTGAACTATTTTCAAGTTGTTCAGTAGTTAATAACTACGCATTAAGATCATCTTCCCAAAATAATATATGTTCAACGATTTGAAACTAATCCTGGTAAAAGAACCTTTATGGATTCTGGAACCTTGTTGTGGAATTCCTTGCCTTTGACTTTGAAAGAAAGTAAAAGTAAAAGTATAAATGTTTTTAAAACAAAATGTCAAGCTTATCTCATGAAAATATAAGAAGAGAACTTATCGCAGTTTTAATGTAACAATTAATATACTTTTTAAGTCAGTGGTATTTATTTACTCTACTATATATGTGCTCTTTTAAAAATTGTACTTTCTTATATGTAGATGTAGAAGGCCACGGGGCGGATTAATTGTTTTGTCAACTGCGTAACCTTCTGAAAATAAAGAATTATATATTATTAAAGGGAAACAATTCTTCTAAAATCAGTACAAGTATTGGACTGTGTTAGGTGTCCGTAATAATTGCTTGCTCGGAAACAATATGATCTGTACGGATCAAATTTGCAGACTACGCATCGTTCATCCACAATTAATGCCTCTTAGTACCTGGTATGAATATTTGAGACCTCAAAGAATTCGAGAAAAAAATTTAAATTTGGGAGAATTTAATTTTCAAAAGTGCATATAAAATGTATTTGCAATTTTTTTTTCCATTTAAGAGTAGATATGGTAATACGAAAACAACATGTACAATCCTAACTATATCTGTTCAGTATGAGCCACGCATTTTCCTAAAAACTCGTAAAATTCGTTCCTTCAATATTATATGAATGTAGATTATAATTCAGCAACCGAATAAAACATTTACTAGATTCTTTCATAGATACTAAGATTTGATTAGTAAATTTGGCTGTACCTGTAGAAAACTTATTAAAACGGTATTTCACATCACTATGTGATCCGTGTAAACCTATCGAACCTTTAAACAAACTTATTAGTGAAGGTTATCTCATTAATGTTGTAATAAGATCTTTGAATATTGTTTTTAGTGGCACTAACATCGATTTTGTCATCAACAAATTAAAGCATGACTAAATTTGTATTCTTTTCGAATGGTTTTTTGGGATGTATATATACACATCCACCTTTATTTTCTATTTAGAAATTGTTTTATCTATATATAACATCGTACATATTTATTATAAGGTTAAATCCTAACTATCCTACTGCCTGTCGTTACTTTTTTTTGGCATTGCACAAGTCATGTCTTCTTTGATTGTCCATGGCGTTAAAACACTAAATCCTTGCCTGGGATGTGTTTTAATTGATTTTAGTCTCTGATGCATGATATTTTATTATTAATTGTTTTTGGCTTTTAACTAGCTTTCAGTAACTGCGAGTACTCTCAAATCGTACTTTCGTGTTAATTTGACCTGTTGACACAATTTGTAATGCATTTCTGTTATTCAATGTTTACTTATTTTATGTTATATCTCGTCTTACTATTTTTGATATGTACAACCTTTGATAAGTATTTAGTATGACGATAAATTTTCACTTCTGTACTGGTACTATGAACAACAAATTTATTTTGTAAAAAAATGTTTCTGTACTCCTAACAAGAAAATTATTATATTTGAATTTACCTGTGTACGTTACTTTATTTAACGCCATTTTGTCCTAGGTTAAAGTTGTCTTTTTGACATTGATACATCTTTTTTATTTATATTGTATTTATATTGTGTCATAGATCAAACTTATTCGTTCAGTGTATATTTACTTGTTTTTGTGATTATGTCTTTTTGATCGAGTTAAGCCATTTCAATTGATATTTTATTGTGTGTCTTTTTATGTTGTAATGTTACACCACTGTTTCAGGTTAGGGTGAAGGTTGGCGCCTGTTAAAACGTTTAAACCCGCTGCATTTTATGCACCTGTCCTAAGTCAGGAGCCTGTTGTTCAGTGGTTGTCGTATGTTGGTGTGGTTCATAAGTGTTTCTCATTTCTCGTTTTTTTATATAGATTAGACCGTTGGTTTTCCTGTCTGAATTGTTTTACACTAGTCATTTTGGGTCCTTTTATAGCTTGCTGTTCGGTGTGAGCCACGGTTCCGTGTTGAAGGCCGTACTTTGACCTATAATGGTTTATTTTTACACATTGTGACTTGGATGGATAGTTGTCTCATTGGCACTCATACCACATCTTCTTATTTATATGTATTCCTTTATTCATATCTGTTTTCATAAGAACCAACAATTTGTTCCAGTCAGTCTTAATGTTTTCAATATTTAAAGGAATACATTTCATTATGTTTCTAGTAACTTTGACCTCACGAGTAGCCAGAGTTTACATCACAATGTGGTTGTCACAATATATACGACGAAGTCACATGTTTTTCGTTATTTATAACAAAAATAGTTTTCCAACTGGTCCTCTCCGTTTGAATGTTAACACAAAGAAATTATTTTAATGCTCGTCTACTGTTGGTTATTGACTTAATTGTGCGTTCCCATATCCATATTTGTTCACTATGCCCTGTGCATTCGGCAAGTTTCAATTTGTTTTCTTCATCAGCAGTCAGACACATTCCTGTATCTATGTTTTGTATCAAGTTATCCTGAAATCAAAATGAAAATTGTATTTATTCTCATGCTATCATGCTTTTGCCATAAATGTCAGTGTGTTTGAGTTTGAATATCCCTTTCGTATCCTTCGCCTCTCTTTTGTAATATTTAATAGAATTGAAAACGTGATTGTATATTAATACATTACAAAAAATTCCTACAAGCACGAACATCCAACGCAAATGAACAGCGCTTTTATAGCAATTTTTCAACTAAAAGACACATCATGCAGCAAATCTCACAACTCTTTCAGTTCAAGATAATATCGAGCCTTGCTTGGCATTTAAGTTGTTTAGAGAATAGTATATTATCGAACATTATGTATGGTAAAATATGATTTTAGAACATTGAAACATGTTACAGTTGTTTCATGATAAAACATCGGTCTCTTATAAAGCTTTATTTTATTGAACATATTTTCAAATGCCGTTTTCCCTTTTCAACAACGTTGTTGATATTATGATTTTTTATTCACTGACCTCTCGGTAATCCCATTGTACAAGTTTGTTGAATTTGCATTCGCTGATTTCAACTAGATTATTTTCCTTCGGTATTAAACAGTTAACTCCTTGTCGTATTTCTTTGTCGGAAGACCACTCCCAAAACTGAAGCAAAACAGATTGATAAATTATCAAAATTTGACATTAAGTATAAATAAATGTTAAGGTTCATACGAGTATTTGGACCATAAAAGTATGGACATGACCTCATATGGTCCGACCATACCCGTATAGTCCGAGTAATTAACAAGATGAACGTTGAAACGTTAAACTTTTACACTGTAAATGTCATCATATTTTCATAACCATTCGAGTGAATAAAAAATATAATTTGAGTTAATTAATCAAATGATATCATTGTTACATCATCAATTAAACAAAGTTACTATGAATAAACCAGTGAATTTTGCTTACAAATTAAAATTATAGTAAATGAATTTATCCTTGGTCATTATGTACTTGTTGCGACTAATGCCATTATGTTGGCTCCAAGAAATATCTTTATGAATGTTAAACAAGAATTCAACTGTTTACTAACGTACGACATATTTGACAGGATAAAGACATTCTTGATTGACACAAGTGACTGTCAAAGAACAGATACACCAAGACACCGCCGCATCTTATATCCTTTTGAGTTATGTTTTTATTTTTTTGTTTTTTACTTGCTAAACAAATAGATCACAAGTAGAATAATTTAGCATAGAACATCGGTAAATGTTGTCCATATATGTTAATAAAGTTGCGAGTATTTATACTCACATGGTCTGATAATACTCGATATTGACGATAATGCACAATCAGGAAAAAAAGATATATATTTAATGATATTCTTAAATTCTTTTACTTTAAGGTTTTTCGTTGTGATACACCAAAAACTGTGAAAAAATCATTGAAGAACAATAAGTAATGAAATCTATTGTGTTTGCTTTTTCCAATCAGGTAAACCAAGTAATATGAAAATAAATTCAGATACACTCGAGGTGAACCTTGCATTTGAAGTTTGAAAATGTATCTATTTCGGGATGATGAATATCGTGATCAACGGGGTAAAATGGTAGAATCTGTGTCTCTTGTGATTTAATGGCAAATGCCTAGTGCAATGTTCCGAAGACATATGGCGGGAAATTAGATTGGACAAATTTAATCAAAGTGCGATTTACCAAAATTGATTCAAACTAGTCAGAACCGGTTGAATCGCACACAAAATTATATATTGCTTTTTATATTGACGAAGGCTATTTATCTAACTATTTCAAAACGATTTTGCACTAGCGTGCGCTCATATAAAGTGCAGGAGGTCAGGGATGCATATATGATAACATTATACTGACATGTAATTGTTCTGAATATGAATTCATTATTTACTACTTGCCATTAAGCATCGATCATCAATCTGAGCAATACAGTTGAGATTTTATTTTGCAGATATTAGTTTAAAAAGTTATTTAAAGTTTATTTTGTGCGGATCTAGCTAGGTGACAAAAGTCGATGCTATAGCAACGATAAAATAACAGTACCATTACATAAAAAATATGTGTTTTTAAAAAAGTTGGAAATCAAGAATGAAATAAAAAGGTATGTCTTCTGAACTAATAAATTTAAAAATCAATCCACAACACACTTAAAAGAAACCTAACGATTGAGCACCTCGACCCCGCTAAAAACCGTTGTTAACATAGGTGCTCCAGACAGGTAAGCTGGCCACCCGCTGATTGATACTTCGCCACAAACGTGTAGATAAGAGCGAAACAACAGCAGGGGTCCAGTTAACCAGACGGGTAGGGAATTCCTTTACATTAGTGGAACCCATCCTGTTACTTTGTGCAATTAAAATAGACGTGATAGTGGCTACGTCAAGTAGATTAATGAAAGGATATAGGCACTTTGCTTTCAGATACATTGTTATTAGGAAAGACTTTCACTACTCTGTTGCTTACCTGCCAGTAACCTTTCCATTTACACTCGGCGAGACATACATTTAGGTTGCAGTTACCTAAACATGTCTTCCCATCAGGTTTGATTATCTACAAAATATTGTCTATCTTTTAACTGGATTTTACAGTATCGAAGGCACTGAATGTAACTTTCATTTTTCTGAAGGATGTCGTCTTATTTTGTTTCATCAACAGTTTATGCCTCGTTATCACTAAAAAATGGTTCCTGGTTAATGCACGGAAACATTGTTTTTCGTCGTTTTAAATATTTATTAGGTCAATTTTCTTTTGATCCCATCTTATTTTTATTTGAAAAAGAGGCCATGTCTTAACTAATATTTTTAAAATCGCAAATAAATATCGATAGTTTTAAACATTGATCACCCTTCATATAATTGACAAGTATCAAATAAATTTTTAATTGGAAATAGATTTTCTATTATGTTTAAGCATATCATAGTTAGTCCAGTGTATTTCGATATCTAGTCTTATTAAGATTCTCTTGTGTCTTTTTTGTCGTCTTATTACAAGAGAATCCCACTTTTCGTTTTGACCATACTAGATTCAAGAGATATAAAAAAAATACCTCATGTCGATATTTTTTTACAAAACAATTTGCTGAATACTAATGCAATTGCAATAACAAATCTCCAGAAAAACTGAGACTTTGGAAATGTTTGAAATTATACCCAAAGCAGTATTGTTTGCTTTGTGCACGACTAAATCTCATTCATAGATATATGTTAAAGGGGCATTAGCTGTCAAATTCATGTTCGCCGATTTGACTCAAATTCTCATATTTGATTTATAACATATTAAAACGTTTATCCAAATTACAATATGTCTGAAATAAACAATTTTCAATGCATGGGCTCGACAATCTATATCAGCATTTCGTGTGTATTTTAGATTTCATGTTATAGGTTAAACAAATTAGTTAATCATTTTTACCTGTACAAGAACGATTTTTTGAAGATCGAATCAGTCAATGAAATGGTTCACCTTTGTTTCACTTTCAATGTTGACATTTTTTTCCTTTTAATGGCTGAACACGACTAATACATGTGTAACCAATCTCTAGCTAATAGGTTAAATTGAAGGTCACATGAATACGGATTCAATGAGGTCGAATTATTCACTTGCAAGTGAATAATTCATCAGCGATGTTTCTTAGATTATTTTGGCAAAATTGAACTAATCTGTCTGCTAAAAGCAAATTATTATTTCACTATTTCACTTTCATTAATGATTGAACCAAAAAAAAATCATATTTTATTTTTTTATATCTCGTGTCTAATGCCCCTTTAAGTATATTTTTATAATTTGTTCTCAATACCTGATACACATTTGAAATAGAGGAACACATACTAACCGCTCCTTTGGCTTTTAAGTTCACTGGTATATAAAGATGAACGATTTCTGTTACATATTCGAGAAAATATTCAAATGGTTTACAGTTGTTTTCTTTTTTAAATTTCTTCACTTTAGATACATCTCCAGTTTTTAACTGTAAACAAGGCACAATCAAACGGAATTACGAACATTTCTGCATAAGTATGTTTTTCATTTTAAAGATCATAATTTACTATTTCAGTCTCACCTGTAGTGACTTCCACTTTTTGTAGTCAATTTTCAAATTACAGACTTTGATTACAACCTTAGCAAGTTTTTTTTTTTTGACAAACGGACACAATTCTATTCTAAGACGAACTGTATCCCTGTTTAAAGAAGTTAATAGAACAAGCATTGTGTATGATGGCGGATCTAATAATAATAAATTCTATAGAGCATGCATATTTATGGTAGAAATATGATTGCAAAATAGGTGGTTTCAATTAAAATTTCTTAACATGTAACGTACTTCCAAAACATGGTCGTCTAGTTAGGTTTTCACTGGCAGGAACATTGCTTGTCATATTTTTTCGACACAACCAGTAATTTGAGAATTGAATATTGGCATATACAGGCTTCGTTTTTATAACTGTTGCCCTTTTAAGAAGTGCAATTGTAATGATGATATGTTTAATTCACTTTTTGGGTTGTGTCTGTGTTAAACTGTTTCTGAGACTTCTAACACACAGTCGCTTCTATACTCTTTTAATGTAAATTTTAAGATTTATACGAGTAAAACGAAATGAGCGTTAATGTGCGTTATAGAAACTTAAACAGCAACAAAACCATCGATTCATCCACAAATAGTCATATCAAAGAAAACCAACATTTTCTGAAACCAAGTTCAAATAACTTTATCTCCATATGAAAATAATGTTTTCTTGCACCTTGACATCGACCACTGTGCACTCCATAGTTAATAGTTAAGAGTAAAACACGTTACTGTTTAGAGTAATATGTTGGAATTGCCTCCCATTTTCATGGAAATATTTCTCTACAAATAATGATTTATTTAGTTCAATATTTTTTATTCAATTATGAAAAATGTATTACTTAAATGTTTATCCTATTAAAACCTACTTTAACATAGCTTGCTTCGTTGAAAAATATTTATTGAACATTTTTGTTTCAATGTTATGAGTGACGGGACAAAGGTAAATTTCTAGGTAAAGAGTAATTTTCGGATAGGTGCTTGACAAACGTGGATACTGATCATAAGACAAAAAGCACTGTAGTTTGAATGTTGGCCTTTCACTCGACAAAATATATCTGTGGAGTTGTGAGGATGATATTCCAATAAGATGAATTACATTAGATATAAATGGTTTATCCAAGCTTGATTTTCTTTTTATTTAAAAATCTTATGAAAAACAAAAAGATAGGTTTTATTCAGATATATAAATGACGTCACATTAACATGTTAGCAAGTGCTTGCGTTTCTTATGTTTCAGGTTACTTGAACGAAACTAAAATTTCTTCTTCATTTCTGAATATATTCCTTTATATCGACACTTTCTGCTGACATCAAACTAGTATCTTGGACAAACATGTCAATTTCAGTATCTCCATTTTCAGCAAACGACACTTTATACCCTGTTGATGCAGCTGGTATTTCTCGATATAGGGTTTGAGGGATTCCCTAATTTTTTTCTCTCTTGATTGGTTTATTCCAAATGAATTCATGAGTTAAGAATATCGTTAAACTACTGTAACTTCTTACTTAAAGATACATATATGATCGATATAAATAATAAAAATGAAATAAAAAACCAAACGACATTCAAATAAGCAGTGATCGAGTAAAGATAGAGGTCTTTTGCGAAATTGATGATGATCGGGCCTGGTGAAAATGGTTAGATATATTACTCACAGTATAATTTCCAATTCTTTCAAACACTAAATCTTTGTATTCATCCATCCACACTTCTGCTACTCTATATGAATTAGATACTGTTTTCTCCGCTTCTCTTAATTGATCATTCCATATAATGGAACTTCTATAAGCATGTCCAACATGAGAACATGGCAACATTTCTATTCCGTCACCGCACATGACAGCCTTTCAAATAATACTAAAATTTCATAATATGCAACTTCTACAACATGACATTACAAAAATGTGATTTTTTCTCTATTTTCATGCCCAGTCACGAAATGAGAATTGAAAATACTCTTGGCACCTATCTGTGACATTTATTCAACATGACAAATCCCAATTCAATTAGCAGAAATGTGAAGTTTTTTTTTCTATGTCCTGTCCCCAAAAGGGAATAGAAACTTGCCTGGCTAACTAAGAGGAATGAGATAACACATTTTGTACATGATACACTAAAATGGAATATACAATGTTGAATGTTAAAAGTCGAATGTTGAAAAATTTAATGTTAAATGTTAAAAGCGAATGTTGAATGTAGAAATTAAAATTTGTATGTTGGAAATATGATCATTGAAAAAATATTTGAGGGAAAAAAAATGAATGTTGTATTTTGAATATTTCGCAAAATTGACATTCGTTTTGGTTTTAATACGTTTTCCTTTTCGGCTTAACACATCGGGATTTTGCAAACATTCTTTCAAATGCTTATACACATGTACATGATTTACAAGAATAGCTGCATTTATTTATCTTTTACAAATTTAAGTCGTCACGGAAATAATCCGAGAAGATAATTTCTCAAATCAATACTGTTTTTACTAAAATGTCGTTTTTGGTACATATTGAGCAGTGTTTTATCTCGAAGTTTTTGAACTCGGGTCTACATCCGTTGTAACTTATTGAATTATTTCAATATCACATAACCATGAACCAAATTTACTATTTTTAATGCCTTTGAAGATATACCATTACACTAGGTGCATCTATGTTTTAATTATGCAAGTTCGCATTAACTTCTACTTGGCCTTAGGCACAACTTTTTGGATATTTTTTTAATGCTTTTGAACTTCTCGATGGATTTTTGCCTTCCATTTTTTCTATTCGAGCGTCCTGATGCGTTTACATAAACGAAACGCGTGTCTTGCGTATTAAATCATAAGCCTGAGATAGACTGTTAATAAATCGCTGAAATCATTCAACAACGAACAGATTTTCTACCTCAAAAATAAATGACCTTCGCCAGATTTGGTACAACCTTCAGTGGTTTTGATTTTCATAGCTCATCATTTTTAGACATTTCATTTCAACAATTCTAATTTTAAATCATAATTAAAACAACATGTTTATTCACCTTTTTTTTTTTTTTTTTTTTAATTTCAAACATATTTTATTAGTAATCACCTGTTACATCAACCCTAAGTTGCCCAGGGAAGCAACTAAGGGGCCCCGATTTTTACAGGCTCATTTGTCGGGGAAAAAGCAAATGAGAAAAAAACTCCCATTATCAATAATTAACATCTATCTTTATAAATATCATCTATCTTTGTACAAATGTACATGTAACATAATCTATCTATGTTTATTCACCTTGAACATTGTATCCCAGAAATCACCTCCCCATACTTGCATTCCTGTGTCGAAACCCCCAAGTGTTCGGAAAAAGGCTGTGTTAAAAACAAAAGCGTTTGCCTGATGTCCTGCTATCCTGTATAAAAATAAAACGCTGAAATAAAGTTTCACTGATAGAACTTTACCTATTCTTTCGACAGCAGGTAAGAATCATATCTCATATGTGTAGCTTTAAAGCTTATAATTCTTCAGTGTGAATTTGCTCTGGTTTAGTCTTTTTTATGTATATAATTATCCTTTTCAGTTCCATTAAGTTTGTTTTAAATATCGGATTCAATATTAGTTCTAAACGAACATTTTATCATACATGTATGTTAAGAATGATAGGTCAGTATGTAATTAAACACCATAAGTTTCAAGAAACATGTTTTAAGGAAAGGTTACAAATGCATGATTTATCATCTTATTATTTTTATTACTATTATTATTATTATGTCACCCGATCGACAATGTCGGGTGACATATTGATTTTCCTCTATTTCTTTTTCCCAATTATTATTAGTATTCCACCTATTTTTGTCCGGAGCGTTCCCGGAAGACTAATGGACCAATATTGATCAAACTTAAGCATAATGGTTATCACCATATGTTAATTTGCAATCCCACTTTGGCACTAAAACATTTCTGCCGCTACCATGGAAACCGAAAAAATGTAAAAAAAAATTAAATTTGGGGTTTGGTGAATTATTTGAGTATGCCTGAACTTAAATCTTAAAATTTTTATACAATGTAGATGTCCACTATATACAGGTTTTGGATGATTTTGACCATCATCGGAACTACTATGTTGCAATGGAAACTACAGCGAAAATGTCAAAAATTTCAAAATGCCCCAAACTGAAACTTCACAGAAATGTTGACTGGCATGTATAGATGTGACATTTGGATTTGGAATTTCCAAAATGGATGCCGTTACCATGGAAACAATGCAAAAAAAAAAATATGTCAAAATGCTCTTACAACCTTAAAGTAGGATTTCCTCTATTAAAATGGTAGGTCAAACCCAGTGAAACTTTGATGGTATGTTTCCTCTCATGTACCAATGTGGTATCTGTCATTAAAATTTTGGAAATGGTCACCGTTACCATGGAAACCGCAAAAAAAAAAAAAAAAAATTTAAAATGCTCCAAACTTTATGAAAATTAATGTAAATGTTAACTGGGAAGTATAGATAAGAATTTTGACTTTGGAATTTCCAAAATAGCTACCGTTGCCATGGAAACAGCAAAATGTGAAAATTTTCAAAATCCTCCAAACTTAACGAAACTTTACAGAAATGTTAACTAGCACATATATATATTGCATGCGGCTTTGGAATTTTCAAAAATGGCTGCCGTAACCATGGCAATGGGGCTGGTGACATCCGCTTTTGTTTGCAATGGCAATTCTAGTTATTATAATTATTATTATTATCATTATCATTATAAATTGTATTACCTAATTGGTTTAGTCCGCTGCAATGATTTAATATACTCTTCCTTGTATGGTGACCATTGTTGATACAAAAAGAAGTCGAAAGACATCGATTTTATATCATTTTTGGGGTTATAAAAGTAGTCGGGAGAGTGCATGAAGTAAAAAAAATCATTAGGATATATGTTTCCAATTATTGGTATAACCAGCAATCTTGGTTTTTCTTTCAGCCTCTGAAGTAAAGGTTGTAGCCATCCTTAAATGAAAAAAATAAGACATAAACAGTTGAGACGAATACAAACAAAAATGGTTAGGGAAAGACTTTACTTGCATCACAACTCATTTAATGATGACATTTTACAACAGGGAATTGTCAAGCGTTCCTAAGAATAACTAGATATATGTTTTGTTTTCAAAATTATTCTCAAAACTGAAAACGAAGATAGCATACGAAAAAAGCCAAGTAATTGAAGACAATGTTTGACGGCATAAACAAAGGTTCTTTTGTGATATTAACGGTATTAATTGTTAATTGTTGCAGGTTGGCAACATTTTCCATAAACATTTATTGGTTAAAACTGGACAATTCGTAACACCTTACAATACAGGAGAAAGACTAATAATGGTTATGTACATGCCTTTACTTATATTTAACAAGATGTCGTATATTTTAAAATATTAAAATAAGAAGATTTGGAATGATTTCCAATGAGACAACTCTACACCAGAGACCAAATGAAGTAAAAGTTAACAGGACAAAGCTTATTTTTGGTGCTAAATATGGTTATTAATACGACACATATTTTGATAAATTTAAGAAGTAGTCCATAAAATAATAAAGTTTTGTGATACACTTCATGAAAGAATTCAGATGTTAATTTTTTGTCTATCAGTTGCAATAACAATGGGGCATTAGAAACATATCGTTAGTCAATCGAAGAAAACCAAACAACACTATGGTAAAAAAAAAAAAAAAACAACACACACACACACACACACACACACACACACACACACACACACACACACACACACACACACACACACACACACACACACACACACACACACCGAAAAGACAAACAACAGACAAAAAAGACTAAACAGAAAAACTAATGAATTAACAATACTAAACCCAACAAAAAAAAGGGAGTGAACTCTGTACCCTGGAAGGCTAAACAGTTTCCAATAGTGGCACCTGTCATGTTTCTCACCAGTGAAAAGTCGCATTCAGTTATATCACAATCGAGAAAATGGGGACCGGGTATAAAATAACTAGTGGAAAAGATCCGTGATCACCGGGTACACAGATACTATACGTATATCTAAACGGCAACCAAATCATGAGGTTTTTTCAGTGAGAGTACTTTAGCTTTATCTTAACAAAATGAATCATTGGTTCAAAAGCTACCTTGTACATGTAAGAAGCCATCCTCAAAAAAATTCATATGCATGATTTGAAATGTCAATGACGTAAAAAGTTCGTTTAACCCAGTTTGGGTCTTCAACACCTAGTATGTCAGAAAATGTAAAATGCTAGCTTTCACAGAAGTACTTTAAGTTAAAACTATACCGAAATTGTGTTTGTAAGTATTATGATGAAAGAATGCCTGCGTCGAAATTCTTATACTTTCTCTCTAGACCGGCAATGCAATGGACTATTGTGTTTCATATTTACTATACTTGCCTTCTGATACTTCACTATGCGAATCAAGAACTGCAAAATGTTTGGATTTAACCTGGTCTAATGCCGTCTGTTTTGCAACAAAAAGACCCATACTAGTTGGAAGCCTAATTATCCGTACTTTACTAAGGTACGAAATATAAACATCAAGTTTGTATTTCAAATAATCTAAAAGTAAACATCAATTGGTTAAATCATGCTATATAATATAATACAGTATAAACAATGGGATCCAGAAACAAGCAACAAACAACATTGCTTATTTTAATCTGTCTCCAAAAGAATGTTGACATACAATATAATGAATAATTGGAGCATGCTCTGTCAATTGAAATATATTAAGAATAGTAAATACAAAATATGATTGATTATATAGGAATTAAAGTTATTGTCGGTTTTGCTGAATTATTATATATTTATAAAATGGCTGAATAGATAAGAAAAGACAGGATGACTGCTGATGTCCATCTTATGACCATTTAAAGTTACTACTTAACTTACACTATAGCTTTGCATTGGAGTAAACGACAAACGTATTATAAATTTGATTTGAGTGACTAGGCTTTCTCTATTTTTCATTAAAAACCATTCAATCGATCAATATGTTCATTACATCGTTAACGGTTTGTCCCTATTTACCATTAAATATCGAAACCATTATCAAGATTATAAAATTAATACAGATATTATATAACTCTACAATTGTTTCGATTTTTATACATGCTTGGCTTTCAGATATTCGGCTTTGAGCTTCCTGATGAAGGTAAATCAAGAACAGCGCTTCGGACGCATGAAATTAATAACCTGTTTTTTTCATTTTTTTTTTCATAATGATGATGAAGTATTCAAACGATTAAAGGTAAGAAAATATAGACTATATGACGAACCTTAAATTAAAAAGATAATTTGTTGGCGTAAATGATTCTTACAGTTTAAATGTTTATTTTCTACACTTTTGTGTGTAAGCGTAACTGATGAAGAACAATTTAGTTTGTTTTTACTTCTACAACGCATACCTTGTCTTTAAAACCTAAATACAAAATGGTAGTCACTTCATATAAAAAAAGACTTACTCTTATCCCAAACACAGCTCGTGATCGTATACCGAGGAATGAAATCACAATTCGTGATTTCGGGAATGATAGGAAACGTTTCCAATATTATCTTATCCATCTTAAGCAAATATAACCCTCATCTCAGTTTATTAATGCATATTTGTGTTAAGGAACTTTTATAGTATTGTGATGTAACAATTGATGTAGTTGTCATTAGCTTTTAACTTGCTAGTACTCCTCTCATGACCTGTACTTTTTGTTGTGAGGGATGTTTACTTTTCCGGAAACGTCCGATCTGTGTTTTTGTTAGATGTTTGTCTGCTTTTTATCGATCTGATTAATTAATATAAAAATAAGAAGATGTGGTTTGATTGCCAATGAGACAACTCTCTACAAGAGACCAAATGACACAGAAATTAACAACTACAGGTCACCGTACGGTCTTCAACATGTCAATAAGCAAAACCCATACCGCATAGTCAGCTATAAAAGGCCCCCAAATGACAAATGTAAAACAATTTAAACAAGAAAACTAACGGCCTACTTTATGTACAAAATAATGAACGAAAACCAAATATGTTACGAAGTAACAAACGACAACCAATGAATAACCGGCTCCTTACTTGGGACAGGCACATACAGAATATGGCGGGGTTAAACTAGTTAGATGGCGCCAACCCCCAACCCCCCCCCTGTAACCTGAGACAGTCGTGCAACAGCACAACACAAGAACACACTATACAAAACAATAAACGAAAAACAACTACCACTCAATTACAGGCTCCTGACTTGGGACAAGCACATTTGAACAGCTTGTTTAGACTAAGAGCGAGTTAGAGCTCAAAATTCATCAAAATTACAAGCAGACCTTTAACAAAAATTGAGAATGGAAATGGGGAATATGTCAAAGAGACAACAACCCGACCAAAGAGCAGACAACAGCCGAAGGCTACCGATGGGTCTTCAACGCAGCGAGAAAATCCCGCACCCTGAGGTGGTCTTTTCTTTGGATTTCGTCCTCATTATTGTATAACCTTCATCTCAAGCCCGTTTCAACTTATTTCTATAGTTTTTCTCATGTTGTACTGTTACACCACTGTCCCAGGTTAGGGGAGGATTGGTGCCTTCAAACATATTTAACCCCGCCACATTCTTTATGTACTTGTCTTAATTCAGGAGTCTGTAGTTTAGTAGTTGTCGTTGGTTCATTTCTGTCATATTTGTTTTTCGTAAATTGTTTTGTTATACATTAGGCCGTTTGTTTTCTCAATTGAATTGTTTCATATTTTTATTCATATGTCGGGGCCTTTTATAGACGACTATACGTTATTGGTTTTTCTCATTGTTAAAGGCCGTACGGTTGCCTGTATTGCTTACATCCACCTCATTTGAACTTTGGTGGATAGTTGTCTCATTTGCAATCCTTATTTTCATAAGATTACGTACTTTCGGTAGACCCATCATCGACTAATAAAATCTCATCTATCAAAGATTCTGGAGTGTGGTCTAACACACTGTGTATTGTTCGCACCAATGTACTCCATGCCTCGTTCCGAAAGGCTATTATTATTGAACAGGAATCAAGGTCTTCGTATTTAATAGTTTTACACCTAAAAGTAAAATAGAGTTATTATTACTATTATATTTTGACAATCGGTGTCACGTGAATTTTTCAAACGTCGTCTAGTGATATTGTTAGAATTGATCGAATCTACATTCGCAAGAGTGCTTCTTTTACCTATTGTTTTTTTCCTATAGTTCGACACTTTATCAGTTTTCAAAAACACTTGATATAGGTCAAACATAGATATCATTATAACTAGCGTTCAATGCAAACATGGACTTGCCCTTCTGTTTGCCTTTTCCGACATGACTCCTCGTAACGTGACGTTTTCGCTTGAACCACAATTCGTTCATTATTTAATGATATCATCTATTTTCATATAGATATGTATATGTGTTTTCCTTGGCAGTTTAACAACAGTACTAACGCGACATGCCTATGATGAACAATTACTTGCATATGTGTAATAAAATAACAAAGTAAAACAAAGGTCTTGAAAATGTCCCAAAGATTGAAGGTGTTTGCAGACACTACAATGTATCTCAAGCGAGTAGCATAATATAAAAAAAGATAAAAAAAAAAAAAAAAAAAGACCAAAGGAAAACTACACCAAATAGAGATAGTGCATCTTCTGTCATAATGTTTATTTGTATCTCGAGTGTGCTCAATGTTTCCGTAAAGCTATAGACAACAATAAATTTACTCGTTCATGCATTCAGTGGTGCTGATGAATAACGAACACACGGGTTTTTAAAACTCGAGGTTATGGATGTTTATCCTCTCTTCTCGAAAAATATGACGTTGTTCCAGCAGACAAAGCCTGTGTAACGTGTAACGGGCGATCAATGGATCCGTATCTGAATAAATCAGGATTTCAAGTGTTCAACTCAAATTTGCACCACAACAAGTTGTCCTATTTAAAACAATTAACACACCCTTAAATGAATTCACAATGTCAAATATATACGCTACACAATGCACATAAATTAAATTGCAAGGTGAAGTTCCTCATTCACAATGTATAAACACAATGTCTTATAACAGAATATTTATATACACAATGTCACTATGCAATCACTATGCAACATGTATTAGGCCTGATTATTCACAATGTCACTAATATAACACTATGCAACATGCATCAGACACTTTATTACACAATGTCACCAACGGATTACCATGCAACATGCATCAGATAAATATCACACAAAACGTATGAACACATTAGCACATATATACAACATCTATTAACAATATCCACCAATTTGTAATATCACCTTATGAATGTTTAATTAACCACAATAACACAATGACACAATGACACTTGCACAATGCTTCAATGCACAAGGAATTTATATGAACACACCTCAACTCACACACTTATTATCACTATGAATCCGAACAAAATGAATATATTCCAAACTGGTAAGATTAAACACAGTGCACTTTCACTTATACACTTCTACAATATAACAACTTGCAACACCAGCAAGTATACACCTTGTATTCTCACAAATACACTTCCACAATACAACAACTTGCAACACCAGCAAGTATACACCTTGTACTTTCACTGTACAATAAATTATTATATAAGTTCACTTTATAACACAATCACTATTCCAAATATTCACATATAAATCCAAACACTATTTATATCTTTTGGAATCACTAAATTCACTCTACTTACCAGTTGGAATATATCCTTGAAGTTTATCCTTCAATGGTCCACATTAAACTGACAAAGTTTCTCTGTCTTGAGCTGGTTTATATACTACCATCTGGATCAGTCCATTAAACTCAAAGGGTGAAAATCAAGATTATACCAACTTTAGGGTGTTTAAGTAACAGATGGTGCTCCAACTATGGAGAAAATTATATACATATAGAAACACAACTAACAGGAAAAGACAACTGGTATTTTACATCAAAATAAATGAACTATGACCGATTTTCGTTACACTACCCACGCCTCAAAAATCATGCGTCCTCGCATGACTCCTTGAATACATCTGACATGCTGAGAAATCATCTATCAAAATGGTCATTTTTCATACCCAAACGCTACCATAGTGCAGGCACTATTTCCATTGGACATATATATATCTTCTGACCACAACGTCAGGCACAATTACATCCGACAATAATGTCAGGCTACCCTTTTGTCCATCAGGTCTAAACTGATGACATCACAAGGCACAACCCGTAGATACAAAGTCTACCTATATGTCCAAATTCAAGTCAGCCATATCAAACATATTAAACTTTCTTCTTTTGCACTAACACTATTCACAGTATTTCTCTTTTTGTCCGAATAAAACTTTTAAAACTTCCTACTTCAAAATATCCCTGTTTCCAACATGAACCTCTTTCTTATTAACGTCTGTAATTTTGAGCGTCACTGCCAAAGAATAAATTTAAAAGCTCCTAACAAATTTTGCCTCTGCAGCGGCCCCAAGGAGCCTGCTCTTAACGAAATCTGCAGGAGGGTCTTTTACATGCACAGGGCGTGACATGTTCCTGTACATGGGGCCTCGGATTTAATGTCCCCATCCGACGGACTCACATTTAACTCTATGTACACTATATACACCCAGAAACTGTTTATATACAAATATGATATATCTTATCATATACTCTACAATTTTCAATTTGCTTAGTTGTATGTCTTAAAGGCAGAGTCTCTTTGTCAACAAAATATTCACTTTGAACAGACATGTTTTAAAAAATGCTCCTATGTCCCTAAACTAAACAGAATTTCTGGTTACTTCATTTTCATCCTTACTGAAATCAGCACAAGTGTATCTCTAGAATCATTTACACTTTTCAACGTAGATAAATTAATATGATCAGTATTGAGCAGTGAATGCCTAAATCTTTGTTTTAAGCTGTATTCTAATTTTTCAATTTCACTTGTTAAAACTGCAATTTCTGAATCAAACAGATTATCTGCAATTCAATATCAACTGACTTAATGTTCCTTTTTACCTAAAAAATGTACTATACTTTGACTACAAACGCAACACACAAATAACTTTGAAATATTACAACAACTTTCAATCATATGCGAATTTACAGTAACGAAGTAAACACATGAAATCCCACCGCTGCCACCAAATTTGTAACGTGTAACGGGCGATCAATGGATCCGTATCTGAATAAATCAGGATTTCAAGTGTTCAACTCAAATTTGCACCACAACAAGTTGTCCTATTTAAAACAATTAACACACCCTTAAATGAATTCACAATGTCAAATATATACGCTACACAATGCACATAAATTAAATTGCAAGGTGAAGTTCCTCATTCACAATGTATAAACACAATGTCTTATAACAGAATATTTATATACACAATGTCACTATGCAATCACTATGCAACATGTATTAGGCCTGATTATTCACAATGTCACTAATATAACACTATGCAACATGCATCAGACACTTTATTACACAATGTCACCAACGGATTACCATGCAACATGCATCAGATAAATATCACACAAAACGTATGAACACATTAGCACATATATACAACATCTATTAACAATATCCACCAATTTGTAATATCACCTTATGAATGTTTAATTAACCACAATAACACAATGACACAATGACACTTGCACAATGCTTCAATGCACAAGGAATTTATATGAACACACCTCAACTCACACACTTATTATTACTATGAATCCGAACAAAATGAATATATTCCAAACTGGTAAGATTAAACACAGTGCACTTTCACTAATACACTTCTACAATATAACAACTTGCAACACCAGCAAGTATACACCTTGTATTCTCACTAATACACTTCCACAATACAACAACTTGCAACACCAGCAAGTATACACCTTGTACTTTCACTGTACAATAACTTATTATATAAGTTCACTTTATAACACAATCACTATTCCAAATATTCACATATAAATCCAAACACTATTTATATCTTTTGGAATCACTAAATTCACTCTACTTACCAGTTGGAATATATCCTTGAAGTTTATCCTTCAATGGTCCACATTAAACTGACAAAGTTTCTCTGTCTTGAGCTGGTTTATATACTACCATCTGGATCAGTCCATTAAACTCAAAGGGTGAAAATCAAGATTATACCAACTTTAGGGGTGTTTAAGTAACAGATGGTGCTCCAACTATGGAGAAAATTATATACATATAGAAACACAACTAACAGGAAAAGACAACTGGTATTTTACATCAAAATAAATGAACTATGACCGATTTTCGTTACACCATCCGACGGACTCACATTTAACTCTATGTACACTATATACACCCAGAAACTGTTTATATACAAATATGATATATCTTATCATATACTCTACAATTTTCAATTTGCTTAGTTGTATGTCTTAAAGGCAGAGTCTCTTTGTCAACAAAATATTCACTTTGAACAGACATGTTTTAAAAAATGCTCCTATGTCCCTAAACTAAACAGAATTTCTGGTTACTTCATTTTCATCCTTACTGAAATCAGCACAAGTGTATCTCTAGAATCATTTACACTTTTCAACGTAGATAAATTAATATGATCAATATTGAGCAGTGAATGCCTAAATCTTTGTTTTAAGCTGTATTCTAATTTTTCAATTTCACTTGTTGAAACTGCAATTTCTGAATCAAACAGATTATCTGCAATTCAATATCAACTGACTTAATGTTCCTTTTACCTAAAAATGTACTATACTTTGACTACAAACGCAACACAAAAATAACTTTGAAATATTACAACATAACAATATAGGTTTTTATGCAAAATTCATTAAAGAGGATTTTTTATTTTGGAAAACAAAAATCCGTCCTTCTCTCACTTGGTATTAACATAAAAAAGACGATGAAAAACTCCCGTCTTTATACAAGATACCTAAACTAAAACCTTATAAAGAACGCTATATAGCCGGTTGTCAAAATACTCGACTTAACATCTTTCTAAAGTTCTTATCGTTATTATTTCTATAGTAAAAGATGGTCTTCAGGAATATTGCGATGAGGTTAGCTCTACCAGCTGTGTCAATCAAATGTGGATTCTTCAAAATTCTCAATATCTAGTTGAAAATCTTCTTTAATATTCTTAACACTTTTGCATTAATATTATAACTTTTGCTGGTGGACTATCAGTTCCCGAAGGTAGCATAAACTAAATTTTCTGGATGTTTCCACACTTTCCCAAGCTCTATTGAATGATTGAATACATCGTCTTATAAAACAGAGGTTTCGCCTAAGAAAAACGAAATCTTATACATATTTCTTGATTTAGGCCATGAAAAATCGACTTTGTGAACAACCGCACAGATTTCAAAAGAAATCCACCGAATATGATATGATCAAAATGCTAGACTTTTTGATCGACGACCTATTTGTTGCGTTTAGTGGATTGAAATTTCAACATTCTAATGGGTACTAATTATGCACCCCTACTGGCCGCCTTGTTTTAGTATTCATATGAAATAGAATTCATACAACACCTTCTCAAAGACACAAAGTAAAAACATATTGTATTTTCATTTCATGTTATATAGATAATGTCATGTCACTCAATACGTATGGCGTTTACATATCTCAATTGATACGTTACGGTCGTGAATGTTCACACTATAATGGAGTTAATTAGCAGCGGTATTCTCCTTACACAAAAACTGAACCAACGGAGTTAAAATGAAGAACGACAGAAATCAGAACTACATCAGTTTAATGGTCACCATCACAAATTGTTTTACCGATAAGATATGTTTGTGTATCAACTCACTAGTTGAAGTGTTTTCGCAGACTTAGATCTTTAAATATCAGAATAGTCATCGAATCTGTAATTTTACTAATTGTTTTCTTATCACGATTGTGATTTTCGACTTAGTGTGGATTCGCATGGCGGATAATGCATGCATAGCAGGAGACGCTTAAGCTATCGATACATCTAGGTTCTCGGTCATAAAACTTTACTCAGTACTCGGAGTACAAAATTTGTGCTCGAAACACCAAATCCATGATTTTGATTGGTTGATTTCAAGGGATTCCATCGGTTTTTGTTTGTTACCTTGATTTTTTTTCTCAATGAATTTATATAATTTGAACATCGGTAGACTACTGTTGTCTGAATTTTACGAACTAATGAAATTTCAACATCGGTTGATAACAGTTTCGTCTAATTTGCAATCATTTCATACACCAATTATAGTTGACATACTGTTTATAGTATCTGAAAAACTGACATTATCATGAACACTTAACTGTTCGACGTTGATTGATAGTGTTTGATTTTGTAAATTTTTATGGTCTTCCCCTTTTTAAATTTTCCTTGGAGTTCAATATTTCTGTTATACATTTTTACTACGTTAGTGTGTTACAAACTAACATGATTAAATATTTTCTCTGCTAATTCAATTTACAAATACTGACCTTGGGTCTATGATATCCTGATTAAGAGTTCGGTGTACAGATATTAGGTCTGATGCATATATATTCAAATGGTGTTTCTTGTAATATTCATCGTACTTCAACTTGTCTTCTGGTGATAATAGTGTTCTGTTGATATAAACCCCTGTACCAAGCTCACCTTAAATCATATATATAGCTTTTAATATCTTACTTCTAAAATGTCTTGACAACACACATTTTAAAACGAATAAAAATATAATCAGAATTCAAAATCGTTTGTATTAAACGTGATAAGTATATTTAGCCCATATATCTACATCATGCTATACATTTTTTTCTTCAAATTATGAATACTTGTAAATACTGCCTTTATAATTTGAATACAGCGGACGGATCAAGAAGATTCTGGATAAAAGAACCTAATGTGCTTCATCCAAATGGCACCAACAGAAAGAAATAGAAGTTTCTTATTTTAAAAGTGTTCAGCAGTCATACGTTTTGCTGTTTAAATATATCTATATATATATAATAAGCATTTCAAAAAGATTGTTACAGTTTGTTTCGTGTTTTGTGCTGTTATGCAACTCCCGAGTAACAGATAATGTTGAGCGTTCACACAAATGTTTCACCCGCCATACTCTATATGTTCCTGTCCCAAGTGAGGAGTCTGTAATTTAGTGGTTTTCGTTGGTTACTGTCTGTCATACTTGCTTTTCGTTTATTGTTTGATCAGAAATGAGAGGTTGATTTTTTTTCGTTCGATTTGTTTTACATTTTGTCATGTCGGGAACTTGAAAATTTTTATATACGAAGAAGAATTCAAAATTCTTAAGTCTTTTTGTGTCTTAGCTGATCCCAGTGTCATTTCGTGTTCTTTTTACTGCATCCATTATATGCTCATCGCATTGATTTGTAGCCTTATTCACTCCACTGGGAAAAACTAGTGAAACATCGCCGTCAGTGCAAATAAAACTAACAATTTGAAAAGAAAAATACCTTCGAAAAATTGTAAAGAAAAGAAAGGACACAAAGCGAATTCATTTTGAATACTAATATTTCGTATTTATTGGATGTATTTTGTTTTATTTTCTTTTTCTCAAAACCACGAAAATTTGGTTTCAGATCTTAATTTAATTCTGTTGGATCCTTTTCAAGTCTAATAATTGAGTAAATTCTTGCCACTAATTGATTATTGTTGTATAGTGTGGAGTAGTTGTAGCAGTGAGGGTTTAAAAGGATATTAAAATTACAAAGAGAGCTGCTAGATTAATACTAGAAACAGACCCTTTCGCTCCTTCCGAGCCCTTATTCAAACACTTAAACTGGATGACAGTTGAACAGAGAATAAAATATCACAAGTTTGTGATGACATTTAAGTGCTTAAAAATGACGCACCATCATATCTTACTAACAAGTTTCATTATGTTTCAGACAGAAATCCATACCCTTGAGAAATGCTATTCAAGGAAACCTCAAACTCCCTAAACCAAAACAGAATTGTTCAAAAATCTTTTATGTATTCTGGACCATTCTTGTGGAATAATCTGCCAATACCCTTAAGAAATATTACAAATGTTAATTCTTTCAAATACAAAATAACAGATCATTTATTGAAATCAACCTAGCTGTATAAAAAATATTGAAAACTGATTATGTCATCACGTTTATTTTTCATAATATTTAATCAAGTTGCATTGAACATTATTATCATACTTGTCTTTTATACTAATGTATGCAATGTATATGTTTGCATTTTGTTTGTTTGTTTTGTTTTGTTTTTGTTTTTGTTTTGTTTTGTTTTTGTTTTTTCATGATGAGGGCCTCAGGGAAGATTAGTTATATAGCTAACTGTGTAACCCTCTTAAAATAAAGTATTGTTGTTGTTGTTGTTGTTATGACAGTCGAAAAGAGTAAAAAGAGTTCTATGATCTCTGAGTTTAATTTTGACTGTATTTTGTTTATGTTTACCTCGTGTTTCACATGTATAAGTGACAGAACGTTTTTAAATAAAGCATTATTATATTGTATTACTGTACACATGTTTTCAATATGACGATGCCTTTGTATATAAGCTTATCCCTCTCCTAATATAAATTGTTTACATATGTTGATTGTGAATAGAAGATTTTCATGAATATGAACCCGACTTTGTACTAGACCTACACGCTTGTCCACATTTTTTAACTTGATAATTCACAAGGTCCACAGGATGACATGACACTCTACCCGGACACATAATTCTGACTGCGGAGCATACATTTTGCTCTGACTCCTATACCATATATTGCGTGCTAAGCAGAGATGCTGCCAATCTTTGATTTGAACCAGCCGAGTATCGAACCCACGACCTCCCGCACCAGAGGCGAGCAAGCTACTACAGGACCACAGAGGTGGTTATGAATATTGAAGATACACATATATGTATATGTGTGTCCCCTGACAATATCACATTTCCATGTTAAAAAAAAAACAAACACTTAATTTAGGAAAAATCCTTATTTGGTATATAATTTTAAAAGTTTTAAAATTGGAACGGGACGGATGAACGGACGGACAAACAGATCAGAAAATATAATAACCCCTTGCTATCATAAAAGAGAGACACAGAATACCAAAGGGACATTCAAACTCATAAGTCGAAAATAAACTAACAACGCCATGGCTAAAAAAATAAAAGACAAACAGCCAAACAATAGTACACAAAACACAACATGGAAAACCAAAGACTGAGCAACATGAAACCCAACAAAAAGCGTGGGTGATTTCAGATGCTCCGAAAGGGTAAGCAGATCCTGTTCCACATAAGTTGGTAATAAAAATAAAAGAATCCTACTCAATAAAACTACAATAAAAAATTCCATATATGTCTCTGTTCGTTTTTCAGACGTATTTGTTTAAGTTACACTCCAAACATTTCATAAAAACAATTATTGAGCAATAACGTTAATTTATACCCATGCATCTTTAAAAAAAATACTGATTTAGTAAAGTGTAATCATGTTTTTCTTGCAGATGCATTCCAATAAATTCCATATTCCATTTTATTAAATTCTACGGAAAGATGACAAAGTGCTATCAGATAGACGCATCTGTTATCTGTATTTTTGAGTCGGACAAAAGTAACTTGAAATAAATTATAGAATTATGCTTAAAAAAAAGAAGAAGTTAGTCGTGTACACATTTTACATTCCAGCGTGTTTGAAACTCTTGTTTTTTTAACACCATAACTTATAAATCAAAAATGAGAATATCATCTCGCTTCAGATTTCATTATTTTTATTACTTCAAACTTAATTTTTATTTTAGTGGTTTTGAAAATTCCTCATTTGAGAACTAAATATATGGGTCAAGTGAAATTACCAGGTAATAATCCGTGCATTTGATTCCAGTAACTGGATTATTTATTCCATTAAAGGTCGTTGTCAATAAAATATTCCAGAATTTGATAACAAAATATGTAAAGATTAAAAATAGCAGATTGGATTAATTTTTGAATAACATCTATTCCAACATAATATGTGTATTCAACGAGCAAGAAAAATCATGCAGTCTATGAAACCCCTCATTCATGCTTCAATGCAATAGGCCGTGATACGTTCAGATACGTTGGTTATGTAGAGTAATGTCATTTTACTGGAAATCTCTAGTAACATTAACGGTACCAATGTGTCTGCACCAGATTCGCATTTCGACAATTAATGTCTCTTCAGTGATGTTCGAGGCCCATAAAAAAAATGAAGAGCATATAAACCAAAAGAAAAAAAAAGTATTGCCAAAGCTGGTAAGGAATTAGAGCTTTGCATGAGGGAGATATATTCCTTAATTTAGAATTATTTCCGAAATTTTGTAACGGAAAATTTTAATTACACAATATCCGTAAACGTACTGGCTACTAGGCTGGTGATACCTCGGGTACTAACGATCCACCATCAGAAGTAACGACCCAGTGGTAGTAATAACATAAACGGTACCCATGTGTCTGCACCAGATGCGCATTTTGACAATAAATGTCTCCTCTCTGCTAGAAGCCAAAATATTTGAAAATTCAAAATATATAACATTCCAAATTATTGTGTGCCTTTCCGTCTTTTATTTTATTTTGTCAAAGTGGTCTCCGTCCTTCTTGTCCTTCTCTGTATAGTCTTACTATTTTGAATTTGAAAAATATTTCTTTCATATTGAATATTGTTTTTTTTCTAGTAAAAATACTATATAAATAAGAAGATGTGGTATGAGTGCCAATGAGACAACTCTCCATCCAAGTCACTATGTATAAAAAGTTAATAAATTATAGGTCAAAGTACGGTCTTTTTATGATTGGTTTTTTTTTTCTTGACAACATAACATTCTTTCTGTTACTGTTTTGTGTTAACTTGTAGGGTCATTAATAAACATAAGACTAAAATTACAGCCACACTTTCCGACAGCAGGTATAAATCTAACATTTGATATGCGGAATATATTGTCACTGTTATACTGTCTAAAAGAATAATGCAACTATGACAAACATAATCGAGTACACACAATATATTTTAATGTGAATAATGTTCTTTAAGCATCAGAATTTTATTTCTATAATACAATACGAAAATAGAAAAAATAAACATTTATAAACTTTGTTCATGCAGATAAGATCAAATTCTAGACAATACTATAGAACAAAAGGTATATGTCATTCTAGTTTAATTCATTGAAGTCATTAAGGTTAAGTTTAAAGTTGATGTCTTACCTGGTCCTTGTTGTTTTCGAGGCTGAAGTAGAAAACTCCTCGATTTCATTTTTTGATCTTCATTTATATACACAATTTTCTCATTTTCTATTGTTTGTATGTTTGATTCAAGTGTAGAAGGAGCTTTATGATCCGGATTGTTCATTTTCAACCCTTCTTCACTTTTAGCAGTAACAGATGATGCAAAATCATGAAGTTTTTGTAAATAGTAAATTGCAGTTAATGTTATTAATGCACCCAATAATAAACGAAATTTTCGCGCTACATATATATATCTCAAAGTCATTTTCCAGTAGAATTATAAACTGCTTTTGTTGTAAAGTTTTTTTTTAAATTATAGATGAATTTGAGACAGCTGCACCAACGTATGCTATTATTTGATTTTCTTAAACGGCACATTTAAATTATATCGTCAAAGTTACTAGTTAACATCTTTAAAACAAATGTATCATTTTATAAATTCTAAATTCAAGTTGAACCAGCTGTTTCACAAACAATCTATAACCTTTTAAACTTGAATTAAATGGGAAAAAACTCCAAAAGTAGTATAGAAATTAGATAGTAAAAACCCCTTCATATTCGTATGCAAATGTAATGTTGCGTCGCTTCCTATGAATACGATATTATGCCTCATCCGTTACAACTAGGAGGAAAAGGTGCAGAGGATATCTCATTTCGAATTACCGAGTAATCAAAAAGCATCATTAGGATTTGCCGTGAATGACAAAATATCTTGTTATGTCCTTTTTATACTCTGCAAGACAAAGGAAAATGTTCACTTTTTCAACATGTGGCCCTGGATTTTTAACTTCATCATAAAACACCAAAAAGGTTATAATTTGGTTCCTTAATTGATATATTTATAAAGTCTCTATGCTTGTTAAAACACATTTTTATAAGAGCATTTTATAGCCTCTAAAGTCAGCGCATTTTGGATATACATAATCAAAATACGATAATTTTTGTGCAATTTTTTGAACTAAAAGCTTTCGAAAAACTTTGACCGCAACCTACCATTCAAAATTATCTTCTATAACCAAAAGGTACCAAAAAACGTTTTCTTGATCAGGAGTTCCAACAAAAGTAAGTCCTGAAAGCTGTTATAAATTATGGAGAAATTTGACCAAAACTGGTGTTACCACACATATTATACATAATTAAGGGGTCATTAACTCGTTATTATTAATGTGATGTGCCAAAAAGGTGATGTTTTGTATTAATGATAATATCACAACTATATATTTAAATATGTAGTATTTTTACCTGATCTAATTACATGAAAATCTTAGGACCTATTTGAACCCTTCATGAACCTATACACCTTTTTCAAAGAGTGGGTCATTTTCTGAAAATTTTCCGGAAGAAAAAAAGACAATTTGGCGTCTGTCTCTCGACTTCCCTTACCTCAAACTTAAGAATGATACAGTTATGAAAATTAAAGAATGAAACAGTTAAAAAATATTTGCGTTTTTGTGAATTGTTCGACAGATAAATCAATCTTGGATTCTCGACAAAATGTATGCCTTCTGTCCCGAATCCCGGCCCAAATGTGCATAATTTACGTTCCTTTGAAGTTCTATAAATTGTGTATTTTCGTTTGTATATCTCTTAATCATTTGTGATCGACTACCTCTTGGTCAATCATTCTTTTGTTATTTACATCTTAACAATGCTATACAGTTATATATTTTCGCGTGTAGTTTCCCATTCAGCGAAAATTATACACAGTGAAAATTTAACCTGCCCATTTTGTCATGAAATCGCGAAAAAAAAGCCGACGCGAAAAAAAACCCGATATACGGTATCTCATTTGAATCAATAAAAAGCTGACGTTTCTTATGTCAAATCGAAAATTTCGACCTCTTCTTATTTTAAATAATATGCTTATACAACGGTATGTGTGCAAGATGTGTCATTTTAAATCACTTGTCCCAAATTAGGCATGTCAATCTTGCGTGTGTTGTTGTGTTCGTTCTCTCTTTTAGACAAAAAAGATTAACTTATTTTTCCGCATGTTAAAAATTTTACTTTGGCCGGAAGGTAAAACAAATATGTTTTCTTAACAAAATTATTTGTTACTACAGAGGATGACATTCTTACATCAGAGATATCGACCCAGTGCAGTAATAACATTAAAGATACCAATTCGTCTGTACCAGATGCGCATTTTGATAATTTATGTCTTTTCAGTGATGCTTGAGGCCAAAATATTTGAAAATCCAGAACATATGATATTCCATATTATGTTGTGCCTTTCTGTCTTTTATTTCATTTTTCCAAAGTGGTCTCCGTCCTTCTTGATCTTCTCCATACAGTCTTACTATTTTGAAAATGAAAATTACTTCTTTTAACAACAATATTTCTTTCTCATTAAATCTTTTTTTTTTTCTAGTTAAAAATTCAGAAAGATACCAAAGGGACATTCAAACGCATAAGTCGAAAATAAACTGACAACGCTATGGCAAAAATAGAAAAAGACCAAAAGACAATCAACAGTATACAAAACACAACATAGAAAACGAAAGACTGAGCAACACGAAGCCCACCAAAAACTGGGAATGATCTCAATTACTCCGGAAGGGTAAGCAGATCCTGTTCGAAGCTGAAGTAGAAATCTCCTAGATTTCATTTTTGATCTTCATTTGAATACAAAATTTTCTCTTTTCCTATTGTTTGTATTTTAAATTCAAGTCTTATAGGAGCATTATAACCCGGATTAGTCATTTTCAACTCTTCTTCACTTTTAGCAGAAAATGAAGATGTAAAGTCATGAAATTGTAGAAAGTTAATTGCAGTTAATGTTATTAATACATCGCACAAGATCAGAAATTGTAACACAAAATATCTATACTTCGTAGCCTTTGTTCAGTCTAAACTTTGAAATGATTTCGTTTTAAGGTTTTAAAAAGTATATTTTTATTTGGGACAGCTGACCTTGAGTATTTTAAAGTATTATTTGATTTTTTTAAACGGTACATTTGAATTATATTTTAAAAGTTTCTAAACACTTAATCACCATCTATAAGCAAAATGAATTGTTTGATCAATTCTAAAAACACTTTGAATCAGCTGTTTCACAATCAATCTGAATAATTAGAAAAAAAACAGAAAAAAAGAAAGTGATATATTGATGTTTTACACAATTGTTTCAAGACTACGCTAGTATTAATTTCATCCTTACCTCTCCATTCAATGCAAAGATATGGACATTCCAAAATACAAAAAAATATTATGCAGAACTCTGACTTTGTACCAGGATAGGTACAAACCATTCATTTAACCGTAAAATGATAATCTATATTTGGTATTTTTATGTTTGTGTAAAACTTTATCAAATTAAAGTAAGGTTCATGAAAATTTTAAAATTGTTTCTTGTTTTAGTAATTTATTAATTTATACTAGATGTATTTATACCATTTCATAAATACACAACTTTCTAACATCATTAGGACATTGAATTTTTTATAAGTTTACATTGATTTTTTTTCTGTGTTTAGAAAGACAATTCGAATGGTTTGAGGGTTTGATCTCTCATTACAAATGCATTATACGTTATCACTTTGTCATGATATTGTATGGAAAGTAATGATGCGTCTCTCCAGAACAAATACGCGTTATTACGAAATAGGGATCTGGTAATGTTCAATCACAAATGTTTCGAAACTTCGTATATTTCAATAAGTTGATTACAGAACCTCCAATTTGAAATTTCACGAAAACCTCTCTTTCATTTGTGCAAAGATATGAACATTTGAAAATACAAAGACGATGATGGAGAAATCTGACTTTGTACATGGATAAGAACAAACCATTCATTTAATGCCAACGTTTACTGTACCAAGCTCGAGTTCAAAGTATTAAAATATCCGTGACTGTATTTCATAAATGATCAACATACAGCAATGTCACAGAAAAGGGAGAAACGATCTCCTAAAATGCCCAAAATAAACTGTACAGCATTTATATGTGCAAAAAAGATTGAAGTTCTGCCTCAAACTATAAACTAGCAGACTGATACTTATCCAAAACAAAATACCAGATGAAGTGATAGAAGAGCTAACAGAATAAGTATAACCTTAGTTTGTCTGTTAGATTTGAAGAAAAACTCCTAAACTACTTAACTTAAAATGATATTACCCTACAAATGGATAAAAACAACAATAAATCTGCATATTTTTCATAACATGTAGAAAAAAGTTTTGACTAGTTTATGATATCTATATTACTGTTGTGAAAATATTGTATACACAGGAATTGAAATGACTACAACAGATATAAAGTTGCACCCATTTTATTGAACAACCATTTTATCAAAGATGCATGGGGCATGTAACCGCCTTTTTTTCTTCATATTGTTTAGGTTTAAGGTTTTAAGTAAATATATTTTAATATTTTGAATTATTATCCCTTATTTCATGTGTTCTTACACTTATCCATACTACCTTACAATAACTTTAGTTCAAATGTGCTGTCCATTTTTTATTCTTTTTTTTTGTTTTTTGTAGAAAATAGTAGTAGAGGGACAGCACATATCAACAACAGCTATTGAAAGATTATTATAAAGCGATTCATTATGCCAAAATAACGTCAATTTGAGTCAAGTCATTGCAAAATAATTTTTTTCGATTGCGTATAGTATAATAAATTGACACTTTTTGTCTTACGTAATTTAAATATTTCAACCTGTAACCAGACTTTGAAGCCTGTCATATTAAACATTTTAAATTCTCTAATGCAGTGTGCTAAATGCCGATCAGGTTCATCAATTTTTATGAAATAGCTGCAAGGAATTTACATTCTGCAAATTATACAAACATGCAGAAGTCTTTGTCGGAAATATTCTGTTTAGTCCATAGCGGAAATAGAGACAGATTATTAAATATTTATAAACTTTGCTCACGCAGATAAGATCCATTTCTAGACAGTAATATAGAAGATGTGATATGTCATTATATAGATAACACATAGCTGAGAGGGTGATAGCGCAGATTGCTTCCCCGAGAAAACATTGTCAACTGAGGCGAACATTACTCATGTTTTATTGGAATATTATGATTTGGGTTCTTAATTTTCAACCCTTCATTACTTTAAACACAAAATAAAGATGCAAAATGGTAGTATTGTAAAAACATAAATTGCAGTAAATGTTATTAATACACTCCACATAACAAGAAATATTTTTACAAAATATCTATATCTCGGAGGCCTTTTTTTTAGTCTAATTGGCAAACTGCTTTTGTTTTGAGATTTTACATTGATTGATTTGAAATAGTTGCCCCAACGTATACTCTTATTTGAATTTCCTAAATATTCCATGTAAATTAAATCGTGAAAGTTACGAAACACTTTTAATATCTATAAAACAAATATATCGTTTGATAAACTCTAAAATAAGTTTAACCAGCTGTTTCACAAACAATCTATAAACTTTTAAACTTGTAAAACCAAAAAAAAAAAAAAAAAAAAAAAAAAAAAAAAAAGCACAAATATTGTATAAAATTCAGACTGTAAAACCATTACATATACGTATGCTTCGTTATGTTGCGTCGCTTCTCATGAATACCGTTCTATACCTCATCCGTAACAAATAGAGGAAAAGGTGATATATTGATGTTTTAGACAATTGTTTCAAGACTTTAAAAAAAATTACAAAATTACGCTATTTTATAATTTCATCCTTACCTCTTCATTCAGATGCAAAGATATGGACATTCCAAAATACAAAAAAATATTATGCAGAACTCTGACTTTGTACCAGGATAGGTACAAACCATTCATTTAACCGTAAAATGATAATCTATATTTGGTATTTTTATGTTTGTGTAAAACTTTATCAAATTAAAGTAAGGTTCATGAAAATTTTCAAATTGTTTCTTGTTTTAGTAATTTATTAATTTATACTAGATGTATTTTTACCTTTCATTAAATACACAACTTTCTAACATCATTAGGATATTGAATTTTTTATAAGTTTACATTGATTTTAGTTTTCTGTGTTTAGAAAGACAATTCGAATGGTTTGAGGGTTTGATCAAATTACAAATGCATTATACGTTATCACTCGGTCATGATATTGTATGTCAAAGTAATGATGCGTCTCTCCAGAACAAATACGCGTTATTGTAATTACGAAATATGGATCTGGTAATGTTCAATCACAAATGTTTCGAAACTTTGTATATTTCAATAAGTTGATTACAGAACCTCCAATTTGAAATTTCACGAAAACTTCTCTTTCATTTGTGCAAAGATATGAACATTTGAAAATACAAAGACGATAATGGAGAAATCTGACTTTGTACATTGATAAGAACAAACCATTCATTTAATGCCTACGTTTACTGTACCAAGCTCGAGTTCAAAGTATTAAAATATCCGTGACTGTATTTCATGAATGATCAACATACAGCAATGACAGAAAAGGGAGAATGATCTCCTAAAATGCCCAAAATAAACTGTACAGCATTTTATGTGCAAAAAGATTGAAGTTCTGCCTCAAACTATAAACTAGCAGACTGATACTTATCCAAAACAAAATACCAGATGAAGTGATAGACCTTCTAACAGAATAAGTATAGTTTGTCTGTTAGATTTGAAGAAAACTCATAAACTACTTAACTTAAAATAATATTACCCTACAAATGGATAAAAACAACAATAAATCTGCATATTTTTCATAACATATAGAAACAAGTTTTGACTAGTTTATGATATCTATATTACTGTTGTGAAAATATTGTATACACAGGAATTGAAATGACTACAACAGATATAAAGTTGCACCCATTTTATTGAACAACCATTTTATCAAAGATGCATGGGGCATGTAACCGCCTATATTGTTTAGGTTTAAGGTTTTAAGTAAATATATTTTAATATTTTGAATTATTATCCCTTATTTCATGTGTTCTTACACTTATCCATACTACCTACAATAACTTTAGTTCAAATGTGCTGTCCATTTTTTATTTTTTTTTTTTTGGTTTTTGTAGAAAATAGTAGTAGAGGGACAGCACATATCAACAACAGCTATTGAAAGATTATTATAAAAGCGATTCATTATGCCAAAATAACGTCAATTTGAGTCAAGTCATTGCAAAATTATTTTTTTTTCGATTGCGTATAGTATAATAAATTGACACTTTTTTGTCTTACGTAATTTAAATATTTCAACCTGTAACCAGACTTTGAAGCCTGTCATATTAAACATTTTAAATTCTCTAATGCAGTGTGCTAAATGCCGATCAGGTTCATCGAATTTTTATGAAATAGCTGCAAGGAATTTACATTCTGCAAATTATACAAACATGCAGAAGTCTTTGTCGGAAATATTCTGTTTAGTCCATAGCGGAAATAGAGACAGATTATTAAATATTTATAAACTTTGCTCACGCAGATAAGATCCATTTCTAGACAGTAATATAGAAGATGTGATATGTCATTATATAGATAACACATAGCTGAGAGGGTGATAGCGCAGATTGCTTCCCCGAGAAAACATTGTCAACTGAGGCGAACATTACTCATGTTTTATTGGAATATTATGATTTGGGTTCTTAATTTTCAACCCTTCATTACTTTAAACACAAAATAAAGATGCAAAATGGTAGTATTGTAAAAACATAAATTGCAGTAAATGTTATTAATACACTCCACATAACAAGAAATATTTTTACAAAATATCTATATCTCGGAGGCCTCTTTAGTCTAATTGGCAAACTGCTTTTGTTTTGAGATTTTACATTGATTGATTTGAAATAGCTGCCCCAACGTATACTCTTATTTGAATTTCCTAAATATTCCATGTAAATTAAATCGTGAAAGTTACGAAACACTTTTAATATCTATAAAACAAATATATCGTTTGATAAACTCTATAATAAGTTTAACCAGCTGTTTCACAAACAATCTATAAACTTTTAAACTTGTAAAAAAAAAAAAAAAAAACAAAAAAAAAAAAAAGCACAAATGTTGTATAAAATTCAGACTGTAAAACCACTACATATACGTATGCTTCGTTATGTTGCGTCGCTTCTCATGAATACCGTTCTATGCCTCATCCGTAACAAATAGAGGGAAAAGGTGATATATTGATGTTTTAGACAATTGTTTCAAGACTTTAAAAAAAGCAGAATTACAAAAACGCTATTTTCCAATTTCATGCTTACCTCTTCACCAGATGCAAAGATATGGACATTCGAAAATACAAAAAAATAATCGAGAATTCTGACTTTGTACTAGGATAGTTACAAACCATTCATTTATCCGAACAATGCTAATCTTTATTAGGTTTTTTTCAGGTTTGTGTAAAACTTTATCAAATTAAAGCAAGTTTTATGAAAATTTTTGCAATTGTTTCTTGTTTTAGTCATTTATTTACATAACTCATGGCTTTTCTTTTCCTTTCATTAAATCGTGTTGTCTTTTTAATTTTGCTTATCTTGATAGGATATAGTAGTTTCGCTCATAAAAATCTAGTCAATTTTCAGCCAGTGTTGGGCCTGGATTTGAGCTGTCTCTTAAATGTGTAATTTCTTTGTTTGACTACATGAGGGAGTTGTCAGGAGAATATCTCTTTCCGAACTACTGTGTAATCAAAAAGCATCATTATGATTTCCAGTGAATGACATAACGACTTCACTGATGTAATGTATAATGATATATCACATCTTCTATACCCTTTGGTATCTTTCGTCTCTCTTTAACATACCAACCAAAGTAGACGAGAAACCTGTGTGTTCAAATGAAGATCAAACAATGCAATACAGAAAATTTCCACTTTAGCCTCGAAGACAACAAAATAAACTTCATACTTAACCATACTGTCTTCACTGAAGTAATGTATAATGACATATCACATCTTCTATATTACTGTCAAGTAACAGCCTTCAACAATAGAATGACTGGTGTCTATACAAAACGTCATCTAGAGATCAAGTTAGGCCTTCAACAATTAAATAACAGGTGTCTATACAAAATATCAGTCTCAAGTCTGTCGTCAAAACAAGATGTAGAAAGATTAAACCGAGACTATAAAGTGAAACCCTCTCTCCTTTTAAAGCAATCAATGGATTAACCAAAGGTAAATCAAGAACAATCAAAATCAGTACAAGAAAAGCATTTCAAGTAATCATAAACACAAATACTTGCAAAACATTATTAAACAAAGTTATATCAGATAATAACATTAACGGTACCAATTTTACTGCATCAGATGCGCATTTCGACAATTAATGCCTCTTCAGTGATGCTCGAGGCCAAAATATTTTAAAATCCAAAACTTATTCAAAAATTGAAGAGCTGATACAACCAAATAGAACAAAAAGTATAGCCAAAGTCGGACAAGGAACCAGAGCTTTTCATGAGGGAGTCTATCAATGCCTACATGCAATGTATCAAACACGAGTGCAAAGTCCTCAAAAATCGACGGCTGTACTTCATAATAGTTATCAAAGGTACCAATAATTTGATACGCCAGATGCGCGTTTTGTCTACATAAGACTCATCAGTGACGCTCAGATCAAAATAGTTTGAAAGCCAAACAAGTTTAAAGTTGAAGAGCATTAAGGACCCAAAATTCCAAAAAAGTTGTGCCAAAAACGGCTAAGGTATCATAAAAGATCTCATATGACAGTGACAGAGAACAGGAGAATCAATCGTGTACAATGTTCAGAACAAACTTTGCAGAATTTTCATTCGTGAAAACAAATAAAAGTTTGGATTCACACAATAAACTTGCAGACTGATGTTTATCCAAAAAAAAAAAAAAAATACCCGATGAAAGGATAGAACAGTATAACCTTAGTTAGTCTGTGATATTTGAAGTAAAATTCCTAAACGTATTAGCTAAAGAAATGACATTACCATAAAATGAAGGATAAAAACTACCAATTTCAATCAGATTCCTGCATGTAGAATCATATTTCTAAACTATAAATTTCAATATTTTTCATAACACACAATACTAGAAACAAGTTTTGACCATTTTTTGATATCTATAACAAATGTGTGAAAATGTTTTTAAAGGAATTTTAAATGACTATATAATTGCACCCCAACTTATTAAACGACCATTTTATCACATGTACATGTAACCCCCTTTTTCTTCATATTTGTTCAAGTTAAAGATTTTTAAGTAAATATTCTTTAATATTTTTAATTTGTTCCCCTTATCTTATGTGTTCCTGCACTTTTCCATACTATCTAACAATAACTGTAGTTTTAATGTGCTGTCCCTTCATTCTTATTTTATTTGTTGAAAATATGTGTATAGGGACAGCACATATCAACAATAGTATTTGAAAGATATGAAAGTTTAGCACAAAATATCTATATTTCCTATTATTTTTTGAAGTCTAACCTGTAAAACTGCTCTTGTCTAAAGGTTTTACATATAAATGTATAAAATATATATTGATTTGAGACAGCTGACTCAAAGTATATTTTAGTATTATTTTAATTTTTTCTAAAACAAAAATTTGAATCATACGGTTAAAGTTTCTTCAAAACTTTATTATCATCTGTAGTGCCGATCGGAATTGGTGATTAACCTTTGTCTAGAAAATTACGTTTGGCGTTCGAAGGAGGATATGAAGTTAGGACTAACGGGATCGACAATAGATACAGTTCTGATGAGATCAAAATTACGCCAGCAATGTTTGGTCTTGATAATAATATTGATTTACAAAGTACCAAATGTAACAACAAGAAAAGAAACGCAGCATTCTTTGATGGGAAAGGTAATTGGGACTACTATTCCGTTCAGTTCGAATTAATTGGAGTGATTACTCAATTGACTGATACTTTAAATGCTTTAGAAATACCGACAAGCTTGGGAGGCAATGCCCAAAGTATTTGGACAGATTTACGACTAGTCCTGAGTAAATTTGAAACAACGTATAGCCGTCTCAGCAATTCGCTTTGATGTTCGAGCACAAATGAACAGCCGTAAATGAACAGTTAGATACGTGGACGGATGGAACTGTATAAAGCCAAGATATAAAACGTCTTGTAAGATTGTTTACCCATTAGCTACTTATCAGGTCGAAGAGCAGTTAGCTCTATGATTTAATTGAATTTATAAATGATGATAATATCCAGACCAAAACAACTAAAATATTGATCATTACTTCAGTGTGAAGTCTTCTAAAATTGTAAACAAAAGCATTGTTTTAAACCAGTTAGTGCTGTATGTGAAAAAAATAATTTTGACCTGAAAAGGGAAAACTATTTGTGCGGACAAATTACCGATATTTCTGGGCGTCTTAAAAAATATACAATAATGAAAAATAAAAAAAAAAAATCTTCTTGTTTCCAACGTGGTTACAGTGCATTTGAGAAAAAAAACAAAAAAACACATGAACATTCTCAATAAACCGATCCCAGCAATTGCAAGGTTATACTTTTTTTTTAATTTTTGCATGGCGTTGTCATTTTAGTTTAGACTTATGAGTCTGAATGTCTCTGTTGTATTTTTCTCCTCTCTTTATACCCCTATTTATTTGATTTCCAAGAAAACGGCAGCCCAATGTTTGATCGGGGAAACTATTAGTGGGTGAAACTGAGGACCTTATTTTTGGCTGAAAGTGAAGATGATTTTAAAGGGTTCGATAATTTTGAGAAATAAAACTATAGAAGGATGTGCTATATGACATAAAAAAAAACAAAAGATGCATTATCTGACTTTTATACTAAAATATTATTTTCATCACAGATTTGCAGAAAAAGGTATCCCATTTTACCGATCACATTGAAGTGGGATATCATTTGCTTATGCGTGTAGGTATAACTAACTTCTGTGAACTTCAATTGTTTCGCATTATAAGGAGTAAAATAATGTCGGCATTCATCTGTTTCCGTGGATCAGATGGTGATCTTTTTAATATGGATATGAATAAGTCATAAACAATTGCTTTTAAAAAAATTAGTTTTCGCAACAAATACAAGTATAAACTTATGTTTTATAATCATGATAATATTATAAAAAATAACATAAAAATCATTTCAGTTCTATCAGAGCGAAAATAAAATAAATGAGTTGACGAATACTTAAATGAAAATATGAAAATAGAAAAAATATAATTTATGTTTACAATCGTGACAAAGGTTTTTTTAATGTATTATTGCTTCATTCATTCAACATAAAACAACCTGAGACCCCCCACCCCCTCGGCTTTTGGTGGGGTTCGTGTTGCTCAGTCTTTAGTTGTGTTTTGTGTACAGTTGTTTGTCTTTTTGGTCTTTTTCTTTTTTGCCATGGCGTTGTCAGTTTATTTTCGAGTGAAATTGAATGCCCTTTTGGTATCCTTCGCCTCTCTTTTTCAGGAACTACGGTATATATTGTTCTCCTGATACCGTATCGGTAATAGCGAAAAACACGCGACACAATTAATCAATGTCACGTTATTTTATTACAAAAAGCAGCATTTATTTATTCTCTTTTGACAAAATGAACTATTTTTTTTAATATATTGTCCTTTTGTAGAGCGGAATCTACACATGTGTATCAGTCTCAGAAATCAGTTGTAGAGTTTAATGAATTGGTACCGATATATACTTCCATTATGTTTGATTATATTTTTCAAAAATATATTTTTAATTTTAATTTTAATTTCAAAGAAAGTGGATTAAATTTTATTAATGTTTAATAAAAAAACTAATATGAAAAGTTCAACAATTAATAAAGAAAACTTTATAAGGTTTTATGGCCCTATAAAACTATACTTAACTTAAAATGATATATCTTCACAAATGTACTCTCTTTTGACAAAATGAACTATTGTTTTAATATATTGTCCTTTGTAGAGCGGAATCTACACATGTGTATCAGTATCAGAAATCAGTTGTAGAGTTTAATGAATTGGTACTGATATATACTTCCATTATGTTTGATTATATTTTTCAAAAATATATTTTTAATTTTAATTTTAATTTCAAAGAAAGTGGATTAAATTTTATTAATGTTTAATAAAAAAAAACTAATATGAAAAAGTTCAACAATTAATAAAGAAAACTTTATAAGGTTTTATGGCCCTATAAAACTATACTTAACTTAAAATGATATATCTTCACAAATTTACTCTCTTTTGAATTTATGTATTTGAAATAATTTAAGATAAAATCAATAAATCTTCTAAAGAAACTCATCAAAGATACCAGGCTTTTAATTTTGTACGCCAGACGGGCGTTTCGTCTAAAAAAGACTCATCAGTGACGCTCGAATAAAAACAATTTAAAGGCCAAATAATAGCTCTCGTTCTACTTCGTCCTTTCAAGCAGATATTATTTATGCATTTGTACACGTGCTAGGGGATAGGGTTGACAGAATAAACAAATGATCAGAATAAATTTTTGAAAGCAAAATAAATGTGTCAATGTTCTGATTCACTTTTTCAATCGTATATGATAAAAATATATTTTCGAAATATGGACATGATGATATAGATGATTACTTTTAATACTGTTATTATATAAAAGTAATATGAGAAAGTTATAAAAAATAAAATAACAACCAACAGGATATTATTGACGTTATCCAATGAAACCAGAAATTTACGAATATGTTAAGTGAAACATTTTCTATATAATGCAAAAACCAAACAAGACTAAGAAGAAAGAATATGAAATTCTTGTAACAAACTTAAATATGAAAGTAGTGCTAATCTTATTCGTTAGTTTACTTTTTAGGACTGCAATATATTCCAAAATCAATTTCAAGGTAGGAAGAGTTCTAGAACCCGCGTTTTCCCTTAAGGAAGAGTTCACATCAACAGTTAATCCAGCCAGAACAGTCTACACGAAAACATTTAGTCATGATTCTACATCAATGTCTTTCACAGATCTCGAGAACATCACGAGAGAGAGAGAACCATTTGCATGCATTTCAAAAATTAAAGTCTCAAGCGAAGATTATTACTCAACTACATTAGACAAAAGACAACAGGCAACAGACATCTACCAAGTAACAAAACTTCAGACATCAGCTGATTTTAAATTATCTACACAATCTTCTTTAATGGATCCATGTTTTCACGTAGGCTCATGTAGTTTTACGTCAACTATGATTCACCAGTTTTGCAAGTGTGACAATGAATGTCAAATATATAACGATTGCTGTCAAGATTATAATAAAGAACCTAATACATTTAGGTCGGGATATTTCGAGCACCTTGCCTGCATCAGAGGTCATAATGATAAACAGTCATTTGAAGGATACTTTGCAGTAACATCCTGTCCATCAGATTATGAGAACAAAACTGTCATAACAAGATGTTATGAAGATGATATAATAAATAATGGACCAAGCGTAGCTAATGAATCTATTGTTTTTAAAAACAAATTCTGTGCTTTATGTCACCAGGTAACTGATTATGTATTTTTCCGCCTGATATTTACTATATCGGATGAAACAAGAAAACATATATTTAATGTATCAAGAGCAGAAAAACTACAATATTTGATAACAAGGAATAAGCTATATAAAACAGTTCCACCCAAAAATGTTTCTATTCGTCCGTGTATAGTAGATTTGACTGCTACTGACATTCCATCTTGTATAGCTTATATTAATCCCGTATTTCAATTTTCCTCAAGTAGAAGTGTCATCATGTACAGAAATCATGTTTGTGTTCCTCTAGGACAAACAGCTGATTGCTTGGGACATTTATACGATAAAATTGCTGTGATTGAAAGATTTACTATTTATCCGCTATCTGTAATGTTTTCATTTACAGCAATGACAAAAACAACATCTAAATGCAGTATCTGGAATGAACAGGTAAATAATTAAGTTTCCAAAACGAATCAATAATATGTAGAACAAAACACACACACGAAAACAAAATTCATAAAAAAAAAGCTTCAGAAAACAGTTTTCAGATAAAGAGCTTATTTTTGGTACAAAGTATCTTTACATGTTCTCGTTCTCATAATTTCATATCTGAATATGAAATCATTTCATTACTGTGAGGTGAACTAGGTAGCCGTTTGTGCTTTGTATGCAGAGTCGGAGATCACAAACTGTCAACTCTGAGGTTGTGCATTCGAATCCCTCACGTTGCGAAGAGTGTTAGATTTCAAAATTATTTGACAAGGCTTGCCACCTTTCTGGCGAAGGTCGGTGGTTCTCTCCGGTTGCTATTGTTTACTCACTAATTATAAATCGACCGTAATGCTATATCCCAGGTCACTGAAAGTTAAACACACAAAAAAAAAACCAACAACAATAAATAACAACAGCAAACATAACTGTTTTATGCATATTTATCACAGTAAGGAATGACTCATATGTTGACGAATAAAAATCAGTTTCATTTTTATAAAATCGGAAGAGACAAAACTGTAATGTATCTAATTGAAAAATTTACAATAAGATTAAATATATTCATTTTGATAACACAAAAAGCGCTGTTTCATTTTTTTTTTGTTCATTTAATTATATAGAGGTTTCGTATCATGAATTAAAACACTTTATCCATCTTTTCCATTAAATTGACTTTGAAGGCTGTACGGTTGCCTATAACTGCTTTCATCCATTTCAGATAGTTGTCTGATTTGCAATCATACCACATCTCCTTATTTTTATATTTACATCATTTTGAGTGTTTTGTACACCACATTTGGTGAAATAAGGAAAGAAGAAAAAGATGAATTCAAATGGCTACCTATCAATTATGAAAATTGGTATTTTTTTATTTTCAGATTGAGGAAAAGGACACCTGCTCTTTCCAAGAGACTTATACAAATATGAGCTTCCATGTTGATGTAAAATTGGTATCAGACAAACGGTTACAAGCTATAGACATTTTACATATCAGCTTATTGTATGCATTGACGTTTGATATTGGAAATTTAACATCATGGAAGGAATATAGATTTTTCATCAATGAAGAAAATCCGACAGATGTGTCGATAAGTACGTTGATTATAAAAATACACAAAACTATGTTTGAACAAGAAGGAAATAATTTTATCCAAATGGCAAACAATTTGAAATGGCAGTTAAGACTTTATGATGAAATAACAGGTGAAACATTTACAGTAGATAAACATTCGAAAAAAACAAGTCAAGCAGATGTGATCCAGAAAAAAACTCAAACTTTGAATTATGATGAATTATTCGTAGAGACTAAGTTTAAATATTCTGTAGACTACATCTGTCCCTTGCTAAAAAGTTTTCATAAAATACCAAGAAGGAATAGTTTATGTGCAGATATAGCAATCACTGCTATGCGTAAGAATATATCACACTTAGCTGTAACTTCTTTTGTATGTCAGTTGAGAATATCAAAACCAACGAACAGGCTGAAAGCAAGTGTAACTTACGTCTGCATGAGTGTCTCTGTCTTTTCTTTAGTTTTGTTAATCATTATTTACAGAAAACTTAACCTTTCATCAACTATTCCAGGTTCTAATCTGGAAAATGTTGCAGTTTCGCTTATATTCTCGAATCTTTTGTTCATGTTAGGAGTTGGAGCTTCTGATAAAGGTTTAGTATGTTATATTATTGGTGTTGGTCTTCATTATATTTGGCTTGCCGTATTCAGCTTTATGTCAGTGGCTGTTTGTTGTATAACGCTAAATCTGATTAAAATAAGGTCAAACGGTTCAGATAGGAAAGATACCCTGACAGAAAAAAGACGTTGTTTAACTTTTGTAGGATTAGTCATTCCATTGATTTTTGTTTGTCCTGCTGTGCTCTTGGATAAATATGGGAGCGGATATTTATCGTCCGACTATAGCAGACAACCATGTTTTCCTAACAAATATCCTGCCAATGTAATATTCTTTAGTGGTCCATCTTTATTATTTATAATAGTTAACTTTATATGCCTCCTTCGTATTGTTATTAATATTTGTAAGCTTCAGTCTGAAATCCGTCACGTGTCCAAAACCAATCCATTCAGGTATGCTAAGGTGTATCTTCGTATTCTGGTCATTTCCGGTTTCTTTTGGTTACTTGGTTTTGTGTCATCCGTAGTCAAAAATGAATGGCTTGAATACTCTTTTATCATAATATGTGGTCTTCATGGTTTTTTGGTTTCCCTTGCAAGCCTGTCTACAAGGAGAATTGTTCGATTGTTAGTAGAGAAAAGACATACTACGACGACAATGGTGTCGTAGAAGGTGGGTAGTTCTTTTCCGTCTTATTTTACGGTTGTTGACAGCTGTTATTTCCTTACTTGACTTCATTTCAACACAAAATCGGCTTTTGATATTGAAATAAACATACCTTCGTTATTCCAAAAGTCTAGTTGTCTCCGGTTAATTAAATACACTAGAGTTATCATTCTCGTTTTCCTAAATGTTTTAGAAGAGGTATTTTCGACACCACTACAGTTTCGCTTGCATGAAATAAAATGGTTGCTAGTATTTCATTATTTTCCAATTACAACAGAACATTTCGAAGCCGCAAACCAATAGTTAGGACCTCGGAACTTAAAATGTATCTTTATTTTTCGATTGAAATCAAAACAATGAAGTTATAGGAGGGTTAAAAATATCACTAACAAATATTATAAAAAAATACCTAAAATGTCTAAAACACATAATTAATTCGGTGCGTCCTAAGCGCTTTCTGGACCTACCTTCACCTGGAATGCTTAAACCCAAACAATTGAAAGCCAAAGATGTATAACTACTTGAATAACTATATGACCAAAAAGAACACACTAAATTTATTAAACCTTACGTTTATTGTCGAGCACTGGGTCGATACCGCTGCTTGTGGATTGTTTTTTCCCGGAGGTACCTCAAGCTCAGTATTCATTGCTTTTAGTTCTGGTATGAATTAAAATACTTTAATCAAATTCTACGTTGATGCATTTACAAAATATTAAAAAACTGAGGTTCTAACTCATTCGGGCAGTTTGGTTTGACTTTTTATGTCCCTATTGTCATAAAGCTACTCAGATTTAAAAGAGTTTGGTTTTAACGTTCTTGACCAAGGTAAAACCAAAAAAGCCCCATTAAATTATCTTATTTGGTAAACTAGGATCAATTCATATGTTTATATTTCGGAGTTTAAATGTCAAAAATCCTAAACTATTGATTTTCGAATAAATTTTCTGACATATAGTTGGTTTAAAAAAAAAAAATCATTTAAATCATTTAAAGTCTGTGTGCAGGTGCATGCAAGATAGAAAAAGAAAAATACAACTGTCTTTTTCAATGAAAAATAAGTATCAAAACAAAGATCATTTGCAAATCGACAAAATTTGTGTATGCATATTTAGTTATCTGTTTTACTTTTTCTTTGTTTTTTTTATTTTGTATTGCAGATCAATTAAGGCGACAATAGTTTACGGATGTTCATGTCTCGTAAATCGAAGAGACAAATCAAGGTAACAAACAGAGACTGAGGGACAAGTCATTAATAGAAATAAAACACTTAAATTTCAATACAGCTATCTTTACAAACGCCATCTTCAAAGACTATTATATATGAGTGATGTTTCTTCTACTGATATCCACTTTCATATGAAATTGATAAACAACAAAACTACATGTACGTATAAAAAAAACATAATAAATACCAGGTTGCCCGTTTTCTGTACAGTAGTGGTATTGTGCTATCAAATAGAAATTTGCATTTACTGTGGTCTAAATTCAAACCCGGCAACTGAAAAAGAGCTAATTGAGGAAAACGTTATTTTTGAATTTCAAAAGCATACTTAAAAAAGACCTGTGGCATCTAAATACTGTTTTCCTATTGCGAGGAGTTTATCATATAAAGAGTATATGTAGTAAACATCAGAAACTAGGAATAAAATCAAGGCTTGATATCCTTTCATTTTCTATTGATTCTAGAGTTTGTCTCTAGTGCTGTGTGGAGGCAGTAGAACGTTTCCCGTGCTTGAGGTGTATGCTCTCATAAAATTTACAGTTATGGTGTGCTTGTTCATGTGAGAATTTCTCATATTAATACACAGTCAAAATTTCATGTTTGGTTAAATTTCTTCAAAATACTGGTCTGGTCATCTGTTTTGTATATTGCCCTTTCATACTATTTTAAACTGCTAGGTTTTCTTACATATATTTCGATGTGCCCGTGCTGTCTATCATTTGTTGTTTAGTTATATATGTATTGTCTATCATTTGTTGTTTCGAAATTATTGGTCTTTTGTTGGGCAATGTATGACAAATACATGTTCAAAACCTCGCCCGTAATTATAAATTACGTTATTCATTGACCGCTCCCAACATGTGTAACTTCAAGGCATATTTTAGCGGCGATCGATGTCTTTCAAAATTACTGCACTTTTCTTGTATCCCTGGTGCTTTCGACTGGAGAACCGTCGTACACAAGCATCGCACAAGTTGGCACTCTGAGGCGGTAGGGGAGCAAGAAGGTGAACTGTGGTTTATTTTTATCAATAGTACCGCTTAAGTCGACGCTAGCCGTCTTGACCTTGTTGTAGGGTATGAATGGTTCGTTCATTGTTGAAGACCTTACATCAACTGTCAAGATGAAGAACAGGAATAAAAGCCCTGTTCATTGATAATTTTCTATGTTTTCTATGTATTGTGTGCGATTTTGTCCCATGTACATTTACTCCATATCCTTTCATTTTCTATTACCAATTTACTGAAAAAATTTTAACACAACATATCCAAAGTCAGTGCCTCAGTTTGATTCACTACGCTGGTTATTCAGTGTGCACCACATTTTTTTATGTTATTTCTTCGTAGACAGAAAGAATATTACAGTCATTCCTTAAATAAAATACAACCAATGTGACTCACTTAAGGTCAAATTGAAGAAAGAAGCTTTAAAAGACACAGGGTTGTTTTGAAATAAAACTTCTTTGTTACAATAAGATAACCATTTAGGACATAAGCCAAGGTGTAACATTTAACATTGTCGTTTCCTTTTAATACAATCAAGAACATGTCAATTATACGAAACTAGTGGCACTGAGTTTGATTCTAAAGTGCTTTTAAAATGGCAATCTCGATAGAACGATGATTTATCGTAAAGAACTGTAAAAGTTACACAATTATTATAAACGAAAATATAAAACCTTCGACAACATAAACACACTCATAATTGCAAAGTTATGATTTGTTGTTCCAAATATTGCCGTACCGTATTGTAATGAGAAAGAATAGTGGGTTTAACGTATGCCTTTACCCTCTTGAAAAAATGATGAAACTGTTGATGTTTCGCTATTATTGCAAATCAGCTTTTGACTTCATTAACTACCATTTGCAAACGCTGATGTATGCGTAAGGAAAATGATAATGTAATCGTCTCTCGGTGTATATATTCCTGTAAGCAATGTGAATTCAAGAACAGTAAAGTATCCACATACATCAATTCGTCCCGTATTTCCCAATACAATTAAATCAACAGTATAAATTAGCAAGCTCGAAGGTCAAAATGATATCATTATGGGAAACGATCATTTATTTTTGTTGTGTTTTTGATTTTGTTTGTTTGGGTTTTATATAGGGTTGTCTTTTGTGGCGTTATTATTGTTTTGTCATGGCGTCAGTTTGTCTTCGACTCATGCACAGGAATCTAAATAGAATGTATTTTATAAGGAGAATAAAGTTTCTTTTATTCATGCCATTACATTTATATAAACTAATCATAAATACAATTCTTAAATTTTGTACGTCAGACGCGCGTTTTTTCTCCTACATCAGTGACGCTCGAATCTAAAAGTTAAATCGATTAAACATGTTTTTGTCCTATTTCCCATTTTGTGTAAACGGATTACGGTCACTTATATTGAATGTTACAATCAATTTCTCAAAATCAAAATTGAATGCAAATATACACTTTTAAAAGAAATGTTTTATTAGTGCTTAAAATTGTCCAGTAGGCTTCCGTCAATATGATGTGAAAACTCGATGATCTACGAATTTCATTTAGACCTTTGCGTAAAATATACCAGATTTTGTGTTAACGTCATGTTTTAGATTTAAAAGGCGCAAATATCAAAAGTGTAACAAAACATGAACAACTGTCTCTCAAGCCAAAAATAGGGATCTGTGGTAGGTATGACTGCCGATAAGAGAACATTTAACACAGAACGAGGATCTGAATAACACTATATGTGTCAGTATTGTAAAACATATAATTGCAGAACTCCTTGCCAAGTGGTGAAGGTGAAATCGTCCCTTCTGAAATTTTAAGAACGTCATCACAAGTTGCTTGACCGTTATGGAATATCTGTTTCACAGATGACGACGGCAATGTTCTTATCGTCGTAATCACAACCCCGACCTCCTTTTCCTAAAATGTGACCTACCGAGCGAGTAAATTAGCAAAATTAACGTGCCGTCATCATTTCCGCTTTGTCTGCAAGTATAATAGTCTGCTCAGCAAACGGTATACCCTGTAAGTGGGGGATTACTTTGGTTTTCGGTTTGAAATAGGTACAGAAGAGAGGCTAGAATTTAAACACACCCCAATCCATATATTAATGCATAAAATGTTCAGCCCACTCATATATGAGGGTGGCTCTGAGCACGAAAACACCTGAAATCAGATGCGGATTGACCTTACACTGAAATTTTTGTTTATAAACATTCCTTTGACGCTGTCAGCAACTTAACAACAGATTTTTACACGTCAAGAGCTTTTTCTTCCGGGGAACCGCAGCAATTCAACATGAAAAGGGTGGAGGGATTACCTCGGTTTTCGGTTAAAAATGGGTACAGAAGTGCGGCTAGAAAGTGACCACCCTCCATTCATATTAATGCATAAAATTTTAGACTTATCACCGGGTTTGTACTGACATGAGCAACAAGACAGGTGCGGATCCATTCATATATTAATGCATAAAATTTCAGCCAACATTGCTAGACATTTTTTTTACCAAATCAGGGTCAGGATATTTTTTATAAAATATCCAAGTCAGTCCTCACTCTATATGTCACCAATTAAAAGTATTTATAAACACATATTATTTTGATCAGTGCAATCCATCCAGGATATAACAATGACATATCCTATTATTAGATCACAAATGCCAGTAGTTTCTGTCGGGAAGACTGTTCTTTTGGGTATCATATTGAGTGGTGGTATTTCGTCCGTGACACGCTTCAAAAAAATCTAAGATCTTAATATCTTCAAATTATGAACCAAAGTATATTTCGCGGGTATTTTCTAGTAGATACACAAATTTTAAATCAAAACGATCAAATGATAACTATCGAATTTTTCTCATGCAAATTTCGATTGATGGTACTCTCGTAAGATTTTGAAATAAAATGCTGATAGAATTAATGCATATATCAACCTACTATTTTTGTCTTTTGGTCGTTTTTCGGTTTTGGCCATGGCGCTATCAGTTTGTCTTCGACTTTGTATATCTCTTTGGTATCTACCGTCTCTATTCCGTATAATTATGAATAATTTAATTTGGATTGGCTGAAAGTGTTTCGTCTATCAGCTCATTGACATAATTTTGTCATGTGACCGTGACGTCACCAACGTTTTTTTTTTCAAAATTTACTCCTTAAAAATGGAATTTAGAATTAAATTATAAGGAATGACTGTAATATCCTTCTAGAGCACCTGAGATCACCCCCAGTTTTTGGTGGGGTTCGTGTTGCTCAGTCTTTTGTTTTCTATGTTGTGTTTTGTAATCTGTTGTTTGTCTTTTTGTTTTTTTTTGTTTTTGCCATGGCGTTGTCAGTTTATTTTGGACTTATGATTTTGAATGTCCCTTTGATGTCTTTCGCCTCTCTTAAACCTCATGACAATAAGACAGAATCAAACCAAATATAAAGCTTTTCATTTCCATCGGATTAACATTCCAAAAAGAAACAAAACTCGTGCTACAATATTTGGATTAAGTGAACACAAAAAAACGCAAGCATAGTCAATAATTGACTTCTATGAAGAAGGTAACTTGAGAACCTAGCTAAAAATAGTTTAATATACTTTTAAAAGTTATCAATAGAACGAGCGAAAGATGAGATTTAGATGGTGCAAAACAACAGAATGTTAAAGTTCTATAAAAAAACGGGATGTCTAAACTTCAAAAGAAGAGTCACAACCTTCTAAAAATAGATATTTAGGTAGGAAACTGAACCGCCGATATGGTAAGTACTGGTTTTAAATTACATCTCATTTCCTATCTTGAAAATGATTGATTGATTAATTGGTGTTGAACACCACTTTCCGCACTATTGTGTTATTTCGTGGCGGTCAGTTTTTATTGGTAGAGGAAGCCTGAGTGCCCGGACCTTAGGAAAAAAAACTGACAATCCTAGTCAATTAGGATTGGAGTCGAGCGCACCTGACACGTGCGGGATTAGAACTCACAACTTCATTGTTAACAGGCTAGTGATACAGTAGTTCGACTACTTAGATCCCTCGACCCTTAAAATTGTCACATAATCAAGTGTGCTTTCTATGCATATGTTCTGTTTCCTTGTAAAGTTTGTAAAGACGCAGATACGATATTTATCTTGAGTAGCATATCATGAAATATAAAAAACAAAAAGTTTGAAATAAGACACAAAAGTAATTTACAATATTAAAAATAATATATCAAAGTCGTGATTAAAAAAAAAATGCTACAGAAAAATGTTTTATGAATATCGGGTCTGTCAGTATATAATAATCGGTTTTCATATTGAGTTATGTCTGAAAGGCAAAAGCTATTAAACGTTTTTTTTTTTTTTTAAAGCATATGCTTTTAAGAATTGAATCGTATTTTTTTTTTTTTTTGAAATTAAACATTGAGAAACTTTGAATATTGTCCATAATTGTAATAGCAGAAATACAGATTATCAGAAAGGACATGTGATCTTATGCAACAAAGCCATTTTCTAAAATTGGTGATTTAGTTTTGTTATAATTAAATGCACAGAAAGCTTGATAAAATTGAGAATGGAAATGGGGAATGTGTCAAAGAGACAACAACCCGACCACAGAACAGACAACAACAGAAGGTCACCAATAGGTCTTCAATGCAGCGAGAAATTCCCGCACCCGGAGGCGTCCTTAAGCTGGCCCGTAAACAAATATATATACTAGTTCAGTGATAATGGACGTCATACTGAACTCCAAATTATACACAAGAAACTAAAAGTAAAATAATACAAGACTAACAAAGGCCAGAGGCTCCTGACTTGGGACAGGCGCAAAATGCGGCGGGTAAAACATGTTTATGAGATCTCAACCTCCCCTATACCTCTAGCCAATGTAGAAAAGTAAACGCATAACAATACGCACATTAAAAGTCAGTTAAAGAGAAGTCCGAGTCCGATGTCGATGATGTAACAAAAGAAAATAAACAAAATGACAATAATACATAAATAACAACAGACTACTAGCAGTTAACTGACATGCCAGCTCCAGACCTCAATTAAACTGATTGAAAGATTATGTCTTCATCATATGAATATCAAGCACAATCCCTCCCGTTAAGGGTTTAGTATCATACCATCATAAAATATATGAGAAGAGCATAACCCGTGTCATGCCAACAACTGGTTTTAAATAAATGTGTTTAGTTCCGATGCAAAGACCCTATAAGTGAATCAATATTAAAGCCAAAAATATGCAATCTTGAATGACCTGACAACAGTATCGTAACTATATCCCTTCTTAATAAGTCTATTTAAAGGTTTTGTTAGCTTCTGAGGTGAATACTGACATTTTGTGCTTTATAAAGAATATTACCATAAAAGATTGGATGTGAAATACCTGAACGTATAAGAAGTCTGCATGTTGAGCTATATTTACGAATGATGTCCTTGTACCGATGATAAAATTTAGTAAATGTTTTGACTAGTTTTGATATCGAAAACCCTGGTGTAATAATTTTCAGTAATACATAAATTTCTTTCGTTAAAATCTGAAACGTTGTTACATACACGAGCGAATCGTACAAGTTGAAATATATAAACACCGTAAGATGGTGACAAGGGACGTCACCATCTAAAATGGATAATTAACGATAGGAAATGAAAATCATCTCTTTTATCATAAATTTTGTATTAAGATTTCCGTTAATGATATAGATATCAAGATCGAGAAAAGGGCACTGGTCATTGTTAGTATTAGTTTTATTTAAAGTAAGTTCAACAGGATAAATTTCTTTAGTATACATACTGAAGTCGTCATTATTGAGAGCCAATATATCATCCAAATATATCATCCAAATATCTGATACAATATATTTTTATTTTCTATGATACTAGTAAATATAAGGATCACATACGATTCAACAAAATATTTTGTACAAGTTGTACAGTTTTTCTTTCCTTTTTATATTGTTCATATTTGTTACTTAATTTTTATTATCATCGTTTTCCTCGTCATTTAGTAATGAATAACGTAAAAGTGTAAATACGATTCCCACAATCCATCAAATTATCTTGATAAATCATCTTATTTCTTTTACACAAAGGATTTTTTAAATTTAAATTCTTATCTTTATCAAAATCTAATGACCTTTTCTGGATCCCTCTAATATCAAGGGATACCCCAAAAGCTCTTTAGTGAATTACTACATATTTGAAGGGAAACCGTGCTTATTTGAGCATGTACTGTATCCACTGTATATAAATATATGAAGGTTTTATATGATTGCCAATGAGACAACACTCCACCAGAGACCAAATGACGTAAAAGCTAGCAACTATAGATTACCATACGGCCTTTAACAATATGGCTACTTAAGTATTTCAATATTATAATATTTTTATTGCCACTAACATTAACGTTACCAATTTGTTTGCACCAGATGCGCATTTCGACAATTAATGTCTCTTCAGTGATATTGGGCCGAAATATTTACAAATTCAAAACCAAATAAAAACGTTGAAGGGTGACCAAGCCAAAAAAGACGTAAAGAATAGCCAAATCCGGGAGATATATTCCATAGTTTAAAAAAATTTCCAAAATTTTATAAAAACAAATTTCAAACTAACAATATCCATATTTTCATGCCTGTACTGAAGTTCTGGCTACTGGGTTGGTGATACCCTCGGGGACTAACAGTCAATAATATAATAACCCTTTCATGGAGTGAGTAGTACACTGCAATTACATTGTCCGTCTGTGAGTCAGTCGATAATTTTTCGTAACATATTAATCAGCCTTATCAAAGCCCCTGGTGATGATATTGGTCATCATAAAGCGAATCAGGTAATATCTTGTAAGACATCACGTACAACTTCTTGTCTCCTTCATCAAAAAGAAAAACACACAGGGGAAATGGTGTAATTCTTACGTCGATCGCAAATTCCTACTTGTTTTTGACCCTGAATAAGAGGAGCAAGGTTGCTTACCCTTCTGTTAGACTTTATTTCATTGCAGGGATTTGTTTACCAATGACATTTGTATTGATCAATTTTAAGTGCTCTAAAAAAGAAACAAATATTGTGGGCTATTATTTCACTTTTCTTTTTTTTTCGTTGGTCAGGGTTTTGAAAGTCCTTCTTTGAATTTTGATTGTCTATCCTCCTTTGGTATTTACTTTTAAAACGAAAAATAATAATCGTATTTCATTAAAATCAGCAAAGTAGTCAGCACTTCTGTGTTGACATAAATTATCATTGATATAGTCATTATTATAAATAAACTGTTTACAAACTTACATAGGAAAAATACTAGGGATTTTCTACCCCATGAATAGATTGATTAATCGATGATTTCTCTACGCCGCATCAGCACAAAAAGGCTATATCGCGGCGACCCCATGAAAAGATTACCTTAGCTGTATTTTGAAAAAACTTTCGGAATGTGGGGTCCTCAATGCTCTTCAATTTCGTACTTTATATTGCCGTTTTAACCTATTAGATATGAGCATCACTGATAAGTCTTTTGTAGACGAAACCCGTGTCCGGCGTACAAAATTTTAATCCTGGTATCTATGATGAGTTTTTTTTATTAGATATCACCTGCTTCGCTTCAAAAAGGATGCAGCAATGTCACACTTCATTTTGTTTTTTTCATAAAGATCTGAACAAAATATGAATTAGGTATTTTCTTATCTTTCTGTCTAATCTGATTCACGGAAATTGATTTGTTTTTTCAATAATAAACAAAATACTAATAACATTAAAACTGCTAGATATCAGGACGAAAATGATTAAAACATACCATGAATTATTGAAATTACAGTTATGTTATAATAGATTTGTCACTATTTATAAGCAGAATGACATTTTTTATTACATTTTATATTGTTTAACCAGTTGTATCGCAATTATTTATGAGAGAGGTGGCATTTATCATATAAACAGGGAGCACATTACCAGAACAACATATATACAAAAGTTAATATATAACCCTATCTGTGCTCAGCTAACCTTGGATACATTTCCAAATTTGAATGCTTGCCAAAATAATCGTCACGAAACTATCAAAATTTAGTTATTCACTATTAAGAAGGGTATAATTTTCGAAAGACAAAAGTGAAATCGGTCAAACTCAATTAAAAATATTCCAATTCGAAATGATTTAGTGGAAACCTCCTTACGTTTTTGTTTTGTGACCAAAGTTTTTACATTTTTATGTCTCTCAACATGAGTGCATAACTCCTGAATGACAAAAAGTGAAAATGACCATATTCGAAATAAATCCATATTCGTCTGTCCCTAAAAAGAATATTCAAAATTCAAATGATTTGACTCTTTAACTTTATCAAGGTGGATCATTGGTATATATTTCCTTAGATAGAATTTTCTTATACTTTGTCAAAATGTAGATTTTTCCATGCTTTTTTTCAAAAACATAATAAAAAGTATGAGTCACCGTTTTCAAGCTGCAAGTCGTGCAAACTTGCCAAAATGTGCATAGGTTGTTTATGAAAAAACACTTTTTGTGAATAAAAAGAAACCTATGAGATACAATTTTGAAATAAAATATGAGAAGATAGGTTTTAAAATATGCTTTAAGAAAATAAAAAAGAAAAGATGGTGTCACAGAGCTTGTTTTCTTGTTGCAAGTAAAAAAATATCATTCCTTTCTAAAAACTTTACTGTTTGAGTTATCTCCCCTTAAATGGCCAAGTTGAAAATTTGATTCAATCAAACACAAATACTTGGTATTTGTTAAATCAGTCTAAAAATAATGAAATAAATCACATTTTTTCTTCTTTTTTTCCAATAAACAGTCTAACACAAAATAGCCAATCTCTCAAAATTTGCAGAGTAAAGCAAAGAACTAGACCGATAGTGAACTACTATTTTACAATCCAAGATGGTGGTATACAGTTAATTTACTTAAGGGACATAACTCTAAAAAGACTAGAATAGAATAAATCAAATTAGAACAGAATTTGCATTAACATTTTCAATAGATGGATATTTGCGGTTATTTTTTGCTCTTCGTTTTCTGTTGAATCAACAAATATCCGACTTCTTCTTTCATTCAAGTTGCCATAAATGTTAGCAATACCAATAGAATACTGATAAGTTTAATAATGATTAAATAAGACAATAAAACATTTCAACATCAGATGTTCAACATTTTATTTTGTTCTCAATTTTAAAAACAGAAATTATATTTTATTCATTTTAATAATCGTTAATCTATTTATTTTATTTTCATTATTTTGCAATGAAAGTATTTATATTTTAATGTTATTCTTTACAATATCATAACATCATTTTACGTTTTTGTTGTTGTGAAGACTAATTAGCTTCAGTATATATTATATAGTTATTTAACTGGATGAACACAGATGTTCAATATATCATCACAAAATTAGGAGCGTCGACCTTATTTGTCCCATTTTGCAGCAAACAATGTCAATAGACTACGTCGCACCTATTGGCACCTTCCTATTGCTGTAGACTGTAGATCGATTCATTGCTTTCTGTTGATAATTTTTACCGTTTTGGTTGCTGCCCTATTTACTAATACTCTTTTTACTCATGTTTAATTTAACGCAGATTATATTACAGCCTTTTCAAGTCACATCTATTACTGATAAAATGTTATGGATGCCATCACGACTTGATTGATCGGCACAAGAAAACTATGTAACAGTTAACCACTCAATGAACAAAGTGTAGTAATCAGCCGAGAACTAGCTTAAGTTAACCATGAATATGTTTCATTTGTCGTTTAAACAATAATCACGTTTGCTTTTCAATTCCGGAACCTCTGCTTTCATGAATATTAGTGGGGTTTCTGACTCCGAAACAGCGGTGACGTTGCTCTGCTAAAGTATCACTAAGTCAATGTAGCGTAGCAAGGACGACATTACCACTGTTTCGGAGTTTGTTTGGGTTCATGTTGTGCACTATTTATTTTTCTGTTTAATATTTTTGGACATTTATTTGTCAATTTGTTTTGCCTATAGTAGTATCTTTTTCTTTGACTTATGTTTGTTCAGCCGCATCAAGTTTGTTAGATTCATTTTTTCTAAATATGATACTACCTTTTTTGGTTTTGCATATAAAGTTAAATGTTGTTTAGATTAATAAGTTCATGCAAAAACTCATAACCAAAAAGTATATACTACTAGCAATTGAATATAGAAATATGGAGATAACTTGACATAATTATTGTTTCCAAATACAAAATTTAATAGGGAGTTATTAACATATTATCATTAGGTTGGAAACTGATAAATAAATTTCAGAAAATTCAGAAACATTGATTATTATTCGTTACCTTACATAAAGTGTGTTGAATTGCCTCCAAATTTTTATTGACTCGGCGAAGCAAGATTTATAATGATACCAAAAGTCATGAGCAAAAATTCGGATGTGGGTGATTCATATACTCTGTTGCACTGTGTGGTATTTTAAAGCATTCCTGTCATCCCTTTTTATGCAGTATATGGAATAAAATATGATAGCATCGATCAGCAGCTCAAGATCAGAGTTATGATGAAAAGTTGAACAATTTAATTATTTGAAAAATACTGTTCACTATAAAACATTAACAAACGTGCTTTGTTAGAAGAAAATTTTTAACAAAAGTTCAAAAAGGGAATTCCATACTAGTTTTCTCTTTATACAAACATTGACCATTTTCAAGTCCGTGGACATCTCAGCACGGACATGTTTTATAACGTGGAATATTTGTATTGTATGCACCAAATTGATAATGGTCATTTGTCATGTGCAGTAGCCCCTAGTGCCTTGTTGCTTATTTATGCGACATCCTATTGGTCATTTGGATGTACGCATTTTTCTATAGGAAACTTATTAAATCTGGTGGTTTGGACTTGATAAATGTAAACGATTTCAATTAACCCGAATAATTCAGTCGTTATATTCCCATGCTGTACGTTGATTAGCGCGGGGAAAATCGGACACGGATATGGATGGCATTATTCGAGTTACATATCAATAAACTGTCGTTAATATTTATGGTGATTAGATATAAAACAATAAAATAGTTTAGCATCTGCCACTTAATCATTTAAATTGTCTTAAATGTTTTTATAAAAGAACAAAGATTTTTTATTTCTTTTGTCGCCAATTCAATTATGTTTTCCCAATCTAATCAACTCCTGTATCTTTTAATATCATTTCTTACAAAATCATGTTTACAGATTGACATTTTGGTTTCGACAATTGGAACATATCCGTCGCCATGTCGTCATCTGTGAAAAAAGATATTTCATAACGTAATAACCAACTGGTGAAATTTTCGATGGAATGATGTCAACTTCACCAATTGGAACTCTTGGTTTAATAGCTTCCTTGTAAGCAGCAACACCCTATGAAGGAAATGATGAAAGGAAATCCAAGCCCTGGAACATCGTGTCAACTGGGAGATATATGTTTCATATGCAAGCGCTGCTGGAATGTTGTTACATAGAAATGGAAATTTCATAATTGGGAAGCTGAAATCATCTCTTTTGTCGTAGTTTTGTTCTCAACTGACCCTCATTGTCAATATCTAGATGCAAGTCAAGATATGAGTCAGACTTAAATGTATCTGCTGTATCCTTTATCCCAAGTTTGATGGAATATATGCGTTCAACATGGTCACCAAACTTATTTAGTAAGAGTACATCATCTATAAAGCGGAACGTGAGGTTTAAGGATAATGCTAGCTTCTTTTCATTCTCCCTAAGAAGCTCCTGTATGAAGTCAGTCTCATCTGAATAAAGAAACAAGTCGGCGAGACTCCAAACGTAACAAATATGTTGTAAATCAAGAAATCAAGCATCTTAATAATGTCAGTTTCAGAGAATTTTTTTTTAATCATAATGATAACATTGACGGTACCATTTTTTCTGCACCAGATGCGCATTTCGACATTAGATGTATCTTCAGTGATGCTCGAAGCCAAATTATTTGAAAATGCATAGCTAACTAAAAAATGAAGAGCTTATGAACCAAAAAAGACAAAAAAAGTATAGCCAAAGGAAGGAATAAGAGCTTTGCATGATGTTTTACAAAGTACGATTAATCCCTCCCTCAGACAAGAGAATTCTTTCTAAGTTGACTATTCCTTTTTTTAAACAAAGCAGGACCATTTTTTTCAATTTGTCTTGTAGTTTGGTAGGGAAATATTTTTTGAAAAGTGTAGCAAAGTCAAATGTTTTAATACTATTCAAATAGGAAAGATACTTAGATTGTCTGTACTCTAACAGCTCTTTGGATTTGTCTAGTATTCACATCTGTTTCACGCCGCCCCTAGAGTATGTAGTTTCAAAATAACACTGAAGCCCGGCTTTGATTGCTGATAAAATAGATGTTAATAAGTTAGAAAGAGGTTTCGTGGAGCATTTGGAAGACCAAACAATATAATGCTGTTTGTAAGAACTCTAGTGTAGTTCAGGTTCCAATACATTGAAGGAAGCGTCAGTTCTTCATCTTTGGTTGAAATTCCAAAGGAACATGTAAAAGACCTATGATTATCCAGGATTTCCTTCTTGGTAAGTGTCGCGGGAATATATATGTTGAGTTTCCAAGTGAATTGTCAATACTCAATTCCTTTGTCTAGCCGTTTCCGTAATAGACTTTACACACAAAAACGATGTTGTCTGTGGCTTTTTTTGAGGGGGCAACAACATTTTTGTCACGGAGGTAGGAGATATGCAGAGCAACATTTTTGGGTCTTTAAAGATCGATGAAGCATGTGTATTCATAGACCAGTTCAGTTTTTTTATTCTAAATTTATCAACGTCCTCGCAGCCTTGACTTATTTGGAAAGAGTATCTACGTTTTCTTTTTCGTGTTTAGTCCATTGCGTGGCATAATCCTCGACTGAATCCATCAGTATTTTGAAGGTGTGTTTCCAATAGATGCATTTCGGCTCACGATATATCGGACCTTTGGATAACACATTTCGTAGAACGTGTAACGTGTCCAGTCAGATTATGTATGAATGGGGAACTAGCACGGTGCAATCAGGAGGTTTAGACTTTAAGTCGTCAATATTGAGATCCTGCAACACGTGTCTGTAATTTATTTTTTTTAGTAGCAATTAGTTTGGTACCGGTATAAGAGATGATAATTACCGACTTATCTTTACTGTAAGGAGGTATATTCGGGTGAACTGTTTTATGATGAAGGATATTGCCCAAGTTGATATCATCGATAATTTTGTTGATAAAGGAAAGTTTTTAGAAGGATCTTTTCTCCTTTTCCTCTTTTTCAATGCGAACAGGTCTAAAAAATCTGGGACTGGCAATATCCGAAATGATAGCTGTAAGTTTTTTTTGGTTTGCATGGGGGTTTGTAACAGTGCTTTTTAAAATAAGTTGTACAGAGAATAAAGTTTTAATGGGGTAGTGAACAAACATTCGTGCGAATGTGAAGAATACCCGACGGTTTTTGTATAAATGGCAAAAGGTCATTAATACAGACATCATGGAGAGTAGGTGATGTATAATGACTACGTTAAAGGCAGAGTTTAAAATATTCATTACATTCACCGAGCTACAGAAAGGACTAGATATAATGCCATTACCACCAGTTTTGTCATTGCAACCATATGAGGTCGCAGTTCCCAATTCTCTAATCCAACAGTCTTCATTTTGTCTACGTACAGGTGTTCTAAGATGAGGATTATTAGTCTTGTAACAGTTGTCGGCATGATACGGGTTATGTTCTTCTCATATATTTTATGATGGTATGATACTAAACCTCTAACGGGAGGGATTGTATTTGATTTTCATATGATGAAGACATAATCTTTCAATCAGTTTAATTGAGGTCTGGAGCTGGCATGTCAGTAACTGCTAGTAGTCCTTTGTTCATTTATGTATCATTGTCATTTTGCTTAGTTTCTTTTGTTACCTTTTCTGACATCAGACTCGGACTTCTTTTAAACTGGGTTTTACTGTGCGTATTGCTATGTGTTTCTTTGTTCTACATTGGCTAGAGGTAAAGGGGGAGGGTTGAGATCTCACAAAACATGTTTAACCCGCATTTTAGCGCCTGTCCCAAGTCAGGAGCCTCTGGCCTTTGTTAGTTTAGTATGTTTTTTTAATTTTAGTTCATTTCTATGTTTTGGAGTTTAGTGTGACGTCCATTTTCACTGAACTAGCACACAATTTTAGTTAGGGGCCAGCTGAGGACCACCTCCGAGTGCGGGATTTTCTCGCTGCATTGAGGACCCATTGGTGGCCTTCGGCTGTTGTCTGCTCTTTGGTCGGGTTGTTGTCTCTTTGACATATTCCCCATTTCCATTCTCAATTTTATTGTGGTATATTGTTGATTTGGAAGGTACCAAAAGGGAGACCCAAAACTCACAAGTCGCAGTAAAACTGACTGCCATGGCAAAATTTGAAAGACGAGGAAAAGACAAACAAGTCCTCAAAACAATAGATAAAAACTAAAGATGATCGAGCAACACGAACCCCACTAAAAACCAGAAGGGTTAACAGATCCTGCTACACAAGTGGCACACGTCATGTTGATCATGCCACTTTTGCCTGCAAGAACTGTAACCTTCGTTTAAGAATAATTAAATAATTTACGTTCTAAATAGTTATTGATAAAATGTATTATTTGAATCACGCAATACAAAAACACAGGCTGCAGATCCGGTACGCTGGAAGACGATAAAACTGAAAGATATTATGAAGGAGATATAATAAACAATGGCGTATCTAACGATTCTACCGTTTTCGAAAGCAAATTGTGTGCTTCATGTCAATAAAAAAAAATGAGTTTTATTGATTCAGGTTAAATTCATCTTATGTAAATAAAGGCAACAGTAGTATACCGCTGTTCAATAGTCATAAATCGATTTAACTGAAACAAATCCGGGTCACAAACCAAAACCGAGGGAAACACATCAACTATAAGAGGAAAACAACGGAACAACATAAACACTGAACTGCTACAAACAAAAACAAAAACGCCAACATACATAGAAACGGACCATTTGATAACAACTGCCATATTCCTGACTTGGTACAGGACATTTTAAGAAAAAACAGTGGGTTGAACCTGGTTTTTTGGCTAGCCAAACCTCCCGCTTATATGGCAATGTTAAAAATACCGCTGAAATGACAACATTACGTGACAGGAATACATTACAACTAAACGCAAGAACACTCAGGACAGAGACATACATAAATAAATAATATATATACATTACAACATGTAAACCACAGAATAACAACGGACACCTCCCATTTACACCACAACAGAATTATGAACTGTACGTCACACGAATGTATCATCGCCACAAAAAGTGACGTCACAGGGGTAAATTTCTAAAAATAGAATATAAAATTGGAATTACGTTTGTAATGGTGTTAGTTTATGTATTTTCAAACCATTACAAGAATATTAATATAAAATTTGTTAGTAATGGTGTTATTATTTGTATTTTCTAACCACTTTTTCTTCTAAATCAAAACTGTAAAAACAAATAAATCCTGTGCATATAGTAGCTTTATACTAAAAATCATTTAAATGAACCAGCTGATTAATTATCTTAATTTTTACATACATGTAAAATAGTAAACGAAATATTGAATTTATCAAGAGATGAACAACTACAAAATTTGATAACAAATATTCTAGCCTGTGAAACAGTTCCTCTAGAGCATGTAATTCTTCGTTCGTGTGTTTTATATTTGGTATCTAATGAAACCCAACTTCTACATCTTATTTAATACAGCATTTCAATGGAGGAGAGATCAGTCTATCATCTTCAGAAATCAACTTTGTGTGCCGCATGGACCAAAAAAGGATTGTTTCGGGTCTTTTTTTCAATAGAATTCATGGAAATAAAATTTATCCACTGGTTATTGTTGTTATTAATTTTCAATATCAACTAGACATCATTGGAATGGGAGCCATCTCTTTGGGCCCCGCTGTAAATAACGTGCGGTAAATAATTTGTACGGATAAGCTGATATGAGGCACTTTTTTAAGTTATTACATAGTCTCGTTATGTGCTGAGAGTGATTTTATTCTATGTTTTTAGTTAAAGTGTTATATTTGGCCAAGGAAGTTGTATATACATTATGACACACCCTCTTGTGTTGGTTAATATACATGTCAAGTATAAACTTTGAAATCATAACGGTTCTCAAGAGATAGAGCGGACATAATCTGTACCATAGGACATGGGTTGTCAACTGAAACCAAAGTTTTTGACCTTGAACTTTGACCTAGGAAGTTGTACATACATTATGACACACCCTCCGGTTGATGGTTAATATACATGTCAAGTATAAACTTTGAAATCATAACGGTTCTCCAGATATACAGTGGACACGATCTTTACCATAGGACATGGGGTTGTCAAGGTTGGCAAAGTATTACCCGGGCTGGGCAATACTCCTAGAAACAGGTAATACTGGGCAATACTGGGTAATACGATTTTTCAAGCTTATCTTTACACAAAATAGTAAAGACTTGTTGTAGTTTAATAGTATTATAGCTAAATATATACATTTTATACAGATAACCATTGAGAGTCATTCCTGAAGATTGAAAATTCAATTTCTTCCTTTTCTCCACTAATTCTATGTAGGCAGATTACAAGTATTGGACATTTCAGGATACCTTGTTAATTTCCAAGCTTTGTTTCAATATTAAATCCAAGTTGAAAAAATGTATTCTATTGCAGTGTTTAAATGAATTGTAAATTCTAATTATTATACAAATCATATTGCTAAATAAACACCCTAAGGGGACAGGCCATGAACACATATAGTATTCAAAAGGCTGATTATTGTTATATAAACAGATCTGTATCATCATGATTATAATCTGAATAATTACTTATTAATTAGTGATGTATATAAACATATGCTAAAACTTTGTAAACATTTTTAGTAATGAACAAAAATGTTTAAAAGTTATTTTCCTTACACATGTTACATAGAATTGTTAATTCTTAATATTAGTTATATTTATTAAAAAGAACAAATTGAATTCTTCGACTTTAATGTATTGTATTTGTGATTAATCACTGAATCCTCTTTAAAATTCAGGCCAGTATTTCATATTACCCAGTATTGCCCAGTATAACCCAGTAAAACCCGGTTTTTCCCAGTATTTCCCACTGGGCTGGGCAATACTCATAAAACCCGGGTTTTTGCCAACCCTGGGGGTTGTCAACTGAATCCAAAGTTTTTGACCTTGAACTTTGACCTAGGAAGTTGTACAAACATTATGACACACCCTCTGGTGTTGGTTAATATACATGTCAAGTATAAAGTATGAATTCATAAAGGTTCTCTAGAGATAGAACGGGACACAATTTGTTACGGACAGACTGACAGACTGATCACTATAGGGCGACCCGCTACTAAGCGAGGCCCTAATAAAAAAAAGCATTTTATTGCTGTGTCTGAAATGAGCAAGTAAAAAATTGAATGGAATTAAATTACAAAGATGGTAAATTTTATGTGTTGTTAAAAAAAACAAGCAAAAATTAAACAAAACAATGAAAAAACAAGAGAGAAAAACTAGTAACACGACGAAAACATATAATTGAAATAAGAAGCTGGTCTTTTTTGCTCAAAGTATTGTTTCCTTTTTCTCGATTCATATCATTTAATTTCATTTTCATAGTATTTTAATATTTTGTATATATATATATATATATTTGGAGCTGTCAAAAATATCGATAAAGAAAGTGTCATATTATGAGTGGACATACATTTGTAAACGCATCTGTACATATAATTTTTTTCCCCTTTCACCGTTTTGTATATGCTCTTGAAGATCATTATTCTACCTATGTCCCTGCTAGTCCATGTTAGACTCTGATTGATGCATTCTTTCTTTTAAAAAAACATACAATAACAGATTCATTTTGAATACAAGGAGTATCTGTTTTGTATACAATGTTGAATGTTTAGTCATGTACGGCTTCATTTTTGTTAAATTTCCGTTGAAGTCTAATTAGTTAGTCACCCTCCCTTCAGTCGAAGTGGAATTGAGAATACATACCTACGGAACATGAATTATTTCTAGACTACCCTGCAGAAAAACGATACTGAAAATGCTTGGACTTTGAATATTGCAGAGATACAGGCGCGCCATCATCTGATAAATGACGTCATAAGGGGTGCGTAATTGACGATCTTTTCCGGTGAAAGACATAATTTGGAAAATAGCCCATTGTGTTAGAGCGGTGACAAAATGAAAAAGTTCATAAGAAAATTCAAAGATAATTTTCATATTGCCATAAAGCCTGAAAGGCCTTCGTTTTGATAAGTTTTAATTTCCTCTGCTCCTCACAAATATTTTGATTTAGAAAATCACAGAAGGGAATTAATTCCCCAAGGCATGTATCCGGTGCATCAATACCTTAAAATCAATACCATTTAATACTTTTTTATGTTAAACTACATATTTAAAGTATTTCAAACATTTGGCATTTTGCGTTATCAATGTAGGCTATCTTTGTATAGCGTTTTAAAGGTTTTGACTATCATGCCACCAATGGATGGACATGCTAGCATTTCTACATTTCCCCATGCTTCCATAAGATATCGGACTGTCCAATAACCAATGCATGTTCAACCTTTGGGCAATAATGATTCCGATATTTTGAAGTCGTAATTATTTTGGTCTCAGTGTATATGATTTTGACATTCCAAAAAATTTTAAGTATTTATGCTACGAATGTTTTCAAGTTTTGTTTTTTATTCAACTAGCTACGCCTGTCATACTCTCAATACCGAAATTTCTTCCAGTCTTTAAGCCTGTTAAACTTAAAATGTTAGGTATAGGTTCCTGTTTATGTTTTTTTTAATGACGTTCGTGTGCAAGAAGAAAAAAAAAGTTCGGAATATTAACTGACGGTAATATGTTATAAGGCTTGTAACTGATACATACAAATATAATTATCATTCAGTTTGTAAATTCTCTTTTCAAATATTAAGATGTCAGAAAATTAAGAGTATAATTGTTAAAGGAGTAGGATCGGTAAGACCCCTTTTTGGTCCCAAAATAGAGCATTTTACAAATTTGTTAAAATGTAAACCTTTATCTATTTATTGGAAAGTAGAATACTTTTGTTACATAAATATGGGCTGTTTCTGACAATCCAATGGACATGGATCAGGTACTAGCATCATTATTTCAAGCAAAAATACTGAAATCTTCGCAATTTTAACATTTGTGCTAATTTTAAGACAATTTTTGTATAAAATGGACGTGGTCGCACTTGTGTTCAGTCTTGATATTTGAACATGTGTTGTATTTAATGATAATACATAACATATATAAATGATGACGCTGAACACGAATGCGGCCACTTCCATTTTAGACAAAAACCATCTGAAAAGTGACGTTAATTGGCATATTTAATAGATTTTTCATATTTAAGCTTGATTTTGAGCGTCTTTAATGACCAAATCAGTTCAAATCTTTAACATAAACTAATTGAGTCGACTGAAGTATACACTTAAGTGTTTAAAAAATGTCAAAAATCTGTCATCAGATGTACTTCGAATTTTAGGCCGAAATTAGCCCTTACCTACTCTTCTCCTTTATTTGTCTGTTACAAATTGTCGATATTACCCTGCATCTGTATACTTCAAAGCACAGATTTAAGATTTTTAAAATATAACCACAACTACGCTCAAACTGGTGTTAGGGGTCGTAAAGTCTTTTGCAGTGAACCGTGAGCTTTTGGAGCGTGTTAAAAACTTCACTGTAACTTTGAGATGAAGATGGTGCTAGGGGTCGTAAGGTCTTTTGCAGTGAACCGTGAGCTTTTGGAACGTGTTAAAAACTTCACTGTAACTTTGAGATGAATAACAATCATCAAAGATCTCTCCATTTGCCTTTTTTAAATCAAATATGTATCATGATTTGATACACTGCGTCCTATTTTCCATCAAATTGACTATTCGTTATTTGTCTTGTTCATCACGTACAGGACTAAAATTTTCTAAATGAAAATAAAACGTTAATTCAATAAGCTTCATAACAGAAATGATTTTATTTTCAATTTGCAGAGTAGAACACTTGCTCTTTCAGACTCTTTTGTTGGTATCATTAAACTTGTGTTAGATAAGCAGTTACAATCTATAAATAGTTTACAAATTGGCTTATTGTTTGCTTCCACGTTTGATACTAGAAATTTAACATCGTTGGAAATTCAACGTATTTGTGGATATACAAATCATTCATTAAAATACATAAAACTATGTTTGAAGAGGAAGGAAATCATTTCATTGAATGATAAACAAAATGAAATTGCAGTTAATAGTCCAGTAGTTAAGTCCTATAAATTGGCATAATTGATCACTTTATGGTAAAAGCATGAAACTTTGCACAGTGTTAGTTACCATGATGCTAATGAACATTTTTGGACATGGATCCACCAAAAAAAAAAAAAAAATCCCAATATGGCCGCTAAATTAAAGATGGCGGCATAAGCACTCGGTATACATTACCATACACTTAATGAGGTCTACCAATATGCTATTCATTTAGGGTATACAATGTTCATTTGCATCATTACTAATTAATAATGTGCAAAGTTTCATGCATTTACCATAAAGTGATCGATTATTCTGATATCAGCTGGACTATAATGCTTTATGATGAAAGATGAAACAACATGCATACATTAACCGTTTACGATATTCGACATTCAGAAAATACTAATCAACCAAATATGATATCAAAAACCTAAAATATTAAAGAAAACCAAGGTAATACTGTAGGTAAGAAATTACACATTGATGCATTTTTGACAGTACGAATTTTTTACGTTTTAAGTTTGATTTGGCCTTCCAACTGTTTCATTTTAAGTCTGGTATTTTTATGCGTTTTTTATATAAGAGTTGTCTTTCGTTCAACGTAAACCATCAGTATGCTAAGGATTGTCGCTTTAACTAAATATCTGTAAATCCTCTCTCCTTTTCCTAGGCTCATGGTGGTTTAAAACTTGACCCGCATTTTTTCTCAATTTTCAAGTATAGCATTTCGGAAGTATTATGCAGTTCTTGTACTGGCTAATATATTTTTCTTTAAGTAAATAAATAGCGAATAAGGAATGCAAAAGTAGCGAATAAGTAACAGGGTATCAGTCGAGCGCTGATACGGGTACATACGCGCTAACAGGGTAATTTTACCTCCTCGAACCTATATCTTACACCGGAGTCAAGACAAGAAAAGAAAAGAAAGCATTAGAATGGGGCAACATATTAAAATCGAATAAGGAACGGGTAAGGAATAAGGAATAAGTAACGAATAGGTAACGAATAAGGAATAAGGAATGAGTAACGAATAAGGAATAAGGAATGAGTAACGAATAAGGAATAAGGAATAAGTAACCAACTTGACGACCATGTTAAATCCCTGGTAATGTTGTAAAACTAGCTGTTACATTAAACAGAAAACTATCGATGAAGAAAATTACTTTATTGCAAATGATCTTCAGTGTCATGAAACGTCTGTCAGAGATAGGTTTGTGTCTTTAGACAAGTATTTGCCCCTTCAACATGAGACTGTGAAACATCGAAGATTAGATATGATCCCTATGGCCATGTAATTGCAGAGGACTTCAACATCGAGCATGACCGAGAGGTTATAAACTTTCTGAAAAAGAGAACAAAATATCGTCCACCCTCGGAAATAATTTGGAAAGAGTGTCGTCGGGTCATTAAAGATGCTCTTTCGTCCTGTTGTAAAAATTATTGTTAACCAGTGAAATCTGACAAAAATTCACTTGATTCCTATTTAAATAAATGTCCGAATATTGTTGATATTCGCATATCACATTTCGAAAATAGTTGTCTCTTTGGCAGTTATACCACATCGCTTTTTTTTTTTTTAAATTAAAGGCATTATTCATGTCTTTACGACATGTCTAAAGACTACATTTTATAGATAAAAACTTACTAAAAGTTTATGACATAATGCACAAATATTAATATGGAAGAGTACATACACTATATATTGATGCAATATTTTGTGGACTGCAAGTCGCCGATGGTATTAAAAGCCACTCCTATCGTGTTTCTGAAATTACTAGCGGCGCACAAGTCGACGATTATGGTATCAACAGCCACTCATACTGTATTGATGCCATTACTGGTGGACTGCAAGATGCCAATGGTATTAACAGCCACTCCTATCGTGTTTTTGACAATGCTAGTGGCACACAAGTCGCCGATGATGGTATCAACAGCCACTCATACTGTATTGATGCCATTACTGGTGGACTGCAAGATGCCGATGGTATTAACAGCCACTCATACTGTATTGATGCCATTACTGGTGGACTGCAAGTCGCCGTTGATGGTATCAACAGTCACTCATACTGTATTGATGCCATTACTGGTGGACTACAAGTCGCCGATGATGGTATCAACAGCCACTCATACTGTGTTGATGTCATTACTGGTGGACTACAAGTCGCCGATAATGGTATCAACAGCCACTCATACTGTATTGATGCCATTACGGGTGGACTGCAAGTCGCCGATGATGGTATCAACAGCCACTCATACTGTATTGATGCCATTACTGGTGGACTGCAAGTCACCGATGATGTATCAACAGCAGGCATGGGGTAATGCAAATTTGTAATTGTAATGCATGGTAATGTATTACATTTTTCCAAGTAATTGCATGTAATGTGTAATGCAGCAAATTTTGCATTACATGTAATTGTAATTTTATGCATTACTTTAGCAAAAAGTTGTGTAATTTCATGCATTACATTGCATTACGTGGCATTACTTTTTTCACATACTATATATCTTTAACACATTGTTGGAGATTTAACTATTATAAAAGCAGAATTGAAGATTTCTTGATTAACTAAGAACATAATCATTTGAATATTGATTTTCTTTTTAATATTTCTTTTTCACCCTTTACATAAATCACTAGAGGAATTTGAAGATTAAGCCTTGCCCCAGGTAGTACTTGAAAAAAAAAATGGTATAAATACTAGAATGACCATGATGACCAAATTACAATTCTGAATGAATAACACAACACTGTATATAAGATTGAGTTCATTGTTTTATTTCATTTATTTTCCTGCATAAAAAGATTGATATTTGAAAAGCATTACTGTATTCCATTGTTGTCAAAAGATCAATGAATACCTTGTTATGATTAAATAACAGATAATTAAACATTGTCATAAAACACTAATTGGTTTGTTTTACAATCAATCTTTTCACCATTTTGACACTTGTTCATAAATTAAGCTCTATGTTTATTATATAATTAGGAAAGAAATTCTCAGTAAATATTTTGATTGAAATTAAAAAAAAAACAAATGTATTTTTATAAAAGTAAATTTAACAGTAAGTTAAAATAAGTATTAAACTTCATCTCTGTAATTTCTTTCAAAAAAACCACGGAGATGTATACCTTGAAACAAAGAATGCCAATGAAGTATAAAACCTTCGAAACCCTTATGATGTTAAAATGTAATAGTCGTATATATTGAATAGACTTTTTACATGTATACTTAAATTCAATACATGGAACAGTTACTGCATATGCTAAAATCTTTTGTGACTTCATGTTGTTTTTCAAAATGTTTGATCTTTTTTTTCACTTGATAATAAAATTTTACAAATGTTATGTGTAATTCAATGCATTACTTTGCAAAAGTAATTGTAATTTAATGCATTACTTTGATAAATACATGTAATTGTAATTGTAATTTAATGCATGGTTTTGACAAAGTAATTGTAATATAATTGCATTACATTGCAATGTAATTCGCCCCATGCCTGATCAACAGCCACTCATACTGTATTGATGCCATTACTGGTGGACTGCAAGTCACCGGTGATTGTATCAACAGCCACTCATACTGTGTTGATGCCATTACTGGTGGACTACAAGTCGCCGATGATGGTATCAACAGCCACTCAAACTGTATTGATGCCATTACTGGTGGACTGCAAGTCACTGATAATGGTATCAACAGCTACTCATACTGTATTGATGCCATTACTGGTGGACTGCAAGTCGCCGATGATGGTACCAATAGCCACTCATACTGTATTGATGCCATTACTGGTGGACTGCAAGTCGCTGATGAGGGTATCAACAGCCACTCATACTGTATTGATGCCATTACTGGTGGACTGCAAGTCGCCGATGATGGTATCAACAGCCACTCATACTGTGTTGATGCTATTACTGGTGGACTGCAAGTCACTGATGATGGTATCAACAGCTACTCATACTGTATTGATGTTTTACTGGTTGATCGCAAGTCACCGAGGATATCAACAGCTACTCATACTGTATTGATGTCATTGCTGATGGACCACAGCATGCACAAGTTACCGATGGTATCAACAGCTACTCTTACTTTGTTGATGTCATTGCTGATGGACCACAACATGCACAAGTTACCGATGGTATCAACAGCCACTTCCACAGTGTTGATGTCATTGCTGATGGACCACAACATGCACAAGTTACCGATGGTATCAACAGCCACTTATACAGTGTTGATGCCATTGCTTGTAGACCGCTACTCACCAACAGGTCAGTAGCTAGTCGGCTTGTACTGAAATGATGGTACTTTGATATTGATTATTGAAAGATTTCCAGGGGACAAGTGTCAAAAAGATGGGCTTTTTATTCTAAGGTTTTCCTGATGATGTACTTGAGTGACATTGTTTTTATTTGTAACAGTTGTTGTTCACGGTTTTTTTTTATCTCTCTTTCTTTGTATTTTTGTTGAACAGACTCAAGCTAACAACCATTAAAGCTAGTGACCAATAAAGATCACATAAGAATTAAAGCTAGCGACCAATAAAGATCACATAAAGAATTAAAGCTAGCGACCAATAAAGATCACATAAAGAATCAACAAGTTAAAAAACCACACGGCGGTCTTTAATGGTCGTTAGATTGAATGGTGGCTAGAAATTTGTCGCTAGCTTGAGTCTGATGCTTTGTTGGTGTTTGTCTGGTTTTATTTCTCTTCCTTTTATATTTCCGAATTTCCAATGTTAGGCTTCGAGCAAGCTAGAAAAAAGTTGAATGTTTAAATATTCATAAGGTGCATTAATTTGAATTTGATAATTTAAATTTTATTTCTGGTTACAAGTAACAAAGTACGATAGCAAACTACGCAATGCATGCTGTCTTTAGGGCAGAGAACCATGTTGATTAATTAAGTCTGTAAGTCGAAAGAGTGACAGATAAATAGCTTTTCTTAAGATTTATCGATAAATGTTATAGCCAAGTATATTTTCATTGACATTATCGATAAAACCTCAAATTGACATATCTTAAGCTCAATAAAACTCCTTTTGGTGTGTTTTGAGGCAGTGTATATATTTTATCTTGCAGTAATTCACATAACATTTCATACTTTTGTGCACTTGATGTATACGTTTATCGTGCAATAATTCACATAACATTTCATACTTGTATACTTTTATCTTGCAGTAATTCACATAACATTTCATACTTTTGTGCACTGGATATATATATGTTTATCTTGCAATAATTCACATAACATTTCATACTTGTATTCTTCTGTCTTTCAGTAATTCACATAACATTTCAGTAATTGACATAAAATTTCATACTTTTATCACTTTTTCAATCTGAACTAATTTTTACATATTCCAGCGTTAAATGTCAATGGTCTATATATGTATATATCAAACTGTTCGTTTTATCTTGTTTACATTATTAACGTGCAACATCTGCGTTCAAATAAAAAATCAATTATTGTATTATCTTCAAACCTAGTTAACACAGATATATCTGAGACAGATATTAAGGCCTGAAATTGATATTTACTTAAAATCCTGTAATAAATTTCTACGTTTAGGTTAAATGGATGTACATGTTATTAAATAATGCTTGATTGGTAAGTAGCTTTCTTTTTAAGTGATTAATATTTCAATCATTTTATTTATAAATAAATCGGCGTAACATTGTGACAAAACTTGCTACGATACTCATATCTCAAACTTAGCAAATTTATTGGTATGGGTTTTATTCATTGTTGAAGGCCGTACGGTGACCTGTATAGTTGTTAATTTCTGTGTCATTTGGTCTCTTGTGGAGAGTTGTCTCATTGGCACTCATACCACATATTCTTATTTTTATATATTGACTGCTATTGTTGAAATGCCTGTAATTGTATTTTAAAAATATCTATAAAGATTCTGATCAAAGATAATTGTTTAGCTTGCGTTGAACAGCGTATCTACCCAAAGAAAACACGCAGCATTTGCAAGTTTTTTAATAATATTTTTTTATTCATTCGACCTTCTTTTGACTGAAAATGCATCGAACACCTCCTCCAACCTTGCACCTACTAGCATGTTATGACCCGTTTTGTGTCCATATTATTGCTGATGTTCCATGTTCAGGTTTAATCCACCATTTTCTTCGGAAATGCCTGTATCAAGTCAGGAATATGACAATTGCTTTCAAGTTGTACCGTTGGTTGATATAGTCGAGCATTAAGTTTTGTCAGGTTTTATGGACTTCCCCCTTTTTTATTTACTATAGAGTTGGGTATTTTTATTATGATATTAGTTTAGTAACTAAATGATTCATTTAAAACGCGTCTATATGAAACAGGAAAGTAATAAAGGCCAACACAGTTACTACAATATTAATCCTGCATGTAAATGCTTACAAGTAAAAGTGAGTTGTTGTTTTCCTACACCCAGTTTCCTTGGGCAGTGTTATTCAATCTGATTAACATTCAGATCTATCTTAACTCGCGTGCTTATACATATAAGAGAATAACGAAACCAGAGATATATATTTTAATTAGATTGCAGTATTTTTTAAATATTTAAATTTGCTTAACAGCATATATATATTTTCCTTCAAAACTGATAGGATTATTCGAAGGTTTTTGTCATAAGACTGTCCGTCATAGTTAAGATATTTTGCACCAACTTCTATCCGTTTTGTTTTCCAATGTTTTAGTTAAATTTATGATTTTTTTATGTACTTTTGCTATTCTTATATTTTTTTGTTTATTCATTGTAATTGATAAGATCGAACGTATTTTTTGTGAAATACGTATCATTTTTGACTGACAGCATACTTTTTGTGTTGGCGAAACTGTTCTTCAGTAAGTCCTATCAGGGAAGATAAACTGAAGGTCTATCTAATTTGGCGTGTATGCAAATTAAAAACAATGTGTTTCTTGCTTATTGGAAAAAAGAGTTGATACTTTAGAAGTTGAGATCTGATAGTTATGTTCTAAATTCACATGTTCAAACGAACATAAAATATTTAAGAGAGGGACGAAAGATACCAGAGGGACAGTCAAACTCATAGATCGAAAACAAACTGACAACGCCACGGCCAAAAATAAAAAGACAAACAGACAAATAATAGTACAGATGACACAACATAGAAAACTAAAGACTAAGCAACACGAACCCCACCAAAAACTGGGGGTGATCTCAGGTGCTCCGGAAGGGTAAGCAGATCCTGCTCCACATGTGGCACCCGTCGTGTTGCTTATGTTATTACAAATCCGGTAAATAGTCTAATTCGGTAAGTCACATTCGTGAAAAGGGAAGGGTATTGTAGTTACGACATAAGGAACATATCCGATATCATCTGTGAAACGGTTATTCCATAACGGTCAACCAAGTCGTGATGGCGTCCGTAAAATTTAAGGGATGATTTCAACTTCACTTAAGTGCACAATGCTACTTAATTTCTGAAACCTACTACAAACCCAAACTGTAAACTCTATCAGTCTTGACATAAAATAAGAAAACACATTTCTGATTTTGTCCGGCACGGTGACCATGTGATTTTATTAAACATACACCAGTTTTAAAATTCAAACATCATTTACTGTCCACAAAAACATCTGATTCACTGTATACAAATAACGTCCACTATAGTGTGTGGTAACATTTTGTGAGGGAATTCGATGTTTGCTATACCACGGTTCATTTCAACGTACTTTATGACAATACCACTAAACCAATCAGAATGAAATTTTTTGCAGTGTTTTAAGAAATGATTTTAATTTATATCCATGTATTATTTGTAAAACAATTAATTTTTTAAAAGGGCGAATTTTCTGTATAAAGTCAATAAATATGTAGATTTTTGAAGCCCAAACTTTCTATTGCCTTAAATACGCAAATTAAATATCCGAAAATTATACCAATACAGAATGACATGATTTTAAAATCATAGCAAAACTTTTGGTTGAAATTTTTGTATTCGTTATTACAAAAAAATGAACTTAAAATATCTGTCATTTTCTCCCTACCCAGTTTACCCCTATTAATTATTATGACGTAGACCGGTCGTTGTTATTAAATCTTACTCAATTTGATTGGATTAAGTTATTATTAGTTTACCTTTAAACTGTTGAAATTTTTCATACATGTATATTCGAAACGTGCATGAATGTAACAATAAAGATGAACAGTTGGTGCCTTATTTTTTATTTTATTCATTAAACTGAGAACGTACAACAAAATGATTTTGAAAAAATAGTTTTCTTAAAACTGAATTATACATGTATTTGCTTTTCTTTTTACATGTACACACACGTGTGCAGTACCTTAAATGACATTCAAACTGGACGCTGGACGAGTCCATATTATTTTTTTATTAATGAAACTAAAGGTGTGAAAGGTAAGAATTGCCACTTACATTTTCACAAAACTTTCCACATATAGAATAGATAAATTATTTTTTGATAGCCTATTCCGTAGAAAAAAGAAAAAAATTACAAATCATACGTTTTATTCCATTAAAAAAGTCATTGTTGGAAGAGAAATGCCGAAATACATTTTACGCACTATTACGCCAGGTAAAATTATTGTTTATCTTTAAAAAAAATCTGCCTATTTTTGGACATCAAAATTCAATACGATCGTTTTAAGATCAATTTCGTCTACACAAGGAAGTTTTATGAGATATAAGGGACAAGAGGCAAGGGGCAAGGGGCAGAGATGCAAATTAATGCTTTAAAAGCTCAATCTATTATCTTTCTTTGGAATTTTTTCCGGCGGAATTTATGCTTATTTAACTAGTAGAAAACAGTGTGTTAAAGTAGGTACAAATTCAAGCTACTGGCAAACAATGTTTAAAGGGGTGCCACAAGGGTCGATATTAGGGCCGACATTATTTAATATTTTTAAATGACATTTTCTATTTTATTTATAAAAGTGAACTCTATAATTATGCAGATGACAACACCCTTTCATACGCAGATAAGATTTAGATAAATTAATTAATACTTTAGAAGATGAAAGCAAAATTTGGATAAATTGGTTCTCAATAAATAAAATGAAAGCCAATCCAGAAAAATTTCAAGCAATAGCTGTAGGTAAAAAACTAAAGACAAAACCTAAAGTTTAAATTAGAAGGTAATGAAATAGAATGTGAAGATAACGTTAAACTTCTAGGTGTAACAATAAATTTTAAACTAAATTTCAATGAACATGTCTCTATAATATGTAAAAAGCATCCAAACAATTAAATGTATTAAAAGAATAGGTAAACACCTGACTAAACTCGGAAAATTAGCAATTTATTATTCTTTCATAATGTCCAACTTTAATTACTGCCCACTAGTTTGGCACTTTTGTGGGGAGGTTAATACAAAAAAGATAGAGAAAATTCAAGAGAGAGCACTAAGGTTTATCTATGAAGACTATTCAGCAAGTTATGAAGATCTACTCTGCAAATCAAAATTACCATCTTTAAAAATAAGAAGAATGCGATCATTGGCTATTGAAGTTTTCAAAATTATTAATAAATATTGTCCTGTATATCTCCATGATTTAATACACTTAAAAGAAAACACTTACTCTTTCAGATACCAGAATACAGCCGATCTACCACATGTAAGAACAACTGCATATGGCCTACAATCTTTAAGGTATGCGGGTGCTAGGCTTTGGAATGAGCTGCCAGATGAGCTTCGTAAGCAATCATCTTTAAATCAATTCAAGAACTTGATAAATTCTTGGTCTGGCAGCTTATGCCAATGTTTTGCCTGCAAAACCAGTTAATTTCTGTTCATTTTTTTTGGTTTAATGCTTTAATTTCAGCATGGCAATTTTATTTTGTTATCTTTACTATAGTGCTTCTGCTGCTTTGTGCTAATTTTAGTAACTAACTTTGTGCTTTTAGTGTGCTTTTTTATGTGCAAACCATTTTATTTTTGCTTTTGTGTTTTTATCTCATAATTGCATGTATCAGTGTGTGCTTAACATGTAAGATGCTTAAAGAACTTTTGTGCTGCATGTTTATATACTGATATGAACTCTTGCTTTATATGTTAATTTTGTGTGCATGACTTGATATGTATGTTTTGTTTTACTTGTTGTTATGTCGGTTTTAAAAGCTCTTCAGAGCTTATGTTTATGCTTGCAATGTTTATATCGACTCTAAATAAAGCTTTATGTCTTATGTCTTATGCACAAAAAAGATCCACATGTATTTGCACCTACCCCAATCGACTGTTTTGTGAAAATGTGTCTATAATTTATAAGTTAACAAATATCTCTAAGCTCTATATCATAATTTCAGTAAAAACATATATATAAGTTGCATAAAATCCTAAATTATGCATATTCATTAAACTTTTAAAGCCCATAGAAACAGATGTAAAAAATTCAAATTTACCAACTTGGCCTTTTTTAACTCCTCTAACAAAGATTTCCATTTCTTTTGTTTAATTTCAACTGGGTTTCAACGTGCTCACCGCCAAACCTCGATAACTGAAAGAACGTGATCCCTTTCTTTATATACTACCCGCGAAATTCAAACCGATTCTTTCATTATAAACTATGGAACTAAAAATTACTACGCGTAGAGCACATAAATGTATATATAACATAAAAAAGGACACAATGAATTGCAGTAAAACCGTTTATAGATCGAAGTAACAAAGGAACGTGAATTGCCTCTAAGGAGTCTTCCCCGGTTCGGTATGTATTTGTTTGGCAATGTCCAGAGTATCTCTTCTACTTTCTTGTATAAGGGGTATTTAAACAAAAATAAAACCGATGCACACGACTTTCATTGAAACCGATGATTTTAAGTTGGGTTCTTCTAGTCAAATTATCTATTTTTCATATCTGTATTTTGAAATCGTTTTCATAACAGCGTAGACAACCGTAAAACTTTTGTTGGTAATAATACTGAATAATTTACCTTTGCCATTGGCTATCGATAACAATGATGTTATGCTCACTCAGTCTATCAGAGGCCTTCCAGTGGGGATTTAAATAATGATCACTTGTTGCACATTTCGATACATAAAATGAAACTTTCTTTTCACAAAACTTTAAAAGATTTGTTTAGATATTTTTTATACCATCACATACAACAGTTTCATTTTAAAGAATAATAATGTTCAGAGCTGATATCATTAAATAATCCAAAAATACGTTTATTCATTTTAAAATTTTAAGTTGATGGGGTTAATTCACAAAATATCTTATTGATTACGAGAATAAGTACTTCTACGTTGTATTCATTTTAAAAGAGTGGCCTACTATTTATTCAATGCATACATGTAGGTTTTGTTTGTGAAGAGTTCATGATAATTAAAAAATAATTTTACCTTGATTTTTATAACATAAATCGATTCATTCATTCATATATTTATCAGTTTGCCTTGGCTATTCAAGTCCTACACAACGTCTCACGAATTTGGTCTTTTTCTTACAAAACTTATATTCTTGTGATGTATTCTTTTGTTGAAGAATGAATGTTGCCCCTTTTTTTATTTTTTGTCGTTTTTTTTTTGTGTGTCTCGTTGACGTATAAGACAACCGGACTACCCCTTTCTTCATGTTTAAAAACATACGAGATGACATCAATACCAATTCATGACACAAAATAACTAAGTTAAACTTACAACAGAAGAAAGATAATGAACATCGCTTTTATGGTCTACCTAATATCGCAGTCAGAACGTGGTCTTTGTAAAGATGTTGTAAATTAATCAAAAACAACAAAAAACAAAGTAATTTGAATGTTCATATTGGAAAAAGTAACGTCGTGTAAATCATTACAATTATTTTATTTCAAACGAATATCAAGCTGTTGCATTTTTATACTGCGAGCAAATTTTGACTTTTGACCGCATTTTTAAAATTAATTTTCTTGTTGTAATCCTGTTGGAAGCTGCGCTGTGTAGTTTATTTTTCTTGTATTGTTTAATGCCAAATATAATCAAGACAGACAAAAAAAGTTGGAAGGTTACATGTTAAAATAGAGAATGGAGGAATGTTTGAAAGAGACAACAACCCGACCAAAGAGTAAACAAAACAGCCGAAGGCCACCAATGGGTCTTCAACACAGCGAGAAAATCCCGCACCCGAAGGCGCACTTCAGCTGGCCCCTTAACAAAAATGTGTACTAGTTCAGTGAAAATGGACGACATACTAAACTCCTAAACAAATAAATGAACTAAAATTAAAAAACATACAACTTGAAGACTAACAAAGGCCAGAGGATCCTGACTTGGGACAGGAGCAAAAAATGCGGCGGGGTTAAACATGTTTAGTGAGATCTCAACCCTCCCCCTATACCTCTAGCCAATGTAGATTAAACAAACATACAGCAATACACAGCTACATATTGTGCCAAAGTCGGGCTGTGGAGGGTGCATGTTAATTACGAAACTATCTGCAATATATTTAATAGTCCTAAACATGCATGACAAATTTGACACTAGACGTAACGCAAACAAAAATCAATACACCAATGTATCTAAAGTCACAATTGATACAACTTTATATAAAAATAAAGAGATGTGGTATGATTGCTAATAAGACAACTATCCATCTAAGTTCAAATGAAGTGGATGTTAGCAATTATAGGCAACCGTACGACCTTCAACAATGAGAAAAACCCATACCGTATAGTCGGCTACAACAGTCCCCGACATGAAAAATATGAAACAATTCAATTGAGAAGACCAACGGCCTAATCTACAACAAAACAATTAACGAAAAACAAATGTTCTGCTCTTTGGTCGGGTTGTTGTCTCTTTGACACATTCCCCGTTTCAATTCTCAATTTTATTATAGATATAACTGCGTATAAAAATAATATGTGGTGTGATAGACAATCAGACAAATCCCTTCCAGTGACCAACAGACGTTAGCAATATAGGTCACCGTACGACCTTCAACAATAAGCAAAACACACACTGTATAGCATGAAAGCTTCAAATGGCCTTGTAATGACAAACACGAATGTTGAGTGGATGCAGAACAGAGCGAGAGAAAAAACACGGATACCTCATGGAAACTGGCAAATGGTCCGCAATATTACTTTGGTCAACTCACTAACTTGAAATTAAAGACCTAGCGAATTTAAGTCCTTATCTATGGCTGAGATGTATGTTAAAAAAAAGGAAAATCAAGGTTTGTTTGGACATTTTTATGATTCAAGTCTTGGTTTTAAATTATTTGCGAGTAAGCTTAAGGGCATACGATACAGTTTTGATCCCGTATTTACATTTTGATAAAAATTTCCATATAGACTATTTTTTACCTGATTAAATCAAATATGTAATAAAAAATATACCTTCATGTGCTACTTTTTGAGTAAAATGAGGTCGAAATTTTGTATATTTGCTCAAAATTCGGATTTGTGGCCGTATTTTCTCTTTCGAAAGAAAGACATAACTTTTTTGTTTTAAAAGATAAACACAAATTGTTTTTTGTTAAATAATTTGTAATTTCTGTATTTTATAAGTATCCTAAAAATTTATACATTTTATATTCAGAAATATCTCATATTTATCAAATGTTCATGAATGTAGAAAAAAAAACATCATTTTTTGCTGTATATTTATCAAATTTAAAAAAATTGCACTATTTACGTTTTCATGAAAATTGGCACACATAATCTACTCGCGTAATCAAACCAAATGGCATTTTAAAAAAGAGGGTCCATGAACTCGTTTTCAAGTTAAATAAGTTTGAATGATAAAAATCAGTCGAAAACTGAATCTTTTCCCGATAAGTCATAGTTTGACGTCGCGAAAATAACAATTTACGCTAGCAACGTCATTACCTCCCCTGTAACTGTATCGTATGCCCTTAAGGAGTCAATAACAAATAATCACTCCCATCAAGACGGGCAAATCCATTAACAAAAGAAAAAATGAATATACGAACTACAGTGCACAGTATATTATATACATATTTTATTTGCGATCATAAAATGTACGAATTTTTAGAATGTATGAAATGGGTCGAATAAAAAAAAAGAAGCTGAATACGTTTCTGTTGCCAAGGGTTTTTCACAAGTATAGTAGTTAGTAGAAAAGTTCACCAAACTATACATTTTACCTATTCAATAACGTAAATGCAAATTTCACAAGGCTTGATCCAAATAGCTTTTTTACTGTCTAATAACTTGCAAGTACGAAAAAGACAGGACAGAAGTATATTTTGTCTATATGTTTTGTATTTGCACACTTTTTAAAGTTGATCATGCATTCGTTCTAAAATAAAATTTTGACCAGATAAAAGTTAAAAGATGAAATAATTGGACAACCGCAATTGTTTAAAAATCGCTTTGACGTCCGAAAAAAGATAATAATCAACACGTTCATTATAACTTTTAAAGCCAGTTAAATCCTTTTTTTTGCTGAAAGAACGTGCGATATCATACAAATTGATTATCAAAACATAACAAAAACACAAGTAAAGAACGTTTAAGTATTCAATATAAATCAAAACACAAAGGTTATTCCTGATTATTTTTTCGAATTATTTTATTTAGGAGTTGAGATCCTTTGGTGACACCACAGTTTAAATGTCTATAATAAGTACGTAGTGAGCAGTGGGCGTTGCAGACGAACGTTCACCTAATCTGACCCAGTCAATGGGATATTTTAGCGCGCCAATCAATGGTCTCGTCTACACTGTTATGCACATGATTCTATAACTTTTTATTGAAACTTTTGCAAAAGTGTTTTTAAGTAAAGACAGAAATTTAGACTCGTTTTCTTTTAAGAAAAAAATAATAGTAAAATCGTAATATATATGATAGTACTGAAGACACCTTTTGCAATCGACGATGAAAGAACCTCTGGTTATAGCGAATGACCCGCTTATTCTCGCGTGACAATCAAATACTATACGTTATTTGTGATTTTTACAGGGATATGGGCTCAAATTCTCTGTCGATGTATTATATGTAGGGCACAGACAGGGAATATGAGCCCATTTTCCCTGTAAAGCCCGAACAATTATATTAAATTGGAGTACCCTGTTTTCAACATTTATTACAATTCTGAGTTTCGTTTTGGTTCACAGGGTATATGGGCTCTTCACGACTTTCATTTAAACCGATGGTTTTAAAACGGTTCTTATTGATTTTTTTTTTTCTATCTTTTAAAACTAATTTGTCAAGGACACAGACAGGGAATATGAGCCAATTTTCCCTGTAAATGGATATAGGAAGATGTGGTATGAGTGCAAATGAGACAACTCTCCATCCAAGTAACAATTTATAAAAGAAATCCATTATAGGTCAAGGTACGGCCTTCAACACGGAGCATTGGCTCACACCCAACAGCAAGCTATACAGGGCCCCAAAAATTACAAGTGTAAAACCATTCAAACGGGAAAACCAACGGTCTAATCTATATAAAAACGAGAAACTAGAAACACGTATGAACTACATAAACAGACAACAACTACTGTACATTAGATTCCTGACTTAGGACAGGTGCAAACATTTGCAGCGGGATTAAACGTTTTAATGGTACCAAACCTTCTCCCTTTTCTGAAACAATAGTATAACATCACAACATGGAAAGACACACTATAAAATATCAATTGGAAGGCTTAACTCAATCAAAAAACGTAAATTAACACACAACGAACGAATAAATTTGATCTGTGATACCTGAATGCAAATACATAGTTAATAAAATTTATAAGGGATAAATAATTAAGGTCAAAAGTAAATAAACAGGTTTAAACAAAGTTAAAGTATGATACCACTGTGAAATGTTAAACAATATTTAGAAAATCATCACTTTTGAAAAAACCTGCGTCATTTGTACACAGGTAAATGAAAATAATTTTGTTGTTAAGTATACTTCTTCTGTGTGTATAAAATCTTCCGTTTAGGAATACCAAGAAATTTCTTTAATATCAATAAAACTAATCTAACACTTGGTACATATGGGGTGAATATCAACAATAAAACTATACAATTAGTGCTAGATAAAACTTCCTGTACAGGTGAAAGCATTGATTAGATATGAATTGAAATAATTTTGATGTTCATAGTACGAAGAAGTGAAAATTTGTAGTAATTCCAAATAATCAAAGCTGGTAAATAGACAAGATCAACAATTATATTAAATTGGAGTACCCTGCTTTCAACATTAATTACAATTCTGAGTTTCGTTTTTGTTCACAGGGTATATGAGCTCTTCACGACTTTCATTTAAACCGATGGGGTTTAAGAGGGTTCTTATTGACTTTTTTTCTATCTTTTAAAACTTATTTGTCTAGGCTTTCTCCTTAATATATGAGTGAATGTATTTTTTTTATCAAATTTTATTTACTTTTCAAATAGGTTTAAATGTTAATTCTCTGTTTATGATTAAATTAGCTTTGTGATTTGCGTCAATCCATGACAAAAAATCAGTAAATACACAACAAAAAACAAAAAAATCAAAGGAACAGCGCTTTTATTGCTGTTCTTAATCTCATAGTCACTTTATTGCCTATAATTCTGAATCTTTACTAGTTATATGTGAGTTGTATATGATGGAGCCAAGTCCTTGTCCTTCCTTTTTGTCAAAGAGTATAAATTTAGATTCGCATAATTTAGAAAGTCAATGAATTTGTGATACATTTATTTTTTCATATCTGTATTATGAAAATATAACTTTTTATTAATACTTTTGCAAAAATGTTTATAAGAAAAGACAGAAATTTAGACTCGTTTTCTTTTATTGTACGAAAAAAATAATAGTAAAATCATAATATATATAATTGTACTGAAGACACCTTTGCAATCGACGATGAAAGAACCTCTGGTTATAGCGAAAGACCCGCTTATTCTCGCGTAACAATAAAATACTATACGTTATTTGTGATTTTCACAGGGGATATGGGCTCAAATTCCTGTCGATGTTTTATATGTAGGGCACAGACAGGGAATATGAGCCCATTTTTCTGAAAAGCCCGAACAACAGTTATATTAAATTGGAGTACCATGTTTTCAACATTAATTACAATTCCGAGTTTCGTTTTTGTTCACAGGGTATATGGGCTCTTGTCCACTGTCAAGGTAACCAATCAAATTTCAGGATTAGCTGGGATATTTCACTCCAGTATAGTATAAGCACATGATACAGTTTTAAGTGCGCATGAACGTAATTTATATTAGCCTTCGTCTATAATGTTTTATTTTAAAAAATACTAACGGGAAAAGCAAATTCATAGACCAGTCAGATAATTTCATTTAAAAGGAAATGACATTAAATATCATGATCTATAATTTTGTAAATCCCAATTTCACCCTATTGATTTGAGATATTTCTGGCTTCCGCATTTAAAATTTGCGTAAAACTTTAATATTTAGATAAGATGGTAAATAAAAAATCATTTGTTTTATTGACATTATGAATTATGACTTCTAAGTAAACGTCAAAGGAAAAAAGGATACAATTTGATTTAATAGTTAGCAAATAAGCCAATGCAGCTTAAACGCTGAAGGAAACATTTGATGACTTCCGTCTATAACATCACTCAAAAGTATTTACAAAACTGAAATGGAATAAAAAAATCGAAGAAAACAGAGATACAAGATTTCTTCTTTTGGTGTAAATTCTTTAAATAAACCCATTAATGACAATAATAAAAACACGCGTACTGTTTCGATTTTCCAACACGGATTATTTGACCTCGCATATATGACTTCGTTTAAATAACTTCCGAGATGTGTTACTCTGTGATTATATGGCAATATTGCTTTGTTAATGAAAAAGGATGATGTTAAATTGCCAAGAAATATTTTGTTTATGACTAGATCATTGACAGTTTCCTTCTTCCCATTGTGTCTAGACTCTTCACGATATAGATCATGACATAAGGTATACAAAGTGTCTGTTGTTGAGAATCGTACTTTTTTCATATGTCTTTACGGTTTTGGTCTCGTTGACGCAAATCACGTATCATCTTTAATGTACGATATATAGTATGACCAATATGACTAACCCAAAATGTCTAGTTATGTCGATTTACTTATACGTCAAGTAAAAAAAACCTCACCAAAGATACCAGACTTATACTTTTGTACCCCAGACGCGCGTTTCATCTACAAAAGACTCGTCAGTGACGCTCGTTTAAAAAAAATAAAGAGCATTGAGGACCCACTATTTCGAGAGGTTTACCAAATACAGCTAACGATAATCTATTCCTGGGTTATAAAATCCTAAGTATTTCGAACAAATCAAATTCAGTAACACATTTTTGCTTTTCTTTTAAGTCGTTTGTTAAAATATATATAAGTCTATTTATATATATAGTTACTCTGGTCAGGTTTGATATCCTTTTTGTCTTTGGGTCCTCATTAAAGGCGTGAACCCCTTCTTTTCTCATTTAGTATATATGAGGAAGCAATAGACAGTAAATTGCATGTGCTGTAAAGAATATCGGTAAAGCCAATTTCCGAGGTTTTCCAACTGATAGTTGTCCTCTTAAAAAAGTAGCCATTTCTTGGCCGTTTTCTTATTTAATATATCCTTTGCTACAATGGCCTGCAATCGAAATAAAATGACGAAGATTTCCGCTTACAAATATAGTCTGAGATGATTTCATGAATATGAATTTCTGAAATGTGAAGGAATTCAACGATTATTGCTGTTTATATTCATTTGAAGAAATGCTGTCTATCAAAAATTCTTTTAGCAGAATGATAAATATGGCTTGTGCTAACGCAGACATATTGTATGGCGGAATATCTAAATTGGAAAAGATTACTTCACCGTCAAAAACTGTGTAACTAATGCCTGTATTGACTTCAAACGTAACTTTCTAGTAATTCGAATTGATTTGTTTCCTGCAGATTAGAAATAGCTTAGAAATGCGGGTTATTTTTATTTATGACTGCATTCAAAAATGAGACTATGAATGCTAGGATGTAAATTACGGTCAGACTAACATATCTTAAATTAGTATTAACTTAAATTCCATGTGTGTGTGTGTGTGTGTGTAATGTGTATGAGAACCATTAAAACGTTTAAACCCGCTGCATTTGTTTGCACCTGTCCTAAGTCAGGAATCTGATGTTCAGTAGTTGTCGTTTGTTGATGTGGTTCATAAGTGTTTCTCGTTTTTATATAGATTAGACCGTTGGTTTTCCCGTTTGAATGGTTTTACACTAGTAATTTTTGGGGCCCTTTATAGCTTACTGTTCGGTGTGAGCCTAGGCTCCTTGTTGAAGACCGTACTTTGACCTATAATGGTTTACATTTATAAATTTTGACTTGGATGGAGAGTTGTCTCATTGGCACTCATACCACATCTTCTTATATCTATATGAGGGAACAAACATATCTTTAACGAAACCCTCTTGTGTTGGTTCCTATGAATAAGTCTTTTCAGCATCTAAGTTTTTTATAAAAATCGCTGATTTTGAATTCAATAATGCTTTAGAAAATTTCGCACATGCCTGTACAAACATATCACTGATTTTTAATTCAATTGTTCTCTAGAAAATTTCTTATATAAAATTGAGAATGGAAATGGGGAATGTGTCAAAGAGACAACAACCCGACCACAGAACAGACAACAACAGAAGGTCACCAATAGGTCTTCAATGCAGCGAGAAATTCCCGCACCCGGAAGCGTCCTTAAGCTGGCCCCTAAACAAATATATAAACTAGTTCAGTGATAATGGACGTCCTACTAAACTCCAAATTATACACAAGAAACTAAAAGTTTATGCCTTGATTAAATACAAATCACAGATTTTCAATTCAATTTTGCTTTAGAAAATTTCACATATGCCATTAAAAACAAGTCACTGATTTTGAATGTATAATGCTCAAGAAAGTATCTCAATATGTTATATATTATCTTCTTCTGTAAGAACAATTTACAGTATAATGAATTATTTCTGTATCGTTAATACTCAATTACTGTTTACACTTTTTTTGTCAGACAACGGAATATCTAAGAAGATTTGGAGAGCTAATTTGAAAAATTAATGACGTTCACATTTCCCGTCCCTGTATGTGGACGTCTCTAATCAATATTATATTTTGGAAGGAAAAATGCGCCGAGCTTTAATCAAATTTATAATTAACTCTCTGTGGAAGCCGATTTCTACTTGAACAACTATTATTAGACTATCCATTAAGAAACTGAGTTGTGTCAATGATCAATACACGCTATTTCTTTAGGGGAAAAGTTGCTCAGTAATTGGTGGAAATAAAATAAAATCAAATTTGTAACCTAAGTATCAGGCGTACAAGAAAATATCAAGTAAAATATCATAGCTGATGACATCCACGCTTTCCCATTATGCTGTGTTAAATTTGTTCATTGTGCTTATTACAGTTTCACTATCAGAAGACATGAAACAACTATATGTCTCGGAGAAATGGTTGCTAAGGGATACAATTTGTGCGGAATAAGATAAATGTGGTGATTTTACAGACATTGATAGGTAAGTTTCACATGATTGACAAAACATTTAAGGTTCAACATTTTGATTTTTTTTTTTTCGTTATTTGTATAATTGGGTTTTGAACTTCTTCAGCAGATATGTGTTCTGCAAATAGGGGTTATTTATATGATTAGAACGACAATCAAATTTTCATTTCAAGTATTTTCCGAGACTTTATATCATTCAGTTTGTTTGTTTCTTTGTTTGTTGTTTTTCCATGTTTAAGTGTCAATTTTACACAGTGCGATGACACTAAAGATTTCATTTTTTATACAATTTTGTTTGTTCGTTGTTTTTTTCCATGTTTTAGTGTCAATTTTACACAGTGCGATGACACTAAAGATTTCATTTTTTATACAAGTTTTTTTGTTTGTTGTTTTTTCCATGTTTTAGTGTCAATTTTACACAGTGCGATGACACTAAAGATTTCATTTTTTATATAAGTTTATAACTTCATTATACCAATACGGTACCAGCCATTTTATTATCTAGAAGTTGATATGGGGAGGCTTGAATTTTATGCTGATTTGTTTTTTTCTTCTTGGAAGCTCGAAACTCATTATTAATCTTTATAACAGCAATCATTGCCTTATAACATCAATAGAGAAATTGATTTACGGTGAACACCAATTGATGCAGAGGGGAAATCCACAAGAATGAAGTTTTAAACCCACCCTTACTTAAAATGGATGGCTCTTTATACCTCCTCTCCATTATTTTAAAATTTGTAACGTTTGCTTTTATAGGTTAATTGATGTTCTTGGTGTAGTTGATAAAATAGATTTTTCTTTAAATCCTCCTTATTTAATTCCGTTGAACGTTTTGAAGAAAATCAATTATATCTATTATATAAGTTAAAAATATTGAAATGAATCTAAGTTGATTTTCGTCTGTTCTATGATAAATGCTCATTTTTCTTTTGATCTTTAAGTGTAGATATATACTAAATTCATATCTGAAGGAAAATTTTGCTGTGATACTAAGCCCTTTATTCCCTTTATGCAAAGTTTAAACAATTTAATCCTTCTATTTTTTGGTATTTCTTAAATTTGTTAATTTTTATTACCCTTTAATATACATATACGTGCTTTAATGTGCATCATGCATATTAATGTAAAAATAAAAACAAAAACAAGTAGGGTAAAATCAAATGTCGATTCTTATCATTCAAATCAATAAAACATTATTCTATTGTGCAGATGGGAAAACGCACGCGCTTGCCACCAAAATGAAGACAGTTGCAAGGCAGTAACCGTAAACCCTAATGATTTTCCTTGAAATAGTATCATCTCATTAGAAACGGATTCCATAAATTCTGAGTAAAAAGCAGTGTACAAATGAGATGAGAGTCTTCCAATCAAGTATTTGTTCAGCTTTCAGTCCAATGACCCATTTAGAATTCGAGAAGGAACATTTAGTCACCGTCTTATCCGATTCTTCGTCTTAAAAGAATAATAACTGTTGTTAACTTAGAACTTCGAATGTATATTTTTATTTCGGTAAACAATTTTTTATTTTCACAGAATTTGGGATCAATCTGATATAATTAACGTTTTACTGCAGTGTTGAAGACAATGACAATGACCAAACAATTATTTATTGACTATTTCTCTTTCCCTTGTAAGATGTTTACATCCAACCTATATCTTTTTTCCTATTTATTTAATGGCTATTTAAGAATACGTTTTTTTTTTATAAAAAGAACCAAAGAATTAATCATTTGTTTTGAATTGATAGTGTGTAAGGTCTATCAAATTAAGTGATGCGAAAATGCTTGACTTAAACCTTCCTAGAAAATAGAAAGACATTAAACAAGAAATAGTAACTGTAATACCATGATCAGATGACGGTGACACATATTAGGATGCTCAGTTTTGTTTCGGGATCCTCTGGTTTTGTCGTTATGATACAATCTTCAAAACTTTGAAGGTTGAAATTTCATTAGCGTGTTGTCATATCCTTGTAAGCAAAGAGTGGCCATAGGATGTGTTTTTCAATAAAGATTGCGATCGCTTGAATTCGAAATAAAAGATTATATGCAACGCTAGGAGTAAAAATTCTATGCATTAACCATATATGTAGCTCCATAAGATAACCCGGGTCCCCTGCTCCCAATAATCCGCATCTTTAAGACAGATCTAATCGCCCCGAGTTCGAAAAAGCTGTAAATATATATGAGAATATAAAAGATCTAAAATCAACACAAAATTCCCTAAATAATAAAAAATATTTAGATATGACTAAAGACAATCACAGACGAGGTTCTTGATTTGAGACCTGGAAAAGATATGTGGCGAGGTTTTAATTATTTATTTTTTTTATCTCAACCTTTTCCCTTTTAATGTCTGTTATTGGACTTACCAAATGTGCATTACAGAAATAACAATAAAAATCAGTACAGGAAAAGTACTTTTCTATAATAACGTTATAAAATACACCCCCAAAAAAAAAAAAAAAAAAAAAAAAAAAAACAAATACAAACAAAACAATAGTAATAACTACACTGTAATCAAAGATTGCGCGCAGTTACTACATCCTTAACCTGCTGAAGTGAATCATGGTTAACTTTCTACATTGTAATATCGGTGACTGTACATCCCAGTATAATATGAGAAAAGAACAGAATCTATACAAAAAAATAATTAATAATACCGTATCTAAGAATGATGGAAGTTTCTGAAAGCTAATTCTTAGATCTTAACCTGCTGATATACAATAATGCCGTCCTACACTTTAATATCGATCGATGTACTTCGCAGTAGATTTCAAGAAAAAAAAACTGTCCTCTATATAAATCAACAATTATAAACAAAAACAAAAAATTATACCTTATCGAGGTATGTTTGCAGTTACTGAAAGTAAGCTCAAAATTTTGAACCCGCTGATATGGATTTATGATGTCTAACATTTATATCAGTGGCTGTACTTCACGGTAGATTTCAAGATGAAGACTATGCTCTATATAATTTAATTTTGGATGTTACACGTCTTCTGATTGGCTGACAGTTTTTTGTCTATCAGCTCATAGACATAATTTTAGCATGTGAACGTGACGTCATCAACCTTTTTTTTCATGATTTATTCCTTAAAAATTAAAATTAGAATTAAATTATAAGGAATGACTGTAATATTTTTCTGTCTATTCGAAATAACCTCAAAAATGTGGTGAGTACTTTTAAATAACCCACTAAGCGGGTTATTCAGTGTGCACTACATTTTTGATGTTATTTCTTCATAGACAGAAAAAATATTACAGTCATTCCTTAAATAAAACGAAATAATTATAAACAGTACCTTATCGAGGTATGTTCGCAGTTACTAAGGGAAAGTATCATTGTTTAGCTTAAAATCGCCAAAAAAAAAAATGTGCATCCCTACGCTCTGTGCTATTTTTGCCATTTCTAATAATTACGTCCTCCTTTCTTCGAATCCTTGATCCACGACTGCATACTCAATGTCCCCCCAATGATGTATTTTCGATCTTAGCATTAAATTTTGACTACAGATATTGCAATTCTACAGACCTACACTTGTATCATTATTAAAGTGTCACTGTATTTTTCATCTCTTCTGTAAGTATAGTAAATTGTCCAAATTATATATAGTTTCTGGTAAAAAGGACAATATATAAAACGTTGTCCAATATCGACTGTCTGTAAATATACTGTCTCCTTGTTTTATTGACAATTAGTATCAGAAATAGCCAGATACAAGATCATGTGAAAATATTGTCTGCATAATATTTTCTTATTATTACCATAAAAAACGTATTTTCTAGCTAATTCGACATTAATGGGTGTCTTGATCTTGCTCTATGGTTGAGGTCTTGAACTAAGTAAATATATTAATCTCTTTTACAGCGGTGGCACTCATGACGTAATGATTTTCAAGTCATATAAAAATATACTTTCCTAAGTTCTTAAAGTTTATTGTTCAATAAATCCGTGAAATTCATTGGCTAATGAAGATAAAAACATGAAATACTAAAACTTACAAATAATTGTTGCAAACTGGTTAATACAACTGTGGCTTCCTTATAAAGCTTCTTGTAGGAGCAAGCAATTTATTGTTATATCCTGCTTTAAAAGTTATGTACTCTCTTTTATTCATTATTCATTATATTAAGTGGTCGTCTTGTTGATAGTAGGACTGTTCAGATTTTCTTTGTACGACAGATGGTTTAGATTGACAAAGGAGGAGATTGTGTTCATATAGAAACTTGATTAACACTAACCCATTGTGTGCATGTACCAAGTGAGGTTATCTGGACCGTGTGTTGTTCGTTGTTGCTTGTTCTATTTTTAGGAGTCTGTTGTTGGTAGTTGGTATAGTCATTGTTACTGTCCAACCTCTTAGTAATTCATGTTATCCTTTTTGGAAATTTATGATTATAGGAATATAATACAAAAATAAAATAGGCCTTGTGAACAACCACTAAATTCAAAATGTAAAACACACCAACATTTAAAAAAAAGAACAAACATTTTTATGTCATGAGTCTTTTTTTTTTTTTAGTTTTTAGTGTTTTACCTTTCTATCTTTATGATGGTCCTTCATTTTCTGTCGTTTTGATTTTAAGTTTTGGAACCACTGAAAATGGTTCCTGGTAGTAACGCTTGTTACCAGGTTACAACAATAAAATATTCGACATCTTCTACAATATTTTGAAATAAAAAAAACAGCAAACATTTACACACACAATACAAGCGCGCATCGAAAAAAATAGAAATTTAAACTCTAATGTTAGGCAATGCCAACTTCAATTAGAGTAAAAGTGTATTGCCACCAAAACATTGTATCCGGTTTCACATTAAGATACGAAAAAACATACCAGTGAATGTTAGTTGTAGGAACTAACCCTGCATTTCATTGCAGGATTGCTGGGAAATATCTTGAGTCATAAACATATATCTTGGGTGTTTTAAGACACCACCACTCTTTTCTTTTATATTTTCTGTTTCTATAAATTATTTTGGAAACATGAGTGACCTATTTGCTTATGCTGATTAACACAAAAAAGAAAGTTGAGAAATGTCTTGTTTCTTTCTGGGCAGGGTTACGTTCTGATATGCAATGAAATGTCGCGTGACATTTTACTGTATCACTGGAAAGGATTAAACTTTATGCATACCGAGCATTTCTTTCTTTTAATAAACGGCAAATTCTGCACAATTTTGACAAATGACTATTTAACAGACTAGTTGGAGAAAACAATGGTGAAATCACTGCTTTTTATTATAGACAACAGCAGTTTAGTGGTGTTCGTTTTGCATGCATCAGCCGTCATATGAACAAACGATTTAACGTAAGCATGATTTGATAAAAAGGCAGATTACGAAAATAATCTGATTCATTTAAGGTTTTAATGATTGCAATTTATTGATTCTTAAGTGTTTTGAAAAGAACTTAGCTTTATGCAAACCAAGCCTTACACTAAATAAAGAATACACAAGAAATCGTTTCGTTAAAAACCATTATTACAAGTACATTTCTGTCGGAATGCCTTACCGTAGATAAGAACTGGAAATTTATTTTAAAGTTTGATTAGAGCTTTACGGATGAGTATTATGAAGAGAGAATGCGCATATGGTGTACCAAATTATAAGCCTTGTATGTTTGATGAGTTTTTTCATGTTATGATTTTCTGGTAGATTCAATCAACAAGTGTTTCTTCTTAAGATCATGTCATTGATGAAATATTTATCAAGTATGTTTTCTAAGTTTTATATTCTAAAAAGAATCCGATTTAATTCTGTAAGAATTTATCTAAATATTCCAGTTTCTTTTCTATTAGGTTTTAGGTTTTGCTAATTGTGTCAGATTTTGTCTAAATATTTTACTAAAGTAAAATTTATCAAACTTCATCTCATTGTTATGATTTGTTTTCATTTAGTTCTTTGGTTGAAGATATCTGTCTAAGATAGATGAAGAGCCCTCAATATATAATTGAATAAGGAGTAGTTTGAGAAGTAACACTGGAATCAAATGTATTTAATAAATGAAATGTTAATACCCTAGCGTATCGTATTGGTCTATCAATTTATCATTATTGTCTCAAGATATTCTTGTTTCAGTAACTTTGCTAGGAAGATGCAACGAAATCAATTTCCTTTTTATCAAATTCTAAACATTTGTATACATTGTATATTTTTGGGGCCCTTTATAGTTTGCTGTTCGGTGTGAGCCAATGTTCCGTGTTGAAGGCCATACCTTGACCTATAATGGTTTACTTTTATAAATCGTTACTTGGATGGAGAGTTGTCTCACTGGCACTCATACCACATCTTCCTATATCTCTATATATATATATATATATTTAGAAATCTTTAAAAACGACCAACCAGCAAATTTAATAGGTATCGGATCGTTTAGAATTGGCGATGCTACACACACAAAAAAAAAACATAAAAAACTTAATTCTTTTATATATGTGTATATATAACAAGTATCCACCTCAAGAAATTCTTTTTTTTTTCGTGGAACTTGCATTAAACTTATCATGAATTGAGAAAGAAAAAAAAAAACAACAATTGTCATGAATATGAGTTCCTCTTATCCGCTTCCTGTTTTTGAATCAAAAAACTTTTTCTGAATAAAATTGAAGGATGAAAACTTCTGAATGGTAACAAACAGTGATGTGATTAAAAAAGATTTACGGAAAGTCTCGGTACCGACTGTTGACAGATAAAATGAAAGAGGTCGTCTCATATATGATTTTTACGGCACACTTGAAGTGGGAACAGATAATTTGTGCTGACAAAAATTACTTAAAAATCTAAGCACACCAATTAGAGTCTTGGAACAATTTAGACAACCTTCATGGGCCATCGAACACAATTTGGAAAAACGGCAACCCAGGGAAATTTCTATCAAGTTTGGTTCGAATGGACCAATAAGTGTTTGACGAAAATCAGTCAACCAATCACAGACCATGGTAGCCACGTTTTAAAATTTGTCGGAATATTCAGTCGCAGTTTTGGTGGAGGATTATCTCAGGATCATTTCTGCCATCTAATATCGAACCTACATTTAGTAGTTTTTGACGAGAAGTCGACCGCTAAGGCTGCGATGGCTATTTTGAAAATTGGATAGGGCTGTCAGACATAAATTTTAGAGTCGACGAAGAGCATTTCTACATACCAAGTTGGGTTCAAATACTGTTTAAGACACAAAATTTACGTTATATCTTATTTTTAATATTAAATGCATTCTTCAATCTCAATCTGTCTATCAAAAAGCTTTACAAATTTAGAACTCCACTATTTTATTTATATAAATTGAAAGAAATATCTAATAAACAGAGACATTTTTTTTTTATCTTGAAACCGGCGAAACCCCTGAAACATGCTAGAATATAATATTCTGCAGATTGTCAAGGACTCATTTTCACAAGACACTAGGAGACCCTACTAATTATCTCAGAAAAATCAGGTAATTTGTATATAACGTGGCTTCAATCATATTTATCATACCATGTTCTCTCGTTGATTTTCGACGTTAGTGTCGCCACAATTAAAGCAGAAATTAATACATGTTTTCCCATATTTCAAAGAGCTTTGGAGTCGCAGTGGCCTGTTCGGAACAAATAGAGAGGAAAACGCGATATTTGGACTTATATCCCTGCTGCCGTCGGTGGAATAGAATATAAGGCCACAAGTTGAGCCGCGAGAACTGTATTTTTCAAGTCATCGTCAGTACAACGCCATGCATACGTCTTTTGAGTTAACCTAATTCCAACTGATTTTTACAGTTTATTCCTATGGTGTGCTGTTAAACGACATTCCCAGTTTAGGGGAGGTTTGAGCCCTTACAAACATGTTCAACCCACCATCCAGTTTAGGGGAGGTTTGAGCCCTTACAAACATGTTCAACCCACCATATTTTTTAATGTGCCTGTCTAAAGTCAAAACCTTGTCGTACAGTGGTTGTCGTTGGTTCGTGTCAGTCATGTTTATTTTTCGGAAATTGTTTTGTTATAATTAGGCCGTTAGTTTTCTCGTTTGAACTGTTTCACATTTTTTCCTATCGGGTTTTTTTATATCCGGCTATACAATATGGGGTTTCTCATTACTAAAGACCGTACTTTGGCCTGTAATCGCTTACTACCGTTTCATTTTAACTAAGGTGGATTGTTGTCTCATTGACAATCATACCACATCTCCTCATGTTTATATCAATAGAAAACTTTATGAAGGCAGCAAGACAAAGGCTTAGACATATTGTAGAGACCTGTGCATGACTTGTGAACAGACAATAATCTTTATTGAATTAAATAAATCATTGTGTAATATCTAGTTTAACAGTTATTTCAAGCTTATACCTTGAAATGCTAATTGCTTTGTACTTTTTTTATTTTGACATCTCCTTCATTTTAGCTGTCAAAGTTGGTGTAAACAGTCGGTACCGAGACTTTCCGTAAATCTCTATCAGTTGAATTAAAAGAGGTGTTTGCTATATATCGATATGGGTTCATGCGTTTATGTAATGATTTCCTAAAATGTACAATATTGTGGCGACAAGCAGATTGTAAAATAACGAAAACTAAATATTCATAATAAAATAGTTTGAAACAACAGTTGAAGTATTGTGCTAAAATTTAATCAGTCATGTTTTTAAGAGGAAACACTCTCATTAAGAGTAATTTAGAATGTATAATTGAAGAGAACTTTCCATTAAATTCAAAAAGGTTTCTTGTGATCAATCTCAAATTATCCTGTGTCTATGTTTTATTGCGTTATGTTGTATTTTCAGTGCTTAAATCATGCTGAAGATATATGGTTGCAGTTAATGGTGATGAAAGAATGGATTGGAATCTTTCACGATGATTCTGTATTTAATATTGGCTGTCATGTTACGATTCCAGACTTATTCATCACTTCCACAGTTAGGAAAAAAAGTCGCAAATCTAACAGGTAAGGTTGCGTGGTTCCTAGCAAACTTTCCTGAGTAAAAACTACTTAATAGACAGAAAATATAAAATGAGATCAGATTAAAAAAGTGTTGTTTCAAATGTATACAATATTGATATCCATGGGGACAGTGTACATCATGAGAAGGGTACGTGTTGTAAAAGCCATAAAGTCAGAAAAAGGAATAAATTCTTTTTACCTTTATAATTATAAAAAATATATAAAAATATGCCGTTTTTGCTTAGTTAGCCTTAATGAACCTTTGACCCAATTATTTAAATATTTAAATATGAATATTTCGCTGGTTATACCGTGTCTTTCGAAAAAAAAAATCGTGCTACAGTGACTTCCATCAACGAGTATTTTTTTGTGTTCATTTGACAAGATCTGTGTCTTTTTAATGCCTTTTAAAATCAGTAATGATACAAAATTATAAAAAAGTATATGCTTTTCAATATTCCAATGCTTCATTACAATTGTCTTGGCAATTCTCAAAGGTTTTTTTTTTTAAACATGTCTAAACGAGGTAGGTCCCATGACTTGGGACAGGGACATTAAGCTATGTAGTGTCTACAAGGTGCAAACTATTTCTTTTTGGTTAAGAATGTACTTCAGTGCAAATTTTACAAAAAAACATGTAATGTTTATTTTATATAAAAGTATGCAACTGAAATTTATTTTTATTTAATTGATGTATGGGAAAGGTTGCAAAATCCTTAAAGTAAATAGTTAAGATTCTGGATTATTCAATTTCACAATATTCATCAACTTTCGGATTTTGACCCAATGTGTGAAACAAAATCAGGGTACATTGGCCATACTAAAATCTGACTTCAAACGCTACAATTTGCGACGATTTTTTGTTTGTTTGTCTTCGTTCTTTTTTTTTTATTGCATTTTTTGTTTTCTGATGTTAATTTTATCATCGAAAAGATTAGCTTGGAAGAACAGAAACGATGCTAATGTAATATCCGAGGTTAAATGATACCCTATTCAATCAAACAACAGAAAAGAAAAAAAAAAAACAAACAAACAAAAAAAAACAAAAAAACCGATAGGTTGGATAAATAGTACGCATCGAAGAGGAACAGATCATCTCCCATGCTTCAAAGTTAACCAAAATTAAAATAATCGTGTAAATTACATTCGAAGTTATGACGGTAAAATGGACATTTGTTTAATTCAGCTTAGATGACAAGGGGAGGCGCATCGTCCTTTCAAAATGATAGATTTGCATGTGTCGTCATCTAGCCACAGTCGACTTGATGATATAAAAATATAAAGGGAAAAAAGAAATGAAAATATTCCGAAACACGATTTAATTGAACTACTTTACAATTTAAAAGTTTTTTTTTATTTGACATCGTTTAAAAAGTTTTCAAATATTTTGTAAGCTACTTGTGCTTTGTTGATGAAACTTTGGTAAAATTGTTTTTCTTAAATATTATTTCGAATATTTTACTGTATTTCCTACGCATGTGAATTAAAAAAAAACTTTTTCGATAGATAGATATATAACTAACTTTAACATTTAAGTCAGACGAAAGATTTACTGTTTTTATAATTAGGATTTAAAAGAGGAACTAATATAGTTTAAAAGGAATGCATTTAATCGGAATGCATATCATTTTAAAAATCCATTTTGATGGAGTCACCGAATACATTTCCATTAATTTCACGTAAGCGGAAATTGAGGTCTTTACTGGCACTTTTCTTGAAAGCAATGGCGGGAAAAGAGTTATTAGGGAATTTGTGAATGTATTCTTACATTGATCAAATCATACTGGTCATTAAATACAAAACGTGTCATTCCCGAATCCTATTCCCAGAAGTATACTCCGATAAACTCGCAATTTGATTTTATTCATGGATGTCTATGAGAATTAGATGTGATTAAAGAAGTTTATATTATTGACAGACACTTTCCAAATCATCGATCTTTATTGCAGACGACATTTGGATGAAATATTTGATATAATTTGGTCCTCAGTTTAGGTTTATTTTGACAGGTCTGTCACGGGAAAAAGAAATGGCGAGATTGAGAACAATTCTTACGCAAACTGCCACTTTAATAGGAGAAAAGTTTATTCGATTAACATGTCTTGTTGTTGAACAACAGGCGAGCGTAATATACTAAAAATTGTTATGCCATATTATAATTATGTCCTTTATTTAAAATCGAAAATCCCATATCAAAATATGAAAAGGGTTTACATTACATTTTCCCCAAAATAAACCGTTTTGTGTTACTCCAAAAAATACCAAAAAACCATCGACTAACTGAACAGTTTGCAATCTGTAAACGGTATTGATTTAAAATCAAATAGAAAAGACCGGTTAAAATAATTCTCTCTCTCTCTCTCTCTCTCTCTCTCTCTCTCTCTCTCTCTCTTACACACACAAACTGAACGACCATAGTGTTTCGCTGTCAGTGTGTGTATGTTTTGTTCTTTCAAAATAGGTGCACGTAATATTAGATGTGTTCTAAGAAATCCATTTGTACAGACATTGGTGTTTTTCATTGCTTCTACCACGTTGAATACAATGCTATAACCAAAGCTTTAAATAAAAATTGAAAGCAAACATATTTACGAAGATATCCAAACTTTACCCTCATGGGGATGGACTTTCCAATAGATGAACATCTTAATATTTAATAACAGCATATACATTGTATCGTTATATCGATTTATCAATTCTACCAATATACAGCAATAACTTAGGAATACTAAAGTTGTTGATATTCGTTTTATTGTAGATAACTATATATATATATATATATATATAATTAATGTTAGATCATATATATACTGTGACGTAATACGTTAATTCGTCAAATATGCAGTTGCAATGTTGTCTTCTAGATTTGCTTATTTCTTAGCGTTCACTTATATGATCTTATATAATCGTTTTAGTTGTATTTCAATTTTGTTTCCATAGTTTTCTTTGATTATGCAATTTTTGTATTTTAAAGGTACAACTTAAATATACATGCACAGTGATCAAACGGCATTGAAACACACACGAAGCAAAGTCTTTCTAATTTGAATTGTACTTACAAATAAATGGAATTGTTTTCTCAATGTACAGCGGAAAATTTTGCACGCATATTCAACACGATTCATGAAAAAAGTCAAGTGGCAATCGTCGTCATCGGCACTTGATCAATAACGTTGTTTGGTTAGTTGAAAGTTTAAGTTGTGATACCCCGCAGTCAAATGTCAGGAAGATACATGATTGGCAACTACTATACTTTTAAATCGAGGTTGAATGGGACTAGATTGCATTGATGTAAGAAGTTTTTGGACTTAGTAAAGATATCGCCTTATATAAAAGTCAGATACATGTTTCAATGCACAGGACTCAAGTTACTGAAACAACATTTCAGAACGGTCGAGAGTAAAAGTTTGAGAAACCTCGTATACAAAACATTTCAGAACGGTCGAGAGTAAAAGTTTGAGAAACCTCGTATACAAAACATTTCAGAACGGTCGAGAGTAAAAGTTTAAGAAACCCCATATACAAAACATTTCAGAGCGGTCGAGAGTTAAAGTTTGAGAAACCCCGTATACAAAAATTTCAGAATGGTCGAGAGTAAAAGTTTGAGAAACCCCGTATACAAAACATTTCAGAGTGGTTGAGAGTAAACGTTTTAGAAACCTCGTATACAAAACATTTCAGAACGGTCGATAGTAAAAGTTTTAGAAACCTCGTATACAAAACATTTCAGAACGGTCGATAGTAAAAGCTTTAGAAACCTCGTATACAAAACATTTCAGAACGGGCGAGAGTAAAATTTTGAGAAACCCCGTATATAGAACATTTCAGAGCGGTCGAGAGTAAAAGTTTGAGAAACCCGGTATACAACACATTTCAGAACGGTCGACAGTTCAAGTTTGAGAAACCCCGTATACAACACATTTCAGAACGGTCGACAGTTAAAGTTTGAGAAACCCCGTATACAACACATTTCAGAACGGTCGACAGTTCAAGTTTGAGAAACCCCGTATACAACACATTTCAGAACCGTCGACAGTAAAGTTTGAGAAACCCCGTATACAAAACATTTCAGAACGGTCGACAGTTAAAGTTTGAGAAACCCCGTATACAAAACATTTCAGAACGGTCGACAGTAAAGTTTGAGAAACCCCGTATACAAAACATTTCGGAACGGTCGACAGTAAAGTTTGAGAAACACCGTATACAAAACATTTCAGAACGGTCGACAGTTAAAGTTTGAGAAACCCGTATACAACACATTTCAGAACGGTCGACAGTAAAGTTTGAGAAACCCCGTATACAACACATTTCAGAACGGTCGACAGTTAAAGTTTGAGAAACCCCGTATACAAAACATTTCAGAATGGTTGAGAGTAAAAGTTTGTGAAACCTCGTATACAAAACATTTCAGAATGGTCGAGAGTAAAAGTTTGAGAAACCCCGTATACAACACATTTCAGATATTCAAAACAAAAACAAGATCTAAACAGAGAAACTAAATATGTTCAAAGCTAATTCTATTAAAAAGAATTTAAAATGAAAACGAGTGACACTATTACGTTAGCAGAGACATTAACATGTAACTGTCTATAGAGTTTTCTCCTTTTCAAAGAAATTTTAACATAGCTCGATGAAAATTTAATTTAAACCATCTGCATTTCATTAATTGAAATTTAAGTTGAAAATTTAGTAAATATTGAATGAAACGTGGCGCCTTTTATTAGATTATAAACCTGTTATGGTGGAATTGCGTTGAAATTGAAATTAGCCTCTGTGAGTAACTCGATTTCTTGTAATTTTTATACAGAATTCGGTTAGTTTTATATAGTATTTGCTGAATGTATGATCGAAAAGGGCATTACTACCAGATCAAAACCAATATTGTAATAGCTTTGATTCCCAATAACAAAATTTTGTCAAGAAAACCAGCCCGTCAACAACATAACGTTTTACCAAGAACAGTTCGAACGTACGGTCTTCGCTAGTGACCAGGAGCCAATACCATATGACAAAGCATTCATCAAACCTTGTGTAGAAAAGATAAGAAGGAATTAGACAGATGTAATGTAAATCTGATATCCCTTAAAACATTTGCAAACAAGATATATAAAACAGAAAACGCTGTACTAAAAAGGCTTCGGACTTGAACTTCATATAATCACAAGGATCAAATGATTTGGTTGAAGTAGATAATGTTTTGCACTACAGTATTTCACTTTGACCTTGATTAGTGACAAAACATAAAAGCACAAATACGCACCATAGATGTAATTATCTTACCTCCTATACATTTCTAGGAATATCATTGGTTAAAAGCAAACACGTGGAGACCCTGTATATTTAATATGGTGTTAGTGGGCATGTTTTATTTTAATATACGGTTAGTAGCAGTATTACGTTCCTTTATAAAAACAAGATGACGTTGAAGAAAAATCTGAAACGTTTCGCCCAAACAACAGATGAAGAAATTGATGATGAACGACTGAAAATAAATGCAGAAACCACATTAAAGCTAACAACTTGTTATTGTTGGCATTTGTTTTTTTTTTGTAGATCAATGGAAGTAGGTTCTTAATATTAAAGACTTGAACACTTTGATAGGCCACAAGTCTAAATGCCACATATTAAGATAGTTGATAAGATAAATTCGTTACACAGTGTGCTAATGACCTAATAGTTTATACTTATGTTTTTTTAAGTGAAAGGGCAAAAATACAAGTTCAAATGCAATATTTAAAAATACCTTCAAGTAAAGGTTTTCCTGATACTACTAGCATATTAAAGGGCATTGGTAGTACTTAGTACTCATTTTATGTTTTATCTCATTATTTTCGGAGGGCCAGGTCATAATATGTCGTCAGTTTAGGATATGATCTCTCTGGTGTATTCAATACGTGATAATACCATACCAGTACCAGTAAATGTTCTAGAATGAACGGTTTACGACACTGATATACATTATTTACACTCTTTATTATATTATTTTCAGAGGGACCAGTCAAAAGATGTCGTCAGGAGTATTCGTTTAGAGAGTATACATCCGGTATATTTATGTCTCCACAATTTCCCGAAAAATACGGTAACGAGTTGAAATGTGTTTACTTCTTCCGGGCTGATGATCGAGGAAGGATAAAGATAACATTTGACCTTTTCAAATTAGAAGGACCAAATTCTGACAAGGGGCAAGTAATATTTTAGTTATAACACAATCATCTTCCGTCCGAACAATATTCAGTTGACCCTCAATCCAGCTTATATTTTCATGGTATAATAACAGCATTATGCACGAGTATTGAGCGCTCACAAACATGTTTAACACCGCCACATTCTGTATGTGCCTGTCAAGAGCCTTTTGTTTAGTGGTTGTCGTTGGTTCATGTCTGTCATATTTGTTTTTCGTAAATTGTTTTGTAATAAATTAGACAGCTAGTTTTTTCGTTTGAAATGTTTCACACTTTTCGTGTCAGTGCATTTTAAAAGCCGACTATACAGTATAAGGTTTTCTCATTGCCGAAGGCCGTACGGTCGCCTATAATGTCTTACATCCACTTCGTTTGAACTTTGGTTGATACTTGCCTCATTGGCAATCATACCACATCTCCTTATTATTATATCACAATATATCATTCGTGTGAGTTGAATCAATATTCTATTAAGGACATGCATTCTGTACAGCGATTCAGTAAAAGAAATATTTTACACTGCCTCTAGATATAGAACCGTCTTTATCTATGTGTTAATTGAAGAAGATCTTAGAGTGAATTTCGGGTTGATAAGTGTAAGTTAGGAATAAAATTGAGAATGGAAATGGGGAATATGTCAAAGAGACAACAACCCGACCAAAGAGCAGACAACAGCCGAAGGCCACCAACGGGTTTTCAACGCAGCGAGAAAATCCCGCACCCGAAGGTTGTCCTCAGCTGGACCCTTAATAAAATTGTGTACTAGTTCAGTGAAAATGGACGTCATACTAAACTCCAAAACATATAAATGAACTTAAATTAAAAAAACATACAAGACTAACAAAGGCCAGAGGCTCTTTACTTGGGACAGGCGCAAAAATGCGGCGGGGTTAAACATGTTTTGTGAGATCTCAACTCTCCCCCTACACCTCTAGCCAATGTAGAACACATAGCAATACGCACAGTAAAACTCAGGTTAAAAGAAGTCCGAGCCCGATGTCAGAATAGGTAACAAAAGAAACTAAGCAAAATGACAATAATACATAAATGAACAAAGGACTACTAGCAGTTACTGACATACCAGCTCAAGACCTCAGTTAAACTCAGGTTAAAAGAAGTCCGAGTCCGATGTCAGAATAGGTAACAAAAGAAACTAAGCAAAATGACAATAATACATAAATGAACAAAGGACTACTAGCAGTTACTGACATACCAGCTCCAGACCTCAATTAAACCGATTGAAAGATTATGTCTTCATCATATGAAAATCAAGTACAATCCCTACCGTTAGGGGTTTAGTATCATACAATCATAAAAGTCCAAATTCTGTTTAATTTCAGTCTACCATTTCAGTATCTATTCATTTCAATGTGGGCATGCATATGCATATCTTTTGCCAGAAAACAAATCTGGGCCATTATTTGTTAAAAGACTTTACCAGTTGTGTTTTTCTATATTATTCATGGTTCCTAAATACATAAGTATCTACTAATATCCTCTAATATCGAAAGAATTGGACGATATACGTCGTCCTACTAAAATGTAAGCACTTCAGCTCATCATTAAAGACGTAGGGAAAATTTGTCAAGACAAAGAAAAATAATGAAAACGCTTGCCCTTTGATATTTGTCCATTTCCAAGTATTTTATGAGATTGTTGTCTTGTGTACATCTACCCCATTTCCATTCTTATCCTTACCAAAATTAAAAAAAAAAAGAAATGCTATTGCACTTTGAACTGGTTAATTGATCTTTCCTCAAACTGATTGTCTTCAGTGTAATAAGATAGGAGGATCAAGTATCAATTTGAAAATGTGTATTAATTTGTTTGACAGATTTGTTAAAAGTAAATTGATTTTCGAACACGACCATGATTATATATTGTGTAATTTAATGATATTGTCAAAAAATAAAGTGTGATATGATAGTTATCATTCAATGAAAAGAAATGATGGAAAATAAGACGACTTCAGGGAATTGCAAATGATGCTTAAATGTTCGACTAAAATTAGATCTTCCACGTTCTTTTATTATTTTTCTGCTACTGAAAATCGATTTTCAATAGAAACTTTAAGATTAGGCTTATGGGATTTCATCAAGTTTTTTTATAAGGAATCTTTATGTAACTGATATTTACTTAAGAAGACATGTAATATCTAAATTCGTAATTGCTGTAATAGCCCACAAACAAGATGTTAATAAATCTACTACAAATAGAAAATCAATAAACTGCTAAAATTTACAAATCTGATAATGATTTCCCATTTCAATACAGTAAATACATTATACAAAGTTATTCAATGCATAATCCAAATTCTAGTTTTAAAATAACATCTACTAGTATCTTAAAACTAGAATATTCCGAAACTGCAAAATCCAAATTCTTTATTTTTAAAACATATTTATCTATCCCTGATTTTTAACTTTCATTATTAAATCACAGAAGATAATCGTCAACTGATTTTATTTCAGATGTCAGTTTGACTACATTGACATTTATAACATAGATCTCTCTGGATTCAAAGTACTAATGGATAGATACTGTGGGGAAAGTGTTCCGAAAGAATTCATATCTCAACAATCAAAATTGGAAATCGTATTCAATACAGATTTCACCAAGACTCTACATGGATTTATTGGACATTATGAATTCCTGGACGAAAGTAATGGCAGTACATATATACATAAGTATGGGTATGATGTGGGTGATAGTCATTATGTGTATTGGTTAAATATATACGTAAAACTGATAACTATTGAGTTCAAGATATACTATTATATATATATATATATTATATATCATATATATATATATATATCTCAAGATACCTTCAAGTGTTCTTGGTTAATCGAAAAATTTACAAGTTGTGTATTAATCGTAAGGATGGTATAATGTTAACATCTTCAGAACTTTAAGGACTCTTTTGTGTCTTGGATTGTTTTTTTCATATCGGTCTACTGAATTGTTATCTGACGCCGAACTCATAAAAATAGCACTAAATATAATTCCCAATAGAACCGTATGTAATATGTATGTTAACAATCATTATGTTTAATGTCTTCAACTGCTGATTTAAGTTACATGGTACACTTGGTGGTTATAAAGTCTATCCGAATCCAAATTGACCATCATTTTAAAAGAATTCAATATCACATAAGAACACAGTGAGAAATTAATAAACTACTGCTTTTAATAACTCATTTTAAAGTTAAACGCGTATTGTGACAGATTAAAAAAAGAATCAATAGAATGTATGATTTATTCAGAAATTGACGGTTAAAACCCTGGAACATATATTTACTTTAGTGCCTTTAACAATTGCATGGCAAGTTGCATAGTATACACTTATCTCACTCACCATGAGGATCTTCTTTCTCGATAGCTTTGTAATTGTTATGGTAACTACTACATCATATGAAGCATATCGTCACTTCAAAATCGACAGGGTTTAGGTTATCATATATCATAATATCGCAAAAAGGTATCGGACTTTAAACCTGATCGTGCTCCTGAATAGTGGTATCGCGTTTTCTGTACTAGTTGTTTCCATCACATATGGAAATTGGTTTCTAAAAGCTTTTATTTCCAGTGTTTTATTAAAATTCAATGCATTTAATGGAAATTTGTAATTAAAATGTTTGACATCTGAAACCTTTAGAAAAAATCTTGATGATAGTTATTAAGAAAAATATAATATACTAAGAAACATTCGTCTTTGTTATACATCTATCAGCACCGCTCACTTTTATAAGACTCTTTGGCGTTAGTTATTGTCAAGTTATCACTGTTGAAATGTTAAAAAAAAATGAATCACGAGACTCTTAAACCAAAAAACTTAAATGGCAGTTGCGCACGGTTTGCTTATCCTTCCAGATTTACTTCGTTCACTCTTGGTTCGTGTTGCTGAACCTTAAGTTTTCTTTGTAACGTTTTGTGGAAATTTTTCTGTCTCTTCGTCTTTCTTCTTTTTCCGTGGTGTTGTTTTACATGTATCTTTCTTTGACTTACATTTTTATTTGTCTCTCTTTGGTATCTTCCCTTTTGAAATATTGTAGTTTTCATATTTTACATCTTTTGTTTTTTCATATTCGGTAAAATTCTTCTTAAATTTCAAATTTAAAACATTTTTAATATAACCCCATCTCATTTAAAATCGGGGCCTCGGTGGCCGAATGGTCTAAGTAGTTACTACTGTAATCACTAGCCAGTCAACATTGAGGTTGTGAGTTCGAACCCCGCTCGTGCGGGTGCACTCGACTCAATCTTAATTGACTAGGATTGTCAGTTTTCCTATCGAAGGTCGGTGGTTTTCTCCGGGCACTCCGTCTTCCTCCACCAATAAAAATTGACCGCCACGAAATAGCCCAAAATCGGCGCTTAAAAGTGGCGTAAAAACACCAAAAATCAATCAATCAATCTCATTTAAATCCTTCTTATCATTGGATAACGAACTTTTTTCTTTAACTCCATGGTCGACTTCGATTTGAATAACTCCGTTTTTTTAGATCACTGTCTTAAAAGCTTGGAAATTTTTCTATTTATTACACAGAATGAATAATTGATCTTTCCTCAAACTGATTGTCTTCAGTGTAATAAGATAGGAGGATCAAGTATCAATTTGAAAATGTGTATTAATTTGTTTGACAGATTTGTTAAAAGTAGATTGATTTTCGAACACGACCATGATTATATATTGTGTAATTTAATGATATTGTCAAAAATAAAGTGTGATATGATAGTTATCATTCAATGAAAAGAAATGATGGAAAATAAGACGACTTCAGGGAATTGCAAATGATGCTTAAATGTTCGACTAAAATTAGATCTTCCACGTTCTTTTATTATTTTTCTGCTACTGAAAATCGATTTCCAATAGAAACTTTAAGATTAGGCTTATGGGATTTCATCAAGTTTTTTATAAGGAATCTTTATGTAACTGATATTTACTTAAGAAGACATGTAATATCTAAATTCGCAATTGCTGTAATAGCCCACAAACAAGATGTTAATAAATCTACTACAAATAGAAAATCAATAAACTGCTAAAATTTACAAATCTGATAATGATTTCCCATTTCAATACAGTAAATACATTATACAAAGTTATTCAATGCATAATCCAAATTCTAGTTTTAAAATAACATCTACTAGTATCTTAAAACTAGAATATTCCGAAACTGCAAAATCCAAATTCTTTATTTTTAAAACATATTTATCTATCCCTGATTTTTTAACTTTCATTATTAAATCACAGAAGATAATCGTCAACTGATTTTATTTCAGATGTCAGTTTGACTACATTGACATTTATAACATAGATCTCTCTGGATTCAAAGTACTAATGGATAGATACTGTGGGGAAAGTGTTCCGAAAGAATTCATATCTCAACAATCAAAATTGGAAATCGTATTCAATACAGATTTCACCAAGACTCTACATGGATTTATTGGACATTATGAATTCCTGGACGAAAGTAATGGCAGTACATATATACATAAGTATGGGTATGATGTGGGTGATAGTCATTATGTGTATTGGTTAAATATATACGTAAAACTGATCAAGCGTAACTATTGAGTTCAAGATTATATATCATTTATCTCAAGATACCTTCAAGTGTTCTTGGTTAATCGAAAAATTTACAAGTTGTGTATTAATCGTAAGGATGGTATAATGTTAACATCTTCAGAACTTTAAGGACTCTTTTGTGTCTTGGATTGTTTTTTTCATATCGGTCTACTGAATTGTTATCTGACGCCGAACTCATAAAAATAGCACTAAATATAATTCCCAATAGAACCGTATGTAATATGTATGTTAACAATCATTATGTTTAATGTCTTCAACTGCTGATTTAAGTTACATGGTACACTTGGTGGTTATAAAGTCTATCCGAATCCAAATTGACCATCATTTTAAAAGAATTCAATATCACATAAGAACACAGTGAGAAATTAATAAACTACTGCTTTTAATAACTCATTTTAAAGTTAAACGCGTATTGTGACAGATTAAAAAAAGAATCAATAGAATGTATGATTTATTCAGAAATTGACGGTTAAAACCCTGGAACATATATTTACTTTAGTGCCTTTAACAATTGCATGGCAAGTTGCATAGTATACACTTATCTCACTCACCATGAGGATCTTCTTTCTCGATAGCTTTGTAATTGTTATGGTAACTACTACATCATATGAAGCATATCGTCACTTCAAAATCGACAGGGTTTAGGTTATCATATATCATAATATCGCAAAAAGGTATCGGACTTTAAACCTGATCGTGCTCCTGAATAGTGGTATCGCGTTTTCTGTACTAGTTGTTTCCATCACATATGGAAATTGGTTTCTAAAAGCTTTTATTTCCAGTGTTTTATTAAAATTCAATGCATTTAATGGAAATTTGTAATTAAAATGTTTGACATCTGAAACCTTTAGAAAAATCTTGATGATAGTTATTAAGAAAATATAATATACTAAGAAACATTCGTCTTTGTTATACATCTATCAGCACCGCTCACTTTTATAAGACTCTTTGGCGTTAGTTATTGTCAAGTTATCACTGTTGAAATGTTAAAAAAAATGAATCACGAGACTCTTAAACCAAAAAACTTAAATGGCAGTTGCGCACGGTTTGCTTATCCTTCCAGATTTACTTCGTTCACTCTTGGTTCGTGTTGCTGAACCTTAAGTTTTCTTTGTAACGTTTTGTGGAAATTTTTCTGTCTCTTCGTCTTTCTTCTTTTTCCGTGGTGTTGTTTTACATGTATCTTTCTTTGACTTACATTTTTTATTTGTCTCTCTTTGGTATCTTCCCCTTTTGAAATATTGTAGTTTTCATATTTTTACATCTTTTGTTTTTTTTCATATTCGGTAAAATTCTTCTTAAATTTCAAATTTAAAACATTTTTTAATATAACCCCATCTCATTTAAAATCGGGGCCTCGGTGGCCGAATGGTCTAAGTAGTTACTACTGTAATCACTAGCCAGTCAACATTGAGGTTGTGAGTTCGAACCCCGCTCGTGCGGGTGCACTCGACTCCAATCTTAATTGACTAGGATTGTCAGTTTTCCTATCGAAGGTCGGTGGTTTTCTCCGGGCACTCCGGCTTCCTCCACCAATAAAAACTGACCGCCACGAAATAGCCCAAAAGCGGTGCTTAAAAGTGGCGTTAAAACACCAAAAAATCAATCAATCAATCTCATTTAAATCCTTCTTATCATTGGATAACGAACTTTTTTTTCTTTAACTCCATGGTCGACTTCGATTTGAATAACTCCGTTTTTTTTTTAGATCACTGTCTTAAAAGCTTGGAAATTTTTTCTATTTATTACACAGAATGAAAAACGAATACTTTTAAATTGACGAAATTTATTCTCAAACTTTTCCTTCTTCAAACTCGGGTTAAAAGGTCAAAATGACGTTTCACAGTAACTCGTATCATTCTATTTAAACTCTATTAACCCGAGTAACCCGAGTTAATCCAAATCGAAGTTTCAAATTTTGTTCACGCGATCGATATTTGCCTAAGGGAATTTCGGGAAGCGTGTTGTCATGAAAAATCCCATTGTAGAAAAAATACAATTCTTAAAAGTATTTGAAAATTAGTTAAATCTTTACCGTTGAGAAACCTTTGTTTAGTAGCTTCATTATCACGTGTAACATCTATTACGAAAAGCCTAGTAGGATACACGACTTTGTAATATTGTTCCAACTGAAAGATATACTTAGTATACTCAATATACTGATGCTGCTAATATGTTGCTACATTTAAACTACATGATTCAGAATGTTAGCAATAGCTAACTGTATTTGTGATATCCTAACGTTAAGTTTAAGGGAATAGGTGTGATCATCATAGGCACAAAACAACAAATTATTTCGTGAGAAAATAAATTCGGTCTTTTCACTTAGAAGAAAGAATATGTTTGGAAACATTCATAAATTTCCTATAAATCTGCAGTTTGATTTCAATTGATTAATCAAATCAGGGACAAGAAAACGTTTTCGTTCTGATCAAAAAATGTTTTAGACAAGCAAAAACAAAACGTATACTGTACAAATTAGTGGGTCTAGGTGATTCTTAAAGAACGATTAAGTACTTTAGATTGATGAAATGATTTAAATTATTTTACTAAAATGTGGCGGCGGAGGAGAGCCAAAAATATTTACGAGAGATTGGATATGCTCTTTTCCTGTTTTTCTGTAAATATAATTAGTAAACTATGGTTTGTATAAAAAAAAAACGCATATTGGAATATAAATACGGGTAGTTATAGTGAAATATATTTCTATGTGCAAGGATAATGTGCCCTATTTCAAAGTATATAAAAACAATTTTAGATTGGCACCAATTTGGAATGTCAACTATTGGATGTGGGCCGGGATTCCATACTGGTATGACTGGTATAATCACCTCTCCTAATTATCCAGATAACCCAGGAATCTCAACTGAACCTGGATCTCGCTGTACATGGATCATTAAAGTACAGGACAACGAAAATATTCTTATCACTATGGTGGATTTAGATTTATCTAGTAAGTCGCCTTTACCTCATGAAAAATTAGTTATATCTTAAAACCAAAAAGGCTGTTTGCATTTCGAACGGTTTCAAAATCTAAAGGAGTATGGTTAGTTTCGTTGTTTACACATCAAAGTGAAAATAACGCTGGTTTAATTTCCATTCATTATTAATGTCGTTGTTACCTAACCACAACGTTTTGGTGACCGCTTTTTAAACATTTTCCAGAAAGCTTTGTTTGCACACCAAAGTGTTGGTTGAATTTCCATTGTTTAGGGCGTTGTTCACAAAATGCAACGTTTTAATGACCGTTTTTCAGAATACAAAAACAATATATTTCCCAGAATGCATAGTTCTTGAAATTGTGAATTAAAAAAGACAGATTTAAAACTTTCATTATAAAAAAAGTAAAATAACAAAAATACCGAACTCCAAGGAAAATTCAGATCGGAAAGTCCCTTATCAAATGGCAAAATCAAAAGCTCAAACACATCAAACGAATGGAAAACAACTGTCATATTCCTGACTTGGTACAGGCATTTCCTTATGTAGAAAAGGGTGGATTAAACCTGGTTTTATAGCTAGCTAAACCTCTCAGTTGTATGACAGTCGCATAAAATTCCATATATATTGACAACAATGTGTAAACAAAACTAACGGACATAATAGGTAAAAATGTCAAAAATAGGGATACAGCAGTCAACATCGTGTTATAACCTTAATCACTGTAAAAACAAACAAATATATCAACAAAGAAAAACAAAATGGCATATAGACAAAGCACATAAGCAAAAATGAAAGACAAGAATACAAAAAAATGACCACAGCACAACAACACATTGGCGGGATGCATAAGAACCGAGCCACGCCAAAAGGATCTTACCAAAAATGGACTAAACGGTAAAGGTTAATAATTTACAAAGTCAGTACCTAGAATCTATACTTCAAGACCATCATGTATTATTTGTGAAGTTGATACGGAATATTTATCAACAAGGTCTTGGTATCATCCGATGAACTTTTTTAGAAAAAAGACGAGACGTTCTTTGACATAACCCTTGTTCATCAACTTTCTGCTCAGACACAGGTGACGTTTTATAAAGTCTGAGTAGCAGCTGCAAGCTGTTGAATATTGAATGAGTTGGGAAATGTATATCCCATATGCAGGTGAAGTTGGTATATTGCTACTAAGGTGGGGGGAATTGATAATTTCAAAATTAGAATCGTCTCGTTTGTCATAGATTCTGGTACTGAGATGACCGCTTATGTCAAATTCGAGATATAAGTCTAAAATTGAGGCAGAGGAAGCCGTGTCTGTTGCTTCTTTAATTTCTAGTTTTTGAGGTTATGTTAATGGAACCTAGTCAGAAAACTTTGGATTGTTAATGGAAAGAACATCATCAATATATCTGAATGTGAAATTAAATTATCTGGTTTCTTTAATCTTCTTGATTTTGACAAGTGTCTGAAGAAACTCCGACTCATATGAAAATAAGAAGAGGAGCATAGTTCGTTCCCATAGGAATGCCGACAATTTGTTGAAAAAGTCTACCCCAAAATTCAACAAATACCGGTATATTGTCAATAAGAAACTCCAGCATACTGATCACTTGTTCCTCTTTGTAGCATGTTTTATATACCTTTTTGTTCACTTTTAACAAAATATGCCGTATGGTATCCCAAAGTAATAAATTTATAGCGTATGCTACCATTTTTATATTGAAAAGCATTGTGGATTATTTCTTTTAGACGATTTTTCATAAATGATTATTTAGAGAACTAACAAAAGTACATGTGAGTCACACGTTAATGAGACATCCGCAAATATTCTTGACTCTAAGGTATTATGAAATCAATATACTGGCAACATATGGAAAACAATCGTTATTAAAACAATTGACAAATGACTGTTATATAGTCTGACTTGGTGTAAACGGTTATTACGGAACAAAACATCTCACTAGTATGAGTTATTTATAGTTTTATGAAAGTCGGGAGTCTTAAATTGGCAATATACGCAGGCTAAAATTTCAAATCACAAGGCGATATTTACCAATGTAACTGCACCAGATGCGAATTTCTTCAGTGAAGCTCGAGGCCAAAAGTTTTTTCCCAATCCAAAACCTAATACAAATATTGGAAAGTTGATAAAACCAATCTTCAATCTTTGAACAAAAGAAAAAATCAGACGTAAGAATATCTGTCAATCATAAAGAGATGAGAGAGAAAGCTACCAAGGAGGCAATCAAGAATCACAAGTCAAAGAAAGAAAGGCAATATCATGATAAAAAGAAAAAAGAACGAACACACAAACGTTTGACAAAAACCCTATATAGAAAACTAAAAAAATAAACCAAGGGTATATTTAACTTTGGTATTACTCATAAACTATACACGTGAATACCATGTGAAACTTCACAAAATACTAGTATACGACTGGTTTCTCGATTTCCTATTGCAAACATCACATTGTAAACATCCAAATACTGTAAGAAATATCTAGTTTGAACTTCGAAATGTCAATTTGGAACTGAGAAATGTCAACTTGAAACTGAGACATGTCAAGTGGAACTGAAAAATGTCAACTTGGAACTGAAAATGTAAACTTGAAACTGAGAAATGTCAAGTTGGAACTGAGAAATGTCAACTTGGAAATGAGAAATGTCAAGTTGAAACTGAGAAATGTCAAGTTGGAACTGAGAAATGTCAACTTGGAAATGAGAAATGTCAAGTTTGTAATGAGAAATTAAAACAACAGAATGTCCCTACAGGTCTTTCGTACATTTGCCTTATTAAATGGGATTTGTTTACATACTTATCTTAACATTTTGATATAATCACCTTGTATGACGATGAATAAGGAAATGTTGTCGACCATGCGACACCCACATAGGAAGTCAAGGTCGCGAAACACCCCATGATAGTGTTCCTTATTAGAAATTTTGTTTCTGCTGAAAACAATATCAGAAATATAAAGTCAAATTTGAAATTTAAATCCAGAAAAACGCTTCTGATGGATACAATTTGTAAAGTGTTATTTCTATTTTCAAAAGGAAGTTTCTGGAATAAGTTTCATAATGGTACGCTAGAGATTAAAAGTTTAGAAAGTAAACACTCCCGAAAACGTCAGAGAGCAAAAAACCAGAACAGCCTAAACTGTCAAAGATTGTCTCGTTTTTTTTTCGCTCTAAGGTAACCGGTTTTTATGACAGTCTCTTTCATTTTATTCTCTATTGGTCTACATAGTGCGGTAAATCGGTAAATTTTCTGATCAAACGTCTATTCTGGTATCATGAGAAAATGTAAGAGTGCAAAAACCTGTATCTCGCTAGTGCGCAAGCACCTAAGATCACCTCAGTATTTGGTAGGGGTCGTGTTGCTCGGTCTCTTGTTTTCTATGAAGTGTTTTGTAGACTGTTATGTCTTTTTGTGTTTTTTTCGTATTTTTTGCCATGATGCTGTCGGTTTATCTTCAACTTATAAATTTTCAATTGTCACTTTGGTATCTTTCTCTTTTTTGATACACAAACACATCGTTTTAGTCAACTTATAAATAAATAAATAAATAAATAAATAAATAAATAAATAAATAAATAAATAATCTTTATTCCAAGAGGATAATCCCATTAGTTAAAACTAATCTTCCTGAGAGTCCTCAAAATAATAATAACATATTTATAAGTTCATACAATATTATAATGATATATTATACACAATATACAATTGTATCTAGATAATAATGAAAAGCATATTGATTTGCACAATTGATGAAAAATTTGTAACATTTTGTTGTAAGAGATACAAGTGTATTATTCATTTTTATTTCATTTGGTAAACTGTTCCATATTTGAGAACCAGAATATGTAAATGTTTTCTTCAAAAAGTTTGTTTTTGGCTTTTGAAGATTTAATAGTTTTACATCAGCTGAACGTAAATTATAATTTTGATTACCAGTAAAATGAAAGTTTTCTTGTAAATAGTTAAGAACTATAATTATCATTTAATGATTTAGATACAAGTATAGCCTTTTGATATTGAATGCGTTTTTCCACATTTAACCAGTTTAAACTATTAAACAATAAACTGGAGGATGTCATTATGTCAGCTTCTACTATAACCCTAGCAGATTTCTTTAATAACTTATTAAGTTAATTTATTCCACTTTCATAACAACTTCCCCATATATTGCAACAATAATCAAACAATGGCAGAATATAAGCATTAAAATAAATAATACGTATATGCATAGGTAAATAATGCGTGACGGTGATCGTAAAACTTTAGTAGTGTCGATTCCACTTGTTCTTCGCATAACCCTACTGTAGAAAATTTTGCATTATTAGCACACACCTGTTTATAAAGTCAGTATAATATTAACATGCACGCACACAACATTATAATCGAGATATATAATGAATGCCATAGAATTTGGTAGAGGGTAGGACTGATCTGACGAAAATGAGGTTGACAATGGAAACTATTATTGTCACGTGTGTCATTCATAGATCCTAGTTTGAAGTTGTCCACCTGTCAATTTCAGGGAAAAGGATCCAGCGACTTATTTCACAAAAAAATCTTATGAGAAAAGATACTCGTAAGTGATGACCATTTCTGTATAACTTACGGTCGAATTTTGTCGTAAGATTATTTGTGAAAAGCCTCTCCAGATAAGTAATTCAAAATCAATTTCTGCGTTAGAAATAAATTGTCTGCTCACAATCCTCACAAATTTTAAGAACTGCGGGAATAATTGCCGGAAGTTGACAATATATATCTTCTTTTTTACAGTATAAAATATCACAGAGCCTTTTTTAATCTGTCAAACTAATATGTCAGTACTTTCTATGGAAATAACCTTTAAGTTTATTGCGTTGACACTTTTCTTGATAGCTGGCTGGTGTTAAACTTTGCATTATATTGTGTAACAGTGGCAATAAAAGCATTAATAATTACGTAGAGAAAAGCTGTTTTACAGTCTTCTAGGTATAACATTTTTTCGTAATTCTTATAAAATAGCCCGTGCAATTACCCAATCAAAAGATGTAAGATATATATAATCGATATGAATGAAAGCAAATATTGTTTATAGTGTTCATCAATCGAAAAGTAACAACCCAACGGGAAAAAGGAGAAGATGGAAGATACCTTGTGACAATCAAAACCCATAAGACAAAAGCAGACAGCATCATGGCAAAACAGAAAATTGACGAAAAGATACTATGCAGTATTTTAATGACCTAGTTTGGTTTGAGTTTGTTCACATAAAGTCTTTTGTATGTAATTCAATTGTTTTATTTCAGGTTGTTCCATTTCACATAAATGTCTGTTGTTTTTCCGTAACTTGTTTTTTTGCAAGATGTTCGCATACACGTCAGTTGTTTTTATTTTTTATTTACCAGTTTTAATGTTGGTTGTTCACATATACCTGACTTCTTTTTATCTGTTTTATAGCAGGCTGTTCACATACACATCTATTATTTTCTGTTTCATTGCAGGCTGTTCACATACACGTCTATTGTTTTTCAATGGCTTTACTGTACCATTGTATCCTGACGAAAACTATTGTGGGAAATCCCGATATATACAAGAGGACTTGGAATTTATTTCCGGCAGTTCAAGGCTTGTTATAAGGTTTGATCGATATTGATTAGTTCTTATACCACTATCAAAACTTACTTTAACTGCTGTTCAACTTCAGAAACGATTTGGCCTTCCAATTGTGTTGACTGGGGTGCCAGTAATTAGTTTTAGGTAGACAAATGAGAGTCTTGCGTATTTTAAAATTATAAGCCTTTTACTTTTGATAATCTATTACAGTTACCATAAGTTTCATATAGAGTTGCCAAAGATTTCATTAACAGTCATGTTTATTCATTTTATACGAGAAGAGTATTTTGTATATCTTGTTTTGTTTTGTTTTGTTTTGTTGCCTTTAAAGATAAATGCTTTTTATATGTAAGTATGTGACCGATAATACAGAATCAAAGAATCAAGCACACCGTTAGCATTAGTATTATATTCTTTTGTCCTTCTTATAGATATGAGGCTAATCCTCAAGTAGATGCCTCTAAATTCAAATTGGTTTGGACAGCAGTCACTAAAGTGGAATTAGGTTAGTATAAACCTACGTTTAAAATGCATTGTGTCCGCCCTATTTCCAAATCTAATTCGAATCATAATCTACCGGTATGTCAATAAAACGAGAAGACTTTATAGTGGGGTATGTATCAATAAGACAACAACTGTATGACACAAGTTTCTTGCGCTGAACCAACCGGAGGATATTCACTTGTTGGATCGATCCGTTATCTTTGTGTATACTGTTTGTCGCCAAGAGTATCAACTGCCCAGGAGACACTGTGCCGACATTTGTAATGATTTTATTATGTTAACTTTGTTTAATTCTTAACATTTTGTTTTCAGTTTTACAAAATAAAGACTATATTTTCTATAGACAAGGTTGACCTTAACACGATGGCTTACTACGTATTAAGCTTTCCAATCTTAAACAGTTGCACGAAAGTTCATTGTGAAAATTAATTAAAAAAAAACAAAAAAAAAAACACCAGCACATATAGCTTTGATTTATTTGCACGTGGCTGATACGACTGCTTATTGACCGTATTTCCCGAGCCCAGATTTATCGTTCATCCAGTAATCAATATGACAATGATTTAACACAATACATTTCTAAACAAATTCTCGGCTGCATGCTAATTTGCGACTTATTAGAACTTAGATTTTTGTTTTTGAGGGGTTAATTTGATTTTTTGTTTGTTTGTTGTTATGTTATGTTGTTTTGTTTGTGTTAATAACTTCTTTGTTTGTTTGATACATAAAAAGGAAACCAGAAACAACCTAAAATATAGGGCAGTACAACAGACAGAAACAACCTAAAATACGAACACAAAAAGTAATGAATTCGAAAAACGAGTAACAACCTTTTTGGGTTTGTTTTAGTTTGGGGTTTTCGTGCTTTTTGTTATGAGTTTGTTAAAGGATTGTTTTGGTTTGGGATATCAAGATCTATTATTTAAGTGTTTCGGAAGGTGAAAACAAATATTAGAGTGTCGAAGGTAGTCACTTCTTAATTTGACTCACCATGCACCATCTTTATATCGTCTGCATAAATCAGAAGCTGAGTAAACGACAAATAACAACAATCCATCAAACAAAAACGAACAAAAAACATGCATCTAGTGTCAAAACATCAACATTATGGCTGCATTGCAAATTGGTACAAACCATTTCTTATAGTATTTTTTAGCTCACCTGGCCCAAAGGGCCAAGTGAGCTTTTCTCATCACTTGGCGTCCGTCGTCCGTCGTCGTCCGTCGTCGTCCGTCGTCCGTTAACTTTACAAAATCTTCTCCTCTGAAACTACTTGGCCAAATTTAACCAAACTTGGCCACAATCATCATTGGGGTATCTAGTTTAAAATTGTGTCCGGTGACCCGGCCAACCAACCAAGATGGCCGCCATGGCTAAAAATAGAACATAGGGTAAAATGTAGATTTTGGCTTATATCTCTGAAACCAAAGCATTTAGAGCAAATCTGACATGGGGTAAAATTGTTGATCAAGTCAAGATCTATCTGCCCTGAAATTTTCAGATGAATCGGACAATGGGTTGTTGGGTTGCTTCCCTGAATTAGTAATTTTAAGGATTTTTTCCGTTTTCGGTTATTATCTTGAAAATTATTATAGATAGAGATAAACTGTAAACAGCAATAATGTTCAGCAAAGTAAGATCTACAAATAAGTCAACATGATCAAAATGGTCAGTTGACCCTTAAGGAGTTATTGCCCTTTAAAGTAATTTTTACCAATTTTGTAAATTTTGTAATCTTTACAAAATCTTCTCTCTGAAACTACTGGACCAAATTCAACCAAACTTAGCCACAATCATTATTAGGGTATTTAGTTTAAAAATGTGTGGTGACCCAGCCAACCAACCAAGATGGCTGCCATGGCTAAAAATAGAACATAGGGTAAAATGTAGATTTTGGCTTGTAACTCTGAAACCAAAGCATTTAAAGCAAATCTTACAGGGATTAACTTGTTTATCAAGTAAATATCTATCTGCCCTCAAATTTTCAGATGAATTGGACAACTGGTTGTTGGGTTGCTGCCCTGAATTGGTAATTTTAAGGAAATTTTGCCGTTTTTGGTTATTATCTTGAAAATTATTACAGATAGAGATAAACTGTAAACAGCAATAATGTTCAGCAAAGTAAGATCTTCAAATAAGTCAACATGATCAAAATGGTCAGTTGACCCTTAAGGAGTTATTGCCCTTTAAAGTAATTTTTACCAATTTTTGTAAATTTTGTAATCTTTTACAAAATCTTCTCCTCTGAAACTACTGGACCAAATTCAACCAAACTTAGCCACAATATTTATTATTGTATTTAGTTTAAAAATGTGTGGGTGACCCAGCCAACCAACCAAGATGGCTGCCATGGCTAAAAATAGAACATAGGGTAAAATGTAGATTTTGGCTTGTAACTCTGAAACCAAAGCATTTAAAGCAAATCTTACAGGGATTAACTTGTTTATCAAGTAAATATCTATCTGCCCTCAAATTTTCAGATGAATTGGACAACTGGTTGTTGGGTTGCTGCCCTGAATTGGTAATTTTAAGGTAATTTTGCTGTTTTTGGTTATTATCTTGAAAATTATTACAGATAAACTGTAAACAGCAATAATGTTCAGCAAAGTAAGATCTTCAAATAAGTCAACATGACCAAAATGGTCAGTTGACCCTTAAGGAGTTATTGCCCTTTATAGTCAATTTTAACAATTTTCATTAATTTGGTAAATTTTGGTAAGTTTTACAAAATGTTTTCCTTTGTAATCTTCTTTTCTGAAACTGCAGTAGAAAATCAATATAGAAAACAATCTTCTAATGTAGTGGCAATAAAAATAATTGATAATTCTATAACATGAAAAAAACCACATTAATACCTGATGATGGTGTTTCTTTCTTTACATTGAAAATGATGTCACAACTATAATCCCGAACAATAGGTTGAATGTCAGATATGTTTCAGTACTTTGGCTTCATTTTCTACAGATTCCGAATTGCAAATGATGCTTGAATTCCTACACTAATTTATACAGACTTCATCCCTTTCACAGGTAATGCCTGCCTCATATTATATTTAAAACTTTAATAGAATATCAGAAATTTTGAGAGAAAATTAATCAACCATGCAAGATCTAAAACTTAATTAATATTGTTCAAATTATCAATTAACTATTAAAAAAAATTCTCATTAAAAAATATAGTTCTTCATTTTATATTTTATCAGAAATTTAGGGAAAAATTGAATTTAATTGTGTCCCTTGTTCTCATTTCCTGGGATAAATCCAATACAAATTAAAGTATTGGTATTGAATAAATATTTAAGAAATATTTCAAACCTTACCATTTTCTTCACAAGAATGAAGACCATATTTTCAGTGTCATGAGTATCAGTCATCATATTTGTTGTACTTTGTTGTTTAAAAGTTGAATACAAAAAAGATCAACAAAGCAATTCAAAACCACTTGAATTTTGCAACAACAAATGAGAGTTTTAACGACCTCAGCTGGCTATACAACCCTTGCACAATCAACTGAATTTTGCAGAAATCATTAATAGGAAAGATTGCCCTTAAATGATAATTTTTATTACCTTTTGTTTTTTTTTGGGGCTGTTGCGCAACAACAAAACTTCACAACAAACTTTCTCATCACTTCGCATTTCTCGTTAGATAAATTTTACAAAATTCTCCCTGAAACTACTGTCAAATTAAACCAAACTTGGTTTAAATCACCACTAGGATATCCAGGGACCTCTGTGTATGATGACCCTGCCTGCCAACATGGCACACATGGCTGAAATAAAACACACTTTTAGTCTTATATCTCTGAAACTAAACGACAGTTCAACAGTTGCATTTATCATGCATCAATTGTAAATAAAAATATCAGGTGAGCGACACAGGGTCCTTGGAGCCTCTAGTTTCTACTTAAGATGATTTAAGTTGTGGTGTCTTATCAACCTATCATACATAATTGGAAGAAGGAGTCAAATTCTTTGTCATTAACCATATTTATTACTTCCATGTTCCGTCTTTATGTTTCTAACTATAATTAAAATAAATTACTATTCGTTTGATCTTTGATACTATCAAGATCTCTTATAGTCACACGACCAAAGGAATTATATAAAAAAAACTTGAAGGTTCGCCGTACTAAGAATTATTGGTACAATATATCAATCTATGAAGCAATCGAGTTCAATTTTGCTATGTTGTTTAAGCTCACCTGGCGTCCGTCGTCCGTCGTCGTCGTCCGTTAACTTTTACAAAAATCTTCTCCTCTGAAACTACTAGGCCAATTAAAGCCAAACTTTGCCTAAATCTTCCTTAGGGTATCTAGTTTAAAAAAAATTATCCGATTACCCCGCCCATTAACCAAGATGGCCGACATGGCTAAAAATAGAACATGGGGGTAAAATGCAGTTTTAGCTTATATCTCTGAAACTAAAGCATTTAGAGCAAATCTGACATGGAGTACAAATGTTATACAGGTCAAGATCTAATATTCTGCCCTGAAATTTTCAGACGCATCAGACAACCCGTTGTTGGGTTGCTGCCCCTTAATTGGTTATTTTAAGGAAATTTTGCAGTCATTGGTTATTATCTTGAATATTATAATAGATAGAGATAAATTGTAAACAGCAAAATTGTTCAGCAAAGAAGGATCTACAAATAAGTCAAACATGACCAAAATTGTCAATTGACCCCATAAAGAGAAATTGCCCTTTAAAGTCATTTTTTCATAATTTTTCGTAAATTTTTGTTATCTTTTACAAAAATCTTCTCCTCTGGAACTACTGGGCCAAATTAAAACAAACTTGGCCTAAATCATCCTTAGGGTAACTAGTTTAAAAAATGTATCCGATGACTGCGCCCATCAACCAAGATGGCCGCCATGGCTAAAAATAGAACATAGGGGTAAATTGCAGTTTTTGGCTTATATCTCTGAAACCAAAGCATTTAGAGCAAATCTGACAGGGGATAAAATGTTTATCAGGTCAATATCTATCTGCCCTGAAATTTTCAGACGCACCAGACAACCCGTTGTTTGGTTGCTGTCCCTGAATTGGTAATTTTAAGGAATTTTGCAGTTATTTGTTATTATCTTGAATATTATAATAGATAGAGATAAACTGTAAAGAGCAAAATTGTTCAGCAAAGTAAGATCTACAAATAATTCAAGCATGACCAAAATTGCCAATTGACACCATAAGGAGTAATTGCCCTTTAAAGTCAATTTTTCACAATTTTTCGTAAAATTTTGTAATCTTTTACAAAAATCTTCTCCTCTGGTACTACTGGGCCAAATTAAACCAAACTTGGCCTAAATCATCCTTAGGGCATCTAGTTTAAAAAATGTATCCGATGACCGCGCCCATCAACCAAGATGGCCGCCATGGCTAAGAATAGAATATGGTGGGGGGATAGAATACAGTTTGGCTTATATCTCTGAAATTAAAGCATTTAGAGAAAATCTGACTTTGGGGGAGAAAAATGTTTATTAGGTCAAGATCTAACTGCCCTGAAATTTTCAGATACATCAGAGAACCCGTTGTTGGGTTGCTGCCCCTGAATTGGTTATTTTAAGGAAATATTGCAGTTTTTGGTTATTATCTTGAATATTTTAATAGATATAGATAAACTGTAAACAGCAAAAATGTTCAGCAAAGTAGGCTCTACAAATAAGTCAACATGATCAAAATTGTCAATTGACCCCTTCAGGAGTTATTGCTCTCTAAAGTCAATTTTTCACCATTTTTAGTAAATTTTGTAATCTTTTACAAACATCTTCTCAACTTAATCTACTAGCCAAATAGAATTTAACTAAGCTACAATTTTCAATAGGGTATCTTGATTGACAAATGTGTACGATGACACTGTCATCCAACCAACATGGCCGCCATGGCTAAAAATAGAACATAGGGGTTGACTATAGAAGTCTATGGGAAAATTGTAAAAAAAACAATTTCAAATGGTCACAACTTGAAAATTTATTTAAATAATGATAAGGAGTCTTCAGGAACTATTGTAAGACTACGATGGAATGACCTGCTTTAAATTTAACTACTGGGCCGAATTAAACCAAACTTGGCCTCAATCATTATTAGGGTATCTAATACTATTTATTATGATTTTAACCTTATTTAACATGATTTCCAAAACCACAGTAGATACAGGTGAGAGACACAGGCTCTTGAGAGCCTCTAGTGCATATGTACGATCATATGGCTAATTCAGTACTATCAGATTATGAAGCAAAGGGTTTTAGAACATTGCAAATTTAACGCAACCTGTATTCCGTAAGATTAATTCTTTTGTGTGAAAGGAGCTTGTTTAAGGTAAATATAAGCTAACACAAAGGAAACAACATTTAGTAAGTACGTAGCTTTTATTTGGGGAGAGATTTTTTGTCATTTCACTAGAAGATTTGATCTGACATACACACTTTTGCAGGAAAATGTCACCAGTTTTTATGTCATGAGACAAAACACTGTTTGGAAAAGAAAAATAATGGATGTAAAACCCCAACATATCAGTACTGTATCAACCATTCATTGTTGTGTAATGGTCTTCCAAACTGTGGAGTAACTGACAATAGTGATGAAGCAAGATGTAAGTAAACATATATACCATAAAAGAGAAACAATAGGCTGGTGTCTTCAAGGATTTGGTAATATGTTGTTAAAGGGTCGGGTCGCTTGTTTCATTTTTAAATGTAAGGTACAACTTTTACCATTGGTTGTTTGATCAGCTAATCGTTGTTTGTATCAGGTATTGGGTTTTCAATTATTACGGCCTCGAGCATCACTAAAGACACATTAATTGTCGAAATTCGTATCTGGTGTAGTAAAATTGGTACCGTTAATGTTAAGGGTACACGTCTTTACACAGTTCATCAAAGTCTTTAGCAGACCTCAACTCGATGTAGGAAAAGTGCATTTCATATTCAGAACGGAATATTTACCCCTCAAAATGACTGTGCTGAACATTGTAAAAATACGAACGAAGCTACGTTTAAGGTGCTCAGGAGGGATAAACAGTTTAGAATTTCCAAACATATTATATGATTATATAATGCTGATTGAATATATATACAAGGCGCCGATGTTAAATCTTTCTGAAATATGACATCCCTATAGACACCAGATCAATGATTCCAGTTCTGCGTTAGCAAATTTATATACTGTCAAACGTAATTCAATAGTTCAGATCTATTTCTGGTTTTGTTTAATAAGCTCATGACGTACGTTATAAATATAAGTTGAAATGGACTTTCTTCGTCCAATGTTTTAAATGTTACTTCTACCAGAGACACATAATATATTTAATTGTATTATACGTCTCTGTCAACACGACTGAAACTATAATATGTTTACCAAGAAAAATATAACATTCAAAGAGGATGAAACGCAAGACGCTGGAGATGGTTATTAGATAGTATCCAATGTTGTCACTTCATCACAAAGAAGACAAACTGAAGAACCAGAGACATATACTATTACATGTCTATTGTGTGGGTGATATGAAGTACACACTTCTTTAATTTGAGAGATGTTTATGATCCAATGTTATGATAGAATTGCGTAACAAATTAATATTATATCGAGAAGTGGATATTTATTGCGTTAATAGTTTTCTATATTGGCTTTGAGTCGATTACTCTAAGAATAATTAGTAAAAGATTACATCATACGTTACCAACACAACAATAAAATATTTGTACACCCCAATAAGTTAATATGTTGATATTTATTTTGTGGCGGAGTATAGATAACTTAATGGTTGAACGGTAAAAAATTGTATCCTGAAATCTGCGTAAATGTCAGAGAAACCAATTGCACATAGCTTGATGACTGATCAAAAATGATATGCAACATGTTGAGCACTGTTATCTATTAAAAAAATATAAACCCACGTTCTTTCTTTTTATTATGCCCTGTCTACGATAGTAGACTCGGAACATTATGTTTTCCGGTCTGTGTGTCCGTCCGTCCGTCCGTCCAATATCAGGTTTAAGCTTAAATTTAAGGTAGTTTGAAGTTTTGGTTTAGTGTAGTTTGTAGTCATATTAATTTGAAACTTAGTACACATGTTTATTGTGAAGTGAACAATTAAATACATATTTAATATGAGGATTTTGATCCAGATTTCACGGTTCACTGAACATAGAAATGTGACATGTTAACGTTTTGGTTTAAGGTAATATGTTTTCATATCACCTTGAAATTAGTACGCATGTTCATTATAAAGTGAACTGTTTGATACATATATGCCAAATTAGGGTAGTTTTACCGGGAAAATTTATAAGCATGACATGGTGTCCTACGGACACATTTTCTTTCTGCATTTTTCTTCATTTATTCGACTTAGGCTTGGATGACCTTATTATAAACCTAATTACTACATATGGATTAAGTGAAAAAAGAGTAGTTGTTCGATACAAGATATGCAGTGTTTCTATCATAAGGTTATACCGGTATGATTGAGAATACTTAAAATTAAGGAAAATAAGCTGAAGTAATAAAAGCCACTGTATTGAAAACTCACGGTCTGTGACACATAAAAAAAACTCTAAGCACCTGTGTCTAACTATTTATGAGAGAAAAGTTCAATCATAATTAATAAACAAAAACTGCACTTACAAAAAAACACAGAGGAGTGAATTGCTAATGACAAGTAACAAATCGGCTAGAAAGTCGGAAGATAGCTAATGACGAGTAACAAATCGGCTAGAAAGTCGGAAGATAGCTAATGACGAGTAACAAATCGGTTAGGAAGTCGGAAGATAGCTAATGACGAGTAACAAATCGGTTAGGAAGTCGGTAGCTAATGACGAGTAACAAATCGACTAGAAAGTCGGAAGATAGCTAATGACGAGTAACAAATCGGTTAGAAAGTCGGAAGATAGCTAATGACGAGTAACAAATCGACTAGAAAGTCGGAAGATAGCTAATGACCAGTAACAAATCGACTAGAAAGTCGGACACTTTTACATGCAGATAGATGATAATGTTTGGTATAACTAGCTTTACTGATACCAACAATAATAGGTACGATAGAGTCATGAGATGTTGTATAAATGCCATTGAGACAACTATCAACAATAGCCCATATGACGTGGATATAATAAATTATAGATTACCGTACAGCCATCAACAATGAGCAAAATCCATACCGTTGAGTCGGCTATAAAAGGCCCTGACATGACAACATGTGAAACAATTGTCACCACGGTAAAATGTAGTACATAAGGCAAAACAAGACCGTATACCGTGGGTCTATTGAACCAACTCAGTTGCCATTTTCCCACACGGACATGATCCTCCGTGAATCAATTTTAACGGTAAAAAAGCTACTGCTAATCGTTCATTGTCTTAATATTTTTTTAACAATTTTTGCTATAGTCTTCATGAGTTAACAGTGGTCATTTTTTAAATTTTCTTGATATATTCTTGCCATTACTTAGATTATCATTTTCATAGTGTCATGGTGCATGCTTTAGATTATTCTTTATCTTCCAGGTTTAAACAGATTGGTATTCATTATAATATATGTTGCCGTGCCCGTCTCGGCTATTCTTTTAATACTCGTAATAGCATTGTTATGTTTCCGTTACCGAAAACGTAAACAGAATGTAATAAAAATGGAGTCACAGAAGCCACCACAGACACATTGGGTATCACCACACATCAGAACATCAGATCCAGGTTCCATTGCTGCACAATCCGCTACTTTGTTAACAACCAGTTTTGTTTCGGATGATAAAAATACGACTGATTTTGTTGATATGACAATAGATCGACGAAGAAAAATTCAGAATCGAACAATTGAAAACATTAAAAGTAGTGAAATGTTTAATAAAAGAAAAGAAAGAGATAAAAATGTTCATTACGAAGGAGTTGATGTTGGTTCGAACAATGAGGATGAAATTCATGATATAGTGACACATAATATTCACTTAGAACCTCAGATGCCTAATCAAGGATTACGAACTCATAAAAAACGATCATCGTATCATATGATGCAAGAGCTAAATTTAGAGAATGGACCTGATCCCGATGCTCAACTAAACGTTTAGTGTATACATTAAGGGGTGGCACGCGTTTGGGGTGTCGGATATAGGGAATAAAAAGTCCGGACGTAGGATATAGGGTGTAAAAAGTGAGGATGTAGGATATAGGGGTAAACAAGTTTAGATCTTGGAAAACAAAGGGAAAAATGGGAAGTTGAAAAATAATTACAAAAAAGCGGGATTTGATAAATGAGCACCCCGTATCACCCCCTCTACATTATAGAATTAAGAACGGAAACCGGGAATGTGTCAAAGAGACATTATGCCATTCCATGATTTCAGTTATTCAAATTGACCAACTGCTGTAGAATGTATTATATTTTTTTTCATATTTCACTTCCTGATATCTTTAGTATCTTTTTATATTAAATCCTCATTCTTTATATTGAAGCAAAAATAATTCCTAATCAATCGCATCATATATTTTTATTTACAAATGTGCAAATGAATCAAACTTATGCAACTATACTTTACATTTCACATTACATTACTTAAATCCATAAATGAAAGTAGATTTTAACATATTGAAGATGTTCACATAGATAGTTGTGAGATAAATGTTAAATTTAACATGTAGAGGATAATTCTTGTACATTGTGTTTAATAAATAGTTGACAAAGGAGCAGGTAAATGATAGTTTAATATTGACCCTCTTATTTTCCATGAAAAAGAAGTTTTGTAATTCTAATTAACATTTGGTGAAACATTTGCAAATTAGATAGATAGCTGACAAATACCATATCAAGCAAGATTTGGCATATTCCATCGGTGATGCGTTTTAACAGCATAATTGTGCGCTTCGAAGATGAAAATCATAATTTTGACTGATTGTTGTATAAATTAAGTTAGTTTTTTCTTTTAATAACACTAACCGCGTGCATAGAACCAATATATTTTTTGTTAAATGTGAAGCGCACCTCTTTTTAGCCAAAGGTTGTGGCCAGTATTATCTGAAAGGCAAAATACTTTTAAATGCATTAAAAATCTAACAAATCTCATACCTTTGAAGACATAATGTTTTATGCAAATAATAAACTGGTAACAAATGCTTGGTTTTCACCTTGGGTTTCTTGTAAACGGTTTATGCTGTGCATTACACAAAGTCGTATTTTCCAGTAGTGCACTCTTTATGCAGTTGCTGTATAAAAATCTTCTATTATGACCGCGACCTATATTAGATTGAAGTACGACATGATTTCTGATCAGTAGTTAAAGTCTTTGAGCTTGCTTAATTGCGAGCATTTAAAGAGATACCTATTTTTATTGATTGTTTTTTTATGTACGTTTTTAGTGCACTGATAACGGTTAAATTTGGGATAACTGAGATCTTAAATAAAATTGAACTTAATTAACCCCACACATTCATGTACTTATTCCTAGTCCGTAACATAGTCAGTTGTATTTTTGTTTCATATCTTACTCTTAATGTGTTTTGTTATTTTACAAATTTGGTGTTGAAGGCAGGTCTAACATTATTTTAAAATCATTCATGCCTATTACAGACTCTAGACGATTAAGAACTTGACGTTTTGTATAAACGCCTGTCCTGTCTTTTGTTTAAGAATATATGTTGCTCTCCAAAATTAAAATAAATTTCTTTTGTAGCTGTGTTGCTGTCTCATTGACGTAGACACCACTTCTCCTTTTATTCATATTGGTTTATTGACAATTGCATGTAATGTAATTGGTTAAGATGGGTTATGAAATATTTCTATTGTTAAAGCCACTTAGATCCTACCTGGCTCTATCCCTTTTAAGTACTAGTGAATTAATATATGTAATGATATTCATTCCATATCCGCCAAAATAACATATGCAACATATGCAAGAGAATCACTTCCAAGTTTTGTGTTTTTTTTATTATTCCATTGGTTCTGTAAGTTAAGGTCAGTTATAAAACAGTAACAATACTTTTTAGCTCACCTGGTCCAAAGGGCCAAGTGAGCTTTTCTCACCACTTGGCGTCCGTCGTCGTCGTCCGTCGTCCGTCGTCGTTTTCTACTCTAAAACTACAAAAAGACAAATTTAACCAAACTTGGCCACAATCATCATTAGGGTATCTAGTTTAAAAATTGTGTCCGATGACTCCACCTACCAACCAACATGGCCGTCATGGCTAAAAATAGAACAAAGGGGGTAAAATGAAAGTTTTGTCTATTATTTTTTGAACCGTTATAAATAGAGAAAATCTGAAAGGATCAAAAATGTACAGAATAATGAGCTCTACCAATTGTTCATATACATCAAAACTGTTAGACAAATACTTATAGGAGTTATTGCCCATAAGTGACAAATTTTACCATTTTTTTCATTTTTGCCTATTATCATGAAAACTATATTTAGAGAGAAACATTTTTTTCTCGTTATGCCTTATATGATTTGAATTATAATAGACAAATAAACACTTTAAATCACAAAAGTGATCAGCAAAGCAAGATCTATTAAAAAGTCAAATGTTGCCAATATAGTTAGTAGACTGTCACTCTTCATAGGAATGTTTTCCCTTAAATGAGGATTTTTTTTTACCCTCTTTTGTGTTTTGAGCAAAAATTAAAGAAGATAGAGAGAAACTAAACAGACTAAAAGATCAGTAATACAAGATCAACAAAATAGAGAATTTTGTCATGAAGTCCATTCTCGTCTAAAATGTTGGAGAGTGTCCTTTGTTTGATATGCACATAGACCAAGGTGAGCGACACAGGCTCTTTAGAGCCATTAGTTTATTTATTCTATTTTTATACAAGTAAGCATGATAACTTAAGTGTTATTATATTCTCGTGGTGGTACATAGTAATGGCGAAGCCCGTCCGTCTGTTTGTCAGTCCGTTCGATAGTCCTTACCCGATTTTGTATCCGCAACTGCCCTGAACTACTCACTGAATTATGTGAAACTTTCACTGAATATTAATCACATGATGTTCTTTTGCACCTCTTATTTCATTTCTGCATCAAAGATTTCTGGGGTTTACTTTGAGATGACATGGATTTAGTCATATCGGCACAATATAGTACACATTTGTTGGTACTCAATTTGTATCCCGAACGCCCCCCAAACTCCTTCTTTCAATTTATTTAAATTTTCTCACAATCTTAACCATAGAATTCTATTGTGCACCTCTTATTTTGCTGATATAATCAGAATCATTTCTATGGTTACCTTCAGCAAGTCGTGGGCACACTACATAGAACAGAGAATGGAAACGGGAAAAGTGTCAAAGAGACAACAACCCGACACAAGAGCTGAAAACAGCCCAGGGCTACAAATGGGTCTTCAACGCAGCGAGTAAATCCCGCACTCAGAGGCGGGTTTCAGCTGGCTCCTAATCAATAATGAAAAATAGATAAGCGAAATGGACGCCACACCAAACTCCGAAACACACAAATGAACCAAACTTAACAAAACACACAAGACAAACAAAGGTAGATGTTACAGTACATATTATATCCCGTTCTCTTCCTAAACGCCTTAACAAAACTTGATGAAATTTTCTTGAAATCTTCATTATATAATGTTAGAGTAACCTTCTAGTTAGTTTTTGGTCTCAGTTATTTCGGGTTTCATTTACCAATGTAGAAATTTGCTAGGGAATAGGGTATATATGTATGAGCTTTGCTCACAATACCTCTAGCTTATATTACAGTGTATCTGCTTTTCATAAACAAGTTACAAATACGTTTCTCTAGCAATTGGCCGAAATTTTCACCAATTGATTATTTTGCCTTTTGGTATTGTTAAAGGCAAATTCTCGTATATTAGCACAACAAAAGACCTAACTAACATCTTACACTTATGATATTTTGAGGATACTTTAAATTAATTGTTATGGACTAAAATCTTAAACGTTAAAAACTTTTTTAAAATCTCTGTCATAGGTGTATTGAAATTTTCAGATTGTAGTAAAAGCAGTGAAAAAACACTATGGGATGAAGATATCCATTTAATTCGTTAATTCTTTGTAATAAAAATTGAGTCAAGGTCAATTTGAGCTGCGTCAATTGCAACATACTTATTTTTTTTTTTATTTCTGTGGTGACCTTGAGTGAATGATAATATGACAGGTCTTTCTCAAATTACGACTTGGATCCATTTGAAATTTTACATAGCTGCTTTTACAGTAAAATAGTTTTAAATATATGTGAAAGGAATTGATTATACAACTAAATGTATTTGATTTGCGATTAGACATTTTAGTTTACAAATACATTGAACTGGAATAAAAAAAAAACTTTGGTGATATTCCCATCAAGTTTGGAAAAGGTTTTTCTAAATGGATTAATTGCTTAGTATAATTAGCCATAACATAGGTTTAAACTGTAGTTAGGTACAGTTTAAATTGAGACAATTCTTCAAACAACATTTCAAGATTTCAAATTTTGACTTTACTATTGACCTCCAGATATCTTTTGCTTATATTGTGGTTTTTGGTTGATGTCTCAATGAAAATATATATGAATATAAATAAAAGTGTGGAGACACAGAAATGTCTCATGTACCAAATAACAACATCTGAATAAATCCTAAATGAATTTTTGTTTTAATTTTTGCAATGAAAAAACCTTCCTTTGTATTTATTTTGTATTGTTAATATTTCAGATCATTCTTTGTAGTAAATAAATCAAAAGAAAATAGTTTTATTGTTTGTTAGCATTGATATGCCTATATATGCCAATATGAAATGACATATTACCAATGATTCCTGATAAAGTCTTCAAAGTTTAGATAATAGTCCTATGTTTCCATGTGAAAGAAGTTTAGATTATCAAGAGAAAAGTTAATTTTGTGATGATCTGTATTTCATTGCAAAATGTACTGAGTGTCGTGTAAACAGCTGATATCAAATGATGGCTATTAGTCTGGCAGATCAAGTGCACCTTCCCATTTTGAACTTGGGTGAGATTCATTTCTCAATTTTAGTTCTAGGCGGGAGACTCACTCTTTTTCCTTTAAAAGTTAAAAAAAAAAAAAAAAAAAACATCCCTCTTTAAACTTGCCACCTGTGAGGGAGGTCTTAAATTTCCCTTTGACAAAAAATAACCCTAGTATTTTCACCCCCTTTCATTATTTTGATTGTTTTTATAATGTTTTCTGTGTTAGATTTTTATTACATTCAAAAACAAAGCTTATTACATAGTAAAAAGACATCTTAGCCCATAATTTTTTTTTTACAGAATAAGATCCATGTATAGTCTCTGATGCAAGATTTTTTTTATTATTAATTGTTTTGGCTTTTAACTAGCTGTCAGTAACTGTGAGTACTCTCAAATTGTACTTTCTTGTTAATTTGACCTGTTGATACTATTTGTAATGTTTTTTTGTCATTTAATGTTAACATGGATCTTGTCTATATACCAGCTTTGATTATTCCTACAAACTTTCACTTCTTCGTACTATGAACATCAAAATTATTTAATTTCTCCTTAAATACTGTTCTTGCACCTGTACAGGAAGTTTAATCTAGCACTAATTGTATAGTTTAATTGTTGATATTCACCCCATATGTACCAAGTGTTAGATTAGTTTTATTGATATTAAAGAAATTTCTTGGTATTCCTAAATGGAAGATTTTATACACACAGAAGAAGTATACTTAACAACAAAATTATTTTCATTTACCTGTGTATAGTATGAAGCTGGTTTTTTCAAAAGTGATGATTTTCTAAAAATTGTTTAACAATTCACAGTGGTATCATACTTTAACATTGTTTAAACCTGTTTATTTACTTTTGACCTTAATTATTTATCCCTTATAATTTTTATTAACTATGTATTTGCATTCAGGTATCACAGATCAAATTTATTCGTTCATTGTGTGTTAATTTACGTTTTTTGATTGAGTTAAGCCTTCCAATTGATATTCTATAGCGTGTCTTTCTATGGTGTGATGTTATACTATTGTTTCAGAAAAGGGAGAAGGTTTGGTACACTTAAAACGTTTTATCCTGCTGAAAATGTTTGCACCTGTCCTAAGTCAGGAATCTGATGTACAGTAGTTGTCGTCTGTTTATGTAATTCATACATGTTTCTCGTTTCTCATTTTTATATAGATTAGACCATTGGTTTTCCCGTTTGAATGGTTTTACACTGGTAATTTTGGGGCCCTTTATAGCTTACTGTTTGGTGTGAGCCAATACTCCGTGTTGAAGGCCATACCTTGACCTATAATGGTTTACTTTTATAAATTGTTACTTGGATGGAGAGTTGTCTCATTGGCACTCATACCACATCTTCCTATATCTATGTAGTTAAATAATAAATATATGTTTGTGCTGAAATATTTAAATATTTGTATCTCTGATTGAAAAAAGGTTGTTTTGCACAATCTTCCCCCTAGTAGAGGTGGAAAGAGGAAGATCTCCAACCATATAGAGGTTTGCAGGTATGAGCCAAAGACTGAAGTAAAATGACAACAGCCCTACTGATACATTGGAATGTGGAGTAAAAAAAAGTACTAACACAGAATATGAGTTCAACTTTATTTTGAAAATTGATAAGATTTTAAATCTGTAACAAATACTTGTACACTCCATATATATGATATATATATTCTAAGCCTTTAAATCATATCACAACTAGACTTTTTGGTAATATTATCATAAGTTAACAAATAACATTTTAGATGAACATCAATTGATATATCATCAAAAAGACTGATGGAATGACCAAATATTGGATAATAACACAACTTCACTTCATTTATGATGTTTTAGTAATGTATTGTTGTGCTTATAATCTCATATACACTATGAAATCATATAACCTGGAATACTGATGAAATATTTTCGATTTTGCAAGCTTCAATTCAAATATAATATATTTGAACCGGAAGTCCGCTTACGGTATTGAGAATATTGTGTCAGGATCCCAGACTATGAAACCATATTACAATTGAATAACAATTCTAGCAAAAATACCCATTTCATTTATTCAATATGCATTGAAATATACAATTATGACAAGTGAAGACATTGTGAATATAGAAAATCCATCCTTTGAAACTATTTTAGAATTTTTAATCCATTTTGGAACTGAATACCATTTAAAAGACATGATTTCAGAGTGCTATATCAGAGTGAAAAAAATGAATAATCCTTACAATTTTTCACTTTTTAAGTAAAATATAAAAATAAGGAGATGTGGTATGATTGCCAATGAGACAACTATCCACCAGAGTTCAAATGAGGTGAAGGTAAGAAATTTTATTTTTTAAATACTCTATTTTGGTATAAATCTTTGTGAAATATAAAATTTTTCTATAATGAAAAGCAATATTTGGTATTATTTGTTTTTATACTAAAGATCACTAACAAAGATAATACAAAGAATCTTTGACCAAGTAAAACTACTTGTTTCCATTCTTTGGTGAATTAATAACTACCTATTAATTTATAAATAATCATAATTGTCTCAACACAATACAGTAGATCCTGAGTTTAATAACAATTCACAATCATTGCAAGAAATAGCAAAAAATGACAAATTGATATGTTCTGTAATAATTTACCATTCTTTTAGAAAAAAAAATCATTCTTAAACTGTCCATATTCAGAAATCTAAGCATTGGCTAAGAAGAAGCAATCTTTAAAATATTTGTAATTAAAAACTTATAGCATGAGGATAATTTGTAGGCTCTAGATTATAATGACGACTTAAATCTAAAAAAAAAAAAAAAACAATTATTTTAACGTGGTTAAATACATCAACACATATACATATTAACTGTTGGTCCTGGTTAATATATTTTCTTAAAGTGATGAATTCCAGCATCTATCCTCATTGTTTTCATTTATTTTGTATTATAACCCAATGAATGACGAACATTTACAACTTAGCTGTTTGAGCATTTACTTGTAGTTAGAAAACAAAACTTATTTGTAAGAAGAATCATAAATTTTTTACAACTATGGTAACTACAAAAAATCCTTAGAAAAAACAATTCTACAGTTATCCTGTTATTGCAGCATATTTTGATTTGGCTTATAATTGTTACCCAGGTAGAAGATTCGTAAACAACCAATTACTGAATTCATGGTTCCTCAAACAAACAAGTAATCCTTAAACCATTCTACTTTGTACACACTGAAATAATTAAGTTATAATAGATCATGGTAATAACCATATGGGGTTACCTCCATAAAGGAAGCAACATGATTGGTTTGAAAATGTTCATGGGTGTACAGATTCAAAATGATGACAATAGATATCCACAACAGTGTGTACAGCTCATTGCAACCAACTGGAAAATGTCCACTTGTAAATAACAGATTTCCGGCTCAGCAAAACAGACTAAGATAGCAATGTTTAGGGTATCCATTTCATATACTGTGGATTCATTTATTTTCGTGGGTTCCAATTTTCGTGGATTGAGGAAAACTTCCATTTTGGTGGATACTTGATTTCGTGGTTTTGCTTTAGTCAGCATATGTTGATATGTAACATTTGTAATTCTTTGAACATTTCAATTCGTGGTTTCCCTATACCCATGAAATCCACGAAAATTGGTATCCAACGAATAATAATAAATCCACAGTATTTCACATTAAACTTGTGCTTACAGAGATATCTGATTCTCAACTGAGGCATAACCATTACAGTGGAGATCGTCCACATAGCTGTCGTATCTGTTAGACAGAAAGAAAATCTACTAAGCTTATGCACTGGTATTTTTCTAGTTGGTTGCATCTCGCTAAACTTATATATCAAAAGCATCTCTTACATATACACAGAAAATACAAATGCTGTTGAAAAAAATATATGCTGACTTCCAAGCAGGATGAACTTGGTATAATATTAGTTCAAATGATACGAGAAAAGTACATTCTTTCCACTCAAATCAAAATTAGCACTAAAATGTCTTATAAACATAAAAATAGAGGAATAAGGAATGTTATGTTCAGGAGAAAGCATTAGAAACAATTTTAATAGCATTGGACTGAACTGTTAAAAACTTGTATTGCAAATTGATTATTGCACCACTATAAAACAACTGACAAAGACCTGATACAGAAAAGGCATCATCTGATTAATTCTTTGTTAGAATGTATCATATACAACAGAGCCTGTCTCTAGAGATCACTGTTTTAACAGACCACTCGTATTTGAAATTTGAAGAAAAAAACCTCTTTTTTTGTCACTATAAAATTCTTATTGAAACTATTTTTCAGTAATAACATTTGTCATGTAAGATAGATGGCACAATGGGTGGTCTCTCAAAACAGAATTTAGAAATTCTTATACTATGCATTCTATCCTTAATAAACTTACAGACCATAAAAGCAATTTATTTGGTTTCCTTATTATGTTAAAACTAGCACCAATAGAAAAAAGTTTTTTTTTATTACCTCAAATAAATTTTTGATAATTTTTGTATCTAACTCTTCTATAATATCTTAAAATATATTAGTGTCTAACATTACTTCAGTATCTTTTGAGGTATATCTTCCACTAGTCTTAAGAACATCCACATACAAAACTTCCATATAAAATTGTCATCAAACCCATTCTCTTGGTTCTTTGAGAACTTTGATTAATTCTTCCTCTTTAGATCCTGATTCTGGTTCATGACAATACTCCCATCTCTAAAATATAGTAATGAATTGTTACTACGTTGCATGAACACACATAATTATCAATTAACATAATTTGGGTAGGAGTTATTATCATTGACAACCATGATGGAAGGCAAACTGATTGATTTTCAAAATAAAGTAATGTGGTATAAATTTATCCTGGGACTTAAATTCCTAGTAAAATTATGGCCACGGACTTGATTACCTAGGAAAAAAAATGATGCGGAAATATTTTACTACCGGACCGAATTCACTGTTACAAAAGCATGTTAGATAAGAAATCTTAAACCAGATTCTAGGGATGAATAAATCAAGGCTTAAACATATTAAAATTGTTCAGAAAACAACTTTTTCTAAAGTCTGGCGGTCAGAATAAGAAATTGAAATATTATTTTTATTATTAAAATGTCAATCTATGAAGGCCTTTGTGCATGCTAACCTCCAACATAGCAGCAAAGGGAAATAACTTGACATCAAATTATGCCAATCAATCCACTGATTGGAAAAAGTAAATAAAATAAAGATGATACTGAAATAACTGTGTGCAAAGGGAAACAACTCTACTGATAACGCAAATTATGACAATCTATCTGTTTTTTGGAAAATATTAACATAAAAGAAACAAGATACTGAAATAACTGTACAAAGGGAAACAACTCTACCAGTAACTCAAATTATGTCAATCTAGCTATCTATTGGAAAATATTAAATAAAACAAACAAGATACTGAAATAACTGTGTGCAAAGGGAAACAAAAATTTTAAATCTACAAGTTGATAAATAAATGAAATATTTCAAAAGCAACACAACAGGTGAATTCACAAGAAAAGAAGAAAAATAAGAACAGCTAACTCTCAGGAAAATCAATCTGATGTGACATCAGGTGTATACCAAACATATATGACTGCTGTTATTAATGCAGATCTTGACCTCCCCTCAAAAAGAATTTTTTACCTCCCCTTTTTTTCAAAAAAAATATTTGAAGAAATTTTCTTTTTGATTTCTGGAATCTTGAGGAGAAAAAATTGTCCCCACCACCCACCACTAATTTTTTTTTACCTCCCCAAATATTTTTGACCTCCCCTTTTCCAAAAAAAATTCTTTCCTCAAGATATGGTCATAATCTCAATTCAAATTTCCAATGGAGTTTGCAACCATAATAACCCATTTAAATACATCATAAAAGTCTTCAAATAGAAAGACATACATAATCATGGCTAAAATTAATATACCTTAATCAGCATTTGTAAAATTATTAAAATAGTAGCTTCTAAAAATAAATTGACAGCTAATCACCTCAAGACAATACAACATTTCTTTATACATAATTTAAAAGCAGTGTAAGGGAGGTAATTCAAACACAACATTGTACTTAAGTAATTGTCCATTAACCAGGACACCCTTGTTTTTTCTCACTTTTTTGCCCCTAATTCCTAAACGGTTTGAGCCATAACCCCCAAAGCCAATCCTAACCATCCCTTTGTGGTACGGAAATTTCAGAGAGATCCATACACTGTTCCACAAGTTTATATTGTCATGAAACTAGAAAAATGCTTATTTGGGCCCCTTTTTGGCCCCTATTTCCTAAACTGTTGGGACCATAACCCCCCAAAATCAATCCCAACCTTCCTTTTGTGGTTATAAACCTTGTGTTTAAATTTCATAGATTTCTATTTACTAATACTAAAGTTATTGTCCGGAAACCAAATGTCTTCAGACGACGACGACGTGATACTAATATACGACTGCAAAATTTTTTGCAGTCCTATAAAAATGCTATAGTGATGAAATAACCTCAACTGTGTATTCCTTGAAAAAACCCATCAAGGTCTCCCAAGGAAAGTCACTGAAGTCACTGTAAATTTTACAGGTAATGATATTTACAAATGGCAATTCAATATTTGGTTAGGTAGTATTTGTACAAAGAAAAAAGCTGTCAGATTTTTAAAAATACCTACAAAGGGGTCTTATAAAGCGTCTTACATTCAAACCAACATTCTGAAGAATTATTTGAAAATTGTAAATTGATTTATTTCCGTGGGTGGCAATTTTTGTTGATTGAGGAAAAATTGTATTTAGGCAAAATTCTTTATTTCGATGTTTTACAAATTCTGCATACAATCCTTTAGACAACTTGTAATTTGTTGGACACTTAAATTCATTCTTGCCTTATACACAAAAGTATAGTACCTTAGAATAACAATGAATCCATGCTGTATAAGTTCTCCAAAAAACGTTTTCAAAAACCCACAATGATCAATTTCTAATTATTAGTTAAGTGTTTACATTTGATAATAAATAACACTGACAAAAAAACATTAAGGGAAAAACACCACAAAATAATATTTAAGTGTTTCATTTAGTTGCAAAAAGTGATGTTGTGAAAGAATTAACCAGTGTTCTCCCAAGGATTTTTGGATAACACCAGGGTAACGCGTGTGGACAGCTTGGTGAAATGATTCATACAATCAGTTGTGTCGCGTCGCGTCGCTTAGCTATGTTTCTAGTTACTGCAGTATGTCTCTTGTTTTGTTTTAACACTGTATTACTGTGTTATGTAGACACTGAGTCAGAAAATTATTGGTAAAAAAAGAAGTAAATCAATAAACAGTTTGTATACTTTAATATTTTTTTAAAATAAATAAAACATGATTCATTACAAAATATTCATCTAAATTTATAGTAATCAAATCTTTTATAAAATCCATGATCAATAAAAATAAAATATCATTCAAAGGAGACCAAAATGTTCAATTTAAAAAACTTTATAGTTTCTAGAAAGAAAGTTGTTGTATGTGAAAGGATTCTTGTCATAAGGAGATATAAAATAACAAGAACAAATATTGTTTTATTATTTGAACCAGTTTCTATCTTAAATTTTAAAAAAACTTCAGAAATTTTCATAAGTTAAAAACATTTTGCCATAGATTTCATGTAAATATTAACCTTTCTTGTCTTTGGTGATAATCAGACATTGATACAGACTTAAAACTGCACTGAAATCTAAATCTTTATTTGTCATGATCCATTTAAAAAGATTCCTAAATCTATAAATTTATCTTAGGTCTATAAGTAACCATATTCAATGTCATCAACAAAGTCTCCCTATTTTTCCCGCCTAAATGACAGGAAGTAGATATAAATAGATTTAACATGTGCTTATGGATAAAATTTGCAAGATTACTTCTGTTATTCATTAATTGTGGATATAGATATCCAGTTTGAAGGTACAGTCATACATTTTATCTATAAAATAGAATAGATTGCAATTAATTGCAAACTTTGATATTCTACGTGAACTAACTGGTCGTGTGATATGTACAGATGTCCGTCCTCTTCACAGATACTCTAGTTTGAAACCCGATATCATGTACTAACTATGTCATAATTAAAGAAAATTTTGGCCATGGTTTAATCAGACATATTATACTATACTAATGAGCCAACTTTATTATGTACAAAAAATGTACAGGCGGGTGTGCAACTATCGGGTTCACACTGTTTGTGTACAAAGTATTTGCAGACTTGTCACAGGTCAGCGATTGGGTTGTGAGTGAAGCCATAAAATAGTTATCACTGATCATAAAGTTATGAACTAATAATTAAAACACAAAAGAATAATGTAACAAGTGTTAATTACATCGATTAAATCCAATCAACAAGGTTAACCTCATAAGGTAAATCGATCACGTGGTGTCAACAATCTGAGTAAACTGGTTTGAACTGGTCAAATTTCACCTGGAATTTTATACCGCACGGAAAAGATTTTTAACAAATCGCTTAAAACTTTACCGATTTACGATTTTTTTACTGAAAATTTTAGCACCACGGTAAAAAAATATACATCGCGGTAATACCGATACCACCACGGTCAAAAATTATACATCGCGGGCCCGCGGTCCTTTAAGGGCCTGGGGAGAACACTGAATTAACATTACTGTAGATTCATTATTTTTCATGGCATACCAATTTGAGTGGATTCCACGGGAAAAGCTGAACCAAGAATTCAAATGTTCAACAAAGAATAAATTGTCTATAGGCTTGTGTTCAGACTTTCACAAAACCATGAAATCAAATATCAAAATGAAAATACATTTTTTCCTCAATCCACAAAAATTGGTATTTATGAAAATAAATGAATCCAGTATAATAAATCTATTGTCAAATAAAAAAACGTACTGCTGTAAGAGGTAGAGACATCAGAATACTCTCAATTCTAGCTCCTGGTGTCATTAGTCCAAACTTTGTACCTCTGTCATACACAAGGTTAAATTCTACATATCTACCGCGCCTCAACAGCTGCCACATCCTACAAAATATAATCTAGATTAGTTTTGACAAAGGTTAAATTCTACATATCTACTGCACCTCAACAGCTGCCACATCCTACAAAATATAACATAGATTAGTTTTGACAAAGGTTAAACTCGACATATCTATCACGCCTCAACAGCTGTCACATTTTACAAAATATTATCTAGATTAGTTTTGACAAAGGTTAAATTCTGCATATCTACCATGTTTTAACAGCTGCCACATCCTACAAAATATAATCTAAATTAGTTTTGACAAAGGTTAAATTTTACATATTTCCACGTCGTAACAGCTGCCACATCCTACACAATATAATCTCTCTTATATTCAACTCCTTGATGTTTTGAACATACATTTCACCATGATAGACTAAATTCCAATCAGCCAGACTATTGACAATTAGTTAAACTGGTTGAGGAACCAGATTTTGATTATCCATTTGTCTGCTAAAGTTAGTTAACTGCCTGAATTCTTAGAAACCAGAACACTGTCTATCATGAACTATTAATCTTTGGAGAAATATGTTAATTATCTTCCCCTCTCCACTGCATCAAATAAACACAATCCAACTGATATATAAAAAAAATATTAGATCCTCCCATTAAAATTACTTTCCTTTATATTGCTAGCTGAAAATAAATGCTACTTTTTTTATTTTTTCATCAGTTTAAACATAATTTATTGTTCAAAATAACAAATGGTTCAGTTACAAGTTTTACAACTTAGGAACACATACTCATATTTATTTCCATTTACACAACTATTGAAAATATCAATTTACCTTTCTGCATATGAATACCCTTTGTTTTTATTTTTCTGTACAATTGGTATGTAGGATGGTATCACAGCATCTGCACATTCCTGTAAAAAACATCAGAAAGTCAAATTTCTGCAATTAGGACAAGAAATACTGTAAATTTAGAATTTATTGCAATGTTTTTATCATTAAAAATTGCAATGGGATATGTTTTGCAAATATAAAAACTCACATTCTAATTTTGATAGCATTATTTTTATGATGATGGGGGTTTTTAACGACCTTGACTGGCTATTCAGCACTCGCACGGTCAGCCCTGGCTTGCGCCTTTTTGGGCATTTAAATAATTTGTTTTTACCATAAGGTAATTGAAATAAATGAATTTATTTTATTTTTATGCAGCATTTCCTAATGTAGATGCAGATCAACAGAAGTTGTAGTAACATAAATATATGGTTTGTTAATATGACCACACAGTTACCTAACATCAAAGCGCTTTCTATATTTATCTTTGATATTGATAGGCACCTGCCATGAGCAGGGTATGAACTCAGCATCATTTAAGAATATAAGTCACTTACAGTGGCAAATTTGAAAATCTTGTCTTGGTCTTCATCATCTAAATCGTCATAGAAGATACCACCAACTCCTCTACTCTCACCTTTTAAATAAATGAGAAAAGGTTTTATGTACATGTGAATATAAAAGTTAACATTTACTTCATTCCTTGAAAACAAACTACAAGTGATTTAGTGCTTAGTTGACCTCACTTATTATTTGACATTGTTGTTCAAACTACAAGTGATTTAGTGCTTAGTTGACCTCACTTATTATTTGACATTGTTGTTCAAACTACAAGTGATTTAGTGCTTAGTTGACCTCACTTATTATTTGACATTGTTGTTCAAACTACAAGTGATTTAGTGCTTAGTTGACCTCACTTATTATTTGACATTGTTGTTCAAATTCTGAAGTCATTTGGAATAAAAAAATTCAAGTAATGTGTATTCATTATCATTAGTTGGATATTAATTTTTGTGTATTTCTTTGAAAACAGGAAAAACACAAATTTAAATGTGCTAAGAAGTATAATTTTCTATAGGCTGGAAAGCTTTGACAAATCCAAGAAATAAAATATACATCAAAATACAATTTATCATCAATCCAAAAAATGAGTACCCAGGACAATAAATGGATCCACTGGATAGTCAAACGGAGAGTGACTGCCTGACAGATCTTAAAACTTGTTACAGACAGATGTACCAACAGACAAGATCACTGTAGTAAACCACCCTCTCAATGAGAACTTATATAACTACTATGCATACAGACTACAAAAAGTAACCATCCATGCATCCAAACTATAAACCTCATACACATTTAAGATTTTAAAACATTTTTTTTTTCATAAGACAACTAAAGTTTTTCTGAAGGTATTCAACTTAAATCAGCATGAAATTTCAACTACATAGACAGCAACCATAGTATTAACAACACTATATATTGTCAGGAATATGACAATTTTGGAAACAAATGTACATGAAAATTAATAAAACAATTCAGGGTTGACATTCCCTAACAGAAACTGAAATTGATAATAAGTCAATATTACAGGGACATGGAAAAGAGGAGCATCCCCTTGCAATCGGTTAGAATTTGAATGGAAGTTTTCTTGTAAGCATCTTCCGTGCCTAACGGCAGCTATAAGACAACTTTTTGCTTCTTCATTATGATTATGTGTACAAGATCATATGAGGATTTACCAAGTTCTAGTTTGTACATAATATTCTGAAATAGAAAATTTAGTTTCTGATTTAATGTTGACAATGTAAGTGATATACCTCTGTGAGTGACAAAGAAATATTCATCACACCATTTTTTGAACCTTGGATAGTAACTTTTGTTGTGTTTATCACATGCTGTTTTCAGCGTCTTGTGGAAATGAGCTACATCCTAAAAATAGAAATACCACTTTTAGTTATTACATCTACAAGAGAGGCAAAAGATACCAAGGAACATTCAAACTCATAAATGGAAAACAAACGGACAATACCATGGCAAAAAAAGAAAAAACAACCTAAAAACAAAGAAATATTTCCAGTGCATACTTTCCTTTCACATATAATTTGCACTAATCAAAGTAATTGATAAGGGCACTGTATCATGGCCATGACTGACAACAAACCATTTTAATGATAGCTCATAAAAAAACTTATCGCTAAAAGAAGATGTGTGTAGAAAGGTCCAAGAAAAATAGTTTGCAATTATTCCAAATAAATTGTAAAATATTGTTCTGATATTACAGATTTTCAAAACACAAAGTGATTAATCAAAAGCATTTCATAAGTAAACAAGATGAACTACGAACTTCTGCTCACTTACAATACCCTGCCATAATAATTCAGTTAACAGGAAGTTGAGAAGTATTGGATGTGAGAAAAAAAATCACATAGTACAGCATGCACACATGAAGCTTGATTTCTAATTTCATGATCAACCTCTGATTCACAGTTCCTGAGAAAATGTGACAAACGTTGTCGTCAATATGTGTAAGAATATATAGGTATTTGGTAAACAGGAAGTTGATCAGCAATGAATAAGAAAATGCATAAAATGCATCATACAGTATAGCATGCTCTCTCAAAGCTTGATACCATATTTCAGGAAGCTCTGAATCATAGTTCCTAAGAAATGCCACGAAAAAAAAACATACTGTGAATAATTATTATTATTCATGGGGTACCAATGTTTGTGGATTTCATGGGTGCTGGTGAACCACAAATTAAACTGTTCAACAAAGTACAAATTTCTGTAGGCTTGTACGCAGTCTTTGGTAAAATTACGAAATCAAATATCCACAAAAAAAACATTTTTCTTCAATCCACGAAAATTGGCCATTACTTCAAAGAGTATATAATTATTTGGTAAATAGGAGAAGTTGCTCAGTTATAAATGTGAAAATGCATCACATGGAATAGCATTGCCACCAAATTGTAGGAAACTCTGATTTATAATTCCAAAGAAAAATGTGACGAAGATTTCCTGTGATCGACAAAAGAACCTACATACAAAGGTTTCCAGTATACCCCCATCCTGAGGAGCTTGGGTATAATAACTAATTTGCTATGAAGAAATTGCAGAAAGGAGATGAAGATAGATCAACTCTCTTTTATTGCTAATGGGGTATGAAATCCAAGAGTGGCCACAAATCACAGACAATATTTTCATGTATCAAGTTCAGATATTTCAACCTTCACTAGAAATCACAACCTGTGGAAAAACTAGTTTATCAATTTACATGGTTGGTGAAAACAATATTGGCTTGTATGGACTTAAATTCATGGTTTCAATATTAATTCAGTGCAACTCAATGGAAAATATTTATTTTCTTCAGTACTAAATTCATCATAAGAGGTATCATGAATGAAATCCGCAAAGATTTGTACTCCATCAACAACAGTACTGTCACTGTACACTGAATAAGAATCAATTTTTTTTCATGGATATTAAGACCTCTATGAATATTTACAATAACTATACCTCTTTGTCAAGATAATAAGGTGTAAGATCAGTACCGCCTCCAAACCACCATTGTACACTACCATCCTCATCTGTAACTTCAAAGTAACGATAGTTGAAATGAATTGTTGGAACATGTGGATTTTTCTGTAAAATATAAATACCTGTATAGATAAATCTGTTTCAGTAACAGCTTCAGTCTATCATTTTTGACAATAAAAAATAAACAAAGAAATCATCATTTTAGAAACAATTTCCAATATTATATGCATTATTCATATCCAAGGGAAAATGAAATTTTTTCACCATTTACAAAAAAACCAAACTATTAAAAGTAGGAGAATATTAACTTTATGTATCTTCAAATATTTTATTTCAAGATAAGTTAACACACAATTTTACTAGTTACGAGAAATACCTCAAATAATTAGAATATATTTCCATAGGACACCTTGTCCTACTCACACTACCAAATTTCCATGTTCAGTGAACCATGAAATCTGGGTCAAACCCCAATTTGGCACATATCTTAAAACATGATGGTAAATCAACATGTACCTTATACCAACACATTAACCTGAGAATGTAGTGATTCCACACTACTGCATTTCAATATTCAGTGAACTGTTAAATCTAGGTCATAACCCTAATGTGGTATTTATTTTTAAAAGTAAACATCATTATGATCATGTGTGCTAAGTTTCAAGTTTAGGTGACCACAACTTCATGGTAAACTAACTTAAACCATAATTTTAACCTCATAAGGGACAGAAAGGCAGACAGACTGATGCATAGACCATAAAACATAACGTCCACCTACAATCATACACAAGGCAAAAAAAATCGAAAACCATTGAACAGTAAAATGTCAACTTTAATGGAAATATAAGGCATTTAATCCTTTTGAAATATATTTTGTGATCTTTAAATACTGTAAATTCAGAAATTATTGGGATGTTTTATTATTGCAAAAAATGTAACAGGATATGTTATGCAAAAATGAAAAACTCACATTTTAAAGGAGTAGGGCATTAAGGCCCGGTTTTGGCCCAAGAAAATAAAATGTTTGACAACTATACCAAATTGGCACATAATGTTAGGAAATGCATAGAGTCAAGAAATATAAATGAAAAACATAAGATTTTTTACCTGATGACGTCACAATTACATCATTATATGTACCGTTTTCATGAAAATGACGAAAAATACAGAATTTAAGCAGTTTTCCATCGTTATTTCCATTGTGGAAACATCGTGCGCAGGCAAGAAACAACAAAATAATTTAAGAGAAGCTTTATTATAACTATTGACATAATCTCACGAAATACAAAGTTGTTTCTCACATACTTTGCCAATCTAAAATATACTTAAAATTTGATGAAAATCAAGGAAAATCAAGAAATTTTACAAAATATAAGAACTTCGTCATGGTTTCTTACCATGGTTACTTGTTTAATGTTAAATTTGTTTTTATTTTCTGAATACCTCGTACCTTAGTCTAGTTAGGACAAATTTAAGAATATGTAGGATAACTTTTAAATTTGCAGTAATATTTGGGCCAAATAAGAGCCTTATTGCCCCTACTCCTTACAAGAGCATTATATTATGCTGCCTTTCCTGAAATCGATAGCTAAGGTAATTCACATCCAACAACCTTTAACTTGAACTAAAATAAAACTTATCTGCGACATGTATACAAAACACACTGAGACATAAAGAGTAATGGCAGTTTCATTTTTGATACTGACTTTATCAGCAAGAATATCAAGAGAGCCCACTAGGGCGAACTGATATTTGAGCTGATATAAAAGTCAGTATCAAAGAAAAAAAATGTCATCATTCTTTTTATGGGCATTTTGTCTTAACTGTATGTTTTTTGGTTAAAAATATGAAATCAAATGAAATTGTTAGTAAAACTATTTTTACGTGTGATAGTTGTTCCGTTGTATGAATGAAGTCCCATGCACTTCATTGATAAATTGTCGCGGATGGACATGAACATGTGACGTTGCTGCACTGATACATGACTTCATTGACTAATATTTTCGAGTATCAAGTCCTGCCCATGATCTTGAAAATATAAGGCAGTAAGATCAAATGGAAAATGTACAAATTGCCGATAAAGAAAATGTATACTGCCCTGCTGTGGCAATTAGAGAACGAAATAAAAGGTTGTTAGAATAAACCTACTGGATGAACAACACAGCTTATTCCTGTAGCAAAAAATGGCAGATCTTTCCCAACAATCTTTTTACCTCTGGAAAATAATAAAATAACATACAATTTACAATATGTCAGATAACTATGATAAATTTTATCATTGTTCATAGCATCAAGTTATCAAAATAAAGTCTTAATAAACTGTATAAATGCAGAGTTTACAATAATCTTTTATACCATTATGTTCTTTAAAATTTAACTTTACAAAGATCCACTTTTTATAAGACAAAAAGTTGTTTTAAAACATGTTAAAGTAAGGTTTTAAAAAAAAATTGTCATTAAGGGAAGCAATTATCTTATATGTTAAAAAATCTCAAATTTGAACATTAAAGTCAATGGGAAACATTTTTATTTATTACTGTAAATTCAGAAATTATTGTGTGCATTTATTATTGCGATTTTGTCATTTTAGACTAAAATGCGATTTTAAATTTTGAGATTTGAGAAAAATCCTGTTTAATTCAAATAAAAATTTCAAAATGCGAGTTTAAATTATTGCGATTATAACCCTGTTGCATTTTTCGCAATAATAAAAACATCGCAATAATTTCTGAATTTACAGTATATAAGATGTGAGAAAGTGAAACAAATTAAGAAGCTGACACAAATCAATTTCAAATATAATAGTCATTTTCAGTTTGACTTCTACATGACAAGTATCTCATAAAATAACCTTGATCGCATTTGTTGGACAGCAGCTGGAGGCAGGTTGCCATGGACAACAGAAATATTTACACCTGCCTTCTCAAATACAGTCCCATCTTGCATAATACAGGTTATTCCTCCTCCTCCCTGAAATACAAGCATATACAGCACTCACACAATATAAAACTCCTCTAACTGAAATACCAACATAGGGAAATAACAATACAAACATATAGCACTTGTACTATATCTTCCCGTTAAATTTATAACATATATAGTGATCATACAAACATGAACTCCTCTATCTTAAAATACAAATATATAAAGCAATTACAAAATGTCAAACTCTTTCCCCCTATAATATAAACATAATTATTCATGCAAATTCAAACTCCCTATCCTGAAATACAAATATGCTTCTGGTGATATGTATGTCTTTGTCTTTGGTCTTTATTTGATGGTTGTCTCATAGACTATTTTCATATGACCGAATTTTGACTCCAGATTTTATCATTTTTCGACAGGTTACTTTCTCTGTTGTAGGACATCCCGGTACTCTGTCATGTAAGAGCAACGTAAAGAAATAAAATAAAGCTTTCAATCGGTACAATTTTGGGGTAAATTAAATGTTTTACGTTTTCTATATATGACAAAATCATCAGAAAACAGTAAACTTTCCCCCCAAATTCCACCGATTATATATTTGATTTTACTTCTTTTGGTTGCTCTTAGTTGACCGAGTACAAGGATGTCCTACCACAAATTAGGTAACCTGTCGAAAAATTACATAATCTGGAGTCAAAAGTCGGTAATATGAAAATGGTCTATTGGCAACCATACCACATTTACCATTCTTTCTACACATACAGATTGTTTTACATTTGTATGAGGCCAAAACTAAATTGAAGAGCTTGTATTTATTTTTTAAGGCAACCTATTACTACTGTAAATAATCATATTTTCATGTTCAGATCAAAAACTTTATACCCCTGGTTCTTTGTAGCTCTGGATATAATCTTTAACAGAAAAACAAAAATGGCAAATTCTTTTTGAGAAATTATTGAATTTAGCTCATTAGTGAGTCAAATATAAATCTGTAGTCACCTCTTTTCTTGTCCATCTTTCCACCAGAAACTTTTTATCATTATCTTCTTTCTCTAACAATCTACAAAGTTCGCCCTACAAGTTGAAATCAATTATCAATTAATTATACTTTAAATTCAGTAATTATTACGAGGTTTTATCTTTGCGAATAATGCAACTTCTTGAGTATCGCAATAGTAAGAAATCGCATTCTGATATTATATACATATATCTATATGTAGCTTTTCCTAAAACCGCAATAATTAAACTCACATTTTTGTTCATACTTCAAAAATGGCAATAATAAATGAACGCAATAATTTGTGAATATACAGTAATTTTTATAACTAGGCAAAATAGAAGAATCACATGAACTTCAATGCACCTCACAAGTATCATTGCAAGTGTTTACAGGAGATTACATCTGATTGGAATATAATTTTTTGTTCTTGGTTTGTATATATGTCCTTGATTTTAAATATAATTCACTGTTAAATGCAAGTATGGGAAAGGCTGATGAAACTTGGTGCCATACATAAAGAAGCTATGACTTGTAGTTGCTGAGAAAATACCTTAGAAATGTTTTATGAACAGACTGATGCACAGGCAAACTGAAAGTAAGACAGAAGTAAACAAGTATACCCCTACATTTGATGCAAGGATAAACTAAATTTTTGGATTTTTCATTTCCATGCTTTAATTACCTGAACTCTCATGATCATTTTCTCCATTTTGTATCTCATCCCATCAGGATTCTGAAAATAATGTCAGTAATAATTGTTAATTCATTCAAGGTCACTTATATCAATTAATGAATAGGGGTCTTTTTCACTCCAAGGCACATTATCCACCAAAGATTAGTAAAGAAAGATACTGTCATAAAACAAAACTCTCTAAAAGAACAAGACTTAAGTTGACTTTTCAGTAAGCAGGTTAAATGTCAAGGTCACATTGACTAAAATCTGAACAAAGGTCGTTTTGCCCAAAGTTTAGTAAAGGTTTGGCATACGATTTAAGACAATTTGAATTGGGGGTATTCCATGTTGTTCTCAATTTTGCTCAAATTTCAGTCCATCATTTGTTGCTGTGACCTTTATACTTGACACAGTGACTCAAAATTGTTAGGGGTCTTCTTTATTCCATGGGAACTTATCAAACCAAACTTGTTTGAAGTTGGACATATGGCTCAAAATTTAGCATCTTGAAACCAAAATGAAGCCCAAATTGTGGCTGTCTTGAAATGCTCTTTTCACTTCATATCCTAAAGATGAGCAAGTTCAATCCAATGGTCTATTTGCTACCCTGTAATTAGAGATCCATTTACACAAGTTGTTTTCCTTAGAAGGGACATTTATATTCATTGATAACAAAGAAAGAACCAATTCACATGTGCATAATGTGAATGATCTTTAATTTTTTTAATCTTTTTTAATTGCATTGAATCTTTAGGAAAGCTAAAACTTTTCATATTAATAGTTATTTTTCATTAAAATTGGTTAAAACTGCTACCGGTTTATATCACTTTCATCTTATCATTCTATGCACATTGACAGCAGTCATGTTGTTCCGTTCAGAACCAGTCAACAATATTAACAAAGGGAAACAACTTGTGTAAAAAGTGAGTAATAACAAAATCATATCTATAATTGGCATATAGACTATTGGCAGAAGGATTTAAGCTGACATTTCTTTTATAAGTTTATGACACAGAACAGACAGAAGGATGATGGACAAAAGATGATTATGGCATCAACTCAAAGGCTCATATGAGCCAATATCCAAGCATAATAAAAAGAGTTTTTTTGCTGTGATAAATTTCGCTAAATGAGGAATGTTTATGGAAAATTTATAACTTTCATTGTTTTTGTCACCCATTGCAATAAATAAATAAATATGTCTCCCTGGTTTTTTTTAATTGTATATTGTCATTTTGATTTTCATCCTTATTTTCCCTATTACACACTTACTTCCAGTACTGTATATTTACCTGTTCCAGTAATTCAATACTTGTAATGGGATCTGACATCCATGCTGACTTGATGCTTGAACTATTGAAACTTGCTGCATTAACCTAAATATGCACAAATATTGCCTCTGAATTATCAGATAATCAATACCCTGTTATCATTTGTATAATAAAAATTTGTGTGATTAATTGTTAAGAGGGGGTGGTAATAATACAGAACAAGAAGCAAGAAATGAAACATTCTGTCTGGGAAAAATATTCAAAATTTGGCTCTGGATACTGTCTTTTGATCATAAAAAAGCTTCTGTTGAATTTACAAAAAAATCCATAAAGGTTTGACATAGTTATTGTTGTTATACTTGAACCACAGACTGAACCTACATGTTGACGATACCCACAAAAATGGCATGTAGGATTGCTATGTCTCACTGCCACGATTTTTAATAGTTGCAGGCTCATCAAAAATAAAACCAATATGCAACAATCAAACAAACAAAAATTTGTATTGGAAGATTCTACATTTCATGTGTGATCAGAAGCATAACATTTTCACTTTATAAATTCCAATATTTTAATAATAACAGATTATCTCCCCTTTGACCATTTGTCATCTTTTGTCAGCATTGTTATCATCAATTGATCCATATACAGTAAAGTGAATATATTCTGTTTGTTCATTATGTGAGGCATTTAAAATAATAATAACAAATTGTAGATCTAATCAATTGAATACTTGAAATAGTTTAACATTTAAAAAAGAATGAAAGACTTTGATTTTAAAATTCAAAATCAATTTTCAATTTTGCAAATTATCCATTGCATGAAAGGATACTGAGTGGGTTTCCTTTGAATAGATACATGTAACAAGATGATAAATGGAAATAGACAAAGAATGCATGTAGAAAATGTTATGCAGTACATGAACTTTTTCAATGTTAATAAAATCTAGAGAATGAATAGTTCTTTAAAAAATATTTTGTGTCATCATTTCAAATCTTCTATATATATTCTCCTGCAAAAATTATTTTGAAAAACAATTTTTATGAATTTTGATACTTATACAAATTAAAAATTAAACATTTGAACATTTTATCAGCATATTTCTAATTACTTATTGAAACAAAATGGAAAAGTTTTAGTTTTATCACATATATTCTTCTTCAATGTGGTGTTAACCAAGAAACAATCAATCAATCAATTTTAATTACTAGGGATATATTACCTTTAGTCTTTGCTGGTAATAAACAAACAGGGATCCAGATATTGCACCCACTGCAGCGTATGTTTTCCTAGAAAATAGAGAAAGGAGGAAAAAACAGATTTTTTTATATACATTATATTTCATTAAATTAAATACGAAAAAAGAAAACTAGTGGCTAAAAGCTCACTGTTTGTGCAATAGCACATTCTATACCCTCATACATTTGTACAATACAATAACAATTTTTGAGGTGAGGCCTCTAAGTTTTTTCACATGTACATGTGTATTTTAATTGCACTAATATAATTTTTTACATAAGACTGACTCATAATCTGAAATCTCAGTTGAAGACTTGGTGGATTTATCCAAAAACTTCGATATCTTTTAAACCAATTATCTGTAGCATTGGAACTACTGATATCTATCCTACTGACTTTATATAAATCTTGTTTAATGAATTTTTGCTGTTCTAATATTCAAAATTTTAAAATGCAAAATAAGCACCAGAAAATTTTATAACTTCTAAAATTTAAAGAACAATAAAATGCTTGGCTGAGCGCAGCCAGATACGACCGCAGTGGTCTAACCCTGAACATTTGGGGCAAGTTTGGACACAAACTGTCTGAATTTGGATTGTGATCAAATTTTGACATAATATAGGTTTCTGAAACAAAATAAATGTGGTCAAAGACCTTAATAAAATGCTCCGCAGGGCACAGCTTGATACGACCGCAGAGGTTGAACCCTGAACAGTTGGGGCAAGTATGGACACAACATTCAAGCTTGATACAGCTCTGAATTCGGATTGTGATTAAATATTTGACACAGCATAAGTTTCTGACACAGAATGAATGTGGTCTAAGAACTTAAAAATTTAAAAATTGGACATTTACCTACATGTATTATGGTCCAATATCCAAAATCTAAATACATGGTGAGATTCAGCAAATCAAAGAACCCCAAGAATTCAGTTTTTGTGAAAATCAAACGAAGTTTAATTTGGACCCTTTGGACCTTAATGTAGACCAATTTGAAAATGAGACAATACTGTGCAATTGAATATTTCTTGCTATTGCGCAATACTGTGCAATTAAAAATTTCTTGCTATTGCGCAATACTGTGCAATTAAAAATTTCTTGCTATTGCGCAATACTGTGCAATTGGATATTTTTCTTGCTATTGTGCAAAACTGTGCAATTGAATATTTCTTGCTATTGCGCAATACTGTGCAATTGAAGATTTCTTGCTATTGCGCAATACTGTGCAATTGAAAATTTCTTGCTATTGCACAATACTTAATACAATAATTTTCACATCCTGTTTGGTGTGTATCTCCTGCTATATCGTTATTATTTGCTTTTAAATATAAATCAGAAATTACTACCTTAAAATGGAAAATTTTAAAGAAAAAAAAAGGAAAAAAAGGAAAAAAATAAAAAATCCCCCAATTTTTGAACCCCTTATGATTCATCACCCCAAACTCAATCCCAGCCTTCCTTTGTGGTATGGTACCTTGCAGTACAATTTCAGAGAGATCCATACACTTGAACACAAGTTATTGTCTGGAAACTAGAAAAATGCTTGTTTTTTGGCCCCTTTTTGGCCCCAAATTCCTAAACTTTTAGGGAAATTACCCCAAAACTCAATCCCAGCTTTCCCTTTGTGATATGGAACCTTGTAGTACAATTTCAGAAAGATCCATACACTTACACACAAGTTATTGTCCTGAAACTAGAAAAATGCTTGTTTTTTGCCCTTTTGGCTCCTAATTCCTAAAATATTGAGGCAATTACCCCCATAATCAATCCCAGCCTTCCCATTGAGGATTTTTTGCTATTGCGCAATACTGTGCAATTGAAGATTTCTTGCTATTGCGCAATACTTTGTTGTTGCGCAATAATATGCTATTGTGCAATACTGTGCAATTGAAGATTTCTTGCTATTGGGCAATACTGTGCAATTGAAGATTTCTTGCTATTGCCCAATACAGTGCAATTGAAGATTTCTTGCTATTGCGCAATACTGTGCTATTGCGCATTACTGTGCAATTGAAGATTTCTTACTAATTGCGAAATACTGTGCTATTGCGCAATATTGTGTAATTGAAGATTTCTTGCTATTGCCCAATACTGTGCAATTGAAGATTTCTTGCTATTGCGCAATACTGTGCAACTGAAGATTTCTTGCTATTGCCCAATACTGTGCTATTGTGCAAAACTATGCAATTGAAGATTTCTTGCTATTGCGCAATCATTTAAAATTTCAAAAATTTTGAAGAAAAAAATATGAACCCTTAAAAAAAAATCGGAAAAAAAAATCCCCCCAAACTTTTTGAACCCCCTCCCCCTTGGAATAATTACCCCCAAATTAATTCCAGCCTTCTCTTTGTGGTATGGAACCATGTAGTACAATTTTAGAGATCCATACACTTAAACACAAGTTACTGTCTGAAAACTAGAAAAATGCTTGTTTTTTTTACCCTTTTTTGCCCCTAAATCCTGAGCCGTTAGGGCAATTACCCCCAAACTCAATCCCAGCCTTCCCTTTGCGATATGAAACCTTGTGGTACAATTTCTGAGGGATCTATACACTAACACACAAGTTGTTGTCCAGAAACTACAAAAATGCTTGTTTTTGGCCCTTTTTGGGCCTTAATTTCTAAACTGTTGGTACCATTACCCCCAAAATCAATCCCAACCTTCCTTTTGTAGTATTGAACCTTTTGGTAAAATTTCTTATAGATCCATTCACTTAAACTTAAGTTATTGTCCGGAAACCAAATGTGTCTTCGGATGACGTCGACACAGACAACACCATAGCATTATACGACGCAAAAAATTTTTGGCGGTCATATAAAAATATGAAATAATCTGATAACATGCTTTTGAATATTCAATATTCTGCAGACAAACTACAGTAAATTCAGAAATTTTGCTGTGTATTTATTATTGCAAGTGTTGCACAATGAACAAAAATTTGCCCTACATTATTACAATTACAGGAAATTCTGCATATAAGATGATGAGGTTTAAAGACAGTGGGACCAGAGTTTAGGAGTTAACACTGCTACAGGAATTTGGTGAAAAAGACAGTTTTTAAATAATCGATTTAGTAAGTAACCCTTAGACATACCATGCTGAAGATTTTGGTACATATCTCAAATTAGAAAACTGTCTAACACAGTACTGTATCTTCTGTAAGGGTCTCATCCTACAAAATAAAACAGACAATACTTTATTTAAATTATTGGTAAAATATCATTATGTACCTTACCCTTATTTAACTTCTGAAGATTTCCCTCTAACTTGACAAATAATATGCAATCTATGAAAGTATAAAAATGTATATCCTTTTTTTTTCCTTTTTTGTTAATTCAATTTTTAAATTTGACTAATTACATTACATGTATGTTTCATTAGAATCCATAATTTTGATTGGCTGACAACAATTGAGAGTCTCATCCGTATAATATTTCATTTCCATATGAAATACAACAGCTATGACTGCATGTGCTATCCGTGACAATGTTAAAATAATGCATTGAAAACTCTTAATTTCATTGTTGCAGCATAAAAATGTAATATTAAAATAAAATGCTTCTTTTTATAATTCTATGGGGTTGTAAAAGCGTTAACCATGCACACATTTTTAATATGAAGCACTTCTGACCTTCATACAAAATGTGCTTCAGTCAATGCTTTTACACCCAAATAACCATGATAACAGTAACAAATCTTAAGTGACAAATTTCTATGTCCATGCACTCCAAAAGAGAGGCCAAAGATATCAAAGGAATATTCAAACTCATAAGTTGAAAAACAAACTGACAATGCCATGTCAATAAAATAACAAGAGTTCACACGCTGAAATGTCTCGCCTTCTTTACTAACCATTGATAATATGTTGATAGTCCTAAATATAAAGCTTTACTACAACTATCACATAAATTTAACTTGATCCAAGAAAATGAGGTCAAGATTAGATAAACCAAACGAGAAATACATGTACACCTTACAATCATTCAATACACTTAATATAGTTGACCTATTGCTTATAGTTTCTAAGAAACAGACTCAACCAAGAAAACTAAACATTCATGATTGACCAATGAAACCATAAAAATGAGGTCAAGGTCAGATGAACCATGCCAGGCAGACATGTACACCTTATAATCAATCTATGCATTACATATAGTTGACCTATGCATTAAATATAGTTGACCTATTGCTTATAGTATCTAAGAAACAAACTTAACCATGAAAACTAAACATTGACCAATGAACCACCAAAATGAGGTCAAGGTCAGATGATACCTGCTAGACAGACATATACAGCTTACAATCCTTCCA